>CM053585.1:378302430-378323040 GCA_028646515.1 Pseudochirops corinnae
GCTGCTGCCGCTGCCGCTGCCGCCGTCGCCGCAGCTGCCGCCGCCACCGCCGCTGCCGCCGCCGCCGTCGCCGCTGCTGCTGCCACCGCCGGCGCTCGCCTGGGAGCAGGAGGAGCAGGAGGAGCAGGAGGAGGCGGAGGCAAAGGAGGGCTGGGGGAGGAGGAAGAGGAGGAGGAGGAGGAGGAGGAGGAGGAGGAGGAGGAGGAGGAGGAGGAGGAGGAGGAGGAGGAGGAGGAGGAGGAGGGAGGACTGGGCCGAGGGAGCGGAGCGAAGCGGACGGAGGAGAGAGAGCGGAGCGCAGCCGAGCCGAGGAGAGCCGAACCGAGCGCAGCCGAGCGCAGCCGAGCCGACGCGGCCAAGCCGAGCCGAGCGCGGCCGAGGCGAGGCGGGGCCTGGGCCGAGGCGAGCGGGCGCCGTGCAGCGCAGCCAGCGCCGCGCAGCCGAGCGCCGCGCCGCGGACGAACAACAGCCGCCATTTTGTTTGGGTGCACGGCCCGGCCCCGGAGGAGGCGGAGGCGAGGCCCAGGCCGAGGAGGAGGCGGGCGGAGGAGGCCCCGCGGCGCGGCCCGGCCCCGGCCTGAGCCGCCGCCGCCGGAGCAGCAGCAGCAGCGGCGGCACCACGATGTGAAGCGGCAGCCCGGCCCCGACCCGAGCCCAGACGACGAGCCCCCGGGCCGGCGATGAGGACGACGACGAGGCCGCGGCCCATGGCGCCCCGCAGGCCCCAGCCCCAGCCCCGCCAGCGCCCCGACGAGCGGCCGGGAGCCGCGCCGGCCCCGCCACTAGGGGGGGAGCGTGCGTGAGCGTGAGCGTGCGTGGGAGCCAGTGTGAGTGTGCGTGAGTGTGCCCGCCTGGAGCCCGGAGAGAGAGGGAGAGAGAGAGAGAGAGAGAGAGAGAGAGAGAGAGAGAGAGAGAAAGAGAGAGAGAGAGAGCGCGAGCGCTGAGCGGAGCGGAGCAGCGCCCAGCTGCGGCAGCCGAGCCCGCGGAGCCTGCGGCCCGCAGCCATGGCCGAGAATGTAGTGGAGCCCGGGCCGCCCGCCCCCAAGCGGCCCAAGCTCGCCTCCCCGGCCCTCTCGGTGGCCGCCAGCGACGGCACAGGTCAGTCCCACCGCCCGCCCCCCCCCTCTTCCCCCGCGGCCAGCCGCCCTGGGTGCTTGGGGGATCTCCTCCCCGCTTGCTCCTCTTTCCTCCTCCCCTCCGCTTTTCTGGATCCGGGCGATTGGGTCCGACGTCGCCTCCTGCCGCGGAGACTCCCTGTGGGTCTGGGCTCTCCGGAGCTGGACGTGCGCGTCGCCTGTCGCCCCTCCGGCCCCTGCCACCGTGCAGATCGTTCGGCCTTTTCGTTTTGTTCTTAGCTCTTGCCAATGGAATCAATATGGAGTAGGCACAGACAGAGCCAAGATGTCTGAAGCTGCCCCTTAGGCTGGGCGGCTCGCCCCGGGTTTAGGGAGAGGTGTCGGAGCTAGGGGTCCGGGGCCCCCACATCCAGGCTGCAAGCTGCAAGCTGCAGGCGAGGCTCCGGCGAGCCCCGCACTGGTTGCGCTGCAACTTAGTTGGCGAGGAGTGGTTGAGATTTTGTGGATGCTTGGCCTCTGGTGCGGACGCCTCCTCAGGGCTTTTCACCTTCGGTCCTCGGGGTTTTCCTCCGCTTTGGGCTCGGTCAGGGTTTGTGTCGATGGAGACATTCGAAGACCCGTAGTCGTTCTCCCCGATGGCCCCGATCTCCTTGTTCTTGCTGGGTAGTTGGAGCTGCCAGGAAAATGAAGAGGAAAAATGGCTGGCCACCTGACAGGGAGGGAGCCCTCGGTGCTCCCGCTGGGCCAGATCGCTCTCCATCTCTGGGCAGGATCGCTTGTGATCCAGCACTAGTGGGAGAACATGGGCTGCAGCCCGCGGACATAGAGGGACCTGGTGCATCAAAGATGCCGATTTAAGATCAAGTTGGAAGGGATTTCACCTCCCCTTTTGGGAAGCAGACACCATTTTATAGTGGAAGAAAGGGAATTTGACAAATGCTTTGGGTTGATTCTTCAGATGGGGTTAATAGGAGCACAGGAGAAATTTCTTACTGGGGATTGGTTTTAAATGTTAAGACTGGGTTTGTTGCATCTGGGGTTTAATAGACTCCAGGTTCTTCTCTCCTATGGTAAAAAGGCGGAGTGATTAAAAATGAAGTATGATATAGTTGTTGAACATCTTCTTTCATTCTTAAGCGACTTAGTAAAAGGCATTCCAAATTTGACCTTTGAATTGTGGACCTACCAAGTTCATCCATTTAAACAATGGAGCATTATGAACTCTAGAATACATCTGGATACCGATATATAGCTGGGCATTTGATATATTTACTTCGAAGTTTGGGTATGTTACCTTTGTGAGGAGATACTTTGGTTACTTCATACACTTACAGATGAGAGAGTATTTTAGGTAACTGATTTTTGTAAAATATGTGAATTCACAAGAATCCAAATTCTAAATTTTTGTAGGTTTGAATGCAATTTTCCAATAAGCTAATTCTAGTTATGAATGAATGCATGGAAATGATTTATTCAGGTGCCTACTCTGTGCCAAGCCACTTATCATTGGAGGTGTATTAGCTTTGAATTGCTTCTTACTACTTGAGATTTCCTTGGTTTCCACAGTAACTGGCATCTTTAATAGTGGAATAGGGGCTGACTAAATGTTTCATTTGACTTTCAGTAACTCACAAAAGACATTGTTTTCTTCTGTTCCATTGTTGTCTCTCTCTCTAACTTCACTAAATAACTTTTAAAGTGTTTTCTTATTTAATTTTAGTTATGGTATAAAAGATAGTAAGCTCCCTGAAGATTTAGAAACTTTGTAATAGTGATCCCTGGTTTAGGAAAGAAAGGGCCTACAAATGGTTTCCTTCTGGTTTTTTTCTTTTGGCTAATCTTGTCTTGGCCTGCTTGGGCCCCAAGTACTGAGAGTACAGCGCTGAGGAGTTCTTGCTCTTGTAATTGGGAGAGAAGTAACTGACCTCTTTTTTTCCAGATTTTAGTCCGTAGACTAGATATTATCCAATTCCCCCTCTTCTGTTCTCCACACACAAGCTGTATTGCCACTTTTGATCCCTTTGTATGATTGAGAGAATTCTAAATGTGTTCATGAGTTATTTTTACAAATTTTGTTGGCTCAGTATTTGAATTAATATCTTTGCTTATCATATGAGGTTTTCATTTTGCCTCAGTTGCTTCATCTTTCTCCAGTTTTGACCTCAGGGTGTGTTTCTCACCTCCCTCCCAACCCCTAACTTGAGGAGTAAGAGATCTTTTGCTAATATTTTAACTTTCCTAAAATTTTAGTCTCTTGCTTAAGGAAGGAAGATTGTCAATTTGCCTGACGTAACATAATTCATAAAATAAACATTTTTACATTGTAATATCAATGCTTCCCAACTTACAGGTAGTTTTAGTATACTTTTGCAACCAACTTCTTATGGCCTTTTTCTAACTTCAAATCCTATATTTCAACTTCAGAAGAAATGAGTCCCGGAGTTAGTGATTATTTACAAACTATAGCTGTTCACTATGCTAAGCATTGCTTTTGTGGCATGGTTGTCAGTGGCATTGGAGGTGGATTTAAGTGAAGGAGCCTGATGCCAGGGAATTTTTTTTCTTTTTTTGATCATTCAGTTCCCCTGTTAAAAACATGCCTTTGTAGTAACCTAGTGTCCAGGAATTTTGACAAGCAAGTGAAAATGATCATATATTGAGAACCTAAAAGCCCAGGTTGGATCCTTGACTTGTCAAAGGTCAAAGCAAATATAGTGGCCCAGCCCAGGTTAAATGGCTCAGCCTTTGAATGGGGTGTATATCAGCATAGCCAGTGCCAAGAGCATGTATGGTTCAGGGGCTTGTTTTTAGCTGAAGTCTCTCCAAGTGCTCTTTTTTTTACTTACTTGATTTGAGTCACTTCTATCAGTCACTTTTTAAAACGGAGAGAATATTGGACTTGTACTTGAACATTGTGACTTGGAACCAATGGGAACTTGCTTCAAGGTAGTACTGGACTTGGAGGTAAACAGATGATAAGGTGAATTTAGGAGCTAATAATGATTTTTGGGTGGAAGGTTTTCTTTGCAGAGTGGCTGAAATGACTGATATTAATGCTTAAAAAAAAACCACACTAAAATCTACAGCAGTCTCTTCATGTAAATGAACTAAGGAATGACTGTCAAGTTCAAGTACACGTGTATGTCTCTTGAAAAACCATTACAACAAAGCCATTTCCATAGGCTTAAATTTATTTCTAAATGATATTCATAACTCATCAGATATCCAAGAGAGCATACAGGTCAATTGTAGGACCTAAAAGTTGGAACTTCCTGCTGAAAGCTAGGAGCTGATTGACCTAACACCATACAGGTCACAGATTGGGAAAGTGTGACCATAATCTTAGGGGAAGTTTGAATGTAGAGAAAATTTAAAGATATGGAATATTGGAATATTGAGCTTCAGAGATCAAGATCACCTGTTTAAAAGAATATCAAAGCTTTAGGAAAGCTCTGATGGTATCTTTTGACTTTGTACTGCTTGTCTTCATGTTTGGATTTCATATGCACATATTTGCTGTGCAGAGTGAGCACTTCATGCACCACTAGCATAGATCCACGTAGATAACACTTGTCTGGGATTGAAGGGAAGGCAGCACTTGGATTAAAAGTGCTGGGTTCAGAAGTGTGGGTTATTAGGCGCCTGCTGTGTGCTCAAGCCCCGTGCTGTGCACTGGCCATGTAAAGAAAAGCAGAAGGCAGCCTGCTTTTGTAGAGCTCATAGTCTAGGGGGGACTATGTACAAACAAACTTTAGAGGGAAGACATAGGGGTTAGAGAAAGTGAGATCTTAGATGGGATTTGAAGGAAACCAAGAATATAGGAGATAGAGAAGAGAAGGGAGAGAATTGGAGGCATGGCAGGACAAGAGGCAGAAAGGAAGGGAAGGGAATAAGCTTTGTGTGCCCGGCATTGTGCTTCTCATTTGGGTGCTGTTATTTTTACATTTGAGGAAACTGAGGCAGACCGAGTGAAGTGATTTACATGCCCAGTGTCACATAGCCAGGGAATATCTGAGTCAGGATTTGACTGCATCTTATTCACCTTACCACCTAGCTGCCTCTGAATGTGAAAATTTTCAGAATTGGGAGATAGTGTCTTGTGAGAATCAACAGTGAAGTCCAGTATCACTAGAGGGCTGTGAGAGTAAGGTGTGAGGAGGCTGAAAAGGGAGTAGGGGGTGAGGTTATGAAGGACTTTAAAGGCTGAACAGGATTTTGTACTTTCATCTTGGGGTAATAGGGAACCACTGGAGTTGATTGAGCAGAGTTGAGTTGGTCAGATCTGCACTTTGGAAGGATCCATCTGGCGACTGAGGGGAGACAGAGATTGGAGTGGGGAGAGACTGGAGCCAGGTAGCCCACCCAGCCGGGTGAGGGGACTAGACCTGGACCTGGAAAAAAGAGGCCTAAGTGGCAATGTGATGAAGATATGGAGAGGAGGGTGACCCCCTCATCATGGTAGGAAAGTTAGGAAGTGGAAAGAGGATGGGGGTGGAATTAAATGAGTTCATTAATGTCAGTTTTGTTCTCATTAAATTTGTCCACAGTACATCCAATCCAAGATGCCTGATAAGTAGTTGGAGATGCAAGACTGGAAGTAGAAGAGAGGTTAGCACTTTATAAGTAGATCTGAGAATCATGGATGTAGAGGAAATAATTCATCCATGGGAGCTGACAGTTCACCAAGAGAAATCGTATAGAAGGGAAGGAAAAGAGAAGATGGCCGGGGGGGGGGGGGGGGGGGTTGCCCACGCTCATGGTTAATGGATGTGATCTGGATAAAGATCCACCAAAGGAGACCTCCTGAGAAAGGAGGGGTCTTACTGGTAGGAGGAAAACCAGAAAGAGGACAGTCACAAAAGGCCCAGGGTCAAGAAGAGGGTGATCCACAGTCTCAGAGGCTGAAGGGAAGTCCAAAAGGACCGAGAAAAGACTTTTAGATTGGGTGTTAAGAGATCATTGGGAATTTTGAATAGAGCAGGTTCATTTGAATGCTGCTGTCTGAAGCCTGACTGAAGAGCTGAGAAGAGAATGAGAGGAAAGGAAGTGGGGGAGTGGATCACAAAATGTGGTCTTCTCAAGAGACACACTGGTCAGTCTTTTGAACTGGGGGAGAATGAATGGGGAAGGATGTATCCAAGTGAAGATAAATCTTCAAGTGGGAGGGACATCTGTATGGGTTTGTAGGTGGGGGAGGAGCAATCAGCACTTAGGGAGAGATTGAAGATTAATGGGAGAGGAGGGGCAATCTGCTGGAGAAAGTGGATGGAATGGAGTCACTAGTGCCTTGGCAAAGAGAAGACGTGGAAAAACATGTTTGTTGGTGACTTGGGCAGCTAATAATAACTAATATGTGTATAACTTCTTAGGGTTTACAAGACATTTTACAAATATGATCTCATTTGAGGCTCATAACAACCCTGTAAGGTAGGTGCTATTTCTATCCCCATTTTACAGATGAGGAAACTGAGGCTGAGAGGTTAAGTGACTTACCCAGGATCACATAGTGAGTGTCTGGGGCAGAATTTGAACTGAGGGCTTCTTGACTTCCAAGTCTAGTGCTCTATATCCATTGCAGCCCCTAGCTTCCTCAAGGGTAAGACCTCTCCTGATGCATTAAGATCATTAGTATATTAACAAATCATCCAAGAATGCCTTTGGGTCTTTTCTGGTCTGGAATATCCAGTATCTTAAACTTTTACATTTAGAAATTTGATTGAGGGGCATGTGTGTGTGTGTGTGTGTGTTTTAATGAAGCTGATTCTGGAGAGCACTGGAAATATATCAGACAGACTGGACCCCTGATGCAAAGTGTTTTGCCCATTTCCTTGGACTTCATAGCCTACTCCTTTCCTTGAAGTATCCTGCAAAGTACAGATAATTCATTGGACTTTAAAATGCCTGATTGTGGTATTGTGATAAATGCCCTTACAATTTTCCCCCAAAGTCATTGTAATTCTGCATCTACTCCAATATTCAAAAACCATCTCTAGTAAGGAGGAAAAGGCCCAGAAGTAGGACTGTTGGGGTGACTAACAGATGGCCCAGTGCCTGGAACATAATAGGCACCTGAGGAAATCTGTATGAACAGTCACCATCCTGTACTCTCTGTTTGACTTTGCTGTCCTGCTCTGTCGGCCAGGAGATGGCAAAGGAAAAGAAGAGAATCCCTGGCCAGTGGTGCTGGGAGGCTGCAAACACTGGAGGGAAAGAGTGGGAAGGCAGAGAGATGGTGAGTGCTCCTAGTGGGCGTGTAAAATGCCCATTTGTGGCATATTTATAAAAACAACTTGGGTGGTTCTGCCAGTTTGTACACCCGACAGAGACTGAAAATTCAGTGATGCTTATTTTATTAAAACTGTGTCCAGATTTTTGAGTTTCATACTTGAAGACTTTGAAAATTTGAATTGTCTGAGTGAAGCCAATGCTAGTGAAATTCAAGTGACCAAAAAAGTGAAGGTTTCATCTGGGCCATTATTTTTCCTTTTATTTGCTTTTCTCCCCTCTGAATTGTTAACTGGGCATTTTTAGCATGACTTTTGTTGGGGTTCAACAGGAGCTTAAGTAATTAAATAGTTGTGACTTGATGGGCATTGGGTTGGCTCTCTGGGCCACCCCAGCCCAGTGATAGAGCAGGGCACTCCCATCTTTTCTGTGCAAAGTAACACCTCTCTGTACTTAATACATCTGGGTCCAGTGTACCTCAAGTCAGTAACTCTTTGGGTCCCTGCTCAGTGCTGGCCACTGTGCTGCCACTGGGGCCTGGAAGGTTACAGATGGCAATCATAGGCTGCATGTATAATGCCACGGGAATGATACAGAGAGAGAGAAAGAGAGAGACCGAAAAGTTTGGAAAAATGTACATTCTGTGTGCATGCAGAGTTTGGTGGCCATTTTCCCTCCTGTGCCACTGTTCTTGGGGGAGGAAAAAACTGTTTAAGAATAAACCCTAACCTTGAAACAAACAAACAGAATACTTTGTATACCAGATGGCTCTGTTGCAGGTTTGGGAATATATGTTGGTGATTGAAACAAATATTTCTCTGGAATGAGAAAGTCCAGTCAAATCATGCTGGTCTTTGTATCCAAGAATATGCCAGCAGCAGGGCGGGACGGTGGGGCGGGTGGTGCTCAGGTGGGCAGACTTGGGCATAGGAGGGCCTTGTACTAAATTCTGACTCTGAAGTTGTGTGATCCTGGGTAAGTCATTGGAACTCCCTCTGAAGTTGTGTGATCCTGGGTAAGTCATTGGAACTCTCTGAGACCCAGTTAGCTCCTCTGTAAATGGAGCCCGAACTTTGACTCTGCACTGCAGAATGGGGCAGGGATGGGGAAAATGAATTATTGCTGAGGGGGTAGAGGGGATAGAGAGGCAGTTTGCCAGAATAGGAAAGAATATTCATCAGAAAAGACTTGAATTGTAGAAGGTGATTTTGGCAGAAAAGACAGAATGAGGATTGAATTTAAATCCTTCTGACATGAAGTCCTATGGTTTCTAAAAGTTTTATTGACAGCTCCCTTCCCCTAACCCACTTAGTCTGGTCCTTTGTAAAAACAAGAAAGACTGACATAACCTAGGTGCCCCTTCTTTTCTCCCCTTCCCCCATCCAGCTCCATCTAGAGGAGGGAAGCCATTATCTGTTTTCTCTGTCCAGTGTTGATCATTGACTTTAATCTGAGCTTATTTTGTCTTTTCATTTGCATTATTATGGTCATTATGAATATTATTCTGATACTACTTATTCAGTTCATGGCTTCCTCTATTTCTTTAAATTCTTTAATGACTCTTATGGTGTTTTAATATTTTATTAACTGTATGCTGCAATTTGTTCAACTGTGTTCTGGTCTCTCTCTTTGTTTCCATTTTTTTTTGCAACCCCCCAGAAGTGTTGCTGTGATCATTTTGGTATGTGGAACCTTCTTATTAACAACTGGGGAACCTAGGGCTGCAGGATAGTAGGGCCAGGAGAGGTGTGTGTAGTAATGTTATCACCGGCTCAAAGGATGTGGACCACTGAGGGCCTTTTCTCCAATAATTTGAAATCATTTTTCCTCTTGTTTGCTTTTGTACACCAGTTCACAGTTTGACCAACAGGAGTGAATTCTGTTTCCTCATAATCCCTCCAATGTAGACTTTTTCACCCTTTTAGCATCTTTATCAGTTTGATGGGTATAAGGTGACATCTGATTTGTTTTTCTCTTATTTAGCGAGTTGGAGCATTTCTTATGGCTGTGGGTATTTTTATTTTAGTTTTGAAAAATTCTTATCAAAATGTTACCATTTTGATCCAGTCTTGAAGAATGTGATAGACATAGAATAGGAGCTTAGGGTAGAGTGGGAGAAATGGCCAGATGGGGTATAAGGAATGCTAAGGCCACCTAGCCTGGCTCCAAGCTGAACTGACTGAGAACATGCAAGGTTGGAGATTCCTGCCACAGACAGTTGGGCTGAGCTGGGAGATAATCAGAGGCTGTCTAGCAAGGAGGCTGGGTAGGAATGGCACTTTCCAGTGGTGGTTTTTGTCCATTTTGAGGATTTTGTGATTGATATATCAGGTAGTAGGGGAAGTGTGGTTAGAGTCTGGGCTGGGAAACAATAGGGTGATGATTGTGTATTTAGGGAAGGTTATCGTTCTGGCATTTTGGTGTAAAATAGTCCAGAACTGGGAGAAGTGGGTGAGGCCGAAAATCTAGGTGAGATGTATCCAAGGCTGAGACCTGATTGAAGATGGATGTAGAGAAGCATCTGCAGGCTTAGGGACCTGGTGTTTAGGTACCAAGTGGACATCATGGTAATCATAGGATGTGGCAGGACCAGTGAGGCAGAGGATGTGCTTCCTGGGCCAGATATTCTTTTCTATACTTCTTGTAGTTTTTCAGAGCACTGGGAAGAGATTAGACTTGTCCAGCCAAAATTACATGTCAGGGGCAGCATGCAAACCGGATCTTGCTGGTTTTGAGTGACCTTTGTCCACTCTCTTCACTCTGCACACCAATTGTGATTGACACTCAGCACTTGAAGGTGTGCAGATCACTTTATATATGCACTTGAACAGTGAGAGGTGGGGGGCTGTTACTCACTAGCTCTGTTTTACCGATGCGGAAACTACTCCAGTGGCCAGGAATGGGCTAGTCAGAGAAGCCCTGGTGATTGGAATGATTGGAAATGAGTAGATTTATTGAAGCCTTGAGAAGTCTGAATAGAAAAGGAAAAGAGGTATTGAAGATAAGCTTGAAAGGCATAAGCTATATTTGGACAGCTCATAAAGACCAGAAAGTTCACTTTCAGGGAGGCCAAGACAGTCCCTGCCCTCAAAGAGTTTACAGTTTTAATGGGGGAGACCACTTGCAAACAAACCTAAACTGAGCATGTGATGTACAAGCTAAGTAGGAAATAGTAAATAGAGGGAACAGCCCGGAATCCAAAGGGGCTGGAGAAGGCTTCCTGTACAAAGCCAGATTTTAATTGGGAGCCTAAAGAACAGACTCTTGTACTTAAAGGAAGCCAAGGTCATTGGGTTGAAGAGTACGTGGAGAGGAATAAGGTAAGAGGACTGGAAAGGTGGGATGGGGACTGGATTAGGAAAGGCTTTGAATACCAGATTGAGGATTTTGTGTTTGATCCTACAGGTGATAGATAGGGAACCACTGGTATGTGTGACATGATTGAACCTATCCTTTCAGAAAGTTACTCTGGTGATTGAATAGAGGATGATTTGGAATGGAGAGAAACTTGAGGCAGGCAGACCCACCAGCTGGTTATTGCATTAATCCAGGTCTGGATGGGGGGTGGGGATGGGGTGGCCTTGTTAGAAGGAGAGGAGGGGGAGATTCTGCAAAGGTGAAATCAGCGGGCCTTGGCAACAGCTTGGATATCGGGCTCAAGAGGGGACAGGGGATAGATAGTACAGGGGACAGTAAAGGCAGTGGATTATAAAGTTAACATTGGCTTAGCCATTAGAGGTCCTAGAATTTGAGTTAAAGGAGAGCAGATAATCTCTCATTTTTTCTGATAAGGAAACTGAGGCCCTGGGCAGGAAAAATTATTTGTTCAGGGTCACCCACGTAGAGAACTGAATTAGTCTGTCTTACACAGAATCCAAGTTCTCTTTCGTGGACACTCAATAACATTAACCTTTCCCCATATCTTCAGCAACAGAATGAGAAGAAAGGGTGCTGAAATAATGGTTGTTTGGGCTATTTTCACTTTTACCCTAGATGACAAGATTTCAACTCAAATACATATTAGTGTAAAAATACATATTAATCTTACTATCCTAAAAACCCTGGCCAACGGAGGGCCAGCCTGGTGGCAGAGTGCCCTGGGTGAGCAAAGGCAGCACCCACTCCCCACCCCCAATTCTCTCATCCCCAGAGCTGAAGAGCCATAACACAAGGAGTATCTCCCCTCAGCAACTTAGCATGCTCTGGAAATTATACTGA
This sequence comes from Pseudochirops corinnae, assembly GCA_028646515.1. Lineage (NCBI taxonomy): Eukaryota > Metazoa > Chordata > Mammalia > Diprotodontia > Pseudocheiridae > Pseudochirops > Pseudochirops corinnae. Next base: position 378,313,950 of record CM053585.1, read on the forward strand.
TCTTCCTCCTCCCTCCTCAACAGAAAAATTTACATAATCTTCATATTACTCCTGTAGTAAAGGAATGACATTTTGTTGGGGGGGAGGTGGAAAGAAGATTGATCAAAATTAAATCCAACTTTGTGCATTTCTAGTCTAGTAGCCACTAAGTCATTTGGATTTGAATGAAAAAAACTACATGGATAACCCACATATTGTGATGGTCAAGTAGACCAAGAAACACTAGCTTGGAAATCATTAAGAATTATGTAATATCAAACTGTAGAAAACAGGAAAGGAGAAAGACAGAAACTATTTTGAAGGGGATGGCACTGAAGTCAGGAAGATAGGAGTTCAAATCCTGCCTCAGACACTTAGTTGTGACTGAGCTTAACTTAACTCTTCCAGACTCAATTTCTTCATCTGTAAAATGGGGAGTAACTCCCATCTCACAGGGTTGTTGTGAGGAATAAATAAGATAATAGGTAAAGCATGTTGGCAGATTTAAGGAAATGGTTGGAATACATCTAATAGTTACACATTGTGGCAACTAAAGATACAAGTGAAGTATTATGTACTATATAGGAAAAAAACCCAGAGAATAATGGATTCCAACTTTTTAATATGAGAATCAGCCTGCACATTTTATACAATTTTTAGCATGAAACTGGCTGTGGGAACCTTCTTATTGCATGGGCTCCAAAATTAAGAGATGTTAAAAAAAATAAAAACATACAGGCTGCTTCCATCACCCATAAATATTTATCAGATAACTAAACTCTTCTCCAAGGGTAAGAAAGAAACAAAGCAAAATGGTGACTACTTTGTAGGACCTACCCCATAAGATCCAGTGGACTCAAACCGCATTCCACTGCTCTAAACCAAACTGCCATTTTCCTAACTGTTGTTAATATAGGACCAAGAAAATTTTAGGACTCAACCAAGGCGGTAACCCAAGATAGAGTAGATAACTTTTTTTTTTTTTTTTTTGCTTTTTGAAGGGGGGGGGAAGGCAGGGCAATTGGGATTAAGTGACTTAAGTGACTTGCCCAAGATCACAGGGCTAGTTTTTTGTGTTAAATATCTGAGGCTGGATTTGAACTCAGGTCCTCCTGACTTCAGGGCTGGCTCTATTCCCTGTGCCCCCTAGCCACCCTAGTAACCCAAAGCGGGAAAAACAATTCAACCTTTTGAATCCAAGAGCTCTTTGACTGAGGCATTCTTGATCTTGTCCACATAGAAGCATCCCTTTCATAATATACCACCAAGTTTTGGGTAACATTTCCTTCTTTTGAACAGAAGAAAATGCATTTAGACTTACTTCTTTTGTTTGCATTCCTGATTTTTACCCTTGCCATTTCATCTGTTCTTTTCAGATTACTAGTAAAATAGATTAATATTTCTTTTCTTCTTTAACATTGTAATGATAGAATGGAAGGCAGCTGGTCATATTTCCGAATTATTTAGTTGATTGTACTTAGAATACTTAATTTGTGTAGAAAAATTCTTTATGCTTAATTATGATTTTGTAAAAATTGAGATGGTTGTTTTGCTCCATCTGTGATATACAGTAAGTACATTAATGTAAAGTGTACCTTAGAGCATTCAACAGGTAACTGAGTTCATACCAAGTACAAGCAAGCCCCTGCGATTGAGTGCCTTGGTATATGTTTTAACTGGTGATCGGATCTTAATACTAACACAGTAAGATGCTTTAAGATACTGGTCATTGTCTTTACTGTGACTTTTCTACTTGTATAGAAAAACTTAACTACTCTTGGATTTATTGAGCTCATTAGCTGTGGTTATTATCACTGTTTGGTAAATATACCATTACAGCCCTTCTTTCCCTCTCTCCCCCCATTAGGGTGTTTGTGTATGTACATTCCAGACCTCGAAGGTCTCTGTCTAGGGGTCTATTACAGTCCTGTTTACCTGTGCAGTATTTGGGAGCCTATCCCGTGACCTATTTTGTTTTCTCTTTAAACACATCCTGGATCATCTCCCTTACATGCTACTTCTTGTGGTTAGGTCAGCTATCACTGGAAATAATGATACAGCTTACTTATGCCATACACTTTGAGTCTCTTTAGGGCAGCTGCCATTTTGATTGTTCCAAAATATTCAGTACTTAGAGCCATCTAGTATCATCAGCAGAACATTGGTGCTAAAAAGCTGTGGTTTTTAGGTTCACCACACTTAATGAGGTAGGTCTGGAGAGGATCAGTTCCTAGACTTATCTATACCTAATAAGCTTTTCCAGCTTGATAGGAACAGGCTGAGCTTGTGTATGGTCTTTGAGAGTTGATGGTTACCTCTACCAAACTGAGGTAACTGCAGAGGATTGTAACAGATTAACAGTATAGATGAGTTTCTTGTCTCCTGCTTAAAATACAGTGAAATGTTTACAATAACTTTAAACAATTTAAATTAAGCTAGTTGAATTCAAAAATTTCTATTTTAGTTATGCTCTTTAAGTTAAAAACAATTTGTTTCTTTAATTTCTAATGTCAGTATCCCTGATTTGTCTTATTCTAATGATATTGGAAATTGTAAATGATTAAATACTTCCTGGAGTTAGGTGTTGAGACCTGCAGCAGTTCTAATGTGGAATTTTGAGTCATTGTTGATTTCTTAAATCAGTTTTGATATTGTAGATTGATGAGCTCCATGATAGAGGACTGATCACAGTGATCACAACCTGCCCATATATGCCTGTATGTTCTATAGGGCTTCCTCCTAAAAGTGTAGGAGGCTTTACACAATCCTGGTGGGATTGTCTAGGCTTAGCTGTAGCTCACTTTTCGAGGTCATAGGTAATTTTCAAACCTTTTATGCTGTTTCCTGGTGCTCATTTGTTTCTTGGAAATAACCCATGGCTTATTTATGCCTGTCACATGTCTCCTTTGCTTTTTGGGTGATCTTCTAATTCTTTGGAATCTAGTGGGATCTCAGACTTTTCAGACAGAGCTGCCTCAGGGGAATATTGGCATTATTGCAAGAAGTTAGGACATCGATTCTTATCTCTTTATTGAATTCTGAGCTCGATTGATGTATTGCTTGCTAGGCCAGCTCTCTGGGTCGTCCATTCAACTGAATATCTTCCATTGGTTTTGAAGATCATCCATTGGTTTTTCCAGTACCATTACTGGGGAGGTTGGCCTCTCCTTTTATGATAATGGATCTGTTTTAGGAGACGTGCAATAGCAGGGCCTGGTGCATTCAGCATGAGGATGTCTTCTACAAACAGGGAGGTCTGATGGAGAAGCCTTTTTTCCATTGGACTATGGGACCTGACAGTGGGTGTCAGACACTCCAGGGGAGTTTTGTGTGTCATTTGATATTAATAATCAGAGGGTCACTGATGTTACCTTATCTCATCTGTTAAGGAATCCTTAAGGATTTTAGCTAATGCTCAAGAGGCACTTTAAGGCTTTTAAAGCAGGATTTTGTCACCAGAATACCAGAACAAAGGTGGATTTTTTTTTAATTGTAGTCAAAAGAGAAACTGAGAGGTTTTGTATTTAATGTTTTTCTTAGTTAATTGTGTAACTGTAAATCTGTAGTTTGCTATATGTAAAATGTTATTTATGAAAGCCTGCCTGTCCTTAATCCCTTATTTTAATACAAATTATAAGCCTAAGCAAGTTCATAGTCACTGACATTTTCTTGATTATCTTTCTTGGGAGTTACAGCCATTGTGGTTGTTATTGTCCCCTGTTGAATTGATTCCTCAGAGTTGTTCCTTCTGTTACTGACTCTCCTCCCCGTGCACTGTCTGGTTTGGCTACTCTTCCATGCTTTCATGCCAATTCTGCTTATGTTTGTCTGTCTAAATTGATAGCTACCTTGTTGTAGATGGAAAAAAGAATTTGTTACAGAAATATTGACAAGTCTGTCTTTTGTCACTGTTGTCTTCTGGTTTTGTTCTTTGATGACTTTAGTTGAGCCTCTCACCAAGCTCTCTCCTCTCTCCCCCCTTTTTAGAGGGGGGAAGGCAAGGCAGTTGGGGTTAAATGATTTGTCCAAGGTCACACACTTAGTAAGTCTTAAGTGTCTGATGCCTGATTACAACTCAGGTCCTCCTGACTCCAGGGTCAGTGCTCTATTCACTGCGCCACCTAGCTGCCTCACCAAGCTCTCTAAAATTTAAACTTGTTTTTTCCTCCCCTGCTTCTCAATGTTTAAGGAAGTGATACTTATAATCTTCCACCATTCTCTCCCTGAAGACTTGAAGCTTTGCAGCAAAAGATGGAGAAAGAAGAAAAAGAGAGAGGAAGCAGAAGAACAAAACAAGTCAGCAAAACTAACCCCAGCCTGGCTAGGATAATGTGTGAAGCAGCTCGATGTGTACCTTACTCAAGGCCACCACTTTCTCTCTTTTCTGGGACCAACTTTGGGTTATTATAATTGCCTAGCATTCAGTCACTCTTGTTCTTGTCATTTAGGGTTATGTTGGTTTCCTGGTTCTTTTTACTTCATTTGATGTCAGTTCATATCCTCTTCTTGTGCTTCTCTGAATTCTCCCCATTCCCCCTATCTCTGTGTATGTTGATGTTCTGTATTAGGGGAAAGGACCGTTGGTAAGCTATTCCTGAGTCTATGGACAGCAACTCTGATTACAGATCTTTGCAGACACAAAAACTACTCCTGGATATTTTATGTAGTAGTTTCATGCTTTTTATGTACCTTAACCAAGCTATTGCCTATGAGAAACATGTAAGATAATATATTTGCAGCTGTTGTTACAAGTTTATAATGTATTTTTCTATCTCATTTTTATATGTATGTTATGTAACATTCAAAAAGAATTTTTTTTCCTGATTGAGAAAAGGATACAAAATGCAAACTCACAATTTTGGTAACTGAAAAATGTCAGTTGGTTTGTGTCATCTTTCTTGGGCTACTGAACAGACTCGTTAGACACATTTAGTTGGGATTTTATAGCTTTTTTTTCAGTTGAGATTTTACAGTCTTTTCATCTTTTGCAAACTCCTTGGATTAGAGGCCTGCAGTGGCTCTCTGGATGAGAAGGTGTCAGCATCTTACTCCAGATTGCCCTCCAGAAGGCCTGTGCCGTTTCACAGCTGCCCCAGGAAGCCCTGTGTTAGTGTGTTGTATGTCCCACCTTCCCCCACACGAGATGCATCTTTGTCATCTGTGAAGCTCTAGAGCAGTCTTTCATCTGGCTACAGTCCCCTTTGAGAACTTTCTAGTCTTGTCCTTTGACCACTTATCCATTGGGGAATGGATAAGGCCCGACCCTTAGTGGATATTGTCATCAAAGCTCTAACTTTCCGCTTCGATCTGCTTCCCTCCTCAGCTTTATTGTGCTGATGATTTTCACTCAGCAACAAGCATTTATTAAACGCCTGCCTTGTGACCACACCCTTTGGGATACAAAGAAAGGTCAGAGGCAGTCTGCTTTCTGGGGGAGCACCTAATGTGATGGGAGACAGGGACATCATGCAAACGGCCATATACACATAAGATCAGCAGAGAAGGTGCTAGTATTAAGGAGGTTGGGCAAGACTTCTTGCAGAAGGGGAAGGGATTTCAGCTGAGAGGAGGTAGAGATGAGGGGGGGGGCCCAAGTTGTAGACATCGGGGATATCCAGGAGGCTACTGTCACTGGGTGGCAGGGGAAGACAGGAAAGGGAGGAAGGAGCCAGGGTATGGAAGATTTTAGGTTTGATCCTGGAGGCCACAGGGAACCAGTGGAGTTGGTAACCAGAAAGGAAGACCTAGTTAAAGATGATCTTTAGGAAGACCCTGCTTAGTGGAGGTATAGACTGACAGACCAGCCAGGAGGCTGGTCCAGACATGATTATCAGGCCCTACACCAGGATTGTGGCAGTGTCAGGAGAGGAGCTTTTCATTTTAATGTGATTTATCCTTTGTGCTTGCCACTTGTTGGGTGAGAGCTCCTGTCCTCTTACCCCCTAGAGGGGTGAAAGATTCTGCATCTAGACCTCATCTATTGGAAAGGTGAAGAGGATAGATGTTAACCTTTTTTTTTCTCAGACATTGGCATTTTTCTCTGCAGCCATTTTTTTTTGTTCCAATTAAAAAATTTTTGAATTTGACAAGCATCAACCAAAACGAATCCTTCCCTATGTGCAGTAGAATGCAGAGGGTTGTACATGAAATTGCAAATGTTATGTCCAGCTTGCCTCTGTTATGTTTAGAATACATTCAACAGTCATTTCAAAGCCATTCTTTTTCTCTGCTTCCTTTGGACTTTCTTCTGTTCTCTTCTTTGCATTTTGAAAATATATTTTAATGACTCTTTTTTTCTTTTTGGCAGCCTTTCCTTCCCTCCAGTTAGGAAAAATGAAAAGCCTGACCTCACCTTCGTAATCATGCTGTACCTCCCACTTGAGCTGGGTTGTACCTGGAAGTGAGCACTTGGGCAGTGGGGCAGCACTGCCCATTCCTGGGCCAGATCTGAGAGGGTCTCGGCCTCTCTCCCATTTTCCTAGCTCTTTGCTTAGGAGCTTTGGCAAAATATTTAGTGGGGAACAGGTGGGACATTTCCAAGTGAATTGTTGGGTTTTGTTTTCCAGGATCTACTTGTCTTCATTAACGTACTAGTTAAGGGATGGTTTTCTAGTAACTCTTAACTCCTCTCAGCCATAACAGCAGATCCCAGTTTAGTCATACACTGCAAATAGCTTAAAAATGTATGTGAAAATGAAGAAATTCTTACGACTCCCATTAGCTCTGTACCACTGCCAAAAAGGAAATCTGGTTTGCTTCTTATGCAGTGAGGAATTCTCAGATATCTAAATACCCAGGTCTGAGAAAACAGAATTAACAGTGCTTCACAGCTCTGTGTTCAGAGCATGTACAAGAAATAGATTGGTGTCTTGTTCTAGCCAGAGGATACGGGGCCCAAGATGGTTCCAGGACCTGAAGGTACATAATTATGATCATATAAGAGTAATGGGAAAGTAAACAGTAGCAAAGGGAGAGAGGCATAGGTCATTGAGTAGCCTCCACTTCCTGTATCTTCCTTTTTGCAGTTAGAATCCCCCTCCCTTATACAACAAAGAACTTGAAAATTATCCTGCAGAATTTTTGTTTTTTGCCTTTAAAGCCCCTTAAATAGTGACTGATGTTGCATCAGTAATTGACATTTACATCTGTTTCTCTTGAGGGAGAGTATGTGGGCTTTCTCTTTCCTTCCCTGTCACATGAACTGGAGGGCCTTGAAGACCCTTCCCAGTTCTGAACCTCCCAGCCACACTGTGAGAAAGGGGCTCCAGAGAGCTCAGTGACTTGTCTGAGGTCACTAATGTCAGAAAGGTGTCATGCTAACACCGCTCTCTCCTTACTATAGGAGATGGCTTCATGTGCCAGTTATGTACTTTTGTCTTTGGCACTTTCTCAGAAGGTTTCATATAGTACGCTTTGCTGTCCCCAGTAAGCCTAATAAAATTGACTTCTGAGTCTCTACAGAACAGCTTTTCAAAGAAACCAAATTCAGTGTTTATTACTATTCTGTGTAACACTACATGTAGGGCATTAGGCCCAGCTAGGTAAAAAGTTTAGGCAAGACAGCATCATTCTCCCTATAGTGATAACAGTTTGGTAGAATGTAGACGTGTAAAGAGAATTCTTGGATGACCCTGGAGGAGGCGTGGGCTGGGCAGAGTGTCCCAGGAGAGGGGGCATTTGATTTAGACTCTAAAGCTTTAGAAATTCAGCAGCAAGTGCCCTGTTGGGGGCAAAGAAAAGCAGTTTAGGCATAGGGAGCAGCCATTGCACAGGCATTGAATGGTCAGTTCCCACTTTGGGGCAGGAACCAGTTGGAGATATGGCCAAGGTCATATGGAGCAGGGAGGAGGAGGAGGAAGAGATGGAGGAGATGAGGCCCGAAGGAAATGAGGGTGGTGTCCCATTGTGGAGTTTCTGAATTCTAATATAGGGAGCAAATGAAAACATTTGTAAAACAGGACGGAACAGAAAAGACCAGGTCTATAGATGTGGAAAAATTAGTTTGGCAGTGATAAAAGAAAGGGAGGACAGAGGCGAGAGGAAGGCCAGTTTCAGCGCTTGCTGTGTGAAAGGGTGTTTATGAAAGTCTCATGATGGAGGAGAACAAGTAGGAAAAACCTGGGAACAGTCTCAGATTTAACCAGCAGTCTCTGTGACTGGCCTGGTGGACAGTGTGGTTATGGTGCTTGTTCTAGGAAGATTTATGAGTCATTCGTGTAGGTCTCTATACAAAATGTTGAAGCTTTTGGAATGAAGGGTATTTTTTGTCAAGGGAGAGATTGTGGAAAGAAAAGAGGAAAGACTAAAGCCTGATTCTTAAGACATATTTTTACCTTGTTGGATCCAGAAGATCTGATCCATCATGGAGAGTCTGAGAACCAGGAACCTGGCAGGAAAGAGGAGACGGTTAAATTGTCTGGGGTAGGGGCAGGGAAGATTGACCCTAGAGAATGGGGATTACCAAAGTCTCTGAGTGAATGGGAATCAAAGAAAAAGGAGGTGACAGCAGACACTAGTCTTCCTACCTGACTTTAATCGACAAGGCAGAATTGTTTGTGTTGAACTAGAACCCGAATGTGAGCCTAGGCACTCACATATCATACCACCATTTTAGAAGAGTGTATATCAGAGAGAAGAGAAGAGCTAGGTAGGACTTGGCCTAAAACTGCAAAAGAAATCATGAGACGTAGGAAAAGCTCTTGAATGGAATTCAAGAAGAAAAAACCCAACCTTTTTTTAAAATTAATTAATTTACTTTTAGTTTACAAGATTCAGCTCCACAGTCCCTTGAGTTTCAAATTTTCTCCCCTCCCACTTCCCCCCTACCCCCCATGGCGGCATACAATCAAGTATAGGGTCTGCAAATACTTTCACATTGGACATTAGTCTGGTTGTATAGAAGGGTTGTAACCAATGGAGTGAACAGTAGGAAAAAAGAAAGAAAACCAAACATGGAAAAGAATGCTAGCATGTAGATTGCTTCAGTCTCCATTTAAACTCTGTTCTTTCTAGATATTTCTCTGAATGTATATATCTCCTTCCATCCTGAGACTTGTAGAGTTGTCTTATAACTGTGCAACCTTCCTAATGAAGAAGAGAGGAGTTGACTAAA
>CM053585.1:378323140-378434654 GCA_028646515.1 Pseudochirops corinnae
CAGACCTGCATAGGCCCAAGGGAACCCAGGATGAGCACCTTAAAAGGATTGGCTCTTAGCAAAGCAGTGTCAGGATCACTTTGCCTACCCTAGTTCACTTCTTGCCTGAATTATTTCAACAAGCCTACTGATCACTTCTCCTGAAGGCCTCATGTCCCCTCCAGTCCATCCATTGGTCAAGTACGGACCTGACCACTACTCACTCAACTCCAGCACCTTCCTCCTACATCCAGATTCAAATGCAAAGTCCTTGATTTGCCATTTCAGTTTCTTCACAGCCTGACTCCAGCCTGTTTCTCTATCCTTATACATCATATATTGCTTCTCCCATCCTTTCACTTACTCTCTTTCCGAAGTCCAGTCCAGCCAAATCGGGCCTCTTGCTGTTCCTTGTACTGGCCATTCCAGTGCCTCATCTCACTCCTTTTGACAATGTTTTTTTCCTGTGGGGATCTCCTAGAGAATGCATCTCTTCTTATTGTGCGTTTTAGAATTCCAACTTTCTGGGAAAGACCTAGAAATTGATGCTGAGTAAAGTGAGCAGAACTAGAAGAACCATGTTTATAATTACAACATTTTAGAGAAATAGAACTTTGAAAGACATCAGAATTCTGAACAACCACGAGTCCAGAAGACTGAAGATGAACTACATTGCTCACCTCCCAACAAACAGTGGCAGATTGGAAATGCAGAGTCCTATATTCTTAGCTGGGGCCAGTGTGGGAATTTATTTTGCTACATTATGTATGTCAGTAACTTAGGGCCTTCTTTTTTCTCTGTCCCTTCCTACTTTGTTGGATCTGGGCTGGGGATGGCAGTGGGGGAGTGGGAGGGAAAGATTATAAATATATATATTTTAAACCTTTGATTTCCCTCAGGAATTAAGCTATAGCAGCATTTACTGCCTCCCCCCAAAATTACCTTTTCTTTTTACCTATTTCTTTCTCTGTACCCATTTTGTCTTGCCCTATACAAATTAAGTCACTTAAGGGCAGCCTCTCCGGGGGTCTGATTATGTTGTGGGTGATCCTTCATAGAGTATGCTCTTCATGATCCTTATAGATTAAAGACTGGCCATGCTGAACCTTGGTAGAACTGCTCTCTTTCTCCTCTCCTCATTTCAAGGACAGACATGTCTATTTTGAAACAAGAAGAGCCAGTCTCCTAACCTCATTTAGTCAATTTACCTTGAGCATTTCCTTTATTCTGTCCCTCCTAAACCATACAATATTCATTATTGCACCATCCAGATGTTGATACATAAAACCAAAAAGGGGAATAGAAGAGATAGATAGAATCCTTCATCCGTATGCTAGTGAGCTTGACATGGATTCTAAAAATGTTATAAAAGAGATGGTTTTGAGAGTACTCAGAAAGAAAAATGGGAGCCTCCAAAATCCAGCATGAGTTTGTCAACAATAATGTGCCACATTAACTTCATTACTTTTTTGGGCAAGACTTCTAAGTAGTTGAAAGTGTTATAGAAAAAACAAGTATGGATGCCAGTAAATTATTTGACAGTTTTCCATGCTATCCAAAAAAAGTTATCAAAATATTAAACAGGTTCGGCAACCCCAGGTTAAGGACCTGTGTCCTAGGAGTGAGGTTTGATTCAATATATTAGAGAAGGTTAGAGCTGTTTAGAGGTGGACTTGGCTACTCTCTCTAGGAGATCCCCACTGGAAAAAAACATTGTCAAAAGGAATGAGATGAGGCACTAGAATGGCCGGTACAAGGAACAGCAAGAGGCCCAATTTGGCTGGACTGGACTTCGGAAAGAGAGTAAATGAAAGGATGGGAGAAGCAATATATGATGTATAAGGATAGAGAAACAGGCTGGAGTCAGGCTGTGAAGAAATTCTGGTTTCATGATCACAGGAGGTCTGAGAAGCAGCAGCAGTGGAATATCCAAATTGTCAAGTTAGAAGGGATCCCTATTCAGGCATCTGTTGGGCTAGATCAGCCTAGAGATTCAAATTAATGGTGACTGGTAGCATCGAGAGAATAATTCCATTAGAGTGATGAGGTTGGGAACAAGATTCAGTAGAATAGTTGAGATAGAATCCACAATGTAAGATGTGGTGTAATTGGTGTGGTATGGACAACTCTTTCTACAAGTTCCAGTGATGAAGGGGAAAGGAAAGATGGTATAAGGTTCAGTAAAAACACCTTTTAGGATTGTAGAGACCTGATCGTGTTATCTAGGTCAAAGATTCAGTGAAGGAAAGATGGCAACTTCTGCTTGGTCTTCCTACCTCAGACAAGAGTGGGAAGAGGAAAGATGGGTGGCCTTCCAGCTTCTGTTCAATGTCCTGCTTGATCTCCAGCCCCAAAGGGAAGGGAAGAGAAGAGAAGGGACCTTCCACCCTGTGCCATTCCATCAGGGAAGGAGAGTATTAGCAATCCTGCTCTAAGTTCTTCCCCTCTTGCCTGAACTTGGAATCCAGGGTTCTGAAAGAACCCTATTCTTAGGTCTTAATACTGTGACTTTGAAAATCCCTCTGAAATGTTCACTAAATGATTAACTAACTCCCACCTGGTCTCACCTTCTATGTCACCCAAACCATATTCTCCACCTAGTACATCCTGATTCCTTTTTCCACCCCCAGAGTCCTAAATGAATGTTACTCACTGGACAACAAACATGCTTTCATCTTAAATCCTTTCCTTTCCTGCTTCTTCCATCTTCTGCTTCTCAGTGAGACCTAGCTCCCTCCTGATGACTCAGTCTCCCTGGCCTCCTTTTCTAGCACTGGCTACACATTCCCATTCTGACTCATGGCCATTTCTACCATGGCTTAGTAACCATGGTCCTCCTTTCAGGACCATACAACACATGTCTACCCACCTAATCCGAATCCTAGGTCTACAGACTTCCTGGACATTTCCTTCCATGGTACTTGGCTCTTCCCCAGCTCCTGTCCTTGTGTTTGGAGACTTGAGCATACATACTGATGGTCCCTCAAACACCCTCACCTCCAGTTTCCCAGCCTACTCTTCCACCCTACCTCAGACATACACAAAGGTGATCATAGCCTTCATCTTGACATCTCCCACAAATGGACCCATTCACCTTCATGAAATCTGATGTTCCCTTGTCTGGTCATCTACCTGTCTGCTCTCTCAGACATCACCCTTGCACTACTTACACTCTGCCTTCCCCCAGCTTGACCCCAAGGCAAACCAGTTCCATTTTACATTGTCTTTTCTAATCTTGCCCTGTTTGGATCCCTTGCCCTGCTCCTACTGCACCCCCGTTCCACTGCCCAAGCTTCTCTGTCCCGGTCCTGCTAAAGGAAGTTGGAGAAAATCAGTTACCACACTGGACAAGATCCACCACCAACTTAGGTTACACAGCCTTGCTGGGCCACCCTGCTCCAATTCCTTAAATATTCTGTTCCCCAGCCATTCTTCCCAACCTTTTGCATACCTTCTCAGATCTCCCTTGGCTCCCCCTTCCTCACCCCTCCAGCCGAGGACCTCCTTCTGTTCTGTCCTCTCCTTCCCCAAGTCTCACATGTCTCCTTGTTAAGGCCAACCCTGCTCCATGCAGTAGGTGGGGTCTGACTCCATCCTGTCTCCTCCCCTCTGTTGTCCTCATTGTCTCCTGGTCTTCTGGTTGCTTCCCTACTGCTACAGAGGTGCTCCAGTCTTCCTAAAAACTTTCATTTGATTCTTCCATCTTTTTAAATTATTATCCCATATCTCTTCTGCCTTTTGAAGTCCTGAACAGTCTGGACAGAGGTAAGATAGAAATTGAACAATGAAAAGACTGGCTAGTCCCAAGTGAGGAGGGTCTGCCTGGGTTTGGCCCTGCTGTTGGTACAAAGGTAGCCACAGGCCCCAACCCAAGGGCCAGTTTCATCTGTTAACTGAGAATCCCACAGGACTCTGGCTTGGGCTAACTGTTCCTTCTGTACTACTTCACCTGGTGATCTCATCAGTTCCCTTCTTAAATCTACTTCTTTACCGACCTTCAGTCTCACATCCGCAGCTGCTTCCTAGTTTTGATGTCCCATAGACATGTGGCTGCACTTTCACTCATTGCCTTCTCTAGGTCTTCTGCACTACCATCATCACTATGTCCTGTAGACATCTTAAATCCAACATGTCAAAAAACTGAATTTGTTCTTCCCCAAACCCTTACAAATTTCTTTTACTCTGGAGGTCACCATAGTACCCTAAGCCTACAACATGGTCACCCTCAAAAGGGGCATTGTACTGATGGGCCCCCTTTTCTCTTACTGTGATCACTCTGGTACAGGCTGCGTCTCCTCAGCACCTGGACCTCTGCAGTGCCCTGCAGGTGGTTCTGTCTGCCACAGGGTTCCTTACTCCAGTCCAGCCTTTATTCAGCCCCTTGCCATGTTACACCCCCCTCCCCAACCCCCCACCCCCTTCCTCAGTCCTAGTGGCTCCGCATCACCTCCAGGATCAAATATAAAATCCTCTGCTGGCCAACACTCTTCAAAAACCTCCCCACACCCCACACCTCTGCTCTGATCCCCAGCGACACTGGCTTGACTGACTCCATCTCCTCACTCTGGACATTTCTACAGGAGGTCCCAGCTAAAATCCCACTTTCTATAGAAAGCCTTCTCCATCTTTATTCATTCTGGTGCCTTCCCTTTGTTGATTGTTTCCTATTTGTCCTTTTTCTGGCCTGTTTGTGCGTAGTTTGTTTGCATGTTGTTTCCCTGTCTCAGATTGGGCCTTCTTTTGCATTCTCTCTTAGCACAGTGCCCGGCCCATCAGTAGGTGCTTCATAAATGCTCATTGAATGACTGGCTGAAGGGGTATGCGTCATGGAAATTGTAGCAGTGCTTGATACGAAATTTAAGAGAAAACAAAACAATAGATGACAGCCTTGAATAGATTAAAACATTGTTCCTGAAAGTATCTAATTGTGCTTAAAACAAAACAAACCTGACTGTACAGGTATAATGTTTAACATTTAGTCATCCATTTATCAAATGTGTTTTCATGACTGAAGTTAGTGTGATCTCGAGGTGGAAATTGAAGTTGGGATTTCTGCTTATGGCTCAGACTTTGATGAAAGATTTCACCATCACTGATGAAAACCTTGCTTTCCAGGTCCAGCCTGAATACAGTATGTCTGTTATGGCATTACTTGAATCAACCTTGTTTAATCAATAAATATTTGTAGAAACCAGGCCAATAAAGAAAAAACCTAGCACTTACACTGTTGGATAAACTGACAGCATTCAGAGCATTCAAGCCTCCTTTTCTTGTTTTCAGTCTGGATTTCCTTGTATTGCTGCAGAATTAGATAGTAGATAAAGGGGGAGGGGTAGACATGAATTCCTAACGAGGAGAATTGACTCTTTTTAAAATGAGGGGCTTTGCCTCGATCAGGTGTGTGGCAAGCCCATCAGACTTTGATCCCTAATCTTACTCTCTCACTTGGGAAGCGCCTTTCTTTCATTCAGGGGTTCAATAGAAACAGTTGGATTTCCTGAATATTATAGTAACAAGTTCATATATGAGAGCAACAATTTCAGGCATGCCAGCTTCTGCTGATAGAATGCTTCTCTATGCTTTCCTAAATATGGTGACTATTTGGGCAAAACAATTTTTTTAGCTTAAGGTTAACTGCTACTTAACTTGAGATTTGAGAACTTTTGTGCCTGTGGCATTGAATGAAATAGTCATAAAAATAGGGAAGATAAGATGCCTTTCTGTAATATGTAGGACTGAATATTCTGAAAAGTCTCTTCTCTGGGCCTCTCTGCTATCTAGACTAGTGGGCTCCAAAGTTTTTTGATTGGGAGCCCCATCAGTGAAAAGCTCTGAACATGTACACTAGTGTTTATTTCTCTTGTACACGTGTACTGCTGTTAATGGCATGTGTTAGGGGTGTTACACAGCCACCTGAGTAGAAATTACATCGTTGGCTGTGTTTATGAAATCATTTTATTTTTCAATCCTATCCACTACACTATTTTTTTGTGTTATGTCTGAGGTCGGATTTGAATTCAGGTCCTCCTTACTCCAGGACTGGTGATCTCTATTCATTGTGCCACCTACCTGCCCCCTATCCACTAGTTTTGTAAAAATTTTTGTTGAAATTCGGTTCCATCTTTCCTCATTGTCACTCTGTTTCTCCTAAGTAATTATCATCCTCAGTGTCCCCTATTTCAGTGTCCTTGCCAAGGCCAACCTCTCCATACCCATCTTCTCCAGAAAATTGCCTCCCCCCACTCTCATCTGGCCTTCTCAGCAATTTGTCCCTCTCTGTCGACCCATTCTGTGCTTCTCACAAACACTTGCCTCAAGTCTCCCATTTCTTAAGCTCCTCCTCAGTAAATGTTCCCTTTCTCAGCCAAACTCCTTGAAAAACTATAACAAAGAGCGCACACAAGTGCACGCAGGTGTGTGTACATACTTATAACAGGATTTTAAAATGCCATTCATCAAAATTCACCAGCAAATCAAAAAGTCAGGCGTTCTGTGCAGTGGAGCCCCCCTAGCTCCTCCTGGCCCTTGTTGGCCTGTGCTGGCTCCCTGTGATTTGATCACATTCCATTTTCTTTATTTCCTCTCTGCTGCCCCTTCCTTTACCTTTTTGTAATTGCAAATAAAGTTTTCCTGATTCTGCTCAGTTCACTTTGCATCTTCCCCTACTTCATCATAGCCATCTTTACTTACAGTGTAGCAATCCTACTTTACCTTTGTTTACCACAATTTGTCTAACTGTTCCCCTATTGATGGGTATTTACTTTGTTTCTGTTTCTTTACTACTACCAAAAAGAATGTTGCTAAAATGTTTTGGAGTATGTGGTTTGTTTACAAAATATGGCTTGTTTTCATCATTGAACCCTGGAATAGACCAAGATGTCTAGCGGGGAAACCTTTGGGCACAAGGATGTGGATGCTTGAGTCACTTGACGCAATTTCAAATGGCTTTCTAGAATGATTACGTCAGTTCAGAGCTCTAGAATAGCATCTCCTTCCACAACCGCAACCCTTCAGACACGGACTGTGCCTCTTTTGCCATTTGCCAGTTTGCTAAACTAGAGTTTAAGCGAAAGCTGTTTTGATTGGCTGTTGGAATGCTTTTTTTCCAATGGTTATTAATAGTTCAATCGTAATAGTTGAGAGCAGTTCTTTGGAGAAATGTTCATATTGCCAGTGATCTCTTAATTCTGAATTTAACGAACATAAAGAACATTTCCATGGGCAAGATAGAACAGAAGAGAGGGAATCGTGGCTGAACACAATTCTTTTGGACATTGAATTATGTCCTCATGAAGTGGCACAGAGTTCCAAGTTGTAAAATGTGTTTATTGGTTCCAACTCCATGGAAATAAATGAAAAATTTTTTAAAAAGTTTATCTGTTTATTAACAGCAAAGGATAAGACAAATGTGTTTGTGATTCAAGCTTATCACAGAGTTATATTATATATATATTATATGTATATATAGTTCTTAGTTATAGAAAGCAAAATTTCAAAAACACATTTGAATAGAAGCCTACTGGAGATAGGATGAAAACTTTGTTATTGATATACATGTGTTGGCTTGATGCCAACCCTTTTAGGTAAAGGAATGCCTTTCCCACTTCTTCCTGAATTTTGCATGGGCCATGGCACTAAGATACCTACTTTATTTCTTATTCTTATTACATTCCTGTTATTATTATTATTTTAAGGTATGATATTTTAAGCAGCTTTGATCAAGGCATTCCAGCACTTTTCCCTCCTTTGGAGTTCACTAACATCTTGTTCATGCCACCCAGTTGCATCACATTTTTGTCCTAGTGCAGCACCTACCAAGTCTCTTCTTCTTGGTCCATTTGCAGTGCTCTTTTGCCCATTTCTTTACACAACTCTTGGTACTGTACAGTAATGTGCCTCATCCACTGGTAGCACAAGCTCAGTATATTTACTAACACTCTCATTAATCAATCTTTGGCTCATTGTATCCAGCCTTTTATCACTTTATAATAGGCACTAGATCAAATTGTATATTACTTAACCTGGAATGAATGGAGCCCAGCTCTGTCTGTAAAGCTGTGAGACTTTACGGTCTGTATTTTGTATCATTTGCCTTTAGCTGAAAGACATGAGCTTTTGTGAGGCCTGGGTACCAGGCATTCCCCTAAGTGCTTTACAAATCGTGTTCCATTTGATCCTTACAACCCACTTGGGAGGTAGCTGTTATTATCCCTGCTTTACAACTGAGGAAACTGATGTGAACAGGTTAAGTGACTTGTCCAGAGTCACATGACTTTTTCTATATATTATCTGAGTTCAGATTTGAACTTGAGTCTTCTGACTCCGGGCCAGGTACTCTTATGCACTGCCCCACCCAGCTGCCCCTTTAACAAATAAATGTAGTCAAAGCAAAACAAATACACATTTATATTATGTCAAACTGTTTCATCCTGCAGCCTGGGCCTATCACACCTGGCAGGAAGTAGGTGGCATCAGCACTAGAGACCCTGCTTTCTCAGGTCTGTCTCAAGTGAGTTGCCCTGTGTGAATTCCTTTGCAAACCTGAGAGATATGACAGTGTTGCCTGCCTTTCTGACCATTCCTTTGCCAGCTGTGGGGGCACCTGAAACCTCTGTCAAGGGCCTTCTTTCCACATTTTCTCCCTTGGCGCCCGTGGTTTCATTTATTTATAGATCCATCCCCAGTTGTTCTCCTGAGCTCGTCTTTTCAGCTTGTCACATTCATCAGGTCGAGTGGAAGGCACTGCCATTCTTGCTGTCTCCCGGGCAGGCAGCCTTAGAGTTCCTCTCCTCATTCTTGCCTGTCTCATATATGTCCTGTACATCGCAGTGTTTTTGTTTCTACCTCTGTTCACAACTTCAGTCCTTATTCACCTCTTACCTGGACTGTGTTAGTGACCTGCTCTCATCTCTTCCATGGGACATCCAGAGTGGTTTTCCTGAAACACAGCCCCAGTCATTGATTCCAGTATCTAGGATAAAATAAAGTCTTTGTTTGCCTCTTCCCAAATTAGCTGTGGCAAACAGGCCAACATTCTTACACGATATCCTCCTCCACGCAGTCTTTGTTTCTTGCTGTACTGACTAGCTTACTGCTACAGAAGTTGTTTCTGTTCCCGTGCACTGGTTGCTCCAGCCCTAGAGTGCTCTTCCTTCCTTCTACTTGTGGCGGTTCTGGATTGCCCTGCCGCTAGGCCCTCCCCTCAGCACTGCTTTGTAGGTGATGTATGCGAGTGTGTGCGCTTCTAGGCCCAGGTGCTCCATCGACAGCGTGTGGAACACTTGTCTCCTTAGTACCTACTTTGTATCTTTTTTTAAAACCAGGTTCAGATACCACTGAAATTCATTTGTGGGGAGCTTTTTTAATTGGTTAGAAAATCGGTTTGTAACCTTAACTATGCAGGTATGAGAGTCATGGAGGAGGGAGCTTAGTTTTTCTTTCTTTCTTTTTCTTTCTTTCTTTGCTTTTTGGGGGGGGCAGTTGGGATTAAGTGACTTGCCCAAGGTCACACGGCTAGTAAGTGTTCAGTGTCTGAGGTCGAATTTGAACTGAGGTCCTCCTGACTCCATGGCGGGTGCTCTATTCACTGTGCCACTTAGCCGCCCCGGCAGCTTAGTTTCTCAAAATGCCTTTTCCTCCTTAACTTCATCTAACATTTATATGGTACCTGCAGTGTGCCAGGCACTGTGCTAAGCACATTACACACTGTCTCATTTAATTCTTACGATGACTCTGGGAGTTAGATGCTGTTATTACTTCCATTTTACAGACAGGGAAACTGAGTCTGATCAAGGTAAGTGACTTGCCCAGGGTCCCACAGCTAGGACTTATCTGAGACTGAATTCGAACTCTGGTCTTCCTACCTTCAGGCTGGGCTCTCTATCCAATGAGTCCCTGCCTGCTTCAGGCAGGCATTGTGACGGCTTTATCATCTTTAGCTAACTAACATCTGAAGCTCTTCATTAGTAATTACTGTTCAGTCCTTTCAGTTGTGACTGTTACGGGCTTTCTTGTCAAAGATACTGA
Source organism: Pseudochirops corinnae (assembly GCA_028646515.1). Classification (NCBI taxonomy): domain Eukaryota; kingdom Metazoa; phylum Chordata; class Mammalia; order Diprotodontia; family Pseudocheiridae; genus Pseudochirops; species Pseudochirops corinnae. Next base: position 378,333,146 of record CM053585.1, read on the forward strand.
AGTAGTTTGCCATTTCCTTCTCCATCTCATTTTATAGATGAGGAAGCTGAGGGCAAACAGTCAAGTGACTTGCCCAGGATCACACAGCCAGTATGTGTCTGAGACCAGGTTTGAACTCAACAAGACTAGTCTGTCTCACCACAGGCCTGACACTCTATCCACTGTGCCAGTTAGTTAACTGCGTGAATGTGAATTCATATTTAATTCTTTATAATTTCGGCGGTTTTGGACCAATATCAGATCTGATTAGATTAGTTTTTCCTCATAGTAGAGATTTTGAACTAGGTAGTAGAAGAGATCAGTCATTTGGGTTTGTGTTCTCTACTGTTCTTTGTGTCTTTGCTAGATACTTTTAAAGCCTCTTGTCCATTTTGAGGATTCGTTTAGCCAGAAGTCAGGTCTGTCCCCTATCTGTTCCCCCTAGAGTGACACCTGCCTTGTACCTAATACTCCCCTGTCACACCTGTTCTAGCCTGTCCTGTCTACAATGATTCCTTGAGGATCAGGGACTAGAGGGAAAAAAAATCTTGAGTAAGTGAACTTTGCTGACAATTTAGGCTCCTTTTAGTAAGAAATTGAACATTTTAAAAATGTATTAGGTACTTCTCTCTGCCTCTCTAACCTAAATTAGAGTGACTTGAATACCGTAACTCAAATTTGACTTTTTCGTGTCCCGGGTGACTAGGCACAACAGCCTGCCTACAGAGAGGTTTATTTGGAGGGTGAGAAGATCATAATCTGATATTTTCTTTGCATTCTGTTGTACCCTAGGACCACCCCCTGTGTGTTGAGGCCCTCCACTGGATATAGGAATCTCTAGAGAGTTTGATTGAAGAGGAGATAATGGGTACCATTTAATTGGGTGGGAGATCTGACTTGCTTGAACTCTTATCTAATCCCTGATGTTGGACAAGGCAGTTCCTTGCCCATAAAATAAGGACAGTTTTCTTTGAGTATTTCATTGATTTTATGAGTATTTTTCAAAGGTAGTTGTAGAAGGAAGTACTTTGTAAAGTTGTGTAAAAAAAGAACAAATTTTTAAATGGGCAGGTTTTTTACTGTTCTAGTTAAAAATGGTTTAAACTTAAGTGAACTACTATTTAACCAGCTTACAGTTGCCATGTAGAAAAATATTATCTGAACGATAAACAGTTTATACATATTTGTTCCCCCAATATTCTACATTCTTCAGAGCTCTTTGGTAGGTTAAGGGAAATTAGGTATGTTTGGGGCTAAAGGTCCTAATGTTACTGACTTGGAGGGTAGGCACCTGTTCAATTTTCCCAAAGCCTTCTTGGGGTTCACAGTAGAGTGATTGGATCAGCCATGGGGCTGCTCTAACAAGGACAGCATTTCAGTCCATTTATAAACATTGGGCTTTTATGCATCTTCCAGCTTCTCCAAAACTCCTTTTTCATCCTTGAAATAAGGAATGCCAGTACCAGAACCATTTGAGTGGACTTGTTCAGGTTGACAATATTCTTATTACTCTTTTTGCTTTCTGTTTTACTTCCATGACTATGCCCACAATCCATCAACCTAATGGAGTGCCCACATCTTCGTCATTGTGGTCACTTCTTCTACAACCACTGACCACAGCCACCCACCTTCCCTTGGTTTTCCATAGCTGCCCTAGCTGACAAATGCCCCACCTTGCTTGCAACTAGCCTGAGTGTGAACTAGACTCTCCAGGTTTAGCTGACTTGATCTTTGGGGCAGCAGACATGCAGGCAGCTACAGATGCCCTCCTAGAGGTCTTTCCAGCACAGTGCAGAACCTCAGAACTTGGCTTCCTTGGTGTGAGAATCCAGGGTCATGATGAACTGGTATTTAGTATCAGACAATGTAGGAAATTAAACAAAACTTTGTATACTTCTAGTTGAAGATGCTACTCCTCTTACAGTATAGTGTTTTCATAAATTTCACAAGATTTGGAGATGGAAAAAACCTTAAAAACAATCTATTCCCATCCCCTCACCTGAAGATTTAAAGAAACTGAGGACCAGAGAGATGAGTGGAAACAGAGCTAGGCCCACTCAGCACTGGCTTGATGAAGTTAGAGTGCCACTGACTCTGCTTTGGACAGTCGTCACAGGCGCCCTCGTTGGTTTTTCTCTACTCTGCAGTGGTGTTTCCCTGTTGTGCACCCCCTGCATTTTCTTACCCTCTTACCCATTGCTTAAGCCCTGAATGATGGGGTTTCTATTTAGTCAGCTCCTGATTGTCCTTGGCTGCTTCCTCTGGGTCTGACGGTCAGTGGGTATCACTTCACCTTACAGCCCAGATTGGGCAATGGCAGGTGAGCACACAGCTATCACCACAGAGGCTCCTTCCATTTCTTGCCTTGGGTGATGATGGCAGACACTGGCAGTTCTCATGACCTTGCATTATTTATTACAGAGAAATCTCATGATGAAAACAGTAATGTTCCCTAGTAGAAATTGTTGTGATGGGGTTTAATTGTTTCTGTTAGAAACAGAAAATTCTTTTTTAGCTCAGAATTGTATATCTCAGGTCATGACATAGTGAATGTATGATCCTACTTAGTATAGTTTGTAAGGATTTGAGGCTAAGGGAGCCAAGATGATAGGCCTATGTAAAGAAGCCAATTCTCTTTCCGTAGACAAAGTCTGCTGCCCACTTTGGGCTTTTTCTGCTGTCCAGCCATCTTAATGAGGCAGACTTAAAGCTGAGGTGGGGGAGGCCATGGGTGCCAGCTCTATCTTTCCCATGTGCAAGTAGTGAGGGATGTGATGGGCGCCCTGACACAGAAGGTGCCATGGCTTTGTCTTTTAAAGCCCTGTGAGTCGGGGAAGCGTGTCTTTCTCAGAATGAGATATTGCCAAGGCCATCTCCGATCCACACGCTGGTGTCTGTGCCTGGCGGTCTATAACATTTTATTGAGCGCCTGTCGCTTGTGAGGCACCACATACTGAGCTCTTAATTTTCATTTTTTTCTCACCAAATGCTGGTAATACGGAATAAGACTCTCAAGTCAAGATGTAGAACTTGGCTTTTCATTTAATAGTAAAAATCGTGTAGATTTTGAAAACAATGCATTTGCTCATATTCCTTTCTCTCTGTGCTTGGTTTGGTTGTCATCGTCTTTTGAAATTAGTTTTTTTAATCATTCATCCTACCCCTTTCTTCAGTAAATATACACAGTCCAGCCAAACAGACATCGATGTCAGCCCTATCCCCAAGTAGCCAGGAGCCTTCCTTGTAGGTGGGCCCGTCCCTTGGCCCATCATTGAGATGTCACTTTATCATGTGTGTGTTATTGGCATTTTGCTCTCTTCATGATGGTATTCCATCCATTTCCTTGCATTTCATTGTCATGTTCTGTGAGACAGTATTCTGTTACACTGCGGTTTAGCCATTCAGCCATTAAAAGATGTAAATTCATCTCTTCTGTGTTACAGGTAGCATAACTAAAGACTCTTTATTACATGTATTTCTTGTAACTTCACTGGGTCGGGAAGCGAGTTTGTTGTACATTGTTAGTTTCTCCCCCAGTGTGTTTTCCCTGTTATTTGGCCCCTTCGAACTTGGCTTGTGGTTCCATGAGATGAAGTATGAAGAGCTTTGCATGTCTTCAGTGTTGAAAACTGCTGTTTGAGCTGTGTCTCCTCATTTGCAAAGCCTTAATTTTCTCTCATTTTCTTCTCTTCTAGATTTTGGATCGTTGTTTGACTTAGAACATGATTTACCAGATGAATTAATCAACTCATCAGAATTGGGACTTACCAATGGTGGTGACATTAGTCAGATCCAGACAAGTCTTAGCATAACACAAGACGCTGCCTCGAAACATAAACAGCTTTCTGAATTGTTACGGGCTGGCAGTTCCCCGAATCTCAATATGGGAGTTGGTGGCCCTGGCCCAGGCATGGCTACTCAAGGCCAGCAGAACAGTCCTGGAATGGGAATATTGAATAGCATGGTCAAAAGTCCCATGGCCCAGGCTGGCTTGACGTCTCCTAACATGGTAGTGGGTGCTAGTGGGCCAAATCAAGGTCCTTCTGCACAGTCTGCTGCTGGTATGATCCCAGGAGTAAACAGTCCAGTTAATCAGCCTGGACTAGGGATGAACACAGGTATGGGGGCTGGTATGAATCCTGGCATGTTAGCTACAGGCAACGGACAAGGGATGATGCCAAGTCAAGTCATGAACGGTTCCATTGGAGCAGGCAGGGGGCGACCTAACATGCCGTATCCAAACCAAGGCATGGGAAATGCTGGCAATTTACTGGCTGACCCACTGCAACAAGGGTCTCCCCAAATGGGAGGACAAAGTGGATTAAGGGGTCCACAGCCTGGAGGAGCTTTGAGCAAGGTAAGCATGTGGGGGACAGGGCTCTTGATTCCTCGTTGCAGATTTGTGGTTGGCGTTTATTCTGGCTTCTTTCAGCAAGATCCCAGACGCTCTGATGCAGGCTTGTTATTAGCTGTTTTGTGTTGTGAGCCGAGCAGCAAGATGTTTGCAGGTGACTTTCCTTGGATGGTTTTAAAAATTATGTTGATGATATCATGATTTGGTGATAAGGGGAAAGATCCTTTCGGGTAGTGCAGCACGCTTTTCTTTTTTCTTAAAAAAATAATTGATTGATTGGCTTTTAGTTTACAATATTCAGTTCCACAATACCTCAAGTTCCAAATTCCCCCCCACCCCCCACCCCCACCCCCACCCCCAGTGGTGGCAGGCAGTCCATATAGGTTCCATAAATACGGGCAGCATACTTTTCAAAGAAACCTATTTATCTCTTTTTGAACAAGTAAGGGTCAGTAGTTAGCAATATTTGGCTTAAAATCTCACTGTGTTTCCAGATCACATCTACTCCCACCTCTCTCCTCTCCGATCCTTCTTTAGCTGCCAAAGTGATATGTCCTGGCTCTGCACTAGTCACTCTGCTTTCCCTGCCAAGCTCTACGGCGCGCGTGCGTGCACACACACACACACACACACACACACACACACACACACACCCGTCTGCCTTTGCTGACTTTTGAGATTTGCCCGTTGCATACTCTCATATACCTTATGTTCTGACAAAACTGAACTACTTCATGACCCCTATTTCCCATCTCCATTCATTTACATAGGCCATTTACCAGCTCATCTCAGCATCTTGAATCTTTAATTTCCTTCATAGTTCAGTTCATTTACCACATCCATAAATCACCCCACTCCATGTAATGCATCTGTTACTTATATGGGTGTGTGCATACAATGGAAGGTTCTTGAGGGCAAGAGCACAATGTTACTTTAATGCTGAATTCTGGCTAAATGGCATCTACTTGATAGCTGTAATGACCCTGGACAAGTCACTTTATTCGGTTTGCCTCAGTTACTGCATCTTTAAAATGAATTGGAAAAGGAAAGGGCAGACCACTCTAGTATCTTCACCAGGAAAACCCCAAATGGGGTCACAACTGGAAAAAAACCACTGAACAACAAGATTTATTGGATCAGGCCATGTTTTACCCCCTCTCAGAGCCATTTGATATGTTATTTTTAATAAAGAATATTTTTATAGAAAAAGAACGGGATTGGACACTACATTGAAGAAAAGTAAAAAATATATGCATTATGATAATGGTACTTGATGGTGTGAATATCATACACCCATGGACCTCCTCCCTCTGCAAAGAGGTGGCCAAGGGGTATCTTTCTCTCAGCTTGAGAGGCTGGGCTTGTTCTTTCTTATTCTGCCATATTCCTTTGGGATTGTTCTATGGTGGGTCTTCCCATTTACACTGTTGTAGTCACTATCTTGACTGCTGCCTTCCCTCTGGATCAGGTCACTTAAGTCTTCCTAAACTTATCTTGTTGATGTTCGGTGGGTTTTTTTAGTCACGTCCAACTCTTCATTACCCATTTTGGGGTATTCTTGGCAGAGATACTGGAGGGGTTTGCCATTGCCTTCTCCAGTTCATTTTACCAATGAGGAGACTGAGACAAACAGGGTAAAGTGACTAGCCCAGGGGCACACAGCTAGTAAGTGTCCAAGGTTGGATTTGAACTCAGGTCCTCCTGATGCCAGGGCCATGCTCTGTACTGTGCCCCCAGCTATTCCAAGCTTCTCTTTAAGTGAGAATATATATAACCCTTAAGCTTTTCTAAGTGCTTTACACGTGTCAGCTCATTGGATTCCCACATCTAAGCTGTTAATACCTCCATTTTACAGACGAGAAAAGTGAGGCAATGAGGAAAAGTGATCTGGCCAGGGTAACAGCTGTGTAAATGTCTGTGGCAGAATGGAAACTCGAGTGTCTGGCCCTCAGTCCACCAGGACATTTGTCGGTGTTTACTTACTTGCTTTGATTAAATTCCTTTTCTTTGGCTGTATACTTCTTCCCATGCCACAGCAGCCCAGAGGCATTTGGGGTGACAAAAGGAACCTCAGCAGGGTGAATGTTTTTCTAGATAACACTGCTTTGTTCAGGTTGGAATATGATTAGAATCATTGGTTATTTGTGGAAAACAACATAAACATTGGTGTTATTCTTGTGCAGTCAAAGTGGGCAGGTAGCAGTCATAGACAGTCATGGGGTTTGGGTTCAGCAGTGTAAGACCCTAGGAGCAGGAAGGATTCTTGTGTCCTGTCATGTGTGCCTTTACTGAGGGTTTTGCACACCAAGATGTTAGAGAATTCCTGCAGTATCTACAAGGCAGGTTGAAGTACTTGAGGGAAATGCTGAGCTTCACTTCCCAGATGGCCAGCTTGCTTTGCTGGAAGAGCCACCCAACCCACCTATACCCAATGTCCTTTTGTATGGGAATTGACCTAAAATGATAGAATCAGAGTATTTATAATTAAAAGGAAGAAAAATAAATCCTGGATAGTCTTCAGCTTTCAGTGAGCAAACCCACCCTACAGCCTGTGCTATGATGAGATTTTGTCATTTCTATGTAATATGAGATGCACTTTGAGACTTGCAGCTAACATTGGACTGCAGAGGTCATGTCATGTGCTGATCTACTGAATGGGACAAGTTCTAGACTTAGAAACAAAGATCAAATCCTGGGTCTAACTTGACTTAAGTTTTACTAGTTTAAGCAAAAATAACTAGCTATGGCAAAATAAACTGCCAACCTTAAATGCATTCATTGCTTGCCTCTCAAGGCTCTTGTAAAACGGGGATTTGCAGAACCCAGAGAGCTCTGTGACAGGAGTCATTTAACCAGAAAAGATGGTTTTGAAGGCATCCTCACTTTTTAGCTTTTTACAATAACAATAACAACATAAACTAAAAACAGGTCAAAAAAGGAAACACATACAAAGGTGCTAAAATTAGGCTTTGTTGAAACTTATCGGGGGCATTTAACTCCTGATTCTTAAGGTATATATTTAATTTATGGTAAAAAAAAAAAGGTTATTAATTAAAATTAAAAGCAATTTTAATCTAGTCAGTATCAAGTATTTTGTGCCAGTGGTTGAATTTTTCACTCTCACTGGTGATTGTACAGACTAGATGAGAATCCAACACTGGCCATAAGCTGAGTTGGGAAGAGCTGCCTCTGTGTCAGCCATGAGTCCCAAGTTGGGGCCTACAGAATGACAAAAGAATATAGACTGGTGAGGGGCCACGGGGAGACATCCTAACCAGATGATCACAACCAGGAAAGATAACAATGAATATATTCATTTACATGCACTTTTGAAAGTCTTGCAACAAGGCTAAGACAGGAAGACAGGAATTGGATGAAATTTTTAGAGCTTATGAAAGCTCTGAGATCTACACCACATGGGTGAACTTTTCAGCAGGGCTTAAGTGGTCAAAAAGATTGCCTCACTCTCACCAGTCATAAGAATTACAGATCACTGCACACCCCCAAAATTGTCTGAGATGATTAAAGATGGGGGAGGCAGTGTTGGAGAGTTGGTGACCACCCCACACAGAGCATTGGTGGGGCTGTGAGGGCAGCCACTCTGAGATCGTTTTGAATGATCTAGGTCGAGAACCTGTGACCCCAAGTGATAACAGAGTTGGAACTGATGGGGGATGGCTCAGCAACCTGGGGTATGTGGAGGGAATAGAATATTAGCACGAAGGTGCAGCCACAGGAAATGTGTATTCAGTGACCACAAACATGGGAAGAAAGCAAACCAAACCTGCATGCTCTGTAATTACAATGACCAGTCTTGGCCCCAAAGAGAGGAGAAAATGCATCTTCTCCCTTCTTAGCATATACTGACAGTACAACAGGAACTGTGCTTTGGAATTTCTTTTCCTTGTGATGATACAAAGGATGGGATTGCTGGGTACAAGGGTGAAATGAAGGTGAGTTTAAAACAAAAATATGAAAAGTAGAGGACATCAAGGGTATTCTTGTTCTCAAATGGGGTCTCTTCACACTTCAGAAGCTCTATCATAAACAACCACAGTTTCTGGAAAGGCCACTGAGTTTAACCAGTGCTGGCCAGAAGCAATGGGTCCAGACCCCACAACTCTGATAATGAAGGGCTGTCTACTCCTGATGGACTGTTAAACAAGTAGATCCATCTTGGAGCCCAAGTTATCCCATCACAAAGGGTTGAAGAATTCCCCTTAATAGCAAGAGATCCAAAAGAAAAAGGGTTGATTGTCAGCTTTTCTGGACCCTACTCTCCTTGAGTATGAAGGTAGTTAGATCTTTAAACTGCCTGTTTGCGTTGTAAATACTTTTTGGAAGTAATCTTTTTAGTTGTGAGCCTTTCTCCAGAACCAGAAGCCCTTTTATTATAACTGTTGTTGCATCGAAAACTTCCATCTTCTATTCTTTCTGTACTAAGTGAAAAAGAAAATGCTTTTTCTGGGACCTCTAGTTTTAATCAACCATACAGCTGCAAGCTTCCTTGTCAGTGCATTATCCCTGCTAGAATTTCTTAGTAAGGACCCAGGTGGGTACAAACTGGAGCTGTGTTTTGTATGTAGCTTCCCACGTTTACCCTTGCAGGCGGGTGCCCTTTACCCACCCCCCCTACTTAGGTGGTTACCTTGGGAAGGGTGCTAAAATGTGTGCTGGCAGGCACAGGAGGACCTAGGAAGAGCTTACTGAATCATGTGGTTCTTAAAAATATCACAGCCATTTGGGGACAACCCCTACACCCCCATTGGAAAATCCTCCCTTGAAAACCCTTCTTGTAACAGGAAACAAAGAAAGATCATGATTTGGGGGAGGGGGATGGGACAATGCTGATGATAATCTAGACCTCACCCTTGATTGTCTAGTCCCTGATCATTTTTTAGTTTTTTCAGGTATTGAAAATGTGGTGATTCTCCATTTACATCATTGTGGCCTCAGTCGAGGTTCTGCTTATTTTATTCTGCATCAGTTTGTGCTTCTGAATTCTTTGCATCTTTTTGCACAATAAAATTCCATTTAGAATCATTATTTCCCTTGAAGCTCTACTCCTGGCTTCCTGCAATTGAGGTGGAATGTCTTCCTTATTTGTCAGAGGAGGTTCCAACAAGCCATTCATAGAACACAATAATGATAGCAGAAACTGGAAGGTGAAGATAGTGCTTTTATTTCCAGGTTAAACAGGACAGTTTCCAGTGCTGCTGGATCCCCTTCAAACCAGCTAGGGCAATTGGGAATTTTTGAGTGTGAACACTTAGAAATGAGTTTTTGGTGACTGTTTAGACTTAAGAATATGATTGGAAAAATGCTAATAATGCAGATTAACCCTAAAAGTGTGTCATTTAGTGGCAAGCCAGCCGTATTCCCCCCGCCCCATTCCATTCCCTTCCCCAAGTTATTTCTAGCTGGTATGATGTATCAGTAGTCCTAGTGTGTGAGTTCACCCTTTATTCTTTAAATAGCTATTTGTTGATATATTTTCTTTTTTATATTGCCTAAGTCGCCTCTCCCTGACCCCTTTTTTTAAAATATAGTTTGAACATACTTGCCTCCTTAACACTTGAACAGATACATCAGAAGGGAAGAAGAGCTGTTCCCCACGTCTTGCAGGAGCAGTGCAGTGCTGAGAAGGCTTTGGTTTTTATTTAAGGAGGCACCTTTATCTTCCCTCTTCACTGATGGGAGGGGTCGTTTCTATTTTGAGTGGCTCTGCCCTCTGGTGGGGGTGTGGGGGTGGTATTAGACAAGAAGAAAGGGCAGATCTATCACCAATTACCTTTAAGCAGATCTCAGATTTTAACGGGGCCCGGGCAGGACTCCAGCTGTTATACCCTTGGAATCCTCAGGATTTGAGGCCCAAATCAAATTTGGGTGCCCTGTGATCCCTAAATAGACTCTAGAGAAACTTTCTGAGCCTACTTTCTCCTTGTTTGAATCCTTGGGATCTTTACCTTTCTCTTGGCCCTACATGTTCTATGTACATTGTACAAGTATACAGTGTTTACAACCCTTAGGATTCTGTGTGCCCACCTCCACCCTAACACTGTTGTTACACGGTAGTGTTAGAATTATGGCTCCTCAAGGGCCTTGGGTATCACGTTAAGGTGAAGTTGACAGTTTTAAGGGACTTCATCGGAATGACTAAACTGGGAATAGCTACTAGGTTCTAGTCAGCCCTGTGGAAACAGCGTGCATACACATACGCATGGCACACACACAAAGCATAAAATGGGAAATGGAGAATAAGAAGCCCTTTGGAGAAGCCACTCTCTGTTATATATGAAGCCTACATGTCCGGCAAGGTGCATTTGGGGAAAAATATATTGAGTCTAATGTGTTGTTTAAAAAGATGCCTTGAAAATTGTTTATGGACCTATAGACTCTATAGGGGTTGCAGCCTACAGTTTCAGAAGTGCTGAAGGGGTCACGAGTGGAAAAAGTTTAATAAGTCCTGCTGTAGAGTTAACTTTTTTCCTATAGGTGAATGGTTTAGCCTTATGTAGAATGTAAAACACACGTGACTTAATTCAGATTTTTTTTTCCCCTTAAACATTTTCTAGTTTTTGTTGGTGTATATCACAGCCACTTAGGTGGTTCAGAAGTGACATGTCCTTTTAAAAATGTCTTCATCAATAAGGGATTTTCTAGAAAAGATGATGGTTATTTAGTTGACATGTGGCCATATTGATTTAAATTCTGCCTCTCTTCTTTGTGATTCCTAGATGGGAATAATGAACAATCCCAATCCTTATGGGCCGCCATATAGTCAAAACTCTGCACAGCAGATTGGAGCTGGTGGACTTGGGCCCCAGATGCAAAACAAGGCTGGAATGCCCAACAGCTTACCCCAATTTCCAATTGACAAAAAGCCTGTTCCTGGAGCAGGAATGCCTAACATGGTAGGTAATGTTCTTTGATAAGCTGGGATTAAGGTTATTGCCTTATCTCTCCATAGTTTGGAACTTTGTGGTTGAGGGTGGGAATGGACACCACCCCACTCCCAACCGACTCCCCACTTTCCTCTCTTTCTGTTGTCCCCATGACCCTGTCGTGCCTGTGCTATAATATATGGAGAATTGAATTGTGCATGGACACACATAATTTGCCTTTCTCTGCCTTTCTATTCTTTCCTTAAATATAAGCATGGTGCTATGTCTCAGAACACGGACTGGGACAGATTTGGGGGGTGGGGCTGGGATTAGAAAGGAGCAATGATAGCATTTTCCTCTCCTTTGCTGCCTTTGCTGCTCAAGGGTCTTGCCTTGGTACCAAGTTAGACCAGTAAGTAAAGATATAGTCTGTCAAAATCTACAGGAATAAAGGCGAGATAGGTGATAGAAGCTGCTCCTATTTTGCATAATATTTTAAGGTTTATAAAACATTTCCAACAATGGCGTCACTTCTCCCTCTTTCCCTTGAGGCAGGTCTTTCACACACTATTTTCATCAGGCTCAGAGAGTCCGTGAGCCCATGGCTGGTGGGTGCCAAGATCTGGCCCCATGCCTCCTTGCCATTCCCCCGCAGTGGCTCTCTGCAGTTGACAGCATTTAAGACTGTGCTAACAACCGTGGAGTGCCAGACCCTAGGTCCAGGGATGGTCTGCCCAGCTGCCCACATTCCCCTCTTCCTGTATGGAACAAGGCCACACGTCTGTCTACCTATTCCAGCTTTTAATGTCTGCCCATGTTGTTTTGTTTGGTCTTGACTCTCTTATTACTCTTTGTGCCTGTGTAAGTGTGTCAGGCTTCAGATGGGAGCATATTCTTCATTCTACCTTCACCTTCTCCAAGCATGACATTTAGAAGCCTGTCTGTTAGGACCAAGGGACACTTTGGGAAAGAAGTGGGACAGGACTGTGATCATGAGCCCGAGAGTGCGGTTCTGGCTGTGTCCATGCCTTAAGTGGGCGGCCTTAGGCCCGAGCTCCTGCCTTGCCAGGGCACTGTTTGCATGTGGCTCTCTTCCCTGTTAGCCTGGGAGCTTCTTGAGAGCAGGGACTGGTGCCTGCACACAGTAGGTGCTAAATGAATGCTAGCCAATTGTCTGCGCACACACACACACACACACACACACACACACACACACACCAAACACACACACACCCCCACCAGTCTTGACCTCTTGGTCTTTCCCCGGCTAACCCTTTCACCTGTATAGAATGTGCCGACTTCATCCACCAAATGACCTTCCTTTCCAAAGAAATGTGGGGTCTCTCATTTCTGTAGGAGAAGGAATATCTTTAAGACTTTTCTGAAATCACACATCTCTCGTTGCTGAATTGAAAGAAAAGAAACCTTAGCTTGCTTTTGCTGTCATTTCTGCCATGGTTCCTATCTCTGAGAGTTCCACGCTCTTGTGCTTTTTCTGTCCAGTCTTAGGGGGAACCGCATTTCGAGCCTGGCACTTTTTTGTCTCTAACACCCTAGAAATTCTCTTACCTTTTAAAGTAGGTGAAGGGCTGAATGCCCTGTGTCAGGACTTTGGGGCACCTGTGGGGAAGGCCTGCTTCCCTTGTTCTGTTGAGGGAGTTCCTGGAAGGGGGTCCCAGCTATCCGGTCCCACCGGTAGTGGTAGTGGAACGAGGGGGATGATGCACGGAATGGACACTAACTCGGCTCCTGCTCTTGTCTCTCTAAGGGCCAGCAGCAGGCCCCTCAAGTTCAGCCACCTGGCATGGTGCCCTCTGCACCCCAGGGGATGGGTTCTGGACCCCCCACAGCTGATCCTGAGAAGAGGAAGCTCATTCAACAGCAACTTGTTCTTCTCTTGCATGCCCACAAGTGTCAGCGGCGTGAGCAAGCCAACGGGGAAGTGCGCCAGTGCAACCTTCCCCACTGTCGCACAATGAAGAATGTCCTCAACCACATGACACATTGCCAGGCTGGCAAGTCCTGCCAGGGTAAGTAGAGGCACTCGGGCATTGTCCAGAGGAGTCCTAGATTGGAGCAGGGCAAAGATGTGGGTCAGGGGCCCTTCAAGGCCACATTGGCAGCCAAACATCACCCCATAAAATTGCTGCTACTGCTGCATTTGTGGCCTCTTGGGAAAGGAGCTCCTTTGAGAGCCCAGATCCAAGGAAAGTAATCGTTGGTGGGAGGTGGAGAGTGTGGGATAGGGATGTAGGCTCCTAGTGTATACCCGGGAGAAGGGGAGTAGTGACAGAATATTAAATGGCAGCATTTGGGGTGGGGAGAGGGAAGAGTCAGTGGTGACACAGGAGAAGGCAGAGTAGCCATCAGCTTCTGACTTGCGGGGCTGAGGTTTGCTAGACCCCTTGGAGATGCCATCCTCCCCATAATCTCCCTGCTATCTAAATATAGCATACATTACTTAATGTTGACTCCTATTTTGGCCAGGGACCATCAGCCCTCTTCTAAGGAGAAAGTGAGCATGTGTTACTATATTTGTTTGTTAACAGACACACCTAAAAGGCAGGAGGCGCTGGTATTGGTCCTGCAGTTGGAAAGGAGTCAGTGCTTAGACTCCTGATATGTGTAGAGAGAACACTTTCTCAGACCCAGTCTGTCGTGGGGGTTCACCCTGGGCACATCCTTTGTGCCAAGGAGCTTTAGACACCTGGGGCTGGGCTTTGGTTTGCATAAAGCTGATTCTAGTTCTCAGTAACAGCCTCTCCTGGGCTAAGGGGAGGACTTCCCAGATTCGAACTTGTATTTTTTCAGTACTCCCTTAAAGTAAGAATTGCTGACTGAAACCCTCCGCTTTCCACTGCCACCCCGCTCAGAAGCAGAGACCAGACTTCAGGTGGGGACCCCGTGATCTCAGCTGTGCCACTGACTTAGGGCAGGTCTTGTTCCACTCTCTGTAGAAAGAGACCTGAGGTCCTTTCCCATTCCATCTGTGCCTCTCTGATGAAGATCCTTTATTTTTTATTATGCTAGCCTTTGTTGATGTTAGCTTTCAGTTTACAAAAACCCCTTACTTATTTTTCACATTAGCAACCCATCTGCCTTCTCCAAATCAGTTCTGAATCTTTACATCAAAGTTTTGATGTTACTGTTCTTTCTTCATTTTCCTTTTATTAGCTGAACTGATTTTAGTAGCTGGGAAAAAGCCACCAGTTTTTCTTTGCTTGCCTGGTGGCCGTGTAGCCTTCAGGATGGCAGATAGCCAGTAATAGTCAGTCATTCCCTGAGTCCTGCCTGGTGTGCTGGTTGCTCCGTGTGTTCATCTTCATGAAAGCACCCTTCAAAATAGAATGCCCAATGTCCTAAAGTTTGTTACTTCATAGTAAAGGAAGAAAGCCTCCCCTAGGTTTGGCCTCTTATTTTTTTGGTCCCAGTTCTGTCATTCTGTGAATTAATTCTCTGTGTCACCTGCAGATCTGCACTGTGTGGGATCTGTTTTTTCAGCCCCCTCATTGATAAACATGTTAAAATGACTGCCATGGTCCTCCATGAGAGGATCTTATTTTAGCGGTCACCGGTCCATCAGCTGGTACTCTTGAGTTACCTTGTTCGACTTCTCCTGAATTCTTCTAACCCTCTTCTGTCTTGTTCACAAAGATATTGAGAGATTTTGGATAGAGGATCTTCTCCTCTTCTGGGCTCTCATATCTGGGACAGGGAAGAAAGGAGATTACTTCGGCAGGCATGACTCGTTCTTGGCTCTGCTTTACTCACTGAAATTTCTGAGGGTGCCCAAAATATCCCTTTAATTCACTCGGCATTTATTCAGTCCCTGTGTGCCTTATGGGCGCTGTAGCCAGGTGGAGGAAGATACAGAGTGGAGAAAAATAGAGCGACTGCTTTGGTGAAAAGACTCAGACGCTAAGATAAGCTGTGTGACATTGGACATGGTCTGGTGGATTGTAAGACAGGTGATGGCCAGGGCCCAGGAGGGCGGTGGTCATGAGTAGGGTGGTGCATTTGTGTAGAGAGAAACATAGATGGGAGAAGGGTCATGAGAGACTGTTCTTTGAATGTCAGAGAAACTCTGAACTTTTAGTCCCTGTTCTCCTCAAGCTCTTCTCCATCCCAAGACTCTTGGGTTGTACCAAGGGAGCCCCTGCAGTTGGGTAAGCAGAGGTGTCAGGCCAGAAATGTAGAGTACAGAAAGACAGGGCAGAGGTCAGGAAGGCAAGGTGTGGTCATTGGCTGGCTGTGGGAGGTTAATGAGAGTGAGGAGTTGATGAGACTGGCCAGGAGCATGCTGGTGTCCTGGGAGTAGTCAGGAAGTTGGAAATGGGAAACATGATGAATTTGGGGCAAGTTTGGAATTACCTACCTAGAGGGAATATAACGGCCCAGGCCAGAGCCAGTGAGGAGATGTGAAATGGGTGGTGACCGGGAGGGTAAAATGATAGCTCCAGGGAAGGCGAGGTAGACTTTAGAGCTTTAGAAGAGACACTAATACTAAGCCTTTCTTTGGGTCTGCCATGATTCAGGTGTGGGGGTCATCTGCACATGCCTGACCAGTCCATACCTAGTGAGCCATATAGTTTAGGACTCTGGATGTCCATCCATTCATGTGAATGAGACTGAGGGACTAGGGAGGGCAGAGCAGGTGGTCAGGGCCCAGTTAGAGAGCTACGGGAGGAGACCATTCATTTCATTTGGTTCCTGCTGACTCAAGATCAGGTACAAAGGCCTTTTGCTTCTCATCTACCACCTCTCCTTTCTGGTCCTTCTCTATTCCCATGATCACCACCCTTGTAAGAGCCCTCATTTTGGTGAATCTCAACCATTACCATAGTCTCTGACACCTGCCCCCACAACTGTTTTCCTTCTGCATAGTTCTTGGCATGTGATGCCTGCTCAATAGTTCTTCGACTGTCTTTGGATTGTGAATTGTGTTCTACACAGCGATTTGTTTTCAGTTTTTCCATAAGCTTACTGAAAAAAGAGCATATGTATTTGCTTGGCATTCAAAACTTTCATGGCAGTGGGATAGAAATGTAACTACAAAGGGAGGAGGTGGTGGTATCAGGTATTAGGTGTTGCAGGCAAAGGATGGGGCAGCAGGATTGTTCATTGGGGTCTGTGTGGAAGGAGAAACTGGAGACCTGGTTGTGTTTGTAAGCAGACTGAAAGAAGCCAGTCAAGGAGAATTGACAGGGCTCTCTGATGGAGAACCACTTGTTGTGTCCCACATAGCGTGAGCCCTTGGTCACTGGGTTTGGGGGCAGAGTGTTGAAGCATTTCTGAGTTTTGCTTTTCGTTGAGATTATGGAGTTAGAGGTTTTCAGTCCTCTAGTCCAGCTCCAGCATGGGGACAGCTGCCATTTTTGTGGCCTTTCAGGGTCCCACTAGGGACATATGGTGAACAATGCAGAGTCAAAACCCCCAGTCCAGAGAGCTGCCTGGGGCCCTCATTGTTGACCCTCATGTCAGGGGCATCCTCATGGGCCACGTTCTCCAGTCCTTCATGCTTAAAAGTTTGTAAAACCCATCTGACCTTCCTTCCTGACTGCCACACACGTACAGACAGAAAGCCAAGACCACTGTGTGCTTGCCCAGGGAGGCTGAAATCTCCCCCAAATTAGTTTTGCGTTTCACTCTTTCACCTCTTGTTTTTACCTCTTTCTTCTCCCTCCTCATGCTCCTCTCTCACGCTCTTCTTTTTTCCTCCATCTCCTTCTCTGTCCCTTACTCGCTTGTAGCTTGTGGTCAGTGCACACATGGTAGACCTGCAGCTTTTACATCACCACTTATCCATTTGCATGTCTGCTTTTCAGATTGACCTTGTTTTAGGAGGGCTCCCGTCAGAGGCTAGGGCCTAGTGTTAGTAGCTGAATAGTTCTTTGGCTGTCTTTGGATTGTGGATTGTGATCTACAGAGCGATTTGATTAAGTTTGGAGTTTTTGCTGTTATAGAGTGTTTGACCAGCTTTGGACTGCTTGGTCTCCTGTTGCCTTCTTTGTTCTCTCTGGGATTGTGCTTGTTTCCTGCACGGTTTTTGGTAGTTGAGTTTTGAATAGGCTGCATCATTATTGATAACAACAATTCTCTTTTTCCTCTCCACTGCAGTCATGTTGAAGGCCCACAGAGTCTTCTCGATATCCTCAATCTGAACTCTTAGAGAATCCAAGGTTGCATCAGCTTTATCTGCTATTCTCCTTTCTCCTTGATGTTGTGATCACATGGCTTATTCAGATTTGTCAGTAATCATTTCTTTCTAACTGGTCCTGGTCCAGTTTAGAATAGCCATTCCCTTCATCACTTCTTCTGCCCTTTGGAGAAACACCAGCACTCTGGATACTTCCTTGCTACAGAGGTTTCCATGGTGTCTATTGCTACTGTGGGAGAAAGAATTCCTGTGCTCAGAGGAAAATTGCTTATCTATGTTAAACTTATGAAGAAGATACCTTCCTAGCTTAGCTTTTTCTAAGATGAATTTCTTATCAAGAGACAATAAGCCAAAGTATGTTAGCCCTTATTGCACATTCTGATGAAATGAAAATTAAAGTAAATATGACCTCCATTGGCTGTCAGAAAAATCAGATACTTGTCATTGGCCATTGTATTGTTAGAGGCTAGACCTTTAGTTGTGATCTTTGGTAGCTTTTGAATGTGTTTGGAGTGTCTTTTGTGACTGTCCTGTCTCGGCAGGGGACAGCGAGAAGAGCCCTCTCCTTTCTCTGATCCCCCATAATATTTTATGACACAAATGAATGTGGCCCCTGAAGGTGTGATGCGGTACTAACATTAAGGAATAAATGAGAGGGTCTATTCTCTATTCACTTGTGTGGTAGGAACATAAAAAAAAGAAAATAAGAAGTTTTGGTGGTTTTATTCAAGGAATAAATAACAATTGTGAACAATATAAGACCATATATAAAGAGAAAGGAGTATTAAATCCTGCACTGTAAACCTTAGTCATAGGTATTCACACCAGCAGTTTCAGGCTTCAAATTGAGTTGTAATGGTTGAGGGGATTTTGGCCAGCTTGAAGGAGAACATTTGAGGCCATGTGATGACATGAGTGAATACCAGAAGGTGGGGATGGCATTCATGGGCCTGAGAAGAGAAATAAAGGTGGGACTTGAAGTGTTCTCTGCTGGTAAAAGCACTTTTTGTCTGCCAACAAACAGGAGTCACCTGTTGGGTGCTTTTTCTACTCTTTCTACTTTTCTATAATAAAGTTCACCTAATCAGACCTAAAACTGGGAAGGTGGCAGTGTCCTAAGGGTACAGGCCTTTGCCTTCATTCTGTCCTTAGAGTAGAAGGATGTGAGGGAGCCTCTGGGTTTCTGTAGCCTCCAATTTTTGCTTCTCTGTGTCTGGAGAAGAAAACCAAGGGAGACCAAGTCCTTTGGGAGATAACTGAGTCAGGTTTGTTTTAAATCTAATTTGTATGATCTCCTAAACTGGTTACATGCTTTGGCTGTTTGTAGAGTAGATAACGGATACCCCTCTTTATAGGCATGAAGACCTCCATATTGCTTGACTTGATCTTTGCTCACTTCACAAAAGAACCAGCAGGAGATACTTACTTTAAAAAATCTTCCTTCCTTCTCCCTTTTTCGTTTTAGTGGCACATTGTGCTTCTTCAAGACAAATCATCTCACACTGGAAGAATTGCACAAGACACGACTGTCCTGTGTGTTTGCCCCTCAAAAATGCTGGGGATAAACGAAATCAACAATGTAAGCCATCAGTCTCACTGCTTGTTGTTATTGTGTGCAATGTTTCATGAAATCTTAATGTGGAATTCAGGAGTCCAGATGTTTAAATTGTGAAATCCTGAAGAAAGGAAGATGTCTTCTTTTATGGCTTTCAGCTCTCTTTTCCTTTCTTATTTTTGAACACTATGATATTGATAATTGTTGTTGGCACCATAATAAACAAAATTCAGTATCCTTATATTTTCCCAGGGTTAAATAATGTGTTTGGTTCTCCAATCTAATACTGTTTTGTAAAATTGGAAAATATAGAAGAGGCTGTTGAAAGACATTGCTAGTACAAGATAGGATACCTTTCTTTTTTGAACATTTAAATTGTATGTCCACTCAAGGGGATGTTTACCTCCTGCCCTTCCCATTGCTAGCTACTTCATGTTAAAATCTTTATAAATTTATTCTTGAGTTACACGACTTTTGGTTCAGTAAAGGTCTCAAGGAAAAAAACACTGACATTTACAGTGTAGAATTGACAAATCTCCACCTGGGTACTTGTTTGTTGTCTCCATTTAGGTATCTCATTCATTCATAAAAGGTTAGTTTTTTGAAGGCCTTTTTCCACTTGGAAGTATGGTCAAGTGGAAGAGCCTTAATTTTATTATTACACCATCACTTTTTAACTGTGAGTCAGCACGATAGAGTGGATGGAAAACTGAGCTTAGAGTCTGGCAGACCCAAGTTTGAATACTTCTGACACTTACCAGCAGCTCTGTGAACCTCAGTGTTCTCCTTGGCCAGTGGTACCTGACAATGCTTGAGAACATAGTAGGTGTGCGCGCACGCGCGCGCGCACACACACACACACACACACACACACACACTCTCTCTTTTGCTACTGAAAATTGTTTTGATCTGCCAGCAAACCAGAAGCTGATTTTCTTTATCCTTTCCTTAGACTGTAGTTCCTTACACCTCAACCTATCTCAGTGCTTTTTTGTGGGGATAGGGGTAGAAGGAGTGTTGGCAGGTTTGTGTGTTTATGCCTTGGTCTTTTTGAAAGAGTTGAAAGTGGAATAGCCTGGCTTTTTTACCCTAGGTATTACTTCCTTTTGATGTTTTAACATGTTCTACTTCTTCCCCAGCAATATTGACTGGCGCTTCAGTGGGCATTGGAAATGCTGGTTCTGTAGGGGTGGGTCAGCAAACTACTCCCAGCCTAAACCCTCCCAGTCAAATCGATCCCAGCTCCATAGAGCGGGCGTATGCAGCTCTCGGCCTAACCTATCAAGGAAACCAGATGCAGACCCAACCACAAGCTCCAGTGAAGAATCAGCAGCAGCCAGGGCAACCAGCCCAGGGTATGCGTCCCATGAACGCCTTGAGTAAGTTGATGTACCCCTCATTGCATCTAAGAGTCTTTTTAAATGCTTAGTGCCATGGTCTACATATAAGTACCTTTGTCCTTGTCAAATTTTGTAGAACTAAGTTAATTCAGATAATTGTTGTGATCGAGATGAGGGTCAGAGAATGGGGCTTTCAGTGGTCTCATATCCCAGTTGGTCATTTTAGGGGGTAAGATTATTGATGCTATACTTTTTATTGATAATATTTTTATATCACCAAAATTATCTTATTACCCCTCTTCCTTTCTCTTACCAGAGAGTTAAAAGGGCATAAAAAGAAAAGAGGAAAAAAACCAACATGTTTATCATATGATAATGTATTTATCATATCAAAAAATTCTGTAAATAATTGGTGTACTGCGCCACACCCTTGGCCTTACCACCTCTGCCAGGAAGTCAATGGGGTTTCTCTTCTCACATCTCTTTTTGGAGCTGGGCTTATTCTTTGTGATATTACAGTGTTTACCTTTTTTTTTCTCATAGAATCTGAAAAATGTCTTCATTGTGTTCCCTTGTGATTGGTTTAAAGATTCAGAGTAAGACCTTGCTGCCTTCAGGCAGCTGAACAAATGTTCAGCAGGCCATCCCAGATGAATAGTTAACCAGGCAGTTAACTAGGTTTCATATCCTCCTCTGCCTTCCCAGATTGTGTTGCCATTTCAGAACAAACTGTTTAAAGTGTTGGCTATGCTCTTTGACAAACTTACTATCATTTTCCTTATTGTAACAAAACTAGCTTAATTCACTTTAACTGTGGAAATAATCATTTCTTTTATAGGCCCTTAGGTTACCTTTTCATTTTTGCTGTATGTCTCCACAATGCTGCAAAGGGAATAACACTGGCCCTCAGAGCTCCTGTGATCTCCAGCTGCCACAGCTGTGACTGGAGGCCAGCTCTGTGCCTTAGTCTGCACCAGAGCGGCTTAACTTGGAGTCTGGGAGTTTATTTTCCTAGCTACATTTCAGTAGAATTGGTTTCCTCAGTAATCCTATGCAGTTTATTTTTTGCATTTTAAAACATTACTCTGAGAAAGGATAGCAAGGATTCTACAGATGGACAGAGGGGTGCAGGACACAAAACAGGTGAAGAAACCCTTCACTGGCTCACATGTTGTCCAGTATCATCTTGGAATGCTCCCCTAAGGATGCAGCAGTGGTTAGTTCCAGAACCTTTCTCTATACAGCCTGCTCTGACCTTGGTTGGTTTTATGTCCCTTTGGGATCTCTGCTTTGTGTAGAAGTTGGCTTTACTGGCACGTGATTTCTGAATTCTGTTCTGATTGGCTAAAATGTAGTTTATTCCCAGATTGTGAGCTCTTAAAAATAATTCTTGAAAGAAATTTCTTACTGTTGAAACTATTTTGGGTTGTTTTTTTTTTTTTTGGAGGGGGGTTGTTTTGTTTTGCTTTCTTTTGTTTTTTGCTTTTTGGAGGGTAATTGGGGTTAAGCAACTTGCCCAAGGTCACATGGCTAGTAAATGTTAAGTGTCTGAACTCAGGTCCTCCTGACTCCAGGGCCAGTGTTCTATTCCTGCGCCACCCACCCATGTTGAAACTATTGTGCACGAGATGCTGGGGACGGTAGAGCCTGAAGGCAGGTGCTGTAAGGGAGTCATCCTTTTTTCCACAAGCCTAAGGGTTTCCACACATACATACTTGCATGCATATGAAACCTGAGAAAACGCAAATTTGCTATGCTCACTTACTAAGATTTGTGTATTCATTTAAACAATGCATCCTCCCAAGTACCTCTGAAATGGGCTTGAATTTACACAAACCTTTGAGGTACCAACCAAGACATCTGAAGCCTAGATTAGATTTGTTTCTTTTGTCAAATTAATACAGCTTACCTGAGGAATGATAGAAAGTACCACTCAATAGCTGACTTTTTGTCAATTCCAGAACCATTGTTCATGTTCTTTGTGCCTGAGCACCCCCCAGTCTCCTCCCGTTACAGTGGTTCCCCAGTTCTACTCATCTTTCTGTCACATCCAGGAGAGGTATCCTTACCCTCTCTCTTCCCTCACTCTTCACAGCTCTATTGATTTAAGCTAGGAGGAACCTCAAAAGTTTCTCATTTAACAGATAAAGAAACTAAAGACATCCTTTTACAGGACTTGGCTTAAGGCGCCACAGGTTATAAGCAGTAGAAAGTGAATTTGGCCACCTGTCCTGCTCCAGACCCAGCCTTTTTTTAAGAGCCTATGTTGCCCTTCTTCCCAGAGCTGTTACAGTTTAGTTCATCATTCTCATGATTTACTCTGCTTTACCTTTGGGAATGTCTGTTCTGTTCCTAACCTCCTTGAATGTCAAAACCGCCTTTCTGTCTGACTCTTAACTTTAAAGTGGTCTTAAATGAAGTCTCATCTCATGGGAGCCTCTCCATTGGAAACTCTTCCTTCTTAGTCCTCTTTTCATAATGGCCAAGGAAGAAAGTTGGAATACCTGTTGCTTATCTTGCTGTCATTCCCAGACCATGCTTAGATCTCTGTCCTTAATGCCCATTTTCCCTTTGCTCACCACCTCCCCATCTCATTGCTATCTCCTTATCCTTTTACTTCTTCCATGACTTAAGGACCTAGGTCAGTTCTTGGTCACCCTATCCCCTGCCATATTATTGGCAAATTTATTAAGCATCTTGAAATATGGATTTTCTTGGATTATCTACCTCCATATCAGCTCTGTACTGGAGTATGAACACCTTATGCAGTGTCACCATCCAACCCTGTCTACTCCATTTAACACTATGAATACCCTTTCTTCCTTGCTAAGTTTTCGTGGCCCTGCTCTGTCCCAGTTCTCCTCTTCACTGTCTGACTACTCCTTCCATTCTCCTTTGCTGCTTTGTGATGTACATCAGCTCCTTTATTGTGGTTGTTACCCTCCTCTCCACTTATGATTATCAGCTGCCATAGCTCATTTCTATATTCCAACCCTAGCTTCAGTCCCATGTTACCAACCGTGCTAAACGGACATTTCAAATTGCTTGTCCCAGAGACCTCTTATCCTGTCTGAAACTGAGCTGGTTCTCTTCTCTCACCCTCTCTGCCCGTCCATCCTTCCCAATTCTCAGCTACTTTATCTGGTTCTCCTTACTCTGCCTCACTCCAAGCATCCAATCATTTGTCATATTTTTTACCTCCATTCATACCTACTCCCCGGTGCAGATCTGCATCCAATCTCTCAGTAGATTTCCTCTGTGTGTCCCCTTCTCCTGACTGCTCCCACACTGGTAAGGGTTGTGATGACAGACACTCTCCTGGAGTCTCTCACAGCCACATGCTGCTGCTCATGCTTTAAGCTAAGCTCTGTCTATCGAGGTAACTCTCCTACTTGGCCAACTCCAGTGGTTTCCTCTTGCCTCTAGGACAAAAGATGAACGCCTCTGTGTTTAGTTTTTAAAGGCTTGTACAAGCAACCTTCCCAACCTCATTGAACATTACTCCTCTCTGACTCTGCTTTTCCAGCCAAAGGGGCCATATTTCTGTTGAGAAGGGATCTCTCTGTGTCTTGTCCCTGTGCCTTTGTAGTGGCTCTCCCCCATACCCAAAATGCACTGCTTCCCTTTCCTGATGGCATTCATTGGCTCTTGCATGAAGCCTTTCCCGGGCCCCTTCCCCAGCTACCTTCAGATATATTTACCTACAGATGTTTGTCCTTCTGCTCTATCAGAACTTATGCTTCCTCAGTTGTAATGTAAGCTTTTTGAAGTAGAGATTGTTTAATCTTTGTGCATAGATCCAACTAGTGTACATTGATGCTTAATAAAATACTTGTTAACAGGTTGACAGAGTTGGACCTAGAGAATATCTGGACCTATAGAGGGACCTGACCCTCCCGCCACCCCCCACCCCCATCATAGAAAAGGGAGCAGCAAGCCAGAGAATTCTACTTTAGGCTGTGGAACTATCCCTCGATAAAGAACAGGGGGCACTCCTGCCTTGACCCTCAGTTCTGAATTAAAGGCTCAGTTTCCTTATCCCTCCTTAAATGGTGATAATGCCTATGCAACCCAAGAGGTTTATTATATGACTGTAAAGTATCTGGTTTTTATTGTTATCAGCAAAGGCTTAACTACCAGAGGTTCTTATTAAGCCTTGGAGTCGCTTTCCCTCATTCGTTATTTCTCCCCAGTTTTCTAAGACGACCTTATTCTATACTCTGACCTTCTTGACTCTTGTAAGCTTGAAGTGAATGCTTCCTCTTGGCTGCAGGCTTTTCTGTATTGCCTGTCAAATGTGGGCCTCATTGTACACAAACTAAACCAAGAGGCCTCTTGTCTTGTTTGCTTTATTGGCTTTCTGGCTTTAGAATGACCCTTCCTTTTGATTGTCCACCAGAGGTGGTCAGACCCTTCTTTTGTCAATCTATACTACTCTTTTCACCCCTGCTTCCCTTGCCTGAGAACAAAACGATGTCTAAGGGCATCATTTTCCCCCCAAAAGTGATACCTATTTATAGCTCTTTCCAATGAGGACTATTGGGTTGTGGGCAAGTGTGTCCCTTCTTTGAAGGAATGGCTTCATGCACTGAAAAACTGCCCTTAAGAAAGCTCTGCCCAAGTATTTAGAGAAGGCCTTGATCACCAGTTAGAGAAAAGGTAAGAAACAATGCCTTGGCCTCACAAGAAACATGATGAAAATTGGATAAATTGAGTTTCAGTGAAATATTTGTAAGGAATATCACTGTAATATTTTGAGCATAAGATGTGTTTAACTTTAGGAAAGTTAGCTCAATGTGGAGATTCTTGAAGTGTAATTTAATTGTGTTATGCTTGTTTTTTTACCCAGGTGCCAGTCCTATGGGAGTAAATGGAGGTGTAGGGGTTCAGCCATCCAGTCTGCTCTCTGACACAATGATGCATTCAACCATGAATTCTCAAAAGTAAGTTATTTTGGTTAATGATCTGTTTCTGCTATTGGATAAAATAGTTTATTGTTTATTAGTTTTGTTATTCATTACCCAAGGAGTTCCTTGGGTTTATAGACACTGTACCTGCTGAGACCAGTAATTAGATTAGGGATTATTTAAATATCCACTTTGTGACCCAGGTCACAAAGAACTGCAATGACCAAACTTGACTACTAGCTAGGGGTACCTGTGTTGGGCTGGATACAAGCACCCTTGTTAGAGTCTCAGAAATGAGCCTCCATTCACTAACTTGTTAAACTGTGGGAAAGCACAGCTTTCTATCTCAAAACCCAGATGGTTTTTGTTGTCTTCTTTATTTTTTATAAAGAAGAGAAATCCACCTGTGTTCTCTGTAAATCACAGCAATCGCCGTGAGAGCTCTTGTCTTAAATAGTGTCTTCCTATTCCTTCTCCTTAGTGTAAACTATTTTATTGATTCCTTTTTAAAGCCCAATGATAAATGAAAATGCCAGTGTTGCCAACCTGGGGGCTCTGCCAGCAGCCAGCCAGCCAGCCAGTGCTGGAATTCGGAAGCAATGGCATGAAGATATTACTCAGGATCTCCGAAATCATCTTGTTCACAAACTGTAAGTTGGTGAGAGTGTCTGCTTCCTGACAGTGACCACATGGCCATTGCCTTACTCTGCATCCACTACCTGACAGTGAGCACAGGCCCCTGGCCTCAGCCCGGGGCCGCTACTGCCTTAAGGACTCTGCTTTTCCCCATCTCGCCCTTGGTCTTCACTTTTCCTACACTGTATTTGTCTCCTGCTGCTCTTTGTCATTCCCAATCTGTAGCGATTTCAGTGGCTCTCCAACTTTTGTATTATGTACATGTCCATGAGACAGAAAAAATCCTCTTCATGCACTTCCCTCATCTCTTTCCCTTCCCTACCACAAAGAAATCAGTGTTGGAAGAGTATCAGAAGAACAAGGGGGAAGAACTGTGGGTTTTTGTTTTGTTTTGGCTTTCTGGAGGGGGGAAGGGAGGGAAATTGTGGTTAGGTGACTTGCCCAAGGGTCATATGGCTAGTAAGTGTGTCAAGTGTCTGAGGCCACCCAAGTTATTTCTAATAACTTTACCGTACATATTTTGGTGAAAAGGCTGGATTTATTTTCGGTTGATAACCTCTGCTTGGTGGCACAGTGAATAGAGTGCCAGCCCCAGTCAGGAGGATCTGAGTTCAAATTCAGCCTTGCTAGCTTACACTAGCTGGGTGACTCTGGGCAAGTCATTTAACTTCTTTTTGCCTCAGTTTCCTCATCTGCAGAATAAGCTGGAGAAGGAAATGGCAAATCACCCTTTTGGTTTTGCCAAATCATCTTTGGAATGAAAGCCCCAAATGGAGTCATGAAGAGGTGGCTATGACTGAAAGTGACTAAATGAGCTCTCTATTTCCTGTTTCTGCCCTCAGTGTCCAAGCCATATTTCCAACTCCAGATCCTGCTGCTCTAAAAGACAGGCGGATGGAGAACCTCGTTGCATACGCTCGGAAGGTGGAGGGGGACATGTATGAATCTGCAAATAGTCGAGTGAGTCTCTGGCCTCCTCCCTGTCAGGGTTCTGTGGGGATGGCTTGCAGGAATTGCTTTGTGTGAGGTGTTAACCTCACTGTATCAGCATATACACCTCCAATTCTTGATGCACGTCCTAGATGCATCTTCTGTTAGCAGTTTGGTTTGTTTTCAGGTCCTCTAACCCCACGTGGAAGATGGGTCTGCTTTCCAAAGCTCCAAATTTAGGTACTAATATCCACATTGTAAAGCCAATTACTAAATGTGTTTTTAAGAATTAAGAATCAGTGTGTCACCATTTTGGTGGGAAAACTGCACCCACTCATTGCTCTGAAGGAACATAGGCCAAACTCCTACCCTTGATGTGTATCAGTCTGTCTCAACAGATCTAATAACTCTTTTGTTCAGTCTATTTTTCAGTTTCCCTACTGGCACCAAATAACATCCTCTTTCTCTTTCTCAAATGACGAAAAGGCTGAGTACTACCACCTCCTCGCCGAAAAGATCTACAAGATCCAAAAAGAGCTAGAGGAGAAACGCCGCACCAGGCTTCAAAAACAGAACTTGATGCCGACTGGCCCAGGCCTAGCACCACCTTCCATGAGTCAGGGGCCCAGTCTGGGGCCCCCGCCACCAGCAATGGCTGCCAGTGAGTGCTGCTCTGGGGGCGTTTGGCTTTGTGATGACCAGGGTCTAGGGCCTGGGTAGGATCCCCAAGTGTAGTGGTCACTTGAGCTTTTACAGAACAGCTGCAAGAAGACATTCGGTGATGGCAGCCTGTGAGCTGTGTCTGTACCTTGTGGGCAAGTGAGAACACACTCACATATGGTAGAAAGACTTCTTGAAGGCTCTTACCTTCAGAAGGGAAGGAATAGGGCATTTAGGATGTCATGGGGACAGATGATGAGTTAAAGCTGTCTGGGGCACATATGCAGTTGGAGCTGCACTGGTAGAGGACGGCAGAAAGGTGGCGACTGGGTTAAGTGATCAGAGAAGGGGGCATACTAACAGGATGTTACACAGGTAAAATAACAGGCCTTGACAGCTGATTGGTCATCTGGCCTGAGAGAAAGGGGCGAGGAATCAAGACTGACTTCTAGATGGCCAATCTGGGGGGTTGGCTGGTGTCTCTTCTTCCCCCCCCAACCCTCCTCCATACATCCCCCCGTAGGGAAATTCAGAATAACAGGGTTTGGGGCAAGATAATGAGTTGAGCTTTGGATATGTTGAGTTAAAGCTGTCTAATAGGCATTTGGAGATTCAGGGCTGGAGGTCACCAGAATGATGAGGCCTGGATAAGTCGATCTGAGAATCACTGGCATTGAGATAATAATTGCATCCATGGGTGCTGATGAAACCACCGAGGGAAATAGTCTAGGGGGAGAAGAGAAGAGGGCTCAGGATTAGCTCTTTGGACTAAAGCAAGTGAGAGAAAGAGAAGTAGAACCATCTGCTATGTCAACTCCCAAGGAGTCTAACCTTGAAAGGATGGATCTGTGGAGATGGTAGCCAACTGACATGGCTGAGCAGATAAGGGAGACAAGAATGGGTCAGCTGGAGGTTGGGATGGAATGGCATGCCTTGGCAAATGCCCTCAAGGCAAGGAGAGGTAGGGATGGAACTGGGTCACCAAGGTGGCGAGGGGGAGGTGATGACGAATGTGCAGGGGTTGACATTCTAGGAAAGAATTATGAGTGGTCAGGGCTTGGAGGTCAGGGTGTAGGCAATGCCTAGGGGACAAAAGGTAGCAAAGAAAAGATGAAGATGAGTGGGTATGCTCTGGGATAGGCAATCCTGAGACCACGATGGGACAGGGGAGGTATGTGGTGGCGGATAAAGGGTAAGGGGAATGGAAATAGAAAGACCCACTCTGGGGGATGGGTTTCAGTCAACCAGGGGTTCATAATCACTGGGATAGAGGGAAGGCATGTTCATCATCAAGGAGTGACTTCAGATTGGCCATCAGCCATTTTTAGCTGGGAAACTGGACCCGGGTCAAGGTAGAGAAGGGGGAAGGGACAGTGCCTTACGAATTAAGAAGCAAATTGATGAGAAATGGAAGGCTAGTACTTGTAGTACTTGTTAAACTGGGAAGTTGTGGTTTTGCTCATTATAAATAGGGTTGGATGTCATTGTGGGCAAAATGGGAGGAAAATGGTTACGATGAAGTTGCTTTGATTTATAGTTCATTGAAAAATCAAATGCCAGTTCGTAGATTGCTGTCAGTCACCATTTAAGATAATCTGAAAGCTTTCCACACGTCTCTTGCTTAAAAACAAAGAAGTCATCTGGCTCTGTAAGAGAGTTAGTTGCTGTTTTCCTATTTAGCTGCTACAACAAACCTTTTTGAATTTGGATTCTCAACAGCTGGAGATGATAGGCTGAAATTAATTAATTTGTTGTGAACTTCTTAAAACATTT
Source organism: Pseudochirops corinnae (assembly GCA_028646515.1). Taxonomy (NCBI): domain Eukaryota; kingdom Metazoa; phylum Chordata; class Mammalia; order Diprotodontia; family Pseudocheiridae; genus Pseudochirops; species Pseudochirops corinnae. The sequence continues at coordinate 378,362,321 of CM053585.1, forward strand.
GCCAGCAAACTAGGGAAAACGGTCACCTATTTTTGTCTGACCCACAAGCCAAAAATATTTTTTACATTTTAAAATACAACTTTATTGTTTTTTAAAAATGTAAAAACTTTTTTTAGCTCCACATGCAAAACTTTGTCAGTCCTTGCCTTAGTATATTGTGCTGGTTAGAAGTGCTTTGGATTAATAGCAGTTAGTATAAAAATAAGGGTTTTCAAATAAGAATTAGTAGCCAAAAAAAAAAAAAAAAAAGCAACAACCGGGAAACCCTTTTTGAAGTCACCCAGTCAACACTCCTCCCTAATTACAAGCTCAGTTTCCAGTGTACCAGCACACATACAGCATCCAGCCCTGACGAGTGGTGACACCACTGCATGCCACACACACCAGACTAACTTGAGTGTATTCTTTAGTTCTCGTTGTCCCATTTTAAAGAGAATTATTTGAAAACTGGAGGGAAAAGCAGCGTGGAGGTTCTGTGAGCCATGATGGAGTCCTGAGGGTGGTTACCCTGGGAGGCAAAAGGCAAATAGCAGCTCTTTTCTGACATTGGAAGGACGGGGTCAGAAGAGACGAGTTCAGTGGAAGCTCCCTTCCCATGACTAGGCACTCAAGCTGAGATGCTTGCTGGTGTAGAGGAGGGCTCCTCCATTTGGGGGGCACTAGAGTAAAGGATTGAGTGTGTAGTTGCTCTTTTAGTTTCCTTGATGCCCTTTGTGTGCTCTGGTTGTATAAACCAATGTAAAGAGACCTTCTCTTGGTTTTTGGGAGAGGCAGTCAGGGTTAAGTGACTTGCCCAGGGTCACACAGCTAATGAGTTTCCAGTGTCTGAGGCCAGATTTGAACTTGGGTCCTCCTGACTCCAGGGCTGGTGCTCTATCCACTGTACCTCCTAGCTGTCCTTGAGAGCTTCCTTTTGATTAGAATGAGATAAAGCATGAGATTATCACTAATCCAGTACATTGTTTCTACATATTTCAGCTAGGCAGTGATTCCCACTACCAGTCTTTTGGGGGGCTACTAGATAGCACAGTGGACAGAGCATGAGCAGGGAAGAGGAATCTTCCTGAGTTCCAGTCTAGATTCAGACACTTGCCAGCTGGGCAAATCACTTTACCCGTCTGCCTCCACTTCCTCATCCTGAAAATGTCCTGAAGAAGAAAATGGCAGTCGCTCTAGTATCTTCTCCATGAAAGCTCCAAACAGGGTCGTGAAAGGTTGGATAGGACTGAAAACACTGAATAACAAGTGACCAACTCATTGAAAAATAAATGCTAATTTACCATGTAATAAATAAGCACTCACATATATGCCTGTGTTATATATGATTCCATCCAAGGAAGTGACCAGGCACATTTCAGGGAACACTTTGTCATCGTGTTGGGCTGTGCAGCATCTCACCTAAGACCAGTGGTTCTCAACTTTCCTAATGCCGCCACCATTTAATACTTGTATGTGGGCATATCTGCATGTGGGTGGACCCGCCTGGAGACAGACAGAGGAGCAGTGTCTCGGTTCCTAAGACCATTGGAAATATGTGTTTTCTGATGGTCTTGGGTAACCCCTGTGACTCCTGTGAAAGGGTTGTTTGACCCACAAAGGAGTCGTGACCCACAGGTTGAGAACTGCTGCCTAAGACCAATGATTTGGAGGCTAACAGCCCTTAGAAACCTTCTAGTCTTAATTCAAATGGTTCTGGTTTTTATTTATTCTATTCTTTGAGGTAAGATGTTTGCCTGATCTTGGATTTCTTCTCCCCAGATGGTCCTTTGCCAGACCCTACTATGATCCGTGCCAGTGTTCCAAACCAAATGATGACACGTATGCCTCCACAGGCAGGTACGTCAGAACAGTCTCCAGTTCAGATACAAAGTAATGCTAATGATCAAGATTCTGGTCCTGCCTGAGTCTACCTACATGTAGGTTTCAGGTAGAAACTCAGGTCTCAGGCTTTCAAAGTCTTAGGAAAGTAAAAGCAGGAGTTCATGACTCACAGTGAGGTGCCATTTAAACTGTTGTTGAGAAATACTGAGAATTGCACATTCTAAAATGTCCCCTCAGCTAGCTGTGGAGTATCAGCTCTTGAGCACATTTGCCTTTATTATTGGTTAAAGGTAGAGCATTTGGGTGTTGAAAAGTCACTCAGTGGTATTACATCATTTGTGACTCCACACGCAGACACATCTGTGTATTTAAACAGGAATGAATCAGTTTGGCCAGATGAACATGCAGCTGCCATCCATCGGACCCAGGCAGACGCCTCCTCTTCAGCACCCTGGACAGCTCACCCAGGCTGGGCCCTTGAATCAGGTCAGCATTTTATTCTTCATTTTCTGTTGATGTTTGATTCCTCTCCCTCCCCCCCTCCCCTCCCCTATTGGTAGTAGTGGTGGTAGTCATAGACAGTTGTAAAACATGCCTTCCAAAAGGGGAAATGAGTCCTTCCTGCTTGTGTTCTTTCTTTTTTATATGGAAGGACTAGCATGGAAGTGAGGTTAAACTTTCAAAATATAATTGAAGGGAGGGTGGTGCCGTGTCATAATTGAGATCAGTAGTATAGTGGGCTTTGTGGATTCACAAGTGGGGGGTGGGAGGAGGATGGAGATCACATCAGTCAAATAAATGGGATTTTGTGGAGTTGGGGCAGTAGTTAAGAAAATGAGGTATTCACATGGCGTAATGCATGCATAAGAGTGTAGTTGTATATGAATGTATTCTTTGATTCTGCCTTTTGAACAGAAAGGTCATTTTATCAATTGACCTACCTAGTGTAGTAGTGAGTATTTGTGTTGTTAGGTGGGGAAAATTGTGATGCCAACATCCAATGCTGCTGAATCTTCAGCTGATTTGCTCTCTCATCCATTAATCAGTTCTGACGTTCAAGGAGGTATTTCCTACCTTCTTCCCTTGACAACTCTTCTGCATGCCGATATGTGTATCATACGTTGATGACAGTTGTTTATGGGGTTAGACAGTTGGGAATAATAGGCCTGTTGATAGGCCTTTGGGTTGATTGCTGGGGGTGGGGTCCTTTGTATCATGATTGTTTTCCCCTTAGCCATCCCACTCCTTTCTCTTAACTCCTGTTTCCCCAAAATCTTACATTTTGTAGTGTCTGCAGTGTCTGCAGTGGTTGTTGACATTTATCCTTTCCTTGATCACCCTTTTTAGGGAGTAGAGATAGGGCAACTCCTTCTTAAAGAGTTGTATTTATTCACTAAGAGGTTTTTCCTTGCATAAAATTTAAATCATGGCAACTTCTATCCATTCTGCCCTTTGGGCCCAACCAGGAAAATGCCAGTTCAGCTACCATGCATATTATGATAGTTTTTCTAAGCCCAGCCTCCTTAGTTCTTGTCCCCATCCTCATGGCACGATCTCAAGGTGTTTGGGGGCTGTGTGTTCTTTTGCAGTCTCTTGCCTTTGCTTCACGGATGCAACAGCCAGGAGTTGGTCAGCCTTCTGGCCAAAACCAGTTTCTTCAGCAGAATCAGTTTTCTACTTCCTCTCAAGGACTGAATGCTACAAATCTACCTATGGCTCAGCCCAGCAGCCAGGCCCCGGTGTCTCAAGTATGTGTAAGCTTTGCTCTCATTCTTTGTATTCTCACCCTGGAGGGAAGCATTGAATGGGGCACTTTGCTAATCTGAGTGGGAAGCGCATTATGTTTTGCAGATGTTGTCTAGGGAAAACACCTTTTGTTCCCCATCTGGTAAATTTTACTTAGGTATATAATTATGTTGACCATCTCTTCTTAGACTTGCTGGATTCAGGTGGACGTGTTCTTTATATGAACTTATAAAATGGATGTTTTTTAATAGGCCCAGATGTCCAGTTCTTCTTGTCCTGTGAATTCTCCTGCAATGACTCCAGGTTCTCAGGGGAACCACATTCACTGCCCCCCTCTCCCTCAACCACCTCTGCATCGGAATTCGCCTTCTCCAGTCCCCAGTCGGACTCCTACACCACATCATACCCCACCAGGCATGGGAGCTCAGCAGCCTCCTGCTCCTGTAGCTTCAGCCCCTGCTCTAACACCCCCGGCGATGACCTCTGGACCACAACCCCCTGCTCTTCACCCAACTCCAAGACAGACACCCACCCCTCCTCAGGCACAGCTTCCTCCCCAAGTGCAGCCTCCAGTTCCTGCTGTCCCTTCAGTTGAGCCACCCCAGCAGCAGCCCCTCTCCCAGCAGAGCGCCACGGCCTCAGTGCCCACCCCAACGGCCCCACTTCCACCTCAGCAGCCAACGACTCCAGTATGTAAAACCTTGCCCTTTATCTATTCTCTGCCATGCACGAACCCTGCCAAGTGAACTCTGTATGTGCCGTCATAGGTGCCCAGCAGGCAATCAGTACATTTGGTGGTTAGCTGAGAAAAAGTTAGGGATGGGACTGATCTTTGTGCTGAAGGAAACATCTTTTCTGTGATGCTCCTGCCATGGCATCCCGGGAGATTTGTGGGAGGCAACAAAGACTGACTAGGAAGGCCACCAGCCAGCTGGCTCTGGAAGGGATTTCTTTCCATCCATCCAGCTATTAACGTGGTCTCTGGACAGGATTCTTTGGTAATGTTGGTAAATATACATAGGGGGTCTAGGCCCTAGGCTACAGAACATAGGCAGAAAAGAAGCATAAAGGCATGAGGAGAGCCCTGGATTCAGACATTTAATAATTGGGTGATACTGAACAGATCAACTTTGTCTCAATTTCCTCATCTGTAAAGTGGAGGGTGATAATGCTTCCTGGGGTTGTTGGGAGGATCCATTGGAATCATGTGTGTCTAGTGCTTAGCATGTGATAGTTGCTTTGTAAATGTTCTTTCTTGCCTTTTTGGATTCCCATGTGTTTCATGGACCTAAAACATCTGAGCCTCCTTATTGGTAGAAATCCAGTTTTCCTGTTACTAGTCAGATTGCTTCTCATCCTCACACTGTGTTAGATGCCCCTTGAACTCTAGGGAAGGCTGGCAGCCTTAGGAGAGGAAGATGATTAGACTAACCTTTGGTGAATAGTGAAGCAGTGACCTTTGTGTCACCATAGGACAGAAAGAGACGAGACCCTCACCTCCAAAAGGGCAGATGAGGGCCTTTGTGCATGCCCTGGTTGGCCTGGACCCAACATCAGCCATTTCTTTGGGGAGAGAGTGGATTATTTAGGGGCTGCTTTTTTTTCCCCCCTGATAAGAGTCAGAAGCTCCTTCAGAGCTTTTCTTTTTGACTCTTCCAAGGCATTTGGCTCATTTTCTTAAATGTGTACTAGATACTTAATACATGTTGGAGAAAGAATGAACAGATATTTATAAGGTTTGGGAGACCTGCATTTAGAAAAAAATTAATTAGAACACCTGAGTGAGAGAAGTTGAGGGTACAATAGAAATTCCACTTAGTTAGGAAAAGGTAAATTAGTAAGACCCTGAACAGGTGTTCTTCAGGGTGCGTTTTTCTTTTGTAATGTGGATCCTTTCTCCCTAGCTTTCCCAGCCTGCTGTGAGCATTGAAGGACAGGTCTCAAACCCTCCATCAACCAGTAGCACAGAAGTGAATTCGCAGGCTGTCCCTGAGCAGCAGCCTTCACAGGACGTTAAGATTGGCCCCAAAATGGAGGAGGATCCGTCAGAACCAGCAGATGGCCAGCCAGAGGATAAACCAGAGGTGAGAGAAGTGAATCATGCCTTGTGTGATCTGATCAGCTCTGGACTCAAATAAACAAAAACACGTGAAAAATGGGCATGTTCTGCCTCAAGATTCTCATGATTGTTTACATCTCGTTTAGTGAATTCCTTAATGACGTCTCCTCCTCGGACAATAGAGCAACTCTAGGACAGAACCATCTGCTTGTCTTTCAGGTGAAAGTAGTAGCTGTGGCAGAAGATGGTAAGCTGGAAGCCATGGACACAGAGGAGAAACCGAGGGAAGTGAAAACGGAACCAAAGGAGGAAGAAGAGCAGCCGAGCACTCCGGCCACACAATCTTCTCCAGCCCCGGGACAGTCGAAGAAAAAAAGTAAGTCTGGGTCAGCTTCTCCCTCGTGCAAAATTACTATGGGGCTGCACAGTGGGGTTTGGGGCACAGGCTGGTCTGGAGTGGCAGGAGCTCCTGCTCACAGATGAGATGGGCCAGGAAACTTCTCTCCTTCCCCAGGTAGAAGACTAGCCAGTGCTCTGTGTGCTTGTGCCCTGGGCCCAGCCTTGCCCAGCCCCTTTCATTTCGTGGGCATGGCTCTTCTGAGAATAACGTTTTGTCATCACATTCTAGTATATTAATTACTAAGCCTTTTACGTGGCTAATTCCCTCTCTCACTTGAAGTTCAGTTACTTTGTGAGCAAGCACTGAAGGGTCACAGAAACCCAGGAGCAGCCACAAGCTTCATCTGTGTCCATTGACACTGATGCCATGAGCCCGACCCCAGGGTAACACACTGCTTATATGTAATTTCTTGAGTGTCCAAATGGCAGTACAAGCCTGGAGCCCTGAGGCTCTCATCACCCGTATTTTAACGATGCTATATTTGTACGACGAAGGTCCTGGGACCTTGTCTGGTCTGTAATGTATTTTCCTAAAAGTATTATTTGAACACTTTGGGGGTTTTGATATGTTCTGCCCTGCAGGCACATCTCTTGATGCCAATCATTTCTAGCTAGTTCATCACTTTTTTAATAACTGGACAGAGGGGATTGACCTCATTCAGTTCTCTTGATAGACGTTTTCTGGATAGGGTTGCCTGAAGTTGACAAGCTCCTCCTTCCCTTTGGAGAGATTTCTTTATTGGTCATTTCCTTATATTGGGGGGGGGGGGGAGATGAGGGAAGTGACAGGGATGATTTGGGCATCATAGCTATTTTTAAGTGTTCTAACTTACATAATATGGGTGTGCATATATGTGCACTTACTCATTTTTATTTAAAATTTTTTTTTAAGTTTTCAAGCCAGAAGAATTACGTCAGGCACTTATGCCGACACTGGAGGCGCTTTACCGCCAGGATCCAGAATCTCTTCCCTTCCGGCAGCCAGTTGACCCTCAGCTTCTAGGAATCCCAGTATGTATTCTGCTGTGCCCTCCTGGCCACTGCACTCCTACTGCTGAACTTGGCACTATTACAAGATCTTTTTTGGTTGATTGACAGAAACCCATCTGTTATGCCACAATCTGAAGAATTAATCATTAGATGGCCTATTATAAATTATATGCTATGCTTTAAAATTTCCTTGTGGCTTTGAAAATCTTTACATTTGGCCAGAAGGAATCATGGGCATAGAGCATTAGGCAGTAAGGAAGGGGCCGCGCTGTCCCAAGAAAATAAGAGAGTTGAGTCAATGCTTTGTTTGCCTGAGAGTTTGGGATGTATTCCTGCACTCAAGATTGCTTCAGTGCCAGCCTTTGCTCCACATGGTACAGCTCCGGGAGCACTTGCAGTTCCTTTCCTGGAAAGCCTCAGCTCTAGATAAATGACCCACTATCCCTTATTCCTTGGCCTTGTCTTAGAAGTCTCTGAAATAATGCTGCCTTACATCTGCTCTGTTTTCCTAGGATTATTTTGATATAGTGAAGAGTCCTATGGATCTCTCTACAATTAAGAGAAAATTAGACACTGGACAGTACCAAGAGCCCTGGCAGTACGTGGACGACATATGGCTTATGTTCAACAACGCTTGGCTCTACAACCGAAAGACATCGCGGGTGTACAAGTACTGCTCCAAGCTGGCTGAGGTGTTCGAGCAGGAAATCGACCCCGTCATGCAGAGCCTCGGCTATTGCTGTGGCCGAAAGGTGACAGTGGGCTTTCCCTCATGGTGGGCCCATCGGGCCTGTCTCAGAAGCTGTGTTAGGGGGTGCAGGCAGGGCAGCCTGGGAGCCTGGGTAGTCTTCTCTCTGTTCCTCAGCCAGCTCCTAACCCAGTTGTGAGGATAGCTGACATTAGTACCTTATCGGTGCTGGCTGCTGTTCTTATTTCTTCCTTTTAAAGTAAAAGCTTCTTTCCATTACTGCACTTAGAAGAAATGATGCCCTTTAGAAAGGACTAAATCAGAAATTTGCTATGTAGTCTGTTACAATTTTTTTTTAAATAGAAAGCTTTTTAGTTTAGTCTTAGATTTTGAGAAGTAGAGCATTAACAAATAGATGGAGATAAGTTAAAATTATGAGCTTGGCAGGTAGATGTTCCTTAAAAAGGACCTTGATTTGTCAGTTAATTGATTGTTCTTTTGACTTGTCATTCAAACATTTGCAATGCTTACAAATTATCTTGCAGTTGGAGTTCTCCCCCCAAACACTTTGTTGCTATGGCAAACAGCTGTGCACAATCCCTCGAGATGCCACTTACTACAGTTACCAGAACAGGTAAGCCTGACCCCACAGCATACTCCATTTATCCTGTACCCCAAGAGGCCACCAAGGCAACCAGGAAAGGGTGGGCACCATCCTCTTTTTCAGGTAAAAAAGAATTGCACCCTCTTGTGTCTCTAAAACTCAGAGCCATGAAGAGCTGGGAGAGATCTTTGGGTCTGATCCTGGTATTTCTCAGATGAGGCCCAGAGACGACCAAGGAATTAGTGGTTGAGGTATTGCCTGGAAATAGAACCCCTGTTCCCCTCCTGTATCCTGGGAGGTCCAGTGCTTGCTAACTTAACTCTATGGCTCCACGAGCTCCACATTGATGTTCTGCATTGGACATTGACTTAGAATCCTGTATTAAAGCAGGTTTCTTCCTGAGCTCTCTTTAATCAGCCAGCCAGATTACCCCTTCCCTCCCACCCCACCATGAACTGGAAACTCATTGACGTCAATTCGTCATTTGTTCTTATGAGTTTATCTGTGTTGGTGACATTTTTCATTGTTAATAGCTCACAAGAAGAAGCCAGGCAGTGTCCAGTCCTTCTCTGTTCACAGAGAGGTCCGTGATAGGGTCTTTATATTCAAGTACATGAGTGTCTGTAGACAGACAGGCCCCTTGCCCTCCGCAGTCATCAGCAAGTGTCCCTTATCAATAATAGTTGTGTGTCTGCATTGGCCTGGGAGTCTTAGTGCCTATAGTATGACCATGCCCAGTGTCTTCTTTTACATCCTGGTGTGTTGAATGGCAAGACTGGAAAACCAAATGAATTTAAATGAAAACCCATTTCTTTAGTGTTGCCTCCTTGGTACCAAAACCTTTCTGACTTTGAAAAATATTTTAGTTAGCATTGTCCATTTTTTAGTGTTTCTTAAAGCTAAGTGCACTCATTAACATTTTGATGGTAGTTTGAAGGTCCATCGATCATAATTTAGTGAAATATCTAAGCATAAAGTAACTACAAGTCTTTAGGAATATTTTGTATTCACACAGCAATTAATAGTTGTCATGAAACGTTCCCCATTGTCCTGTTCTTCCCTCCACCCCCCAGTATGTTGTCTTGACATATCATTTTGGCTTCTAAAGTCCAACTCAGCAGTATCTGTTGATTCACCTATGTAGTAGCCGTGTGTGTGAGTCTGTGCATGCAGGCGCACGACCGTCCCTTGCTTTGGCCTTCACCCTATTTCAGCAAATGATTTCCTAATAGCTAGCACCCAGCCCCCCAACTTGGGGAGGGTCACAATAGGTGCTTGTTTTGCTTTCTCTGACTGGAGTCCTTTGTGACAGCCTTGTCTCTTCACATATGCCAGGGGACTTTTAGGGGAAAGTAGGACTCCTCTGCTTAAGTGGAGGTCAGAGGGGCATCTCTTCTGTTCCCCTTCCTCATTTGGGTTCTTTGCTTTAAGTAGCATGGATTAATATTTATTAAGATACAAGGGTGTGGGCTAACTTAATTGGAATATTGGTTTGATTTGCTGCTTGTGATCCCATTTGAGAGACTGAATGCTAATCTGTGCTTTGCCTTGGCTTTCTGCTCTGTGTTGTCTCGTCTGGTTCTGTGTTGTCTGTTGTCCTGTGACCCCTCATTTCATTTTGTTTGAGTATGTGCGTATGTGTGTGTGTATTTTTTTTTTCTCCCTCATGCTTGTCGCTGTCTGCACTTGGCTCTGATTGCAAAAACCAAACCAAACCCAAACCCAAACCCAAACTGGGTGCCCATGTATCTCCATCATTGACTGTCCTTGTCGCCGTTGATGACCTGCTCTCTGCTTCCGTCCCCCTCCTTGGCCTGCTGTGATTGGTGGCATCGTTGCGTGGCTTGGGCTGTGTTGGGTGACCGGAACAGTTCACCCCAGTATGGCCTTCTTGCCGACAGGTATCATTTCTGTGAGAAGTGTTTCAATGAAATCCAGGGCGAGAGCGTTTCTCTGGGGGATGATCCATCCCAGCCTCAAACGTAAGTATTTGGGGCTTGTGGTCAGTGTCTGAAAATATTTCAGGCTTTGTTTTCTCAATCATTTTATTCTAAAATGATAGTCCCTTTTAGTCCTCTGTGCTGAGACCTGTGTATATACAAGTTATACAAGTTACTGTCATAAAAGGCTATCATGTTATCACCTGAAAATGGTTTTCTCCTTATTCCAGACAAGGTCCCTTTAGGTTACACATGTAGCTTCTTTTGTTTTTTCCCTTTTTCACCAATTGTATTTTTATGGTTGGCAGAATATTGCAGCAGAACCCCTTTAATAATTCTATGTGCCAGACAAACTAATACCCGCTGTCAGCTCATCATCTCTGGTTTTCACTTGGGAATGCATGTTTTACTCTGAGATAGAAGTAACGTGCTCATGGCAGTGTTTGCCTGCTCTCCCCATACACAGATGCCAAAATGGAGGCTGAAGGGATAAGGTGACTCACCCACTCGTAAATGTGAGAGGCAAAGCAAGGAGTAGAACTGACCCTCTTGTTATGAGAACGTGATGGAGCACATCGCCATCTCTTAAATTCAGAAATTCTTTAGATTGATTTTTCTTTCCTAGTCTTATGAGCTATTCTCTGGCACACCTGGAAGAAACTCCTCTGCCAGCCATCCCCTAGGTCAGACCTCTCTTGATGAAAGCGTATCTTGGAAACAAACATAGTCTGGCCTTTCTCTTGTAATCTCCAACTAGAGATCAGAAAAGTAATTTCTCTCTGACATGGACTAAAATGAGGGAGAAAGAGGATGACCTCTTAGGTATATGGCAGTGTTAACATCAGAAGTTTGATCTGAATCCTATTGTGCTTGTCCATAGTCTCTGATCAATAGAGCAACTTGTTTCAGTTACATTAAAAGAGTAGGGAAAATGATCAGTTCATCAGACAGAAATGGCAGGACTTAGAACAAAGATTAAACTCCCATATCTTACTCTATATCAGCACCACAAATTGTAATTTCCCTAGCATCTGTTACCAGCTATAATACAGCTATCAGAATAGGCCACAGCAGGGACTGAGTATACATTACTGTATTGTCTAGAACCCAGTGAAGGTTCTTAAAGGGAACATGGTAACAGCGTTTTAAATCTAAGACAAAATCTGTAGCCATGAATCTTACGGTGATGAGTGGGACAAGTTGTGGAAGTTGGAAGCTGTTTCTGTACTCCTGGAAACACCATGATGAGCCCCACTGCTGTGGCCTGGGGAGGAAGAGGGGAGTCAGTTACCTTGCTTTGAGTGATTGGTCCCTGGGGTCCTTAAAGAGGTACCTGACAGGGCAGGTGTAAATATTAATGTCGTTGAGAAATGATTTTACAGGCCCAAAGTAGCTCTTGCTCAGCCATGTGTGGCCCATTTTCTTATTTATTAATAAGGTCTTAAATGTTCATAAGTTTATTACTTGCCTGTTTCTGTGACAAAGGTATCCTTACGTATTAGCATCATGGGTGTCAGTTATGGGATGATAAATACATTCTTTATTAATAGAATGTCTTTTAGTTAGTTGAACTTGAATTTCACCTTAAAATAGAGAGTTATCGTTAGCTTGCTTTCCACTATTATTTAATGGTATTTTTCAGTACCATAGAAGCACCATTTATAAACACTAGCCTGAGACAATGTGAATTGAGCTGATTGCTTCCAGTGCTATTTACTTTGACTAGAAGAGTATGGACTAGAAAAAGTCATTTCTTTTAAAGGACCATTTCTTGATATTATCCCTTTTATTCTCTCCATAGTACAATAAATAAGGAACAGTTTTCCAAAAGAAAGAATGATACACTGGATCCTGAACTGTAAGTAATCATGGATGTTGAGAGCATTTTGTCCTTCTCTTTCCAGAAACCCTTTAAAATCTCATGCATGTCCTCCTCACCCCCTTTTTTTCCTTCCAGTAGTAGGTTATGTTGCTTTTTTTCTAATCAGTTGGTCTGGGATTGTGCAGGCAAGTGGTCCTGGCATGGCAGCTGAGTGAGTGCTTAGCCCACCAGTGGAATAGTGAGAGACCCGGCCCTTTCTGATCCCTGTGCATTTGAATGGACCATGTGGCTGTTTTTCTCCCACTTAAATGACTTGGTATCTTGGTAGTTTATAGAACCAGCCTATCTTAACAGCACCAACTTAGGGGATAGTGCTTCTTTAGAGCCTGTTTCTGTCCCTGTCATCTTCTGTATCTTGCTCACACAGCTCTATGATTGTTAACTTTATACCAGCATTCTCCTAGTGTGAGGGCTTAGTAATTCCCTTGTTTGTTTGTAGTGTGACTCCAGGTACAAGGGGTGTTGAAATATGCAGGTATTAGGGGTCACCCCAAGAATTTGAGGAGTGAGAGCGAGTGGTCTCTGCTCTCTGGGACCCCAGGTTGGCAAGTACAACTTCACTTCTTTGCTTGTTGGGTAGGCAGAGGCAGTCTTTTTCTCCAACTAGATATTTCCACTTTGTCTCCCACCTTCCCGAATTGTAAAGGCCAAAGTGCACTTGGCTTTACATATAGCTAAAGTGACCGTTTTCCATCAGGAAATGAGAAAAAGAGATTTAATGTCTCATGGATGGTAGGACCTTGGTAGTGTGCACTAATGAACCTTGACATGGTTGACCTTTGATTTCTTTGATTTGCCAGGTTTGTTGAATGTATAGAATGTGGCCGGAAAATGCATCAGATCTGTGTCCTTCACAACGAGGTCATCTGGCCATCTGGGTAAGCTGTGATGCTGCTGCTGTCTGTCCATGCACTCATCCTCTCTTGGTCTCTCCTGGCTCTTGAGCCTGTAGGACACCAGTGTCCTTTCCATTGTAGAAAACGCAGCCAAGCAGTGCAAGTGGCTCACACAGGCGTCTGGGCAGTAAATGCAGTCTGAGCTTTCTGCAGGATTGTACGATAGAAACAAGAAGGGCTTGTTTGCTAGTTTTATGAGAATTTCCTGGAGAGTTTGATCATAATTTTAGACCTGGAAGGGACTTGAGTTTTACTCCCTTCTTTATTACAGGTGATACTGAGTCCTGGAGATGTTTGGTGCCTTGTATAGAGTTGCATAGGTAGTTGTGGCAGAACTGGAAGTGACCTCTGCACATATCTGGTCACACTCATGCCTCCCCCAGGTCTCTACTACATAGCTGACAAGCAGGCCAGCTTTCACATGCTCCAGAGGCAGCCTCTCATCTTTCCGTGACCCACCCCAAGTCCCTGACTCTTCTCATCTCCAAACTCGACATTCTCCATTCCTTCCCCCACTGCTCAGTACGTGAAGTCAGTGCCTTCTTTCCCTGAGACGCCCTCCTGTACAGGCTCTCCAGCTGTGGCCCTCACCACCTCCATCCTGGTGCTGGGCCTCCCTTCCTCAGCCCAAGGTTGCCTCATGCTGATGCGCCCTCTTAACCCTTTTTGTGCTTTCCCTATCTTGTGCTGAGGAAGACAATTTTTGAATGTCAGTTGCAAGACTTGGTATAGGTCCTTATTGAGTTTCATCTTGTTTTTGGACCTGGCTCATAAGTCTGTTAGCTATTCCTCTCCCAGCTCTGCGTCAAAGCAAAGATCCCTGTGGCAGTCCCCTGGAGAGGGGCTTCCAAGTTGATACCATACCAATGGATACTCTGTGGGTCTAGCTATTCAGCCAGTTCCAGATTTGTCCAGTAATGTACTAGCATCTAGTCCATATCTTTTCTCTGCACTTTGTCCATGAGCATAACAAAATCTTGGTGAACAATACCACATTTTGATAGAGTACTAAAAAGCAAACAGTAAGTGAATTATCTTTTAATGCCATTTCCAGTGATAAAATGTTAGCCATTTTTTACTTTGGGTCATTTGACAGTGGGCAGGACTTTGGTTTCAATGCCTTAATTTTCTGAAGTCTCAGTATTGCTGAGGTGGCCAAGTCACATCTGCATAAGCCCAGCCTGGAGACAGGACAGGTGATGACAGTGTTCCTGTCATAATAGGAAAATAAAACCATTCTCTGGCCTGGCCTTATGTAAAACCTGTATGTCTTCTCCAAGAAAAGCACTACCTTTTCTAAATGTTGACTATCTTGATATGCATCCTTTTTAGCGTTTTCCTAGGAACTGAAGTCAAACTCCTTGGCCTATAGAGAGAGAGAGAGAGAGAGAGAGAGCCAGCACATTCCATTAACTTCGGTGACTGGGCCTTGGCTGGCCTGCATTATGTCTTTGTCCTCCACCTTCTCTGGGAGATGCCTCAGAATGGTTCAGTAGCCCATTTTGTCCATTATTTTCATACCCAGGGGTATAGTTCATCTGGCCCAAGTGACTTAACCAAGCTCAGTTAACCCTCACCCCTTTATTCTGAAGCCCTGTTCAGTAGTCTTGGTGGGGTACGAAAGCCTGCCTGGCCCCCACAATCCAGATTGCGTTCTCAGACCATCTGCTAACTCATCTGTTTATTTGCTAATGTGCCTTCAGTGGAGAGCCAGGGTTGTGAGCCCAAGGCTAGGCTCTCTTCTTGGTTCTTTCTGGTGATGTCATTTGTGAACTTGCAGTCATGTCATCCATTTTGACAGACTTGGGGAGGTTTTTATGTCCTATCTTGGGACATGCTTTTGGAAGGCAACAGCCCTCTCATGCCGCTCAGTCTGCCCCTTTCCCTCAGCAGATAGGCCCCCTCTTCTCCCTCAGGCTTTGACTGGGTGACCTGCCACCTGAAAACACCCGCACTGGGTCTCCCTCAGCATTTCTAAGAGGACAGGCCCTTGCCATGGTTGTTTTCTTCCCTCCTCCACAGCATTCTGACCCAGGCTTATCCCTGGGACTCTGTTTAGATCATTAGTTTTTGTTTCCATATTGAAGGCTTGCTTCCTGGTTGATTTTATTGTCACACTGATTGAATGATTAGTGTCATCGTGTAACATCTTGAGTTTTTAATCTCCCCTCTCCAAGGCTCCTGGAAGAGGAGCACTCCTTCCTAGACCCTGGGGCACTTCTTTATACGATCGTGATGACACCAAGCCAGTTCTGCCTTGTACCAGGTTAAATCTTAAGACCATGGTGGCTAGGAGCTGAGCTTGGCATTCCTCTCTGTGTGTCTGCCTTGTGCTTTGCCCACATTGTTACCCACACACATCCTGAAAGGTATCCCTGCAGATTCTTCAAGGAAGATTGCTGTGAGGGTTCCCCCATGTTGCCATCCACCCCTTCACTGGCAGTGTTCCAAGAATGCAAGATCATTGCCTCTCAGGTACAGCTTGGACTCAATGATCTCCCCCAGCCTGGTGATCTCCTGCAATGCCTTTCTAGTATCCCGGTTTTCTACAGAGTAGGAAAAGTCCGTTCTCTTCTCAGGGGTTGGAAAGCCTGCCTTCCCTTTTTAATGTCCTTTTCTGCCCCGTATGAGATTCAATAAGCACGTCTTCTTTTTTGGTTTTTATTCTAACTGTAGATTTGTCTGTGATGGGTGTCTGAAGAAAACTGGACGAACTCGGAAAGAAAACAAGTTTTCAGCTAAAAGTATGTCACTACCTTCTTGGTAACTGAATTTAATCTAGCTCTGACGAAGTGTCAGTGAAAACTAACAGAGGATGCTGTGACAGTTCCTCCCTCTCAATGGATTTGATCCAGACTTGGGGAATCACTGTGTCAGTGCAGGCGAGCACCTTATTTACATCTTGGAGAGCATCCAAGAGTTGCTGGTACAGCTAAAGGCCAGGACTTCCTGAGGCTAAGACGACCCCAACGAGTCAGCATCATCCGAGTTTAGTAAACTGAAGTATTGTTACATCGAATTATTTAAATTTGTTTTGACTGAAACTACAGCAGAAACCTTCAAGCCACATATGAATGAAATTCCAGTGCTGCCCTGCAATTCAAGCTGTTTGAAAGAAGGGCATACTATTAAAACAGGAGTCTATCTTGTATCCACTTCTTTCCCTCCACATTTGCTCCAGGGCCTCCTCCAGATTGCTGTTGACTTGGGGCTTTCTATAGTCATAATCAGTGTCTGTGCTCCTATATTGTTGCATTATTTTGTCATCATTTTGGTCATTTTTTCCCATAACGTGTGTCACAGTTGAAGACTGTGTAGTTAATTCAGTTTCCTCAGAGCTGATCATTTTATTAAATAGCATTTCCTTCACAAACAATTTGAGGCTTTACAGATTAAGGAATTGTATCCATTTGGCAAAATTTCAGCACTGATGTTTAACCTCTCACCCAATGGGTTGTCAAAGATCACCCGAAATAGATATGGAGGGTTGGTGTTGGTGGGCCTGCCAGGAATGTGTGCATTTTTCACTGTTGGAGCTACCAGCTGTATCTGATTTATGCTTCTTTTTAAGTGGCTAAAATAAACATGTCTATGCAGAGATCCCACTTCTAGGCATGTACCTCAAGGAGATCATCACAGGAAGTAGAGTGACTGATATACTGACCAGAATTTCTGTGGTTGCTTTTGGTGTCCGTCAAAAACAAATCTAAAATGGTCGGTCCCAGTTACTGTACATTAATGTAGTTAGAATATTAACAGTGCTAAAGAAAAGATAATTAGGAAGAATTTGGAGAAGCATGGGAAGATTCACTGTCCCTTCCTTGCAGGGAGACAGGATTGTGGCGTGGTCCCTATCTTGTCAAACAGAGTTAACATGATGGTTTGTTGAATTACTTTGAGTCCCCTTTCCAATCTTTGTTACTAGGAATGGCTTGCTACCACAGGGAGGGATAGGGTTAGAAATGAATGTGATGGGAAGCAAAAGATACCAGTAAACATTTATCTTTATAAAAATGAGAAGGGGTGGGAGTGTGTTGTGTGTCAGTCCAATATGAGATCTTTTGATGGGCATCGTAATCTCACAGGTTGACCAGTGGTCCCTTTCTTTGGACAACTGTAAGAAATGTGCCTACATTATTTTGGTTTATCTAGGGTTGCCATCTACAAGGCTTGGTACTTTCCTGGAAAACCGTGTAAATGACTTTCTGAGACGGCAGAATCACCCCGAGTCAGGAGAGGTCACCGTTCGGGTTGTTCATGCTTCAGACAAAACCGTCGAAGTGAAGCCAGGCATGAAAGCAAGGTGGGTCTCTGCCATTCCACTGACCACTGCTCAGTCTTGCTGTGTACTATGTCCTTTGCCTAACCAGCCACGCATTGTTCTGAATCCTGTAGATTTGTCGATAGTGGCGAGATGGCGGAATCCTTCCCTTACCGAACAAAAGCCCTCTTTGCCTTTGAGGAAATAGATGGTGTTGACTTGTGCTTTTTTGGCATGCATGTTCAGGAGTATGGGTCTGACTGCCCTCCACCCAATCAGAGGTAAGGGGTGCCTTTTTGGCTTGGTGAGATGTGCAGAGTTAGTGGGGGTAAGGGGACAATGGGTATGTTATCTGTCATCAAGTACTGAGAAGACTGTAATGAATTTGTGAAATGATCCTTTTTCTGCTTGACCTCAGAGTGCAGGGTGACTTATGAGCAAGGGAGAAGGAAATTGATGTCAAGAATTTCTTTCACAAAGGAGTGGGCTGCCTTGGGAGGTAGGGGGCCGCCTGGGCTGATCTGGGCAACTTAGAGGCCCCTTCCTTCTAGTTGTGAGACTCTGTAGTAAAGTACTTCCATTATAATGCAGAATTCAGAAATGTTTTTTGGCATCTTCTGTGTTACTGAGGAGAAGTAGTGTAGAGTTTATCCAGGAAAGGGCCCAGGCATAGTTAACCAGACATTACAATAAAAATGATTCTTCTTTGGCAACAGAAGGAATGTCATCCAGGGCAGTTTCAGGTGCTTGGCCAGAGCAGCAAAGTCATTGCTCTGCCATAAGAGGGCAGTGGGTTGTAGGCATGTGGGACCTACCTTATGGAAGTTGAGGTAGACTCAGGGTATTTACTTCAGAATTTCTCTTCACAGCAGTGTCTGCTGAAGCGTCTGTCCTTGTATGAATGACCAGTTTAGCAATATTTGATTTGTTCTTTTTCTTTCCTGTCTTTTTAGGAGAGTATATATATCTTACCTCGACAGTGTTCATTTTTTCCGTCCCAAATGCTTCAGGACTGCAGTTTATCATGAAATCTTAATTGGCTACTTAGAATATGTCAAGAAATTAGGGTAGGTATATCAGTATTTTTATTTCTTAAAGGGTAGTATGGTATAATAATACTGGGGAGTAGTAGATAGGAATGCTAGCATATCTTCCTGCCTTTTTAAAAACTGATACATGGAAAATCTCTGTATTTTCTAATATCATGTAATTGTCTTTGATTGTGCCTATAAAGAGCAAGCTTATTGCCCCTGTGTCTCTTCTGTGTCTGCACCTGAGAATATTTTAGACTGTCTTGGGCATTCATCTGTTTGGCTAAGAACATCTCATAGGGTCAAACAGTGGTGGAACCAAATGAACTTTGAGGACATTTTTCAATTCCACTCCTATCTCCAGAGAAAATAATCATTGCATTGGCTTGGGTGTGCTCGCCCTATTGAGACACTCCTTAAGGAATCACCCTTAGGCCATGTGGCCCTCTAGGTCTTCACATGCAGCCTTTTGACTGAGTCCCAGTTTTACAGAGCCAATCCTTTTATTAAGGGGATTTCTTCTGCACCCTTGGATACAATGGCCACAACGTGGCCTGGAGGCCATAGGTTTCTCACCCCTGGCTTTTCCTGTGCTAGTTTAGACCCTTAAGCTCTCTTTGACCTTAGCCCAAATTCTGCTGTTAACCAGTAAATAGGTCAGTCACCTCTACTCCCATTCTTTCCCCCATGTGTGGAAAATGGCATTTTCCTACCCTAGACCTTCCTGCTGAACATGAATGGCTCTCATTCATCATCAGTGGAGCTCATTTGTCTTCTGTGTGGCAGTGACATGTCTGCCTTACCTCCCAGCTCTGCTGCCACCAGCAGCCGCTCTATAAGCTGTGCTTGGTGCCTGAGATCGGGACACAAGTGCAGGATCATCACAGGATTTTGTGTTTCTCGCCTTTCCCCTCTTTGTTGTTTAAGTTATGTTGATTTTTACAGAGAAAAAATAACAGACTGGTTCTCAATGAAAACCTTCTTGGTTTAGGTACACAACGGGGCACATTTGGGCCTGCCCACCAAGTGAAGGTGATGACTACATCTTTCACTGCCATCCTCCTGATCAGAAGATCCCCAAACCCAAGCGACTGCAGGAATGGTACAAAAAGATGCTGGACAAGTCCGTGTCCGAGCGCATTGTCCATGATTACAAGGTGAGGTCCATTGTAGATGCTAACTGGGTCCTTGCTATACTCAGAAAGGTCTAAGTTGTGTTCTGTTTTGTTGTGGTTCAGCCTGCACTAGTGTTGTGGGCTGTGTGTTTGACACCTTAGCTTTACTTCATACTAGAGAAAGATAGAAATACTGGTGGAGAAATGAATGGATCAGCTACATTTCCTGTTACACACTCCCAGGATACCATCCCTAATCAGAAAGAGTTTTGAGAAGGAGGGGAAAAGCCTTGGAACAGAAACAGTCAGTGGACTCTGGGAGCTCTGGGGAGGCTGATGTGTTGGCTCCCTTTTGGGGGTGGTCAGTTAACTTCTGGGTATTTTGTAGGATATTTTTAAGCAAGCCACGGAAGACCGTTTAACAAGTGCAAAGGAGCTGCCATACTTTGAAGGGGATTTCTGGCCCAACGTGCTGGAGGAGAGCATCAAGGAACTGGAGCAGGAAGAAGAAGAGCGAAAGAGGGAGGAGAACACAAGTCACGAGAGCACAGACGTAAGTCCACCCCTCGGCCCACAAACACCCCACCCCCCCCCACACACACACACACACTCACCCTGGGGCCAGGAGGAGGAGCACCGGCGTGCTGGAGTCACAGCCTTGTGGGGGGGGGGACCTCTCACCTTTGGGGCAGTCACCCCAAACAGAAATGAGAGACAAGGCAGCCCCCCACAGCCAAGAGGCAGAGATGAGTCTCGTTCCTATCTTCTTGTCTGCTTCTGAAGTAGGACCCCTTGGGTGTTAGGGCAGGGTGAACCTCAGAGCCTGCCATTTTTCATGGGAGCTGTCCTTGCTGTGGCTGACCTGGTGCTGGCAGACAGAGGCTTGCCACATGGGCTCCGTTGGAAGTGGCTTGAGTGCTTAGGAGCAGATGCCTGTGGGGGTGCCCCAGGATACTTCGGTGGCTGAGGAACTTGAAATCTCTTCTCCGCCATGCTGCTGACCACCTAGGTGGCTATGGGCAAGTCCCTGTAGGACTCCATTGGAAGAGAGTGAAAAAAGGACTAGGCCCTGCATCTCTCTAGGACTCTTGGGCATGGCCAGGTTGCTGCAAAGGTTTGCAGTCATTGAGCATGCAGTCCTTCAGGATACCACCTTCGTAAAGGCCAGTGCAGACCTCAGAACAGAAGGGACTGGTTTCCTTCTTTTTCTCTAGACATAAGCCAATGACATTTGTCCCATGCTTCTTTCAGGTGACTAAGGGAGACAGCAAGAATGCCAAAAAGAAGAATAATAAGAAAACAAGCAAAAACAAAAGCAGCCTGAGCCGGGGAAACAAGAAGAAGCCAGGCATGCCCAATGTCTCCAATGACCTCTCTCAGAAGCTGTATGCCACCATGGAGAAGCACAAAGAGGTGAGGGGAGCAGGCTACTCCTTCACAGGCCCCTTCTCTGACTGCTTGGCTCTGGTTCTGTTTCTCCCTGCCCTGCCTTCCTCTTTCCCTCTCAGCACAGGGGAGGAGATGTGTCATTCTTGGCTTCAAAGAACTGGGTGAACTACCAGACCGTCTTCATTTAAAATATCTACCTTTCCGGTTTTAAGAGATCAGTCTGTGGCTTATTAACTGCCAAATTCAGGGTCCTGGTTGCTTGTTGCAGGGGGACAGACTTGTTAAAGAGTGGCTAGGATGTCTAATCTTGTTGCTTCAGTGGTTTGTGGCTGTTGAGAGAGCCTTAATTTTGCCTGGGGGGGACAAGAGTATCCCCCTCATCACTGGCATTCCAGCTCTTTCGCTCTCCAGCTGGTGTGAACAGTGTGAATATTTTTGGTATAAAAAAGAAGACTCCATTGGCCACCAAACTTCTTTGCCTTGAAATGTTGATGTTGGCGACCCCTGGAGTCAGGGGTCAGGAGATGGGATAACAGCAGCCCCAGCTTTTCCATAATGAATTAGTGAGTGGACAGGACTAGTGTGCTAGAATCATACCCACAGGCCCCTGTTTCTTTTTCTGAATTTCTCCAAGTTTACACGTGTTGCTGATGGTATTTGGGGAATTTCATTGGGTTTCGTGTATTTTCAAAATTATCAGGATGATGACGGCAGAAGACTAATTGCTACTTGAGATCTCTGTCTATGCCTTAAACTTCTCATAATTACATTAAGCCCTTATAGGAAGGGAGGGTTGAACTCAGACAAGTATCAAAGGAGAAGCATATTTTTTTAGAATCATTTTTTCTGACAAGGTAGTTCAGCATAATCTTTAGGGGCATTATCTGACCTTAGGGAAACACTTTGTTCTGTAAAGCATCTTTCTAGCAGCATTTGTTGTTGGAGAATTGTGTGTGTGTGTGTGTGTGTGTGTGTGTGTGTGTGTGTGTGTGTGTGTGTGTGTGTGTGTGTGTGTGTTACAGAATTCATGGGAGCAGAGGAATGGGACTTAATTTTCAAAGCTTTCTTTTCTTGCTCTTAATTCCTCTGGTGCCACCAGGAGCCTTTCATAGTCCCCCATGGTTCATTCCTGAGGAAACAAGAGTTTGAGTGACATGCCCAGAATCACACAGATTAAGTAAGAGCAGAGATTCCAGCCAGATCTGGTGGTTCTAACTTCAGTGTTACTTCCAAAATGCCACGCCTCCACTTGAATCGCTTTTCCCAAACTGGAAGCATTTTTAGATAATACAAGTAATATGTTAAAAACTCACTGTGATAAAGAGATATGTTGGTCTGGAAGTAAATATAGACAGACCTGAAACCATTATGATAAAATGTTTACTATACTCTGACGTTTTCCAGCTGTTTGAGAATTCATTTCTTTAGAGCATTATTCACTTTGCCAGAATTCTGGTAGAGCCTTTCAAAAAGGCCTTTGGAGTTTAACATCATGAAATTTACCCTGAGGAGGCCATAGCCAGAACTCCACAAGTTTGTCTCTAAACAAGTCAAGAGCTTTGACTTGTCCATATCCCTCCACACATTTGGAGAAGCAGCCTCCCATTTCAGCTCGTCAGCTTCCTCAAACAGCACATACACCTTCCTTCAGAAACTCTGAAAAACAAGCCTCAACCTCTATGAAAGCATGTTTGTAGAAAAGCCAGGGCAGGACAGGGGTGGGGTTGAAGACGATGTTTTTCTTTCTTTCCCCTGTGGAGAGCAGTAGTGTCCTCACTGATGGAGGCAGTTCCCACAACTCTTTGCTGTGGAGAGGAGCCTATACTCTCTCTGCACACTCTTGTGTCAGGTGGGTGAAGGAGGTGGCCAGGGGGCTGTCAGTGCCCTGGAGTCTCACAGAGCTTGTGCCTAGTGCTGGCTCACTGGAGGGGCGGCCTAGTTAAGTTTATTGCAGTAGGATGCCTTCTATTCCAGGTCTTCTTTGTGATACGCCTCATTGCCGGCCCTGCTGCCAACTCTCTGCCCCCCATTGCCGAGCCTGACCCACTCATCCCCTGTGACCTGATGGATGGCCGCGATGCCTTTCTCACCCTGGCGAGGGACAAACACCTGGAGTTTTCCTCACTGCGCAGGGCCCAGTGGTCAACCATGTGCATGTTGGTGGAGCTGCATACCCAGAGCCAAGATCGCTTTGTCTACACCTGCAATGAATGCAAGCACCACGTGGAAACGCGATGGCATTGCACCGTCTGTGAGGTGAGCCAGTCACACCAAGGATGGGCAGGGAACCTGGCAGGGCAGGTCTGCCCTGGGGGGGGGGGGGGTGGCTCCCTTGGGGCACGAGTGCGACACCTGTGCTTTCGGGGAGGTGTCATGTGTCTCTTGGTCCCCTCTGCCCATGGAGAAGGGGAGTCAGGTACCATGGTGATGCTCTCTTTGTTCCTAGGACTACGACTTGTGCATCACCTGTTATAACACTAAGAACCATGACCACAAGATGGAGAAGCTGGGCCTGGGCCTGGACGACGAGAGCAGCAGCCAGCAGGCAGCAGCCACCCAAAGCCCAGGGGACTCACGCCGGCTGAGCATCCAGCGCTGCATCCAGTCGCTGGTGCATGCTTGCCAGTGCCGCAATGCCAACTGCTCGCTGCCCTCTTGCCAGAAGATGAAGAGGGTAGTGCAGCACACCAAGGGCTGCAAGCGCAAGACCAACGGCGGCTGCCCCATCTGCAAGCAGCTCATTGCCCTCTGCTGCTACCACGCCAAGCACTGCCAGGAGAACAAGTGCCCAGTGCCCTTCTGCCTCAACATCAAGCACAAGCTGCGCCAGCAGCAGCTGCAGCATCGCCTGCAGCAGGCCCAGATGCTGCGCCGCAGGATGGCCAGCATGCAGCGCACCGGTGTGGTGGGGCAGCAGCAGGGCCTGCCCTCACCCACCCCGGCCACGCCCACCACGCCCACTGGCCAGCAGCCCCCCACACCACAGACACCCCAGCCTCAGCCCCCGCCCCCACCTGCCTCCCAACCCCAGCCCACACCCCCCAACAACATGCCACCGTACAGCCTGCCCAGAGCGCAGCCCCCTGGGGCCATGTCCCAGGGCAAGGCGGGTGGCCAGGTGACCCCCCCAACCCCACCTCAGACCTCTCAGCCCCCCGTCCAGGGACCCCCGCCAGCAGCTGTGGAGATGGCGATGCAGATCCAGAGGGCAGCCGAGACCCAGCGCCAGATGGCGCATGTACAGATCTTCCAGCGGCCCATCCAGCATCAGATGCCGCAGATGCCACAGATGGCCCCCATGGGCATGAACCCACCCCCGATGGCTCGAGGTCCTGCTGGCCACATGGAGCAGGGGCTGGGGCCGGCTGGGATTCAGCAGCAGCCCCCCTGGGCCCAGAGCAGCTTGCCCCAGCCACAGCAGTTCCAGCCAGGCATGCAGAGGCCGACTATGATGTCGGGGAACCAAGCCGGGCAGCCCATGAACATGACTCCCCAGCCGGGCCTGGGACAGGTACCTGCAGTGGCCCAGCCCAAACCAGGCTCCCTGCCTCAGGCAGCCTTACAGAACCTTCTGAGGACTCTGCGGTCCCCAAGCTCGCCCATGCAGCAGCAGCAGGTGCTCAACATCCTCCACGCCAATCCCCAGCTGTTGGCCGCCTTTATCAAACAGCGGGCAGCCAAGTATGTCACCCAGAACCCCCAGGGCCAGCCCGCCATGCCGGGCCAGCAGGGCGTGCACCCCAACCCAGCCATGCAGGCTGGCGTGCAGCGGGCCAGCCTGCCCCCACCGCAGCCCCAGCCTCCTCCCCAGCCCCAGCCTCCACCGGCCATGGGTGGGGTGAGCCCCCAGGCCCAGATGAACATGAATCACGGGGGCATGTCTGCACAGTTCCGGGAGCTCCTCATGAGGCGGCAGCAGCAGCAGCTGCTTGACCAGCAGCGGCAGCAACAGCAGCAGCAACAGCAGCAGCAGGGGGTGGGCCCTGCTATGGGCAGCCACAGCCAGTTCCCTCAACCCCAGAGCCTGGGCTACCCACAACAGCAGCAGCAACAGCGAATGCAGCACCACATGCAACAGATGCAGTCAGGAGGCATGGGACAGATGAGCCAGCTTCCGCAGGCCATGGGGGCCGAGCCAGGGACCAGCCTGCAGCAGGCTTACCAGCAGCGTCTGCTCCAGCAGCAGATGGGCTCCCCGGCTCCACCGAACCCCATGAGCCCCCAGCAGCACATGCTCCCGAGCCAGGCCCAGTCCCCCCACCTTCAGGGCCAGCAGATCCCGCCATCCCTCACCAGCCAAGTGCGCTCCCCCCAGCCTGTCCCATCCCCTCGGCCCCAGTCCCAGCCACCCCACTCCAGCCCTTCTCCCCGGATGCAGCCGCAGCCTTCCCCACACCACGTCTCCCCACAGACCAGCTCCCCGCACCCAGGACTGGTAGCCGCCCAGGCGAATGCCATGGAGCAAGGGCACTTTGCCAGCCCGGACCAGAGTGCCATGCTTTCCCAGCTGGCAAGCAACCCGGGCATGGCGGGCCTCCATGGGGCGGGTGCCACGGACCTGGGGCTGAGCACTGATAGCTCAGACTTGAATCCAAACCTTTCACAGAGTACACTAGACATACACTAGAGATACCTTGTAGCATTTTGGGAGCAAAAAAAAAACTTATTTTCTCTTAAGACTTTTTGTACTGAAGACACAATTTTTTTGAATCTTTCTTAGCCTAAAAGACAATTTTCCCCGGAACACATCTGAACTGGGCAGCAAAAGCTTGTGGTTTAAAACAAAAAAGCAAACTTTGAACCTGAGGGATGACAGAATATAAAGAATCTATTTTTGTTATGGCTGGTGCCCGCCAGCCCTCCTCCCCCTGTGCCCACCTCTCTTCCCTTTCCTTTTCCCGGCTCTTCCCCCTCCCTCCTGTGTGTGCAGTGCAGGGTCAAGGCCACATGCTCCTTCCTTGCACCTCCAATACAGTTTATTATTTTTTTTTAAATTAATGAAAATATGTAATATTGATAGTTATTATTTACTGGTGCAGATGGTTGACATTTCTCCCTATTCTTTTTCCTCCTGACACCGTGGCAGAAGAGTTAACACACGAACATTTCTTAAACCAGAGGACAAAAGGGGTTAATGTTGCTTTAAAAAAAATACATATTATATATATATATATATAAAAATATATATTAAAAATACCAATTTTTTCCTCTTTGGGTGCAAAGATGTTCATTCTTTTAAAAATGTTTAAAAAGAAAAAAGATGAAACAGTCCAGTCCCCCTTCCAATCCACTTTTGTCCTCCAGACATTTTCTATACAAGAGGCTGAGCGTAAAACTTCAAGTATTAAAATAATTTGTACATGTAGAGAGAACAAGGATGTTTTTCAGACTATCCAGGGGCAGCTGCCACATGGATGTAGGATATATATTGTGGTTTTGTTTCTTGAAAGAATTTTTTCGTTATTTTTACATCTAACAAAGGAAAAAATAAAAAAAGAGGGTAAGAATTCCAAGGGAATGATTTTAACATTGCAAAGATGTCCCTGGGGTTTCTTCTTTACGCTTGCTTTCTTTCCCCTCTCCTTCCCTCCCTCTTCCACTTTCTGTAAAACTTGAAAATAGAAAGCAAAAAAAAAAAAAAAACCCTCAAATGTTGTAAATCATGCAATTAAAGTTGATTACTTATAAATATGAACTTTCGATCACTGTATAGACTGTTAAAATTGATTTCTTATTACCTATTGTTAAATAAACTGTGTGAGACAGACTGCCTGATTTTTAATATTTTGCTTCCCCTCCAACACAAGCCAGTGTTGGTTGTGGTTTAGAAAATGTTTTGTTTACCCAGTTTGCCATCCAGGAAACCTAATGCAAATAGTGTGGTCGATATTTCTGGCCAAGATTGACCTCAGTGTTTTAAGATGTTTCTTGTCCACACCTTCCTCACCTGCCAGGTGCCAGAGCATTAGGACTTCCTTCCTTGATTAGGTGGTTGGGATAGGGTCATTTCTAGGAGCTGGATTCAGTTCCTTTCATTTTGTTCCTTCATGTAATTCTCATAGTTTTTTAGCATAGACAGTAGATACCTGGAGTTTCTCTTGGATTATCCTTGTTGGCTTGAGGAGAGGATACTAAGATGGATTCAGAGCTGACATAAAAAGATTTGAGACCAAAGTTAGATTAGATGGCCTGTCAGTCTAAAGAGATCTTCTTGTGTGACCTATCACAACTAATTATGAAGACCAGACTTGAATATGATTTTGTGGCATTTTCTGGTTTTCCAAAGCAGTCATCCCCACAAACATCCTGTCATAGTTAGCACAGGATCTGGGTATATAGTAGGTGCTTAGTAAATCTCTTAAGAACAATAGCATTGATAGTTCCCACAAGGACTGATTATGAACATTTGCTTTACATGCTTTCATTGTACTGATCAATAAAATGAGGCTATTTCTACATAATTGAAAGAAATACAGATTTTTGAGCTAGAGAAGGACCTTAGAGGGAAGGTGACTTGTCCAGGGTCATGTAGCTAGTAAATTAATGGAGTAATATTAAACATGGTCTTCCTGGCCCAAAGTCCAGAACTCAGTCTACTATGTTTTTAATGTCCACCCCGATCACAGGAAAGGTTGGAAGTATACAAATGGAACACCAAGTCCAAACTTCCCCATAGGATTGCCCTTTTGGGCAAGCCTGTTCATCAGCGTCCTTTGGAAAATACAGTGCCCAGAATTGAATGTACTTCTGGAACCCAGTGGGACTGACTACTTTCTCTCATTATGGACACTGTCAAAGACCCCATATGGGTAATGGGGCTTTGTTTAATTGTAATCTAGGGTGGGCTTGGAGATCCTTTCAACATCCCTGGTAGTGACGTTCTTCAGCCATGTTTATCAGTAGCTCAAAAGAAACGTGAGATGAACAAATACAGCAACATATCCACTCCCCTGGACCTTAACTATAGTGATGGCATCTGGGTCCTCTTTGAAAATTAAGCACAACCAACCAACCATGTTTTCCACAGAGCTTTGAGCCGCCACTTCCCCAACCTCCATAATTCACTTGGAATCCCAACTATGGGACTTACTGATCATTCATTACTCCGTTTTGTTAGATTCAGTCTGGCGATTGACCCTGCCTAGATCTCTTTGGGTCCCAACTCGGCCATCTTTGGTTGGCTAGCCCAGCTTTGTGTCATGCATAACTTTGATCAGGTCCTGGATTTTCGCTGATTAAAAAGCATGTATCTTTGGGACTATACCAACAAATACTTCTCAGGGTAATGGATAATGCTAGTTTTGAATTCCTTTAGTCATGTTATCCAACCATCTTGTTGAGTCAGTCAACAACCATTTTTTTTTTTTTGCTTTTTGGAGGGGGGAAGGCAGGGCATTTGGGGTTAAGTGACTTGCCCACAGATAGTTTTGTGTGTGTGTGTGTGTGTGTGTGTGTGTGTGTGTGTGTGTGTGTGTGTGTCTGAGGTAGGATTTGAACTCTGGTCCTCCTGACTCCAGGGCTGGTGCTCTATTCCCTTTGCCACCTAGCCACCCAGCCACCCAACAACAGCCATTTATTAAGCACTTATTGTATACCAGACATTGTGCTAAGTACTGGGGTTACAGAGAAAGGCGAAAATCAGAGTCCCTTCCTTCAACCAGCCCATAATTGTAATCAAGGAGGTGAATAGGTACAGAGAGCTGAATGGAGAGTAAATTGGAATGGAGAGCTGTTCAATTGTGTCCCACTCTCCCGTGACCCCATTTGGAGTTTTCTGGCAGAGACACTGCCAAGTGGTTTGCCATTTCTTTCTCCAGCTCATTTGACAGATGAGGAAACTGAGACAAACAGGATGAAATGACTTGCCCAGTGTCATACAGCTAATAAGAGTGGATTTGAACTACTGAAGATGAGTCTTCCTGATTCCAGGCACTCTAACACCACCTAACTGCCCCTGGATAGGGAAGATCAGAAGGCTGCTGCAGTAAGTAATCCAAGCAAGAGTGCTATCTGACTGAAGAGAGAAGGAAAAGTCTATGCCGTGTGAAGGTAGAAACAGGAGGTGAGGGAACAGAGACTCTTGTTCCAAGACCAGTGCTCTTTTCGCTCTACCATAAGTAACATTAGTTCATGTGCTCCTCACAGCCTTCCAAGGTAGAAGTAGTGGCTATGACACCAGGTAGTGACATCCTCCCATTATAGATGACAAAACGAGTTGTCCCAGGTCATACAACTAGTAGATTCATGGGATCCATAGAGCTAGAAGGCAACCTTCTTATGCAACCACCTCATTTTATGGATGAGACTCAGAGATGTTAATTAACTTGCCCAATGTAATACAGCTAGTAAAATTCACAGGCAGGATTGGAACACAGGTCCACTGTTCATCTCTCCCTCTCTCCGTCTTTCTCTTTTATCTCCCTCTATGTGTGTCTTTGTCTCTCGCTGTCTCTTTCTCTCCTGAACTCATTCCTCAGTGACTAACAAGTTCCTGACCCTTCATAGTCTCCCTATCCCAATAATTCTGAACCCTCAGCAGATTTAAATCTATCCCCCGTCTTCCCTTATTTCCATTTCTCCTCCATTAGACTGTGTGTGCTTTGAGGTCAGGGACTATCTTTTACCTTTTTGTGTGTCCCTACCTCTTTGCACAGAGCCAGGCACACAGTAAGTACTTAAAAATGCTTGTTAAATCAGTTGGCTTTAGAGAGAATGATGCCTATTTGAACACATATAGGACTTCTCCTTTGAGGCATGATGAGTCTGGCTACTCATCCTCCTTTTGTGCATGAATTAATAGTTAAAAGGAGGAAGATCATAGGATCATAACTCTGGAGCTGGAAAGGGACCTTATAGATTACCCACTCCAATCTCTTCACTTTACAGATGGGGAAACTGAGGTCACACAGGTGATAAGCAACAAAGCTAGGAGTTGAACCCAAGATGTAGGAACAGGAAATTGGCAGGTTGGACTAGTCTAAGTCACCTCACTCAGCTCTGACATTCTGGGTTTTGATCATCCTAAATATGGTGGTGTGTGTCTGTGTTATCCTATAAAGGACTTTAAAAATCTTGTATAAACCCAGAAGGGTTCCTCTGGTCAAGCAGTTGCCATGGAAACGGGGGGGCCTTTTGCACCAACAGCTTCAGAGAAACACCAAAGCTTAATGGGCTCCAGTCCCCGCTGTGCTTCCTTCTCCCTTCTGGGCCAATAAGGATGGACCCAGCTGGGGAGGTTGGTGGAGGAGGGTAGAAAGGTGGGATAAGAGGGTGGTTGGAGAAATGTCTTCCTTAGGACCCAGGAGCACGCTATTCCCTGACCTTGGCTTTTTTTGACCTTTACTCAGCTGGATAACAGAACAATGCTTGAATTATGGGAAGAGAGAAAGGAATAAAGGGAAGGGTTTAGGGAGGGGGAGGAGAGCTGAAAGCCATTTTTGCCCAAGGCCTTGCCTGGTGGAGATGATGAATAAATGTTTGTTGGACTAAATTGAACATAATTGTTCCCCAAGGCTCTGTCCCAGGCTGCTGCTTTCTCTCCTCTCCTTCCACAGGCTATCTG
This sequence comes from Pseudochirops corinnae, assembly GCA_028646515.1. Lineage (NCBI taxonomy): Eukaryota > Metazoa > Chordata > Mammalia > Diprotodontia > Pseudocheiridae > Pseudochirops > Pseudochirops corinnae. The sequence continues at coordinate 378,392,704 of CM053585.1, forward strand.
ATCCAATCCTGTGCCTTCAGTTAGCACTTCTGGCCAGATGATTCCCAAGCCTCTATCTCTAGCCCTGATCTCTTCCCAGGGATCCCCATTGGCTTATTTCTGGCTTCTTGTTAGATGGATGTTCAGGTGAACTGGCCATCAGACTCTACAAATCCAAGCTTAAGCTGGCATCTTTCTCTTATTCCCTTCACCTGCCCTATTTCTATGGGCTCACAGATATATGGGCTACCACCCCCATATTTATGGACCACCACTATCCATCCTGTCACTCAGGCTTAAACATCTCAGCAGTAGCTGGGACTCTGCTCTCCTTTGCCCCCCTCACAATCCAGCCATCAGGTCCTTACTGATTTTGTGTCTACCATCTCTCTTGGATCCATCCACTCCTCTCTACTCCCAGTATAACCACTCAAGGTTGGATTGTTGTTGGTTTTTTAATAGAGGTAAAAACCTAGGTTTTATTTATTTTTATTTTTTTTGAATAAATTTTATGTTTATTTTTAGCTTATAACATTCATTTCCACAAGATTTTGAGTTGCAAATTTTCTCCCCATCTGTCCCCTACCCACCACCCCAAAATAGCGATACCATTGAATACCCCCTCCCCCAATCTGCTCTCTCCTATATTCTTCCCCATGCCCCTTCCGACTTTCCAGTGAAGGTTGGATTGTTGAGGGAGATCCTTCTCAGCTTTTCTCCTCTCTTCAATCCATCTAACGCCTGGCACGTAGAAATGCTTATTAGATGCTAAGTGAGAGAGCTCCAGAGACCTTCGCTGACTCCTTAGCACGTACAGAGTCTGCTTAGCTTGTCATTCAAGTTACACCACAATTTTGCCACAACCTGGCTTTCCAGTGTAGTGGGATTGAACTGGCAATGGGGCTGTCCCAGGGAGCATGTGATTGAACTCTTTGGAGTTCAGTTTGGAGTCAGCAAATTTCCTGACTGCTTTTAGCCATGTAGCATAGCTGAATCATAAAAGGAATTGGTGCTTTGGTATGACACTGATGTGGTTACCCATAGAGTTAGGGTTGCCAAAAGAATTTGACTCAAGTTTTCTCTCAGCCAAAGAAAAGTAAATATTAAAAGTTCATTAAAAGTTCGTTAAAAGTTTGCCCTATGGGGTAGACTTAAGGAGCCTGGGTATCTGTGACGCTTTCACTGGGCAAGCAGGACAGAGTAAATCTATGACAGAGTAAGTCTGTCACAGAATAAGTCTGTGGTAGGTCATTCTGTGGTGCTCTCACACCACATGGAGGGAAGATGGGGTCTTACATACGGAGGAATCTAGGGGTGGTCTAGAGGGGGAGTTTGGGGAGGGTCTTCAGGAGGAGTCAATGTCAATGCAAGAGTGCATTGATATTTTGATAGGCTCAAGGGTGGGAAGCAGATGGACAATGGAGGGCCAGGCTAGTAACAGAGGTTTGGGCCCAGCCACAAAGAAATATTTATGGCCTCTGCAAAAGCCTCATCAAGTGGGAAGATTTAATCAGACTTCAAGGGGTTTCCCAGAGCCTGTACCTCCTCAGTATGCTGGGTAGCTTTCTACTTCTTCTTTAGGAGACCCCGTAGGCATGAACCAATATTTAAGTTTAAAATTATTTCCCTCAAGGTAACAGAGTGGGGATGTAACAAACCAAAAAACACAAGAAAGGGGAACCCAACTTCTCCTTAGAGGCCAGGCTCCCACAGGACTAAACCTAGTCCACACTCATGCCTGGAAGCAGAGCAGAATGGGTCCCTTGGGAGAATACCAATAATGAGAGTGATCCAGAAAGGCCTCCAGAAGAGCTAGAGGCTACATAGGTAGGGCTGGAATGAAATTGTTTATCTTGAGTTATTTATAAAGCAAATATCTCCTTTTGTTAAGGCTAGCATTGCCCTGCTAAATTCAAAACTCAATGAGGACTGGGGCTAGATCTTGACAAAACTCTGTCTCCCTCAGGAATTCATGCACAAATTGATGTTAATAAATGTTTGTGGATGAATGAATGAAAAAAATTAAGGGTTAACACGTAAAGATTTCAATTGTGCCTCATCGGAGGAATATTTGTGGGTCTGAATATTCTGTGACCATACTTAATTGAAATTTGCCCCAAATTGAGATAGGTAAGACTAGTTGTCTTGGAAGCAATTTTGGAAGACTCAAGAAATCTTATGAGCGTAATGACCAGTCAAGGTTTCAGAGGACTCATGATGACACAGGCTGTCCATCTTCTGACAGAGAGGTGAAGGATGCAGGCTGCAGAATGAGACAGTGGAAATTTGTCTTGCTTCACTGTACATTTTTCTAACAGAGGTTTTGTTTCTCTTTCATTCTCAGTTGTAGGTAGGGTTGGGATAGGAGGGAGAGAAGGCAGATTTTTGTTGATTGAAAAAAATATAAGAGAATTTTAAAAAATAGTTGTCTGGGTACCCAGAGGATGACCTGTGTCAAGGTAAGTCAACCCCAAAAGTATTTTGTGCCAGTCACTGTGCAAAGAGCTAGGGATATGTATGTATATATGAAGTATATATGTATATATATATGAAGGAAGCCAAGAGGGAGAGATGAGAAGGGAGAGCACTCTAAGCATGGGGAACAGCCAAAGAAAATGCTCTGAGTGGAAGGTGGAGGAACAGGAAGGACAGCCAAGTCACAAGCTTCTAGGGTATATGGAAGGGAGTAAGGTGGAAGAAACCTGGAAAGATAGGAGGACAGGAACAGGTTATGAAGGGTCTTTAGAGCTCATTGAGTTTAATACCCTCACTGTCTAGAGGGGGAAACTGAGACCAAGAGTGGTTGAATGAATTGCCCAAGGTCACACTGACAGTTAAGTGGAAGTGTTTAGATACCAGCCAAGGTTCTCTGAATCTTTCCATTGCTACCTGTAGCTAGACCTTTGGGTATGGAGCCTTTCTACACTTTGCCAGTCTCTCCAAGGATAATGTCCACTGCCAGGTCATACTTGAAGCCAATTCCCAGTGTAGATGGAGAAATTTGGATGGCATTGCCCCCAAGTAGGCATAGGCTTGTGGGCTGACTGATTATTGGGACAAAACCAAGTCCCAAGCCCGTACTCCAGAAATGGGAATTAGGTCTGCCTTCTGAGGCCTTGGAGAATAGTTCCCTTGGCTGATTTTGGGCAGATCTCTCAGAAATCTCTGTTTCCATTTATATCACCTCGTACTAATGTGAAAGACAACGTGGTGCCATAGAGTGATGCTGGGTTTGTAGTCAGATGCCCTTGACTGTGTCTTAGGATCTCTATTTGTCAGACAGTTTCTTGAAACATGATATTGAGGCTCTGTCCTGATTTTTTAGCAGTGGTGTGACTAGTTACTGGTGACTTTGGAGAAAGCAGTTCTGGGAGGGAAGGAAGGTGACTCCACGAGGCCTTTAGAAGTGAGGAAGAGGCAAAAGCTGGAGTGATGACCATGGACATTTTTTTTCTGGGAGTTTTCAGAGGTGAGATATCTAGAATGTTCCTTTAGGGAGCTGTTGAGGTTACAGGAAAGGTTTTGGGTTCCAGTTTGGGTTTTTTAAAGGATGAGGAGGACGGGGATGATTGCAGACCTAAATGAGAAGTGAGTAGATGTGAAAGATTGAAAGTTAAGGAGAAGCAAGGGGTGATGAAGGGGAGATGGAGCGTGCAGAAGTGATTCATGTGTCATTCAAAGTCATGTCTAACATGTCCAGGATCTCTGATTTGCAGGTGGGATGTCTGCAGGGAAAGGTATCGTGGTGACCTAGAACGATTGAAATTGCCTCACTGGGTAAGAGTGCTGAAGTCGGAGTTGCGAAGACCCAAATTCAAATCCCGCCATAGACACTTGTTAGTGTTCAGACCCTGGGCAAGTCATTCAATGTCTCCTGGTCTCAGTTTCCCCATATGCAAAGCAGGGATAATGAGAAGAATCATTTCCCGGAGTCACTGCGAGGAGCAGCAGGATAACACATGCATGGAGCTTTGCAAAGCTTAAGTGTTTGTTCTGTTATTTTTATTATGATTTCCCAGCGCAGTATAGCAGCCAGAGAACCGGTACTGGCATCAGCCAGATCTGCATTCACTTTGCTCCCCTGGCACTGCGTGATGCCAGGCAAATCCCTTCCTTCTTCTGAGCCTCAGTTTCTGCATCTATAAAACGAGGGTGATGATCTCAGCAAAACGAGATAAAATCCGTAAAACCCTTCAAGTGTCAGCTATCATTAATCCACAGGGTTGTAAGGAAGACACATTCATAGCCGCAGAAATAAGAAGATTATCGTTTTTCCAGCCCTGTAAATAACCTGGGTTTGAAGGTCTAGTCCCCCCACTTTCCCTTTCCGCTAGTACTTTGATCTGCTAGATCAAAGGCCATACATTTAGGGGAAGAAAGGCCCTTTTCTTTTAATAGATGAAATCTAGCTTTGTTGCTGAATCATTTCAGTTGAGTCTGACCCACTGTGATCCCATCTGGGGTTTTCTCAGCAGAGATACTGGAATGGTTTGCCATCTCCTTTTTACAGATGAGGAAACTGAGGCAACAAGAGAGATTAAATGATTGCCAGAGGCCACACAGCTAGTACATAGCTGGGATTTGAATCCTGGGCTCCTAACTTCAAATTCACTCTGTTGACTCTTCCTGCTTCTGCAGGGACAGGCAGGGGTGACTAAAACACGTCCAGACAAATCCAAGAACTGGTGACCAAGAGGAATGCTTTTCAGGCACCTTTATCCCCTTTCGTCTCCTATTTCCCTCCTCCCCCCAGTTGATTCTCCATGGCAGAGGTCAACAGTGGTGACAGACAGGGTGGCAGATGCTTGGTGATGTGGTGAACTGAGTGCTGGCCTTGGAGTCAGCAAGACCTGAGTTTTTGTTTTTTTGGAGGGGCAGGGCAGGGCAATTGGGGTTAATTGGACTTACCTAAGGTCACACGGCTAGTAAGTGTTAAGTGTCTGAGGTTGAATTTGAGCTCAGGTCCTCCTGACTCCAGGGTTGGTGCTCTATTCACTATGCCACCTAGCCACCCCAAGACCTGAGTTCTAATCATACCTTGGACACTTACAAACTGAAAAAGTCACCTAACCTCTGTCTGCCTCAGTTTCTTCATCTATAAAATAGGAATAACAATAATAATAGCATATTCCCAGGGTATATGTGAAGGTTAAATGAGAGTGTTTGTAAGGCACTTAGAAGAGTGCCTGGCACAAAGTAGGGGTTTAATAAATATTTGTTCCTTCCCTACCCCCTCCCTTTAAATGCACAGTCCCCCCAATTTGAAGAGGACCTAGGTTCCAGTCAGATCAGATCATAGTCCTTACTCTATTCACATCCTGCCCCCGAATGTCTCCTGGTATCCTGAAACCTTCATTAATAGTTCTTGATTGAACGATTTATTCTAAGCCTGACACTCCGATTAACTGGCCAAGTGACCATTAGCAATGGGCCTCATCTGTAAAATGGCCAGATTGGACGCAGTAATTTCTAGGATCCCCTTCCATGCTAAATCCTGGACCAGTCAGTCAACACACATTTTTAAGAACCTAAAATATATCAGACCCTGTCCTGAGTGCTGGAGGTACAAAGGAAATGTGATCATTGAAATCAGAGGTTCTGAAGGATGCTTTGTGGAAGGAGCCTGATGTGAGACCTGCATGTCAGTTGGGACATTTTTTGGTCACCCTGGGCTGCAGCCAAACCCAGACCTGTCAAAGGGATGACAGTCAAAGTTGCAGCTTCAGATGCCATTCTTCCTGGTTCTGGAGGCAGCCCCACACAACAGTCTCAGAGGGCAGAAGGCATGCCTGTTGCTTAGCAACCAGTGTGGGAGAAGTTGGATCCCATTCACAATCTGCTTCAACATCACCAACAGCAGTATTATTGGGGAAGGGGGTCGCTCAGTTTCCCCTTCTGTAAATCAAGCTGGTTGAACTAGATAACCTCTGATCCTTATCATCGTCATCGTCACCATCACCACCATCATCATCATCATTATTTTGAGTCAAAGAATTCAGAGTCAAAAGAGAATTCCACTCCAAGGCCATCTAACCAAAGCCTTTCATTTTGCAGAGGAAAGAAATGAGACCCAAAGATGGGAAAGCACTTACCCAAGGTCACATACAGAGGAACTGGCCTAGCAAGGATAAAAAGCAATCAACAAGCATTTATTAAGAGCCTACTATGTATGATATATGTTATCCACTAGGGCTGGAGACAAATGGAAACATTCCCTTAACTCAAAGAACTTATTCACACATATATGTACGGGTTTTCCTTACCCTATTCTTTCCTGCTAGAGTATTTTTTTAAAATAAATTTTGAACTTAAAAACATGAAAAAAGCATTTCCACATATGCAGAGAACCCCAAAAAGGAATTGTATATGAAACCACAAATCTCTATTTCATACCACTGTTGGTTTTTTTTTTGTTTTAAAAATATATAATAAATTCCACGTTATTTTCTTTTTAAATTTATTTTAGCATTTTATTTTCCCCCAATTACATGTAAAAACAATTTTTAACATTCATTTTAAAAATTTGGGTTCCGAATTCTCTCCCTCCCTCCATCCCTACCCCACTCATTGAGAAGACAAGCAATTTGATATAGGTTATATACTACATGTTATTTTCAAAACTGTCCTGCTTGTCTGGGCTTCCTTCTGAACTTTCTTCTGTTCTCTTTTGTGCCTTTAAAGAAATATTTCAATGGCATGGCATCAGAGTACCTCTCACCAAGTGCTATTCTCCCACCCAATTTGAAAACAGAAAGGCGGGGAGTTTTGTCACAAGTAAGCCTAATTTAAAAAAAGCCAATTCATGAATGACCATATCCAGAAATGTATATCTCGTTTTGCTCCTTGGGACCATCATTTGCACAGAGCAAAGTAATATGCTCCATCATAGGTTTCTTGGAGACATAGTTGGTCACTGCATTAATCAGAATTCTTAAGTCTTTTAAAGTTGTTTTCTTTACAATGCTTCTCTTTGTGGACATTATGCTTCTGATTCTGCTCTTATCTCTTTGCATCAGGTCATACAAGTCTTCCCAGAACTCTCTGAAATCACTTCTTTTTGTCATTTCTTTCTTTCTTTTTTCTGTCTCCCTGTGTACATTCAGGATTTGTAAAATAATTATTTTTTTTATCATGTACTTAAACACTTAAAAAAAGAGCATTTCCTTGTGCATAGCAGAACATAAAAAAGAGGATTCTCTAGGAAACATGGCTCTCTAGTTCATATCACTTTCTTCCCCCCTTTTTTAAAAGTAGGTACATTTTACATCTTTCTTTTGTAGGCAGTATGGCTGGCTTCCTGTCCAAGAACCAGGTTGGCTACATTTTTCCCTTAGGGCCCTGGGGGCACCATGAGGGATTGAGATGTCTCTCCTCTACTACCCTTGGCTCAGTCCTGCTCAAGTTGGCGTCCTGTGAATATTAGCCACCAAGGACTGGCATCCTGTTCCATTTAACCACTTACCATCAATTAATTCTTGTAAAGGAATATTTGCTTCCATTTATAACAAAAGTACAAACATTTTCCCCACACCTCAGAGGCACACTCTCCCCCTATCTCACCCTAGGCTTTGGGAAAAGGAGTTTCTATCAAACATGGGTTCCACCACATTCATATTCCAAAGGACAGTGTCTGGAACATAGTAGGTACTTAATAAGTATTGATTGATCTAAATGTGGCACGGCTGCTGGATGAGTTCTGTTCAGCTACTGCTAGGCTGGTCCCAAAGGCCATTCCTCCAGCTTACTTTTTTCTCCTTAGGGCATCAAAGCTGAGCTGGCTGCAGAACTCTGATACCTGGGGGCCAGGAAGCTGAGATGCTTGCTCTGCTGATCTTCTGAAACTCACCAAGTCAAAGTACTTTTCAATTGAAACAGTGTAGAAAAGGTGACACAAAAGGACCAAGTCTTTTCCAGGGGTCCAGTGTTAGCCTGGACAAAAGGAAGACTCAAGGCCTTTCCTCTGACAGCCTTGACTCATCAGCAAAGGAATCAAGCAGAAGTGGCCACTGCTCCTGTCATGAGGTCCCAGATGGGTCCCAGATCATGTTCTACAACCAATCGATGAAACTGCCTTTAACCCGCCTATTTCCCAAACCGGATGAGTAACAGGATGTTGCTGTGTGGTTGATGATAATAATAATAATAATAGCTAATATTTATGCAGAGCTTGGGCAGCTAGGCTGTGTCCTAGATAGAGCGCCCGGCCTGGAGTCAGGAAGAGTTGAGTTCAAATCCCACCTCAGATATTGACTCCCTGTGTGACTCTGGGCAAGTCACTTAACCCTGTCTGCATCAGTTTCCTCATCTGTAAAACGATCTACAGAAGGAAATGGCAGACCACTCCAGTATCTTGGCCAAGAAAACTCCCAAAGGGGTCACAAAAAGTCAGACATGACTGAGGAAAAAAAGACTAAAAACATACTGTTTCCTAAGTACCAGACACTGGGCTAATAATAATACAAATATTATATTAATTGATCCTCACAACAACTACGGGAGGTAGGTGCTATCATTATCCCCACTTTACCCAAGGCAGACCAAAGTGAAGTGACTTGCTCAGGGTCACATGGCTACTGAGTCTGAGGCTAGGTTTGAACTCAGGTCTTCCTAATTCCATACTCTGAGCTCTAGCTGCTGTGGCATCACCTAGGACTCAGTGGTTCTCAACCTTCCTCATGCTGTGACCCTTTAATACAGTTCCTCACTTTGTGGTGACCCCCAACCATAAAAATATTTTTGTTGCTACTTCATAACTGTAATTTTGCTACTGTTATGAATCATAATGCAAATATCTGATATGCAGGATGTATTTTCATTGTTACAAATTGAACCTTCCAGCTTTAAATCTATGATCTTATGATCCACCCTCTGTGGCACCCAGGACAGGGCAAGCAGCACAGGATCTGCCTGGGTTACTTCTGTATCTAGCTGAGAGGAGCTTACCTGGAGAGCAAACAGATCATTTGATAGCTTTCTATTTTCAAGTCAGGGCAACAAGTGCCACTATATACCAGACACTGTGTGCTAAATGCAAAGTATAGTGAAGAAAGGTAAAAGACAAACTATGCCCTCAGGGAGCTCACAGCTGGTTGGGGAAGACCACATGCAAACAAACAGATGGGATAAATTGAAGATAATCAACAGAAAGAAGGCACTAGCAGTAAGGGGGTTGTGGAAAAACTTCTTATAAAAGATGGGATTTCAGCTGAAACTTGAAAGAAGCCAAGGAAGCCCGCTGGCAGAGATGAAGAGGTAGAGCATTCCAAGCATGGGGGAACAGCTAACGAAAATACTCTGTAGGAGGGGCCTAGGTTAAGAAGGGCTTTGAATGCCACAAAGATTTTGTATTTGAGCGGGGAGGCAATAGGGAGCCAATGGAGTTTATTGAGTAGGGGGTGGCATAGTCAGACCTAGGCTTTAGGAAAATTGTTTAGTGGTTGAATTAAGAATGGATTGGAGTGGGGAGAGACTTGAGGCAGACAGACCCATCAGCAGCTATTGCAATAGTCTAAGCATAAGATGATGATCATCTGCATGAGGGTGGTGGCAGAGTCAGAGAAGAGAAGGGGACATAATTCTGCAGAGGTGAAATCAACAAGAGATGCTGCAGAGGTGAAATCAAAAGAGATGCTGCAGAGGTGAAATCATCAAGAGATGCTGCAGAGGTGAAATCAACAAGAGATGCTGCAGAGGTGAAATCAAAAGAGATGCTGCAGAGGTGAAATCATCAAGAGATGCTGCAGAGGTGAAATCAACAAGAGATGCTGCAGAGGTGAAATCATCAAGAGATGCTGCAGAGGTGAAATCAACAAGAGATGCTGCAGAGGTGAAATCAACAGCCCTTGGCAACAGCTTGTATATGAAGGGATGAGAAAGTCCAGGATGATTCTGAGGTTGGGAGCCTGAGGGATGGGAGAATGGATTTGATGCACTCAGCAGTAATAGGGAAGTTAGTTAGATTATGAGAAGCAACCAGGCTTAGTGAGCAGAGAACAGTCCTAGGAGTCAGAAAGAGGCGATTTCAAACACTTTCAGCCAAACTGGTTTATGACGCTAGACAAATCCATTGACCTTATTGCCCCAGACAACTCTCAACAATTATAAATTGCAGAGAAGGTAAAGATCTGCATTGGTAGAGGGAGTTTCTTCATTGGAAAGTGAGTAAGAAGGGACAGGATCAGAGGTCAATGGAGCAGAGGCAATTATATACTAAGTGCAAAGCACTGGGAATAGAAAACCACAAAGGAACTCCTTTTCTTCGTGGTGGTGGTGTCGTCACTAATTTATTGTAGCATCCAAATGATAGAGTGCAAAGAACAATGAATTTGGAATTAGAAGCCTTGACCCTGAACCTCTTCTCTGCAGTTTATTAGCTGCAGTATGTTGGACAAGTCCCTTCCTCCCTCAGGAGGTAAAAATTCTCTGTAAAATGAGGGCGGGGTTGGACTAGATGACGTGCGAGGGCCTTTCCAACTGTAATCTATAGTTCTTTAATCTATATGTAGTCTATAATCTTTAATTCTGTGAATTGATTTTGAGTCAGAACACATGGCATTAAATCTTGGCTCTGATTTTACTAATCTGGTGACCTTGGGTAAATCCTTTCCCCTCCCTGGGCTTCAGTTTCCCCTTCTGAAAAATGAGAAAACTAGACTAGATGGCTTCTGGCATCCCTTCTAGGATCCTATCACCTTCTTGGGCCTCAGTTTCCTCCTCTGCGTAATGAGAGGGCTGTTCTAGAGAGATTCTGAGATCCCTTCAGCTCCCAAGGCCACCGAGATCTTTTTCAGCTACAACCCTGAGACTGAAGGCTTTATCTGCCTCTCTCCTCTTGACTCCGTCCAGCCCCCACCGCTTCTCCTTCCTAGGACTACACTCCCCACAAGGCTCAGCGGCCCCACGTGAGCACGTGCCAGGATGTGGGCGGCCCTTCCTGTTGCTCTCTGCGGCGATTGGCCAGGCGCCGCGGGACGTCTACCAATGGGCTTCGTGCGGGCGGAAGGCGCGGCGGCCATGGCGGCGGCGGGCTCGCGGTGAGGGCTTCGGAATTCGGGCTTCGGGCTTCGGGCTTCGGGCTTCGGGCTTCGGGCTTCGGGCTTCGGGCTTCGCGGCCTAGGCGGCCTCATGGAACGGAGTCTCGAGGTGAGTGTGTTCTGATCGGAGGCCGGGCCCAGAGAGCCCCCGGCGCCCTCTGGGACCGGGCCGGGCCGAGCCGGGGGCCCCCTCACGGTAGGGAGGGGAAGCTTTGTCTCCTCAACGTGTGGGTAAACTGAGGCATGCGCAGGCGCAGAGGCGGGACACCAAACACGTGCGTGCACACGCCGCAGGAGCACTGGCAACACACGGCTGCTTATGCAGATGGGGAAACTGAGGCCGGGAGAGGCAAGGTGTGGGTTCCCGGGCCCTCGAGGGAGGCCTGGGGCTCTCCCGGGGGAGGACACTCCCTTCACCCACGCTGTTGGCGGCCTCCCGCAGGTTTCCCTGTGGGGGGGCGGCAGTTTATGCTATCCAAAGAGCTCCCCAGATACTTAGCATCTAGCAAGTGCTTAATAAATGCCTGATCTTCCCGATTGAGAGCTTAGCGCCCCTCCCCCACCAGCGCGGCCCCTCCCCTGTGAGGGGCCCTCTTCTCCTTCCAGGGCTGCCCCCTGCTCTCGGGGCTCTAGGCCCCCATTGATCAGGGTGTGGGACCAGGTGTGCAGCTCTCCCATGGGCCCCTAAGGGTGGCTTCGGAAAGCCCTGGGATGGGAGTTACTATTGTTGTGTGTCTGGTCACACAGATGGAAGGAAGGAGGCATTTATTAAGCATCTCCTTTGTGCCAGGCCCTAGCATGTGGGGTTCCAAGGAGTACCAAAGACAGACTGCCCTCAAGGAGCTCAGAGCCTGCTGGGGAGGGAGGAGGCTCCCACCCTCATTTGCTGTCATTTTCCCAGCAGGAAACTCCCTCCTCAGAGAGGATGGAGGATGAAGAAGAGGAAGATGACGATGATGATGAGGAAGAGGAGGAGGAGGAGCTGGACCTCTTTGGGGGCTATGACAGCTTCCAGGGCTATAACAGCAGCCTGGGCAGTGACAGCAGCTCCTACCTGGGAGAGTCCAGTGACAACGAGAACGAGCTGCATGACCGGGAAGCCGGGGAGCTGCCCACGTCTCCTGTGCTGATGCCCAGCCCCACCGCCCCGCGTTCCCAGGATGGCAGCGGTTCTGAACCAGGTGCTTCCCAGGGCTCAGTCTGGAGCGGGCAGCGGGCCCTGAGGTTGGGTGTGGGCCATGCACAAGCAAAGCTGCAGAGTGGTTGTTTGTCCAACTTAGATCTGAGCATAGTCTCTTGCCCCAGTATTCTGTGGATGAGTGGTCTCTGCTTCCAGAGCCCCTGTGATGGGAGCCTTTAGTGCCCAGAGTGCTTGGAGCATAAAGTACCACCCCCACCCCCACCGCATGGGCGGCAGAGGAGGCTGGGCTTGGGGTGAAGCCCAGAGCTCTGTTTTCAGCTGGATTGGCATTTCTCTTATTATCTATGTACAGGCCCCTATGGTTCTCTCTTCCCTCCCATTAAACGGTCACTCCAATCTTGAGGAGTCTCTGGCGCCACATTGTGCTGTCACAGCCCCCCCACTCTCTGCTGAGCAGAGGGAGACATGGGTCAGCATCTCTTCTTTGTGACCCTCACTGGTGTGGCCCTTCCTGAGAAGGTCTAGCTTTGGTCCTTGAGGAAGCAGGGATGGGCAGAGGTGCATTGCTTCACTTGTGGTGCCATGGCTGTCTGCTCCTGTCTCCCAACCCACCCCTGGATCTTCTTTACATTCACTGGCATCTTAGTGCTTCCAGGGGCCCCTGGGGGAACAGCCCAAGTCTCCTGGGCCTTCTGGCCCAGCCCGAAGGATTCTAACTGTCCTGTGATGGGGACTTGAGCTGGCTTAGTCAGCCGGTTCAGAAAGACTCCCATTCTTCAGCTCCTGGTGATAGGGTTGGCTGGGTCACGCTCCCTGTTTTCTCTTCTCTCCTCTCCTCTCCTCTCCCCCAGCCGTCTGTGAGATGTGTGGCATTGTTGGCACAAGGGAGGCCTTCTTCTCCAAGACAAAGCGCTTTTGCAGTGTCTCCTGCTCCAGGAGCTACTCCTCCAACTCCAAGAAAGCTAGTATCTTGGCAAGGTTGCAGGTGAGGCTGAGGTGGCCTGCACAGGTCTGGGCCATTGTGGGGCTGTCTGGTGGTGCAGTATGGAAGGAAAGGGCCCAGCCAGGGAGCCCAGCTGGCTGATGGTGAACCCTGAACAACTGCTGAGCAAAGTCCAGAGATCCCTGTCCTTGGGGGGCTTGAGCATTGGGCACCAGGTCCTGGGGATGCAGCGAGAGAAATGGGATGGGGCTTACCTTCAGGGAGCTTACATTTTATCAGTGGAGAGCATCCTGCATACCATGTGCCAGGCATTGTGCTAAGCACTTTATAGATATGATTCTCACCACCACCCTGAGTGGTATATTTTGTTATTCCCATTGTACAGTTGAGTAAACTGAGGCAGATAGCAGTTACATGAAAAGCCCAGACTCGCACAACTTGTTAAGTGTCTGAGGCTAGATCTGGACTAGGGAGCTCAAAGTTGTGAGGCCGTCTTGAGTCTAGGCCCAGCCCTTTATCTACTGGGCCTCTCAGCTAGGGAGGCATCACGATACAAAACAGTGTGCTGTGTGTGTGTGACCTTCTAAGTGCCCTGGGAGTCCTGAGGAGAAGTCTGAAGGTCTTGTGTGGTCAGGGCAGGCTTCACCATAACACGTGTCTTTAACATGTGAAGAATTAGAAAGTTCTCACCCCCCACCCCACCCTGACTCTGCCTGAGAGAGGTAGGGGAAGGTTACTATACTGTCATTTTACAAGTAAGGAAACTGAGGCTGTAGCAGTTAAGGAACTCACCCAGGGTCTTTTAGCCGGTGAGGGGTGAAGCTGGGTAATTTAGGGCTTCTGGTTCTCAGAATTGAATGAATTAATAAAGTATTTATTAATGCTCATTATGTTTAAAAGGCCACACCAAGTGCTGGGTCTAAGCCTAGTCCTGGATGTAGGACCCAGAGAATCTTGAGTCTTTGGAGCTGTACAGGCTCTCAGGGGCCATCTTAGAAGTCCAACAATTTTTTTAATTAAAATTTTTTTTCTTAGCTTTTACAAAGAAATATTGACTTTGAAGGTATGGCAAGGTCAAAGGTTTCCCTCAGCACCTCAGTAGCATAACCCTCCTTCCCCTAGCCTGGGTCTCTGGGAGGACAGGCCAGGGGAGGGGAATGGGTTCCCAGTTTAGTTTATCTATCGTAAGCCTGCCTGGGTTAGCATTCCAAGGCCCTGGCTTCTCTGACCATCCCTGGCCTGGAATCCTGACTCAGGGTTCTTGTGACTTTGAGCTTCTGGGTCTGGGTCTTTCCTCCCTGCACCTGGAATGGAGCAGGCCAAAGGGTGGAGGAAATAGACCACAAGGTCACACTTGTTTCTGATGGGTGGTGGCACTTTCAGATGTGTCCCCCCTGCTCCCCCGTGTCACCAGCTCTGAGTGCTTCAGGCCTGGATGCCCAAGGTCACTGAGGCAGGAATTGATGGAGACAGAATTTGAACCCAGGTCTCTGGGAGCTAAGTACGGGGCCAAGACAGGCCTAGATAGGTGTCTTGCCTTTTACTCTCTAGGTGACCTCTCTGGGCCTTAATCTTCTCCTCTTGAAGCTGAGGGGCTGGACCCAGGCCTTTGATGTCCTCAGTTCTAGGACTCCCTTGACTCTGTTCTTTAGCTCAGCCAGGTCCCTTCTCCCCTTGCTGAGTTCTCCTTCCACAGCATTTTCCACCTTCCCCCCCCAGTTGTATGTGAGCTCCCTAGGGGCAGGGATTCTCCCTGTGTGCCCCCAATGCCCAGATCGATGTTTCCTGAATGAGCACCAGGGTATCCTGTTTTCTGTGCCCTCCTCCAGGGGAAACCGCCCACCAAGAAGGCCAAGGTCCTTCACAAGGCTGCCTGGTCTGCCAAGATTGGTGCCTTCCTCCATTCCCAGGGCACGGGGCAGCTAGCAGATGGGACCCCGACGGGGCAGGACGGTGAGGAGGGGGTGTCCTTGGTACAGGGGCAGGTGGGGAGGGGGCCATCCCTTTCGGTGAGCCAAAGATTTTGGGATATCGGCCTTAGGACTTTGGAGGGGGTGGGGGTCTGGGAGCCTTGGAGCAAGGGTGCAGACAGGGCGGGATCAGCAGAAGTGAGGATCCTGTGTTACACACTGTCTGGTCCAGAATGGAGCTCCTCCCAGCTTCTGGTGGGATGGTTTTATTTTTATGTCACTTCTATTCCCAAATAGATCCTTCCTCTCTCTTCTGCCTTGAGCCATCCCTTGTAACAGAGACTAGAAAGAAGAAAGACAAAAAAAGTTCAGACACCACCTGCCCCCCCAACATTGTCTGCTTTGCTTTCCAGCTGAATCTCTCTCTCTCTCTCTCTCTCTCTCTCTCTCTCTCTCTCTCTCTCTCTCTCTCTTTCTCTCTCTCACACACACACACACACACACACACACATACACTCACACACTCTCCCTCTCCCCTCCCGTCTTTGTCTCTCTCATCTCCTTCCCTCTTTCTCCTCCCTACCTCTCTCTCTTTTTCTCTCTCTCTCTCTCTCTCTCTTTCCCCCTCCCTCCCTCTCCCCACCTCCCTCCTGTGTATACTTGTCTCCCCAAGATAGCGAGCCCATTGAGCAGGGACTATATCTCCAAGAAAAAAAGTCAGTTTATGCATTTAAAAACCTGATTCTAAGAAGGCCTCCCCCCCTCCCCCCCACCCCCAGGCCTTTACCTGACTGTCTGCCACAGGGGTTCAGGATACTCTGTGTCTTGGTGTGGAGATGGCCCTAAACAAAGTGCCTGGTTCAGGACAAGAGAAGGCTAGAGCTCCCTAAAGAACCTCTGGACAGGGTCAGAGGTGATTCTCCAGCCCTAGCCTAGGGTCCTAGAGCTAGCTGACATTTAATTAGGGTCTGTGAAATTGAATAAAGACATTTAGGCTTGGCGTAGTTCAGTCACCTGCCTGAGGTCCTGACACCTAGGCTGAAGGTCTTTGTTCAGGTCTAGCCCCTGTCCCCTCTCCCCTCCCCTCCACCCAGCGGGGCATCCTGTCTGGAGAAACCTCTTGGACCACTTCTCAGTATCATGGATGAAATCAGATACTTAGGATTACAGAGGAAGTCAAATTACTTTGTCATACATTATCAAAATATGTTTTAAAACAAGTTCTTGGACCCCTGGCCTGGGGGGCGTGGCATCCTTGGCTTCTGGCTTGAATACATGGGAGTAGTTTCTGGAGGCTGGGGCTGGGACAGTGGCTTCCCCTAGGCCAGATTCCTGGATGTGGAGGAGGGGGCTGGCTACTTAGGCTCTGCCCACAGACCTCTACTTCCACCCTAGCCTCTACTGCTGATGGGGAGGAATGCTGCTGCCCTGGTAGGCCTTCTGAGGCTAGGCCTGTCCTTATGACGCAGGGTGGGCCAGGTATGCAGGTGTGTTAGGAGCTCGGGTGGGGATCAGGGGCTGCAGAGGCCCAGTTTATCCAGAGATCCTGCAGCTCCCCCTCCTTTCTCTGTTTTGTCATACCCTTGCAGCTTTGGTCCTGGGCTTCGACTGGGGGAAATTCCTAAAGGAACACAATTACAAGGCGGCCCCTGTCAGCTGCTTCAAACATGTAAGAACTGGAGCCTGTTTCTGCTTGGGGGTGGGGAGGGGGCTTCAGGGTGGGCAGGGAGGAAGGTTGTTTCTTGTTACCTCTCGTGTCCCCTGGACTGGGGAGCTCTGGTCCTGCCCCCCCCCCCCCAATAAGGAGCCTCTCCTGGGACGGGGTGGGGATGGTCCCTGCCCTGGGTCTCCTTGGTGCCCTATCCCTTCTTCCAGTCCCTGACATTAGCACTGTCCTGGTTTGGCTGTCCACTCGGGTGACCTTGAGAGCCTCATATTTGGGGTCAGGGGTTGAGTCTTTTTTTGTTTTTTTTTCCCCTTCCTCTGTGGTTCCTGGTTGTTATAGTTGACTACTTGGGCCAACCATGGAGCCTCTGGCCTCTGCGAACTCCCAGTCTAATGTGGGAGACAAGCCTGAATCCCAGTGCTGGGCCCTTCCTGCTTACCTCGGGGATAGTCCCAGGGCAGTTTATAGCAGGGAGGTGACCTTAATAATTGCTTGGTCATTGATTCAGCCAGCCTTAAGCACCTTGCCCACAGATTGTAGTCCCTTACATCTACCTGGGGCTTGGATTTGCAAAATTCTTTACCTACATTATTCTCAGTTCCTTGGGCCTTCACTAGACTCTGTGAGTTAAGGATATAGCTGCTTCCATTTTACAAATGGGAAAAGACTTTTGGAGCCTTCTAGGAACATAGCTCTAGATTAGAGAGACCATCTAGTCTAACCTCCCTTATGTTACAGGAGGAAACTGAGGTCCAGGGAGACACACAGTGAGGAAACTGAAGCAAGATTTGAATTCATGTCTTGCTTCTGGTCTCCCTCTTTCCCTCCCCCCTCTCTTTCTCTTCCCCCCCTTCTCTCTTTCTCCCTCTTCCTCTCCTCTCAGCACTGGGCCATCAGGGTACCCATAGACAAGGGGTCATGGTTGAGGGGTTTTCAGAGAGAGGATTTGGTATGTCCCTGATGTGGACTGCAGCCTCAGTGGGGACCGGTGAGAGTTAGGCAGAGGCCTTGTTGAGCTCGCCTGCCCATGCTCTGATCTCTCCCCTTTGGTGCGGATGGAGGAGCCCTGGGAAGGGCCTTGATTCCTCCTCTGAAAGCCTCCGGGACAAGATGTGCCAGAAGGCTATCGTTTCCTGGACTGGACTGTTCCTTTCCTTCCCTTGCTGCCTTGTTGTCTTTGGCAGAAGAAAGGAGGGGTTTCTCTGCACCCCCAGGGCTAGTACTTAGGGTGCTTGGTGCTTGAATGATTAAATGGAGGCTAAGGGCTCTCTCCTCCCCCGCATTCTCTGAGTTATTTTGTTGCAAACTTCAATGCTATTGTATACCTAGGAGGCTGAAGGGAATCCCAAATTCTCGGAAGTCCTTTTGCAGTCAGATTGTAAGTGTTCATTGAGTGCTTTCTGTGTGTCCGGCCCTGTGATAAAGATCGTGGGAGTGGAGGGACAAGTCTGGTGCCTGGGGAGTGGGTGAGGAAGGCTGGTGGTCCCTGTGCAGGGGGGAGGGGGCAGGTGACTGGGAGGGCCTCCTGAAGTCACATTAGCGATGGGAAGGGGTGTGTGTGTGACTGTGTGTCCGTGTGTGTGTGCATGTGTGCACGCGTGGCTCGAGACACCACAGTGAGCGAGGGCAGTGTCGGGGCTGGAATGTGCTTGGGCTGAAGTGTCCCACCCAGCCTGGGGAATGAATGGCTGCCCACAGCCGACTAGCCCAGCTCTTATCCAGGGCTCAGGTTTCCAGCTCAAGGTGCTCTGGGTTCTGCTCTTGTTAAGAACAAATTGTGAAAATCACGTTCTGCTGGAGCCCAGAGGGGAGAACAAGGAGCAGGGGGAGGAGGTTACCCAGAGGCAAGTTCCTCCTCAGGAGAAAGACATTTTTTAAAATTGAAAATTAGAAAAGCCCTAAGTAACCCTAACAAGCAGGCCAGGTCTTGGGGTCTGAGGGACTCCTGTCCCTGCAGCCTTGCTTAAGGTCACAGAGATCATAAGTAGCAGAACAAGGATTTGAATGCAAGACCTTTGACTCCAAATCTGGGATTTGGGCCTGTGCTGGACTGGGGCCACATGTGGCCCTCTAAGTCCTCACGTGCAGAAGATTTGTTCTGTAAAACTTGGACTTGGTCAAAAGGCCACACCCAAGGACCTAGAGGGCCACATGTGGCCTTGAGGCCAGCTAATCAGAAGCCTTTTTGGAGGCCTGATGATGGATGGATGGATGGATGGATGGATGGATGGATGGATCACTTACTCTGCTTATTTCCAGTAATACAGTAGAAAGACCAAAAACCCCTCCCCTCAGGGAGGAGGAAACAAGCATTTATTCCTGGGAAAATGACAGCAAATTCTAGTTCTCCCTTTCTGGGATGGAGTAGAAATTCTTTTCACTCAAATTGGATGAGCATTGACTGCAGAGCACTCTTCCCCCAGTTTTGGGGAGCACACCCAGTTACACAAGATGGGGTTTTTGCCTCTTGGAGCTCATACCTTAGGAGGCAAAATCAAACCCTGAGTACCAGCTGACTGATGGAGAACTTTCAGCTGTCCCAGGTGTTTTCACAAGTCAGTCCATCTTTCCTCCAAATGATTGCAGTCCTTTAATAGTGTACACGGCTGGGTTCAGGGATTGGAGTGGGGGGAGATCAACCCAAGAGGCTTTGTGGACCTAGTGCCTTTTGGGGCTGGGCCCCTCTTGGAAGTGCTCATTCCACCCTCCCCACAGGTTCCACTGTTCGATCAGTGGGATGATGTGGTGAAAGGGATGAAGGTGGAGGTCCTGAACAGTGATGCTGTGCTCCCCAGCCGAGTTTACTGGATCGCCTCAGTCATCCAGACAGCAGGTGAGCTGGAGGGCTCAGGGAAAGACCAGCCCTAGGCTGAGAGTCAGATGTGCTGAGTTCGGGTGCTGCCACTGACCAGCTACCTGAGTAGCTTGGGGGTTCTGGTAGCTGAGCCTTAGGGATTGTCGTGGTCAGTGGTAGAGCTGGCTCTGGGCCCGAGCTCCAATGTCCTTCTCTCTAAGATGGGAGCAGTTACTGCACTTGTGTTCTGTCTTTGGGGGACAGGATGGGATCATCAGTGGGGGGGGAATCGTTGTGGTAGATGCTTCGTCAGGGGTTAGGATGAGGACTCAATCCCTCATAGAGGCTGGCCCAGGAGCCTTCTGCTCAGACTGAGGGCAGAGGCCAGGCAGAAGTGGGAGCTCGGTGTCTTTGAATGCCCCCCCTTAGTCTCTTCTCTCCCTGCAGGCTACCGGGTACTCCTGCGGTATGAAGGCTTTGAGAATGACTCCAGCCATGACTTCTGGTGTAATCTGGGCACTGTGGATGTACACCCCATTGGGTGGTGTGCAATCAATAGCAAAATCTTGGTGCCCCCACAGAGTGAGTGTGGTTGATTCTGCACATGGGAAGGGGAGGAGGGAGGAGGGACCAGCCGTGTCCCTCCTCTTGGGCCTCTGGGGCACAGTTTGTGGTTAGGAGGAGTGTAGGAAGCTTTCCCTGTCCCTCTGTCTCCTCAGCCATTCACGCCAAGTACACAGACTGGAGGAGTTACCTTATGAAGCGACTGGTGGGATCAAGGACCCTCCCGGTGGATTTCCACATTAAGGTCAGGTCTTTAGTGGCCCCATCCTAGCATAAATCGGTAACTACACTTTTACTAAGTGTAGTTTTATGTTAGGGGCACCTTGCTGGGTGCTGGGGATACTGAGTCACGAGCAAAGCTCTGAGGCCCCTGCAATCCCAGGGCCTTTCTGGAGATCTTGCCTCATTTTGACCTGGAGGGTGCCCTGAGGGGCACGGTCTCAGATCCTCAGCCCTTGTTCTATGTATGATGTCAAGAGGGGTGGAGGAAGGGCTCCCCTGAGCCCTTCTGCATGCTGGGTATTGGGCTCCGATGAGGAGGGTGCCAGGTTCAGATGGGGCCCCTCTTTCCTGCTTGGGGAGCTGGCTGTCTAATCCAGGGGCAGCACTGACTCAGATAACCAGTGTGTGGGGCTCAAGTGTCTGGGTACTCTGGGCATCAGGGAAAAGGCAGAGGCTTGAGTCAGGCTTTAAGAGATGGTGGGAATTCAGCAGGTAAGGATGGCTTTTGAATGAGGACAAAGGCATGGAGGTGGAAGAATGAAGGCCTTAATCCTGGGGCAGGAAAGAGGGAGGAAGGAAGGGAAGATGGCTAGGCAGGGTGGCACCAGGCAAGTCTTTGAGAGCTCCCTGTGAGGGCTTTGAATGACAGACCTAAAGGATCATAGGCACTGGGCAGCCACAGAAGGCCTTTTGAGGAGGGTGGTGACAGTTACCTGGAATCCAGAAGTCCCTGCTGTCACACAGCCTCAGTGTCTTTAGTGAGACAAATTAAATACCTAGAGTGTGCTAAGTACTTAATTTGGTGAGATAGTCCAGAAAGGCTGGGTCATTCAGAAAAAGAGGTGGGCTTTGTGGACAAGGTGGAACCTGGTAGCCTCCTCCAGCTCACCTGGGATTCTGTGGGTTCTGGCTCTTTTAAGACCCCTCCCAGCCCTTACCTTCTGTGTTCTCAGGCCCCTCCCAGCTTTATCATCCCCTAGTCTAAGGCCCCTCTCAGCTCAGACCTTCTTTGGAATAATTGACCAGAATCTGCAGATATTGGCCACTAATTAATCAGTCAGCCCTTGAGAGGCCAAGAGGCCTGTATATGGTACACGATGCCCGGAGTTTTGGGGGCTTCTCTTGTATATTTTAAGGAAGCTATCTGGGAGTCACTGAGCTGCAGAATAGGCCTCAGGGAGCATTGGGAGCCTCCATTCCTGTCCCCGGAAGTCTGTCAAGCTGGGTTTTGCCGAGGCCTCTCCCTGCTCTGGTCTTGCCCTGCTCCCTCTGCTGGCCTGACTGGGGATGTGGCCGGGAGCATTCTGTCGTGAATAGGGAGAAGGATGGATAGTTCTCTCTCCCCCTCCCCCCTTCTCTTTCTCTCTCTCTCTCTCTCTCTCTCTCTCTCTCTCTCTCTCTCTCTCCCCCTCTCTCCCCCCCCTCCTTTCTCCTCTCTCTCTCCCTCCATCTCTCCCTCTCTTCCCCCCTTTCTCCTCTCTCTCTCTCTCTCCCTCCCTCTCTCCCTCTTTCCCTTTCTCCCCCTCTTTTTCTCCCTCCCTTTCCCTACCTTCCTCTCTTTCTATGTCTCTCTCTCCCTCTTTCTCTCTCTCTCTCTCCCCCTCTTCCTTCCTTCCTCTCTCTGTCTCTGTCTGTCTCTGTCTCTGTCTTTCTCTGTCTCTGTCTCTCTCTCTCTGGCTGTGCCTATAGATCTTTAGGGAGCACCTGCTCTCTGCAGGGTGCTGTGTCTGATAGGCACTGGTCATACGAGAAGAGACTTCCCTACCCTTAGTGAAGAAGCTGCCATTTTGTCAGAGACTGTAATTGTAACTACACAGACATATTCAGTATATATTCTGTATGTTTTTTTGGTGGTAGAGACACCAGCGAGTGGAGGGTGGGGGGAATCCGGGAAGAATTCCTGTGGGAGGTGGCCCCTGGGCTTGGTCACCCTTGGGAAGCCATCTGACTTTTGAGCCTCAGTTTCCTCATCTGTAATTAACCTGGAGAAAGTCAAAACCTCCTTCCCAGCTTTGAGCTAACCAGGCAGTAAGTGCCTGGTCTAAAGGGGGTTCTGGACCCTCTCAGCCATGGAATGTCAAAGCAGGAATGGAAAGGACTTTGGGGTCCCCGCAAAGGGGAGAGGTGCCTTTATGGAAGCTATGTCTTGTTCTGACTCTGAGTCCAGGCTCTCCACAGACCCTTGCTCCTTTGTTTTACAGGTGGGGAAACTGAGGCTCTGCCATACATTCTTGAAGTATCAGTCTGTGAACAGGCTCTCCTAAAAAAGTAACCCAGAAACATTGATGTGAACAGTAGAAAAACTTTCTGAACTGTGCATCCGCTAGGAAGGTTTAGGGTTTGCAATAAAACACTTCAAGAATCAGCCTTTTACTTCCTCAGGGAGGCCTGCTGAACAGTAAGCCTAGACCCCTGTGGCCTTGGTGGGCTTTCCTGCCTCTGCAGAGTCCTCCAAGGCCCAGCTGCCTCCCCTGTCCTCATGGGTCCGTATTCTGTGAGAGGCGTGCACAGTCACTGAGGTGGTGTGCCCATCACTCAGCCCTTTTCCCCCCACACACTTGTCTGCGTGGATACCCCCACAGTGAGGAGGGGGCAGAGAGGGGGCTTAAGGGAAGTCTCTCCCTTCGGGCCTCAAAGCACAGCTCAGGCCGAGGAGTCAGCCCCACTAGTAAGTGGCGAGTCATCTTCGGCAAGCTCCTTGGCCTCTGTGTACCTCAGTTTCTGTTGGAAGGGGTTAGTAATGCCTGCTTTTCCTGCCTGAATAGTGTTGGTGTGGGGTTCAAGTAAGTGAAAGTGTTTGTAAATAAAAACATTTCCTGAGGGCCTGGGATGAGAATGGCTGGGACCTGCAGCTGGGGGGAAAGTTAGGGAGCCTGGGTTCAAACACCAGCCCTGCCTCCTAGGGGCATGGAACCTTGGACCAGTATCCAGCTGGGCCCCAGCTTCTCCCGGGAGAGTGCTAGTCAGTACTGGAACTCCAAAGAAAGGCAGAAATGGCTCCTACCCCAAGACACTGCCTTTTCGTCAGGGGCAAGAGGGGCAGTGGACAGAGCATGGGACTTGGGGTCAGGAAGACTTGAATTCAAATCCTGCCCCAGATACTTTGTAACTCGCTGACCCTGGGCAAGCCGTGGACCTCTCTGCCTTAGTTACCTCACTATAAAGTGGAGATAACAAGGGTCCTCCCTCTCAGGGTGGTTGTGAGGCTCAGCCGAGCTAAGGGACATCTGCAAAGTTCTGCATGAAGGCCAGTCATTAACATCTGTGTGCCCAGAACATAGGGAAGGTACCTTAGGGCAGGGGCTCCTCGTGGACCCATTTGGCAGGCAGACAAGTGAAGCCTGGTGAGCCCTTCTCAGATGCTACTAACAATAGCAAACGTTAATATAGAACCTATTGTGTGCTAAGTGTCCTGCAGCTACAGCCCCTCCCAGTCCTCACAACAATCCAGGAAGATGGGTGCGATAAGAAAGCGGAGGCCAGCAGGGTCACACAGCTACTAGGTATTTGAGGCCTTCCTGGCATAGAGCTCCATCCACTGGGCCTTTTAACTACCATAAGTTTTTATGTTTTTAGTGCATAGAATAAAATAGATAGGATGTCATAATAGGGAGATCCTAACAGGAAGAAGACAAGGTCCTGAACCCAGGTGAGGGTCCCTAGTGTGAGAGGCCCAAGCCCTTGGAGGTGGCGTGGGGGGTGGGGATTGGGCATTGGGCACAGGAACTATCAGCTGGCAATGTTCCTGTGTGGGCATCTTAGGCCTAGGACTGGCAGGAACTTCATGTTATAGATGAGAAAACTGAGACCCATAGAGAAATCTCTTAGTGCTGTAATAAGGGTCAGAGATAGGGGCTGGCAACCAGGCACAGCGCTTGGCCCCCAGTAATAAATACTTTCTCTTCCTTTGTCCTGATAGTGAGGAGGAAGCCGATCATAGAGTTTGTCAGGGAGATTGTCCAGGAGACAAACAAAGGTCAGACCTGGAAGGGAGAGATAGAAGGGGCAGCCAGCCTTGCACCCAGAAGGCCCCAAAGAAGACTTCTAGGAAGGAGAAGCAGGCTGTGGAGCCAACCAGTTAGTGGCTCCCTGCAAGAGCTGGAAGGAGCCTCGGGGCCATCCAGGCTAACCTCCTTTTCCGAGATAGGAAACTGAGGCCCAAGGGCAAAGGTTGTGAGCGGCAGTGGAGAGAGTACTGTGAATGAAGTGAATGAAGAATGAATGAGAAAGCATGTTAGTCATGCACTGAGTGAGAGGCACAGGGCTAGGTTTGAGGAATACAAAGTCTCAAGTGAGAGTTCCTTCCATGAAAGACTTATCTTAAGTCAGGGTCAAGGA
The DNA here is from genome assembly GCA_028646515.1 of Pseudochirops corinnae. Taxonomy (NCBI): domain Eukaryota; kingdom Metazoa; phylum Chordata; class Mammalia; order Diprotodontia; family Pseudocheiridae; genus Pseudochirops; species Pseudochirops corinnae. Next base: position 378,417,294 of record CM053585.1, read on the forward strand.
AGGGAGTCCCAAGGGTGGGAGGGTATGTTGTCAGGCAGTATCCCATGAGGTAGAAGGCAAGTCTAGGGCAGCTAAATTAGAAGCGTGGCCTTCAGTCAACTCAAGACTCCCTGGCTACTCTCTCAGCTTGGCCTGGGCATAGGGTGACTTCTGGCTTCCAGCTTGACCCGTTCTTCCTCTGATGGGAGGCAGTGTATGACTTCCCTCCCATGAGTCTCAGTTTTCTAAAGTAGGGGTTGGGTCTGAACCCTAGGAGGTGCTGGTGGTGGGCATCTTGATTCCCAGTGCTCTCTGGCCCCTGCCTCACATTGAGGATGTCTGGTCCTGAGATATGGGAGCCAAGAGGAAAGCATGCGGTTGGTCTGGCAGGGCCATGGAAGTGCCTTCCTCCATGTGACTTTTCCAAAGTCACATGGCCTCTTGCCTGGGGCTCCTGTCTAGATCCCCAGAATCTCAGGCTGGCAGGCCCCACACCCTGAGCCTTCACAACCTGGTTATTCACAGATGGCAGAAAGCATGAAGTACCCCTTCCGTCAGGGGATGCGAGTGGAGGTGGTAGACAAGACTCACGTGTCCAGGACACGCATGGCTGTGGTGGACACAGTAATTGGGGGGCGGCTGCGGCTACTCTATGAGGATGGCGACGGCGATGATGATTTCTGGTGCCACATGTGGAGTCCCCTCATCCACCCTGTGGGCTGGTCCCGCCGTGTTGGCCACAGCATCAAGAAGCCAGGTATGGGCAGAGTGGTAGGGAATGCCCCTGGAGGGCCCTACCTGCCCCCAGTGCATGCCCTAGGGATGTCCCACCTCATTCCCTTCTATCTCTCTCCTTTGCAGAGAGGCGAGGGGAGATTAGCAGCCACCCCACCTTTCGTAAGATCTACTGTGATGCTGTTTCCTACCTCTTCAAGAAGGTGAGCACCCAGGCCCCATTGGTGGGGGGGGGCCTTAGAGGTGTCCTTTTGGGTCCCCCCTGACTCTGGATGGTGATCCCTTCCCTGCCAGTCTTTTCCACACCTCAAGGGCCCCATCTCTGCTCAGGACTGCCCCTTTTCCTTAGCTTCTTCTAGCTTTTGGCTGTCATTTTCCCCCAGGCCTAAGCAGGGAATGGCTGCTGCTGGCCAGCAGGGACCAGTGCCCATGACTTCCTGCCCATCCCTGTTACCCAGGTGCGAGCTGTCTACACGGAAGGAGGCTGGTTTGAAGAAGGGATGAAGCTGGAGGCCATCGACCCACTGAACCTGGGCAACATCTGTGTGGCCACTGTCTGCAAGGTGAGCTGGGGCCAACAGCCCCTTCATGGCTTCAGGTCTGTTGGGCTCCCAAGGTGTGGCCTCTGAGAGGGTGGGGCTGGTACCAGAGCACAGCCTTGGGGTGTGGAGAATAGTGGGGCTTTAGCTTTGGCATCACCCCCCTAGCCAGGTTACTGGCACCTCTTGGAAGCCCTGGGGCTTCTGTGTCTTTATCTGTAAAATGAGGGTGTTGAGCTGGACAGTTTCAGTCTTTTAGCTTTAAAGCCCTTGGGTGGTCCTACGGCCCTGACTTCTTTCTTTTGGCCTGTATGTTTCTGGTGGCTCCTTCTTAGAGTGTGTGGAGGTACCAGCTAGCTGAAGTGTTAGTGGCCTTTCCCTACTGTGGTACTGGGCTTCCTAAGTTCTCCCTGTGACAGTTTGGTCTCGAGCTCCTGGTCCAGCTCATGGACATAAGAGGGTGGGTTGTCTTTGGTAGGTACAGCAATTGGTGCTCCCGCCTCCCTCATAGAATGGCTGGGGGGCCCCTCTCTTGGGTGGGGGGCTGCCCTGTAGGTGGGTCACTGTGCTGACAGGAGCCCCCTTTCCTCTGTGGAGGTTCTCCTGGATGGCTATCTGATGATCTGCATTGACGGCTCCACCTCTGTGGATGGCTCAGATTGGTTCTGTTACCACGCCTCATCGCACGCCATCTTCCCAGCCACCTTTTGCCAGAAGAACTCCATTGACCTTACACCTCCGAAAGGTGAGGCCCAGGCCAGCCCAGGCCCCAGAATCACCCTACCAAGAATGCAGGACCTGTTAACTTCAGGGGATAAAGAGGCGCAAATAGGGTATAGGGGTGCAGACTGCATCATGGGAGGGATTGCTTACATTGATAGGACTGCTGATGCATCTCTTGTGTGCCCACAGAGCCAAGCAAAGCAAGTCTGGTTTTTCTTCCACACAAGAGGTTCCCCCCCTTCCCCCCCAGAACCTGGAAAGCCCAAGGTACTGGGTGCCTGGAGTCTTCCCACCAGGCTGCACAGCTGAGGCCTTCATCCTCATGCCTTCCTGACCCATCCACGGCCGAGAGCCAACCCAAGTAGGTGCGATTGTGCTGGTGACTCACATTGCACTCTCCTCTCCCTTCCTCTCCAGGTTATGATGCAAAGACCTTTGACTGGACCTCATACCTTGAAGAGACCAACTCAAAGGCTGCTCCTGCTCGACTCTTCAACATGGTGAAGACACCTGGGGTTTGGGCAGGGTCAGCACTCTTGGCAGAGATGATGGGCTGGGGGCCTGGGGATCCAGGGCCTAGCCTGCCTTGTGCCCAGATATTAATCCAACATTCTGGCCCATAGCAGTTGTCAGGTCAGGTCCTTTGGGACCTCACAAGCTATCCTCCTAATGGGTCTATACTGGCTGCAGGTTTGGGGATGGAGGCCCCCGTCTCTCCTGAGGGTGAGGGTGAACCTCTTCTTCCAGGAGCCCTAACTGTCCCAGTTCCCTGGAGGCCAGCTCCCTTCCCCAGAGAGTTTAGGGAAGTGTCTCCATTGGCATAGACTATGGGATAGTGTTTGGGATGTGCCTTAGCCAGGTCATCTTAGAATCTGATTCCTCTGGCCCTGGGATGGTAGTTATCTATGCTGCCCTCCCTCCCCCGGGCGTGGCCCCATGGGGACCTCAGAGCCAGCCCTTCTTCCTTCCCAACCCCAGGACTGCCCCAACCATGGCTTCAAGGTGGGCATGAAGCTGGAGGCCGTGGACCTGATGGAGCCACGACTCATCTGTGTGGCCACGGTGAAGAGGGTGGTCCAGCGGCTGCTCAGCATTCACTTTGATGGTTGGGACAGCGAGTATGACCAGTGGGTGGATTGTGAGTCACCTGACATCTATGCCGTGGGCTGGTGCGAGCTGATCGGCTACCAGCTCCAGCCCCCGGTGGCTGCAGGTCTGTCCCCTTGGCGCCGCCACACAGGCTTCTCTTCCAGGGTGGGCCGCGAGGGTGAGCTCTCCTTCCCCTACCCCTGTCGGGGTACAGGCTGTAGGTCAGGACAGGCAGGCCCGGGAAGCCCCCGCCCCGGGACCCCTCCTGTGCTGGGGCAGCCCCACATTAGCACCCTAGATAGGGGCCCAGAGCACCTATCCACCTCAGGAGAGTCAGCACTTGGAACCAGCTCTTCTTATGCACCAGGCTGCCAGTCCTGTAAGCCCTGATATGCAGAGATCAGGGGAGCTCTGGGCTTCTGGTCCAACCCCGCCATTTTTACAGCTGAGGAAACGATCTTGAGGAGGTAGGGTGATGCCTCCAAGGTCATACATTCCTGGTGAGTGTCTGACGTGATTGAGACATTTCCTCCTTGGAGCCTCCAAAGTCTGTGAGGTACAGTTGTTAGGGACTGTGAGCCCATTTTGTAGATGAAGACATAGAGGCTCTGTAAGGGCTGAGTCCTTGGGGGTGAGTCTGGCCCCTCGACTCTTCCTGTCCCTCCATGGTCACCCTGGGGAGCTCCCAGAAGGCAGGAGTCAGGCTAATGCAGCTTTTGGCAAGATGCATCACCTCTGAGCCTGTCATTGCGCTTGAAGTGTTCATGTCTCAAGACTTCAGGAGAGTCAAGATGTGAGTGTGTCAAGATGTGAGGATGCCTCTGATTGGAGCTCGGGGGACCTGAATTCAGATCCTGGCTCAGTGTCTTGTTGTGGCCATGACTTCACTTTGCAAGTTGCTTTCCTGCTCTGCCCTGTTTCCTCATGTGTAAAACAAGGTTAAGCTGGATCATCTCTGAGATCTCTTCCTGCTTAGATGCTCCATCCATGGGAGAGTCATCATTTGTATGGTCCCCAGTTGAAGTCAGCAGGCATTTAAAGGATCCTCCACTAGTGCCAATACTGAGACACGTCCCTGTCCCTGCCTCCGAGGAAGTAACCACAGCCTCCAGGGCCCTGAGCCTCCTCCCTGGTGACCCAAAGTCTGACTGGGTTGCCCCTCTCCCCCTTGGGTGACATGGGTCTGTGACAGTGGCGAGGCCTCCCTCTCTGCTCATTAGCCAGGGTTTCCTGAGTGTCAGAGGCATGTGGGGGTTGCTTGGAGCCCTTCACTCAGTTCTTTCCTCCTCATCTTTTGGTGACAGAGTCCACAACTCCCCAGCAGAGCAAGGAAGTCATGAGGAAGAAGAGGAAGCCATTTGGGAAAAAGAGTAAGTTGATGTGGGGCCCCCCCCATTTGACAGGGTCTCTGAGACAGCCATTCCTTTGCTGGACAGGTGTGGGGCGATGGACTGGGGATGGATACGAGGTATTGGGCTCTGGGAGATCCTCAGAGGGCGGCCACCAGCCTTCAGCCCAGAGTCCATCTGCCCCAGAGTCATAGGCAGACTGTTTTATTTGTCAGGAAGGACACAAACCTTCAGGCCTGAGGGGCCCTTGGAGGCTGTCCAGCCTGTCTACCATGCGTCTTGCTAGTGGCTGTTTGGCCTTGGCTGGGGGGGCTAGGGTGTGTGCAGAGGCCCTCTCCCTCCTGGCCAGCCAGCCTTGGTGATGTGGTGGCTCTCCTCGTGGCCCTCTGCCTGATGGTCACTTTGTCCTTAGGTCAAGGCCCATTTTGCCTCTTTGCAACTTCTGCTTATTGGCCTAGTTGTAGCCTCTGAGGCCAGGCAGACCAAGGTTAATCTGTCTTCTTTACACTTTAAATGTTCTCTTCATCCTCCATCTTTTCCTCTCAGTTCTTTCAGCTGACCCTGTAAGGTCTGATGTCTCTGGCTTCAAGGCCTTTCCCTCTCTGGTTGCTTTCCAGCCTGTCAATGTCCTTCCTCAAATCTGGAGCCCAGAGCTCCAGACAGAGTGTGAGCAGGCCAAGGGCCCTGAGACCCTGCCTGCCTCATATCCTCCTGGCCATGATGCTTCTCCCAAGGTCTCATTGTCTTTCCTGGCATCTTCTCTCACTCTTGGTTCATTGAGCTTGAAGGCCACAGAAGTATGCAGGTTCTGGGCTGAGTGACCCAGACCTTCCCCTTTTTGTACCCAGGCATAAGACTTGATCTTTATCCCTGGCCTTTCACCTGTGGGTTAGGCCTGTCTTCCTTGATGTCAGGTGCAGATGCACTGGGCTCCTAGCTGTTCTTTGCTGGGGTCTGTACTTTGCTGGGGTCGTTTAGGCAGCACAAGACTGGCCCTTGAGACCCCCTCCTAAGGCCCCTCATCTGGCTCAGCTTCTGCCTGCCTGAACTATGGTCTGGCCATGTCTTCATCCTAGAATGGCAGGAGGAGCCTTTGCCACATGGTTCTAGTGTGACCTGACTGGTTCATGGTGGCTCTTGGTCGTATATCCTTCCCTCACTTCTAGAGAATCGGTAACTGTCCCTTGGGAGTATCCCAGAGCTAGGAAGTAAAGCCTCCTCACCTAGAGAGAGAGAAGTCCTTGTCTGGCAGACTTTAAATGAAAGCCCTGGAATGGGCAGGAAACTCCACTGGCATATTTCTGTGTCTGCCTTGAAGAGGGGCTGTGTTCATCAGCTGAGCTGAAGTGGGGAAAGTTGGGGAGGGAAGGTGACAAGGCAGGCCCAGGCCAGTGGAGCTGGTACCAAAAGGGGAGGTGAGCAGAGGCTGGTTAAAGCTTTTGCCAGAGGTGGTGGTTGCTGCTCTTCTGGAAAATGAGAGGCCTGTAGGCTCAGTCAATTGAAGGCCAACCAGATTGACCCCAGAGCGATGTCTATTTTCACTGTATTTGAAGGGAAAAGGATTACAACCAAGACACGCCCAGCAACCAAGAAAAACCAGCACTGACCAAGCCCTAGGTCGACATGAGGCCACAGAGATTTGAGTAAGAGCCTCAGCCCCAAGAAGTGGGGGAAGGGCACAGAAGGGAGGGTGTCTTCTAGGGGTCCAGCAGCTTTCCGCCCAATGGCCTGGGCCCCAGACACATCTGGGCTCCCCCCACCCACCCTGAAGAGATGAGGGAGATTGGCGGGGCGGGGCCGGGATGGGTACCTTGGCCTGAGTATTGGGCCAGACTAATTGGTCTGGGTGTGTTAGTGAGGCCTATGGAGCATCAGAGCAATACCTTTGAGGCATACTACCTAGGCCTTGGGTTTCTTATCTGAGAAATGAGGGGCTTGGCCTTGATGGCCTCACAGGGTCCTTCTGCCTCCACATCCTCTCACATTCCTTATATTTTACCCTCTCGAGGGCTGACTCTTAACCCTTCCTCTTTCCTCGCAGGCTAAGCCCTCCACCTCCTTGGCTGGCCAGCTGGGGAAGGGTGTTCAGTTACGTCCCCATGGGGCAAGGAGTCAGGACCTGGTGTCCAGTTGTGAAGCTGCTGGTCCTGTCAAGGCTCCTGGCCTCCACCCCTCCCTCAGCCAGGGAGTCCCAGGGCCTTCTCTGTGGCCTTGTCCTTTGTGAGTGAAGTCAGAAAGGGAGGGTGAGCAGATGCCAGCAACCTCCATGCAGGAACCCTGAAGATGCTCCACCTCCCCAACACCTTGTGTCAGCCTCCCTGGGAGGGTTTCCTGAAGCTCCAGGGCCTGGGCCCTGTAAGGAGGTCGATGACTGAGGATGTCAGAGAGAGATGGAAGGAAACCAGTGTGTCCCCAGCTCTCAGCCTTCAGGCTTGTACCAGTCCTGACCTTGGATCAAAAAGAGCAGGCCTTCAGTCACTCCTTCCGCTCTACACACATTTTTCCAGAAAGGAGGAAAAAGCCTCATTTTCCTTTAAAAAATCAAGCTGAATGCCCAGGGATGTGAAGCCTTGATCCTGAGCTGGGGAGGAAAGCTGACCAGTCCCCAGTTCTCTTTGGTTCCCTTGGCTTATTTCTTCCTTCTAGCCTGGCTGACCTTCAGCAGGGGTCTCTGATTCTCATTTCCTGGGAGGCCCTCATTCACCAGGCAGCCTAGGGCCCCTGGCCCTCCTGGCCTGATTTCAGAGACACCCCTTCTCATCAGCTGGGGTGGGGCAGGGTATGGGTGCCTTTTCCTGGGCCTCACACCTGGAAGGAGAAAGGAGATGATGGCATGTGGGGTGTCTCAGGGTATGCTTAGTGAGATGATGGGGTGGAGGGCTAGTGGGGCTCCTCCTCCTCCCCAGGAGAGGCCATACGCATCTCTGCTTGGTACCTTGGTGCCTTGGAAGGCTGCAGTAGGGATGGATAGGAATCTTCCACCTGCCCAGCTGCCATGACAGCACAGGAATTGGTGGAAGAACCTTGTTAAGACCCAGGGCAGTTGTGGAATAGTCTCCAAGCATTTGACAGGTAGTTCCAGGGAAATGGGATTGAGTCACTCTTCGGAGGGAGTCAGCCCCAGAGAATGGGTTTAAATGGCAGAGGTAGGTTGAGGCTCAATGTAAGGAATAACTCCAGCAGTTGGAACCATCCCTAAGTGGCCTTTCTAGGAAGTGAGTTGTCCCATCATGAGATGGTACCTTCCGGAAGAGCTGGGAGCCGACCATTTGGCAGGAGCATCACAAAGAATATTACTCTCCACACTCGGTGAATTAGCAGTTTGCCTTTCTTTTGCACTTTTAAGGTTTATGAAGCACTTTCCCCAGAAACAACCCTGTGAGGTAGGTGCTGTGTGGTTTTCCCCATTTTACAAATGAGTAAGGCCAGGACCAGGGAGGTACAGCGCCATGCAGGAAGTGTAGGGGCCTCAGTTCAGAGCCCTTCCAGTACAGCAGGCCCCTTCTCCCTGAGCTGCCACAGCTTCTCATGCCTAGGGAGGGGGTGAAGCTTAGCAGGATTGGTCATTCTGGGACATGCAGCTTGGGCTGCCAACCTCCTTCAGACACTGAAGTTACCTCCAGCTGCCAGACAGGCACACTTGTGTTGGGTAGGAAGGTGTACAGCCACTTGACTGATTACAGCTGGCCCTTGGGGACCACGTGGGAGGACTTGTAGCCCCCCACCCACCCATCACCAGGGCTCAACTCCAAGCCCTTCAGGGTCTCTGTAGGTTACTTAGGGCTGTGGAGGAGTTTAGCTGAACTCTGCCCAGCCACATAGGCTTTCTGGTGTTGCTCAGGCTCACTTGTACCAAAAAATATCAGGCAAAGTGGCTGACAACTGCAGACGTAGATGCCCAGGGATTCTAAATAGAACCAGCAAAGCCGCTTGGTTGAGTGCAAGGAATCCTCTTCAATCCATTGTCACGAGAAGGGACCCTTTGGTCACAGCTTCATTTTAGGAATACAATAGAAGCCTGGCTCCAGGTTGTATGAGGAGATGGGAACCCCCAAGTTTGCACTCAGACCCTGGGATCTAAGCTGGTAGGCTCCTCCAAGGCCTCAGTGGTGGGGAGCACTGGCCCTGAGGCAGCCAATTCTGTCTGGGGATACCTCCAGTGAAGAACTTCCCCCTTAGGTTGAGCCCCAAAGTGCTTCTGGGTGATATGCCTGTTAGTCTCACCTCTCTTCCCTCCAGATGAGCAGAAAGAATTGCATCCCTCTTTCACATGGCTGTCCTTCGTGCATTAGGACTTTGCTCACCAGGCCCGCATCCATCCTCCTGCAGCCTCTCTGCTATGAGAAGTGTCCCAACTTGGTCAGACCACGGTAGAGTCCTCTGGATGTTTGACTTTGGGGATCTTAGTAGCACACCATCTTGATTGTCCAGTTAACTCAGACCTCATGGCCTTCCCCATGCCCAGCTGTCGGGCAGTTTAGCAATGTGAATCTGAATTCAGCCCTCTGTATTGGTCTTTATTGGATTTTACCTTGTTAGTGGCAGACTGGAGTCCGGGATCCCAGCCATCTGTCATCCAACAAGATAGCTGTTCTCAGGTTCATACCAAAAGCTTAGCATCTATCAATCTTGAATGAATTGTGATGTTGATTAAAAGCAATATGATTTTTAAGAATTGAGTTGTTAATGTCTGGTAACATTGGAAAAGGTAGGGGTGTCCTCAATACCCAGACCTGAACTTTGTGCCCCCAAAATCTAACTGACCATTAGCTGCATCTGGGGTTGGGGCGTTAAGAATCCTGAGTCTTGCAGGATGTGTGACGCTCCGGTGGCCCACCCTCCGGTCCTGGCCTGCTGCTGCAGCCTGTGTGGCACTCTTGCTTCTTCTGCCCCTTAGCGATGTTTACACCTAGCTTCTGTCCCTCCCCCCAGACCTGCCCGCTGCTGTCATCACCGAGCCCATTCTCTTCTCACTGATGATACTTTGCCATAGGGCCTCGTGTTTGCGTGTTATTTACTCAGAAGAGTCCTGTAAGATTAGGAGCACAAGTGTTATTCCTCATTTGGTAGATGATACAGGCTCACACTTGTCAGTGATGACCCTGCAGTACCCGAGTCAGGATTCAAACCCAGGTCAGCTAAAGCCAGCCCGGCTGCTTCCTAATTGCCATCAGCTTTGGGAGATCAGTGATTCATCTCTACCTCCTTCATGAGCTCGTCTGCTTCTGCTTGGGCCTTCAAGGCTCACCCCCATGGCTGTCTGCTGTTGGCCCCCTTCCTCTGCACACCACTGGCTTAAAAGGAGCGTTTTTCTATGCAGGTTTTATACATCCACATTTGTTTTTGCACATAGTAAGTTCTTAATGCTTGTTTTACTGCTTGCAGAGAGACTGGCCTCAGGGCTTCTCTGCTGGTCTGGAGATGGGAATGTCAAAGCTCTAGCTTCCTCACATATCAATCAACAAAGATGCAGGAAAGAGATTCTGGTACCAGAGTGAGGCCTTTCTCCTGGATCCTTGGGGAAAACAAACCTGAGTTATAGGGAAAGGACTGGTTTAAGGTAGTAGTGGTAGAATGAGCAGTGCCAGGGTTAGTCCATCACTGTGGGAGGGAGGGGTGGTGGTGGAAAAAGTGGAGAGGAAGTAATTGATGTGTAAAGATTACAAATCTCCCCTTGTGGGGAATGGTAAATTCTGGCCATCTGGAAAATGTCTGCCCATTAAATTCAAGTAATGAGCTACGTCCTCAGTCTCCATTGCCCATAGAGTGGGCACAGTCTCCTAGATGAAGTGAGTGAGAGGCCTCCAGGAATGTGCCGGAGGCAGCTGCAACCTGCTCTGGAGCCCGCCTCAGCTACTCATCCGAACTTGACTTACTGTTTTGTTGCTGTCTAGGCTGATGAAAGTGATGGAGAGAATGCAAAAAATGTCAGATTAAGCTTCAAAGTGTGTTCTGCACACAGTTTCTTGTTACCAGGGATGAAGGGATGTACGAATTCCAGAGGGAAGAAAAGAGGACATGGTGAAGTATTTGGAGCTGGCCCAGACTCATTCAAGAGACTTTTCATGGACAGTGCAGCTAAGGCTTCAAAAAATCATTGATTTTAGCTTCTTTCCTCATGAAATTTAGGTATATTTGAATTTAATTGTAGAAATCTTGGTTGTACTCCACCAAAGGAGCATACTGAAATACCCAAACTCATTTCTTCAATTTTGAAGGTTTGAAAAAAAAGAGACTAGTAATTCCCATATATCTTCTGGCCCCTAAGAGAGGTTTGTGCTGATTTCTTCCTCCGGAGAACTACTCGATGTAGCCTTGTTTTCTTTAATGTGGATTGTAATATAGCTCTTACTGTAAAGCAGAACTTCTTTGCCTCATTTGAGTCCTTGACCTTGTTGGCCATTTGGCAATCATGTTTGTAAATGCATAAAATAAAATAGGATTACAAAAGAAATGAATTCTGTTGAAATGCAGTTATTAAAGCATTTTTGAAAACCAGTTGATGAACCTCATGTTCAGAACGTGGGGAAAACCTCAAAGCTTATTTGTAAACAGAAAGTCACTTTTTTTGTATATGAAAAGATGATATCTTAAGTCTAGGAAAAAGCTATTTTATTTGTAGGATGCTCTCAGTTAACTCGACTTTTCTGCTCACCCCCAACTCCCACTCACAGACTAGGTTGCCTGGATTACTTACCCTAGTGACAAATTACTCTGAGGGGCTATATAGTGATTTTATCTTCACCCTGGTCAGCCAGAGGACACAAGAAGACCAAGGCAAGGGTATTTATTGAAGTTAACATCTCTAGAACAGTAGCAATCTAAACCTGGGGGTTTGTTCTCTTATGAATACACAGTGTCAGTGGGAAGGATGGGTGCCCATAGAGTTGTAAGTGGGTAGACACACCACTGTGGTCTAGTAGGGATGGTGAACTTCTGATGTTCTCGACTTCTCCCACTGACCTTCCTCCCCTGGCTCATGGTCAGCACTGCCTCTAGTGTCAGGGCTTCCAGGGCTCAGCTGACATCCTGGCTTTAGAGAATTGTTATATATTTTCAGAATTTGGAACCCACTCCCTGAGAATAGGACTTAACCTAGGGACCCTACCATCTCGCAATAGGATCCTACCTCCAAATGTCTGATTCTCAATTCCTCTCATTGACTCCCCAAATTGGATCCCCTGTAGATTCCTCAGCAAACTGTTTTTCTTTTCAATTAAATCTCTCCCATTCTCGGGGTGGGGGTGGGGGGCATCATGACAAGCCCAGGTACTTCAGCTGCAAAATGACATTAACAAATAAGGAGGGAGGGCAGAGATATACCTCTTCTACCCCCAAGCTATAGTCTGCAAGAGACTTTTAGGAAAAAATGAAGGGAGTGAACTCAGGAGTTGAGTTCTTCCTAGCTGGCTCTCTTCTTGACTGCCAGGACTCTTCAGATCCTTTTTGAGGATTTTGGAATTGCTTTTTGAGATCATCCTTCTGTCAGGCAAGGGCTAGCCACCCTGTAATTCCATCGAGGAACTTGTTTATAACTTCCTTGATACTGGCCAAGGTGTGAAAGATGGTGTACCTTCCTTCTCATTTTCTCTGTTTATTGCCCTTTGCATCCTGCGAATTGGTTTGGAGGACTCAGTCAAGAGCCCTGTGATCAACCCAACACAACCCTCCCAGCATGACCACACCATATCATATTATCACGTTTTTACAAAAGCTGCTGAGTAGTAGAGAAATAAAAAATTTAGGGAGTGTAGTGTTTCCCCTCCCCCAACATAACACAATCCTCCTTGATAGAGTGTGAACTTCTTGAGGGCTGGGAAGGTTCTATTTCTGCACTTGTATCCCTAGTGCCATGTACTGCACCTAGCACATAGAAGGTGTATAATAAATGCCATCGATCAATTGACCAAAAGTGACCTTGTGTAAAGTGCTTTGCAGACTTTAAGGTGATATCAGAGACTCACCTCCTCAGTATCCCTGCTTCTGGGGCCCCTCTCTCCCCCTCTGCCCCTCTCCCTTCCTCCCTCCTCCCTCCCTCCCTCTGGAGAGGTAAGGGCAGACACTGGAGAGTCCCTCCCAGATCCTCCATTTAAGGAGGGGACCTGAGGAGCCATCTCTTCACTTCCCACCTGGCTGCTCCCCTGGACTTCACCTCTTCTCCCCAGCTTTTCACCTTCTTTTTAACGTGTAGTCCTCTTCTAGAAGGCAGGGGACTGTCTTTGGCCTTTCTTTGTACCCACCCTGCTCGTACTTTCATTGTTTGTCCTTGTGTTCAAGGAGGACCAAGGACATTGAGAGACTTGCCTATGAATTGGATTTAAGGGAGTCAGAGTTGTACCAAGTCATCAGCCTCACTCTCTCTTCTGGGGTCCTCAAAGTCTAGTGTGATACAAGAGTCAAGACAACTGGCAATGGCCCAGGATACAATGAGTGGCCTTGGTGTGCTCCATAGTGCCTGCTTCAGCCCCTTCATGGCCATTCAGGGAGGACCAGCCCTTCTGCCGAGCCCTATTCCGGGTTGCTCATCCTCCTTTGGGGTCCACCTTCACCCAGCTCTCACCCGTGACTCCAAGAAGCTGTAGCTTGGGGAGCAGCCACACTTGATAAAAACCTCACCCGATGGGCTAAACCGGGTTGAGGGTAGCCAAGGGGCCTTAAATCCATGGGTGAGCTGGGGGGGGGGGGGAGGGTGTGTGTGCATACCCCAGTCACGTGAAGACTTCCCCAGCAGAACGGGCAAATGAAGTGATTAATTAATAATGATGGACTGATTAGTTATTTAAAATTTTATTTAAATTTTTAAAGATTTTATTTGGATAATATTTTTATGTGAAGGCAGGATTTGGATTTTGTTTGTTTTTAATTTTGGTAAATTGTTTTTTCTATTTGCAAGTTTGAAATTTTAAAAGCTTGTTTTGTGAAAAAAGCAGAAAGCCCTTAACACATAGCAAAAAAGAACGGTGGAGGCCCACGGTTGTCTTGGAGCGCTCTCTGGTGTTGCACACTGCACATAGCAAGTGGGGAAATCATTTGATGGCTTGTAAGTGGTAGTTAGTGGGTCATTATTGCTGAATAGTGTCTGGTACTGCCCAGTTAAGTGTCTGTGTGTGGGATGGGTAAAAGCTCGTTTCCTAATTTCTTCCAATCTTTAATTATTTCAGTGTAAACCTTCCACTTCTGTGGCCCCAGGAGAAAAAAAGCAATAATCCTTGACTGACTGCTGCGACCAATTTTTCAGAGGAATTCTGGAGGGATTCTTGTCTTGTTTTGTTATAATTGTCAATATATAATATATAATACTTCAATATGCTGATGTTACGTGTTGACTTCATATGGCTGTTTAAAAAAAATCCTTCCTTCCTTCCTTCCTTCCTTCCTTCCTTCCTTCCTTTTCTTTTTCTCTTTCTTTCCCCCCAGTTACATGTAAAAATAATTTTAAACATTTTTTTATAAAACTTTGAATTCCAAATTCTCTCCCTTCTCCCTCCACACCCCCATCCTTATTGAGAAGGCAAACAGTTCAATAAAGGTTTTATATCACATGGCTATTTTGATTCTGCAAAGCACACCACACACACACACACACACACACACACAAAAGAGTTTCCTTTCTTTCCCACGGAAGTATGGTGATTACCATTCTGGAGCTTCTTATTCCTCATCCAACCTTCACCTTGCCATCCCATTCTCTGCCCTGCCTTAAGGGGTCCTCTTGCCCATTGCATCTCTCTCTTAAGTCACCCCCTTACCCTCATGAAGGAGCCTGCCAGACTTTCTTGAGTATAGTTCGCCCCTTCTCCCAGGAGAACTGTACCCAAAGTGAGACTGTCCTCTCTCCTCCTCCTCCCTACCATTGTCCACTTTTGTAACCCACCTTTTTGTCTGAGGTGAGAAAATTCCTCATTACTGCTCTAGAGATTGGGGAGCCTTCCACCACCACCCCCTTGAGTGATCATGGACCACTGAGTAAGTGGTCATAAGAGTGATGGTCAGCTGACTTGATGAATGGTCCAGAGGGTAGAGGCCCCAACCAACTGGTGCCTCCTCCTCTTTACTTCCTCACCTGGATGGATCTGTGATCTTGTCAGGTTGGGTGTGTGCATCTGCATCTGTCCACCCCTTGTGACCTTTACTCTTAAACACGTGCTGTTGAATGAAGTTGAAGAAAACTATGAAACCATGCCGACTGGGTCCACTACAAATTTGTTATACTACCTCAATTGGGTAATTCTTTTCCATTTTTCTAATTGGCTCATCATGCCACCCTCTGCAGCTGCTTTTCCAACTCTTCTTATCTCCTCAAAACTCCTCAAATCTCCCCTGGCTTACCCCTTACCCTGAGAACCTTGCCTTCTATTTTGCTGAAGAAAATGGAAGCTGATCTTTGAGAGGCCCATCTTCTCCCTGCTAATGCACGCCCATCCATATGCACACATGGTCCCATTCCCTCCGCTCTTCTCCAGCAGATTGCACCCTCTCTCTCACTTATCTTTAATCTCTCCCTAAACATGCCCACGTCTCCTTCATCCTCAAAAATTCTCACTTGGTCCTTCCAACTCTACTAGCCAACGTCCCACATTGCTTCTCCCATTCGTGGCCGAGCTTCTTGAGAAGGCTGCCTGTCATCCTCTTCCTTCCCTCTGCCTCTCTTTTTAGTTCTCCCAAGTCTGACTTGAATCAATGCTCTCTCCCAACTTACCAAGGATCTCTTCATTTCCAAATCAAATGGCCTTTTCTTCAATCCTCATTCTGCCTGACCTCTCTGCAGTCTTTGATTCTATGGGTCATATTCTTCTCCTTGATACCCTCTTCTCTCTATGTTCTAGTGATCTCTCTGTCTGTCTCTGTCTCTGTCTTTCCTGGTTCTCTTCCTACCTCTCTAACCGCTCCTTCTCCGTCTCATTTTCTGGATTCTCATCTAGCTCATGTACTCTAAAGATAAGTGTCCCACAGCACCGTGGCCTGATGTCTTCTCTCATCTCCCTCTATGCTATTTCTCTCAGCAATTTCCTCAGTTCTCACAGTTCCAATAATCATCTCTATGCTAATGATTTTCACTTCTGTTTTTCTAGCCCTGACTTCTCTCCAAATCCCAGACTCATATTTCCAACTACTTATACTTACTAGCTAGGTGAGCCCTGGTCAAGTCACTTAATCTCTGTCTGCCTCAGTTTTCTCAGCTGTAAAATGACAGTACCTGCCTCCCAGGATTGTTGTGAGGAACAAATGAGATATTTGTAAAGTGTTTAACAGAGTGCCTGGTACCTAATAGGTGGTTAATAAATGCTTATTCCTTCCTTCCTTTCTTCCTATTAGACATCTCACACTGGGTCCCCCCATATATATCTTAAACTCAGTATGCTCAAGGCTGCACTCATTATCTTGCCCCTCCAAACTTCCTCCCCAGCCTTCTCTATTGCTATGGAAAGCACTGCTGTCCTCTGGGTCACCAGACTTTAAGCCAGTATCACCCTTGACTCCTTACTCTGTCACCCTCTCTCCCTATAACCAATAGTCATTGACTATTGTGTCTTGTGTATCTAACCTATTCCACTAATCTAGCGCTCTATTTCTTAGCCAGTACTGAGTAGTTTTGATGATTGCTGCTTTATAATACAGTTTTAGATCTGGTAACCTTCCCTTGCATTTCTTTTCATCAATTCTCTTGATATTCTGAATCATTTTTTTCCTTTTTAAAAATTTTATTTATTTATTTTTAGTTTTCAACATTCATTTCCACAAGATTTTGAGTTACAATTTTTTCTCCCCATCTTTCCCCTGCCCCCACCCCAAAATAGCAAGCTTACTGAATACCCCTTCCCCCAATTTGTTTTCTCTTATATCCTCCCTCATCCCCACCCTGACTTTCTAGTAGGGCAAGATGGATTTCTATACTCCAGAGCCTGTATATTATTTCCCAGTTGCATGTAAAAAATAATTTTTAAAAAAACATTTGTTTTTAAAGCTTTGAGTTTCAAATTTTTTCCCTTCTTTCCTCCTCACCCACCCCCACTGGGAAGATAAGCAATTCAATATAGGTTGTACATGTGTAGTTACACAAATAATTTCCATAATTGTTATATTGTGAAAGACTATATTTCCCTCCATCCTATCCCTTCCCAACTTATTATATTTTCTCCTTTGACCCTATCCCTTTTCAAAAATGTTAGCTTCTAACTACCCTCTCCTCAAATCTGCACTCCCTTCTATCATCCCCCCTCTTATCCCCTTTCCCCCTATTTTCCTGTAGGGTAAGATACCCAATTGAGTGTGTATGTTATTCCCTCCTTAAGCCAAATTCAATGAGAATAAGGTTATCCCCTTCCCTTTCACCTTCCTGCTCTTCCCTTCCCTTATAAGTTTTCTCTTGCCTCTTTTATATGAGATAACTTACCCTAATCTATCTCTCCCTTTCTCTTTCTCCCAATAAATTCCTCTCTCACCTCTTAATTTTATTTTTTAGATATCGTCCCTTCATATTCAACTCATCCTTTGCCCTCTGTCTATATATACATGAACATATCTATGCCCACACTCACATATATATTTAGACACACATACACCCTCCTGTACATACATAAACATGTATGTATACATATATACATATATATTCCCTTCAAGTATCCTCATATTGAGAAAAGTTTTATGAGTTACAATGATCATTTTTCTATATAGGAATGTAAATAGTTCAACATTAATAAGTTCCTTATGATTTCTTTTTCCAGTTTACCTTCTCATGCTTCTTATATTTGAAAATCAAATTTTCTGTTCAGCTCTGTTTCTTTTCATCAAGAAAGCTTGAAAATCCTCTATTTCATTGAATGACTATATTTTCCCCTGAAGCATTATACTCAGTTTTGCTAGGTAGGTGATTCTTGGTTTTAGTTGTAGCTCCTTTGATCTCCGGAATATCATATTCCAAGCCCTTTGATCCCTTAATGTAGAAG
>CM053585.1:378435154-378487194 GCA_028646515.1 Pseudochirops corinnae
CTGTGGAGAGGTTCTGCTTAATTACACAGGTTCAGCTTGTATTTGATTGCTTGTCCTTCCAGTGGGGGTGGGTGATGAGGGAGGAAGAGAAAGAATCTAGAATCTAAAGTTCCATAATCAAATGTTAAAAATATATATGTATATATATGTATGTATATATATATATATATATATATATATATATATATATACACACACACATACTATTATTATTATTATTATTAATTACATCCAACTGGAACTTGAGATACACAGGCACTGTGATTGGGAGATCCATCCTGCCCTACCGGAAAGTCAGAGGGGTGAGGGGGGAAGACATAGGAGAGAATAGATTTGGGGGAGGGTGGGATACACTGGGATGGCTGTTTTGGGGCACTGGGTAGGGAAAGATGGGGAGAAAATTTGTAACTCAAAATTTCGTGGAAATGAATGATGTAAACTAAAATAAAATTAAAACAAAAACAAAAACAAAAACAAAGTGTCTTTAGCTGGAAAAAAATCCAAGCTATTTGTAGCCATATAAAGAAATTCTCCAAATCACTAAAAAATGAGAGGAAGGCAAACTCAAGCAGCTCTGAGGTCGCACCCATGTCACATCAACTGTGCTGTTGGAACTCTGTGATCAATGGTCCAGCTGTTCTGGAAAGGGATTGAGAACTGGGCCCCCAAAGATACTAAACTGGCCCAGAAATACCACCATTAGGCCTATACCAAAGAGATCAAAGGAAAAGGAAAAGATCTTCTATGTACAAAAATACAGTAGTTCATCATAGCAATGAGATGGAAGTGAGGGGAGGGCACGAACACGATGGCATTTCAGTGGGAAGACTTGCATGAACTGAAGCAGAGTGAGGCGAACAGAACCAGGAGGAGAAAACACACTCTGACATCTGATCAGAGGGGCTCAGGCCCTGTGACCACTGTTTCAGGGATCGATGCCTGATAAAGAGTTGATGGAGTCAAGACTGAAACCTATTTTGGGCATGGCCAACATGGAAAGTGTGTGACTGGCCTGTGCTTACCTGTCATCAGGATTGGTTTGCTTTTTCTTCTTTTTCCACTGGGGAGGGGATGGAGGAAGGGAAAACAAATACTGCTGTGGCTGAGGCTTAGCTAGGCTCCTTCCGACCCTGAAGGGAATGCATGGCATGTTTCTGGTGGGCTGGAACTAGAAAGGGCGAGGAGAAGACAGTCCTACTTCCTGCATCTCTACTGTCAACTTTCCTTCTCACCACTGTCCATTAAACAAGCTCACCAGGTCCTGAACAGGGAGCATTTGTGAGGATGTTACTGCAGCAAAGAATCTGAGGGTGAGGCTGTACCACCAAGGACCAAGAACTTTCCTTTCCTTTTGAAATATTGTTTCAATGGGCTAGACTATGGGAGAAGAGAGAGAGGGAAGATCTGGCATAGGGTCTGAGCTCCACCACGGCACCGAGGAGGTAAGCCACAGAACATTTTCTGTGAGAGATAGCTTTGAAATTTTCGCTTCTATGGCCTCAAGAGGATCTCCTCAGTGGAATAATCAGGCAAAAAATGAAGCAAAAGAATATTCAACAGCATGCCTCCCTGGAAGCCCCTCAGACCCACTCTATGGGGCAGGGAGGAGCCTGGCTTCTATATGCCACAACCAAGATGGGACCACAGTGGTCAAAGGGCAGGTTGGATCCACTGGGCTTGCAAGCCTTTCCAGCTCCAGCCTCTGCAATTTCATAACCGACACGTCTGGAATCTCAGACGGGCAGCTGGAGGTGGAGGTCACTGGTTCATGAGCTAGAGACGGCATCTGCGGCCATGGCAGTGCCCCAGATTTCACTCCCAACATCACAGCATCAACCACATTAGGTGACCCATTAGACAGTCACACCTTTCTCTGAGGCAAATGACAAAGCACAGGGAAATATCAAGAGGCAACAGAAAGCTAGGTAGTCCCGCAGGGTGCCCTGAGGAGGTGCTGCAGCTGAGAACGTGAGGATCTGCCAAAGCAAAGGCAGCCTTGGCCTTGCTGAAGTGCTGGGCTAGGAAAAGGAGGACAACGCCAATGTCTCGCCATCTGATCCGATGGCTCTGCAAAAGCATATTCTGAAATTCACATAAAATGGAAGACTTCAATGTGGTGTTCAGTTTAATATCAGACTGAGACGGTTGTATAAATAATTCTCAAAGTCTCACACAATAAAAGGCAGCTGGGTGGTGCAGTGGATAGTGGCTGTTTCCTGGAGTCAGGAAGACCTGACTTCAATCCAACCTCTGATACTAGCTTTATGACCCTGGCCAAGTCACTTAAACCTGTTTGCCTCAGTTTCCTCATCTGTCAAATGAGCTGGAGAAGGAAATGGCAAATGGCTCCAGTATCTTTACCAAGAGGACCCCAAATAGGGTTAATTGGATATTTCGAGTCCCCTTCTGATTCTGTCTCTCTGAATGTGCTCTCCCTTCCACGTGGCTCGCTATGGGCCAGACCTGAACCCTTGAAGAGTACCACACCATCCATGAACTGACAACGACAGAACCTAATTTTATCCAGGATCAGAAGACCAAAAGGTCTGAAAAGAAACGAGGCCTGGGAAAATGCTGAAAGTCAGTATGTAATAATCGAACCTGGCTGTGGCAAAATACAATGAACAGCGCTCACAGTCTCTCAGCTGAACAGAGGCCAGCTACTTACCTCGTTAAATGAGGGAATGGTGGGTAGTAAGTCAGGCAAGGAGGGGAGGAAGGAATTTAAGCTGTACTTCAGCCCTGTCTGCCTCAAATCTAGATAACGATTCCTATCTAGAGCGCAGAGTATGTGTCTGCTCTTAATCAATGTTTACTGATTGACTGACCGATCTGTTTAGAAATGGACCATCCAGTTCTGGAAGTCAATGGCCCAGCCCTGGCAGGATTAGGGTCCCCAGGTAGCAGAAGACTCTTAAGGAGATGTTCGGGTCTAGGCTACTTGGGCCAGAGTAACCCTGAGACCCTGATCACAAGCCCAAGAGAGATGAGAATGATTCTGTAACATCTAGGGGTACTATTTGAGTGTCAGCATGGGAATCCCCCGCCCCCTCAGACAGAAGAGTTTCTCGAGTTTTCTGAAATGATCCAGACCACCTCAGGGAATCCACAACTCACTCTAGAGCCATTTTTGCTTTGACAGCTACCAGCTGCCCCCAGGCCATCGTCAGGGAGAAAGGGGTCAGTCACTTCCAAGATGAACAATGCTGATGTGGGATGGCCCTGGCCTGACCGCACAGGCCAGCCTGCAGGGTGGCAAGTAGCCAAGGGGATGCCGGGCCAGGTGATGACTTCATCGCTATCATTGTCTGCCCAAACTGGTGCCGCAGAGTGGGTCAGGCAAGGACAACGGGGGCTTCCCAGACACCGGTGTGCATGCCTGCTAACTAGGCTGGCTGTATTCATTCTCCCCAGGGAGGTGGGACAAGATAACACACTCTTGAAATCCTGATTTATCTCTACATCCAGCAGAGATCAGACTGAGGAAGAGAAAGCAGGAAGATGGGCAGTCATAAGGATGAAGATCTTAGCGGATTGGGCTAAGAGCCACCCAGGAGAGAACTGTGACTAGTCTGCTAAAGTGCCCAGCTCCACCTCCTGAAATCTGCCCATGCCCCAAGAGATCACCTAAGGTGCCGTAGGCTCCTTCCTGTGCAGAAACCCGAAGCATTGGCTGCTTCCCCTGCACAGAAAAGCAGGTGCTGAGGCCTCATCCAGATACCTTCTTTGTGAGGAGCCAGTGTGCCCCTGGGCAAGGACCCTCACCTTACCAAGAGGGGTGATGGGCCTGAGGCCTGGAGTGTCTGGGTTCTGGGACCCTTGACAAGTCACTCCGCCTGAGGGGGGCACCACAGGAGCTGAGGTCCACAATAAAGGGCCCCTCACGAAGGAGGTGTAAGACAGCGGGCTGTAACTGTTGATCATCTGTCACTGGCCCCAACATACCCGAGGCCCAATGGTTCCACTGGGGAGCTGGACATTACGCAATCTAGAGAACAAACGAGGCCAGGGAACGGGCCCCAGCTGTTCCCTGATGAGCTATCTCTGCGGACATCCCTTCTCCTTGGAGGGCATCAAGTGTGCATCTCAGACAACAGGGAACAAAGACTTCCAGCTTGGGCTCCTGCTGCTGCTAACGGTGTCTCTAGCTTCTTCCCTCAGGCTGGGGGCAGCTAAGAAGCAGGGCAGGGTCTCCAATAGCTGCTCCTCCTCTAGAGCTTCAGGCAACGGGAGGGGGCAGCTGGATGGGAACAGCAGCCAATGGGTGATGGCCCTGAGGCCCAAGCCATTCACTCTCTGGACTCCCTTGGTGTCCCCTTATTTAATGGTTCATTAAGACTTGGTCTGTCCCTTAGGGATGGTTTTGCACTGAATTGCTTCACCTCTCTGAGACCAGAGGTAACAGCTGAGGAAGTGGGCCTCTGGTGAAGAGGATAGAGTCACAGAAACTGTGGTGGAGAGAGATGGTAGAGGGCTATTCCCCTCCCTGCCCCTGCCCCTAGTCTTTCTTGAGGAAACACAAGCCCCTCAAGTGAAGCGAGCTGCTCAAAGTCCCAGAGGGAAAGATTCGAGAGCAGATGTCTCTGGACTCCCCACATACCATGGGTGTGCGTTCTCTTTACATGTACCAGCCCCTAACGGTTGTATGTAATGAAGAGACAGACCTTGAGAGGCAGAGAGGCCAGAGAGCATGCCTTCAAGCCCAGGCAAGGTAGACCGGCAGCCCTCCCCAGGCATTCCCCCAACCCATGAAGTCCCTGGTCCAGCCTCACGTGCAAACACATGAATTCTGGAGGGATGCCTTGGGAATGTGGGAGAGGGGCTGGGTTTCTCTTCCTTGAGCTCCAGAACGGAGGGATGACTGTTTTGGAGAGGCTGCTACTTCTCCTTGACTAAGAAGACACAATCTAAGTATCTTCTCCTTCGAGTCTGCTCAAAATCAAAGCTTCTCGAAACAATGTAGAAACATGGTGCCCTTACCTGGCTCGATGGTGACCACCATGCCAGGCTGGAGCGGCAGGGAGCGGGACATGTCTGGTGTGTCATGGACATCCATGCCGAGGTAATGGCCAACGTGATGGGGGCAGTACTTCCGAGCTGCCTAGAAAAGTGAAGCCCCGGGTCATCACCACAGAGATGACTATGCCAGCAACAGCTCTCATTAAGGCAATTCACTCTCTAGGGGAAGCTCTAAGCTTGCTGGTGGAGCACACAACTCATCCATCTTCTCCTGCATCTCCACAGCCCCCCAACTAGAGCCTAGGGCTCCACCAGATGTGTTCAGTGCACACCCCTCTCCACTCGGGTCTCCTTGGGGAGGGAGATCCTGGGCTGTTACAGACGGCTTTCTGTCCCATTCCTCCAGCTTAACCCCACCTCTGAGGAACACTCAACTTTGAGAGGCGGCAAAACAGACTTTCATTCATTCAATGAAGATAATATAGGATTTTTAAAAAAAAGCCTTCCTTAGGAATTACAATAAAGAACAAAGTAAAGTGAATCATTTCCCAGCTGCTAAATGACCAAAGATGATGAACAGGCAGTTTTCAGAACAAATTAAGGGGTATCAACAACTATCAATATGGAAAAAAAAGCTCCAAAACACTACTGATTAGAGAAATGCAAATTAAAATAACTCTGAGGTGCCGCCTCACATACCTCTCAGATTGGCTAATATGAGAGAAAAAGAAAATAATAAGTGTTGGAGGGGATGTGGGAAAACCGAGACGCTGATGCACTAGAGAGCAATTTGGAACTCTACCCAAAGGGTCATAAAACTGGGCACACCCCTTGACTCAGTAACGCCACTACTGGGTCTGTGTTAAAGAAAAAGAGAAAGGACCCCTATGTTCAAAAATATTTCCAGCAGCTCTCTTTGTGGTGACAAAGAACTGGAAATCAGGGGGATGCCCATCACTCAGGGAGTGGCTGAACAGGATGTGGCATGTGATTGTGAGGAAATACTATTGTGCTGTAAGAAATGATGAGCAGGGTGCTTTCAGAAAACCCTGTGAAGAGTCTTATGAACTGATGCAAGGTGAAGTGAGCAGAACCAGCAGATCACTGTAACAGCCACATTGTGCAATGATCAGCTGTGAATCACTTAGTTATTTGGATCAGCAGTGATCTATACTAATTCCAAAGGATCCATGATGAGAAATGCTGTCCACCTGCAGAGACAGAAACTGATGAATTCTGGGTGTAGATTGAAGTATCTTTTAATTAACTAACTAATTGATTTTCCTTGCCTCTTTTTTTCCCCAACACGGCTAATGTGGAAATATGTTTTGCATGACTTCATATGTACAATGAGTATCATACTGCTTGTCTTCTCATGGGGGTGGGTGGGGGTGGGGTGGGGGAGGAGATTGGGGGGAGAAAATCTGGAACTCAAAAATTAAAAAAACACAGCAAAACAAAAAACCCCAAAGGATTGCGTATATTCTAGGATGACAGGAAAAAACCAGTAAAGTAAAAATATCCCCAAGGGATGTTGTATCAGGTGGCCATGTCTCCCCAGATGATCAGGTGCTGTTCTTCTCTGGACACTTGGTCCTTGTGCCCCTCCCTCTGGAGCTCTGAGTTATTTCACACCTGCCCAAGCTTCACTCTGAGGAGGGAAGTTGTTACTATTATTAAGTCACTCCCTTTGGCTCTGTGTTAAGCATTTACTAGCAAATGAGACTGAGACTACTATTTACTAAATTGCCTGAACTGGGAGAATTTGGGTCTTTTGTCTTCAGATAAAAATGGCTCAGGAAATTCAACATTTACAGGGAACAGGGAGATCCAGCTCTAAACATCTGCTTGATGTAACCTGTGATTTTTCTAAAACTGAGTCTTTTAATTTACAATAAATTATATTTGTCTGAGATCTTGACAAAATCTTCCAAAGAAAAGGACATTAATCCTGATGGCCTTCAAGCACAGTGGGCAGCACACAATAGGTGCTTAATAAGTGAGCATGTGCTCAAGCTCTCTCTCTGGAAGAACATTAACTAGTCTAAACAATAAGATCCCCTAACCAGTTTCACTGCAAAGAAATCTGACCAACCTGTGCCTGGCCCTTTCCTAGGTGCTCATAAACCACCATCTTGGTAAGGGATGAAGGGTTCATGGCAGACAGGTCTGCCCCCTGCTGGCAAAACCAGCTACTGCCTCTCTCTGTGCCCTTTCAGATCATCATACTCACCACAAAAGAGCCTAGCTAGGACAATCTGTGATCAGGGTCCAGTTCTTGGGGGAGGGACACAACACTGCAGGCCTTGGCCCTGGCCCCTGGGCTGGACTCACTCAGTCCTTCCCTCCCTTCCCTTAAGAGGCAGTATCCAAGTACCACTGGCCACACGAACAATCAGAGTGTCCCCCCTCAGTCCCTCTGCACGCTTCCACAGGTCCCTGTGCTGGAGTGGGGCTGGCACAGTCAGGGCCTAGAACAAGGCTGACCAGCCAGCTGGCCAACAGAAGGCAGTGGTGTATGTACCTTGATGATGCCGTTGGCTCTGAGGCTTGTCACCAGCCCGAGCTCCTGCAGCTTCTGCCCTATCAGACCCAGCATGTGGTTGTAGATGTTCTCCAGGCTCTTGCCAGGGCGGCAGAGGGCCAGGCATGCCTTCTGGATGTCCAGCACGGCTTCATAGAGTTCTGCCTGTGCTGCAGAGAACCTGCAGAGAGGGAGAGAAAGAAAGGGTCGCTTTACCATCACCACAATGGAACAGGGGAAGACAGGCCGGGAGAGATAATTAGCTTCAAGAGGGGTAAGGATGGCCACAGCCCCAGTGGCGTCCAAGGAGAGCGCCCGAGCCTCTCAACACAGCCCCAAATTACTACCCAGGTGACCACAGGCAAACCCCATGATCTCTCTGGGCCTCACCTGCCTCATCCGTAGAAGAAGCAAGTCACACTGGATGGCTTTCAGGTCCTTCCATCCCTGACCCAGATCCGGGTCCTCAAGGAGCAGCCTGGCACACAGTAGGTGCTCAATCAATGTTTGCTGAGTTCTCTTATGAATGGAAGTCATTCCCCTGATCTGCTTCCAGTGCCTCCAAAGGGCTGGCCTTGCCATCCGGGAAGCACTGGAAACCAGCTTATGGGGAGACAACTCTGCTCAATGCCCAAGACTTCCAGAGGTAGCACTGGCTCCTATGGATGGGAAGAGACTCCCCAAGTAAGGCAGGCATCTAAGACCCTGAGAGCTGTGAGCGGCCCAGCCTGGCCTTGCCACTGAGCTTCCTGGGGGAGGGAGGCTGCCCCCCACATGCGGAGGGCTCCTAACTGTCTGATCGGCCTACTCCATCCCTGCACCTCCTGGGGGAGCAGACCCAGAAGCCTGTCCCCTAGCACCATGATGATCCTGGGGCCTACCTCCCATTGACTGGCCAGGTGCGGGTGATGTCACTCGTGTAGCCAGCAGATTCGCAGCCTCCATCCAACAGCACCATCTCCCCATCCTGGAGGAAAAGAAGGAAAATCTGATTGGGACCAAGTACAGCACACTGTTTTCTCAGCCTGTGCTTTTTTTCTTTCAATGGGTCTGATTTAAAGGAAGGAGAATCTTTCCTGGGTCTGACCAAGAGCAGACACAGCCTGCGGAGTTTTCCCTAAGACTTGTGGTTTGAAGGGGCTGTCTGGCTCACCCAGGGCCTGGCCCACAGGTGGTGACTGACCCACGTCCAGTGTTACCTGTCACGCACACCAAGGTTATCCTTCCCTTCCCTGCCCACATTTTACTTTGCATCTCTGGTTTCCTTATCCCAACCTAAGCCGATGGGGAGAGGAGAAGCGAGGGAACAGTGGCAGAATTTGAATTTGGGTTCCCACAGGCCCAATACTGCAGCTATAGACTTGAAGATGAGTCATTTAGTGATGGAGTCATTTGGCACCAACTGTGATGACATCATTACCCCTTGAAAAAACATCCATAACTCAGATCTGAGCAGTGGGAAATTACAGGAAAACAAACTCACACTGCTCTCTGGAAGGCTCTTCACCTCTCCTCCAGACCTGCTGCCCCCTCTGATCCACTCCTCCCTGTCCCTTATTCCTTCAGCTCCAGAGCCAGTGAGGGGCCAGCTGTCAGGAGGAGTCAGGATAAGATCAAGGGATTCCAGCCAACTGCCAGCGGCTCCATGAGCCAGTGGCATCACACAGGAGCCAAAGAAGATGAGTGTCCCCATGTAGAGCATGAGAAACCCAATGGCTTCTAGGAAGGGGAGGCCGGAGCCCATCCTGTCCTCTGCCTGGTGACCAGCGCTGGGGACCACAGGAGGAAGGACACTGAAGCCTCAGGGGAGGGTGGCCTAAATGGGAAAGGGGGACAGAGAAGCAGCAAATGTACAAAGAAGCTCAGGGAAGCTGCCTGGAAGGGGCTGCCTGGACAGGCCTTTTGTCAGAGCAGGGTCTATTTCTGGGTAGGATCAGAGGAAGCCGGGGGCCTCCTAAGCCGGTGAGCTTCACTGGCCCACTACCAGCTCAGAGCTTCTGCTGCTCTTCGGTGAAGCTGACAAAAGACTGGCCAGATGCCCCTTCTCCTTGACATGCAGTGCCCCCAGGAGCAGGGGGCAGGTGTGAAGGTCGGCCACCTTCCTGTCTGCCACGGAGCACTTGGTGTTTCAGTTACTCTAGAGCAGCAGTCTCAATCTGTGGGTTGCAACCCCTGGGGGGGGTCGAACGACCCTTCCACAGGAGTCGCCTAAGACCGTCGGAAAACACATATTTTCAATGGTCTTAGGAACCAAGACACTGCTCCTCTATCTATCCCCAGGCGGGTCTTAGTTCTTCCATGGGGTAGACAAGGCAGAGCTCAAGTGGGGTTACCTAGGATGAGATGTGAGATGACCTTTGCCCATCAGTGGCTGACCCTTCTACTGTCTGCCAGGAGCGAGTGCTGAGTGCACCAACGGGGCAATGGCCGATTAACACGGCGACACAAGCAGGCACATGAGCACATGCCAGAAGATGTTTGAGGGAGTTTAGAGGGCACCGGGCTCTGAACCATTGAGTGCATGTGTGCCCCCTGGTTGGCCCTTTTGGGTCTTACTCTGTGAATGGGCGCTGCCTCAGAGAGGTCTCACTCTGAGACCTGTCAAGAAGCTCAGCTGGAAAAGGCTGAGGTCCCCATTGCATCCTGGACCATCTCCAGTCATCCTGATCCACATCTGGCTCTGGAGGAGAGAGTGAGGCTGGTGACTCTGCACAGCCTCCCTCACTCAAATCCAATTCACTTGTATGTCGTGGCCTCACCTCCCTGATGTCATGGTCCTCTCTGAGAATAAAGGACAAACAACCACAGCTCCTTGGTGGGATAGGTGGGTGGAGGAGGGACTCTCTGACTCACCTTAATAATCTGGTTGTTCTTTACATAGTGTAAAGTATTAGACCGGTTACCCCCAGCGATCACAGGAGGGTAGGCCAAGATGTCTGCACCCCGAGACCGGCACTCAAATTCAAACTGAAAAAGTCACAGAGACACAGAATGAAGAGAAGGACTTTGGGTCTTCTGTGCCTACGTAACTCCCTTCCTGAGCATGAACACTGCACTTTATTACACCATTTACTACCAGAGTACCAGAGAGGAGAACTCTCAGACCCTCCCTCAGGCCAAGCCTCTGTGGGAGGGGTCTAAGGCATGCTGGTCAGTCATGGCACTGGGGCCATGGGCTGCAGCTCAGCCTGGAAGAGCTGACCAGCATGGGGATCAAAGAGGGAAACAAGTGCAGGAAGAGAGGAGTATTGCCTCCATCCCAAACCCCTCACACTCCGGTTTCAGGCCATTGTTGTTGGGGCCTCAGTAGATGGCAAGAACAGCCAGTCTAGGCACTGGTTTCCTTAACTTTTGCATTCATCCTTAAAAGACTATTAGTAGCTCACCTCTTGATGTTCTCTTCTCCACGCCCCAGAACTTGGACTCTTTCAATGGCCCCTTTACCCATAATTACCCTGACTCCCTTCCCCTAAAACCTCACCTTTTCTATGGTCCTCGTTCTAGGAGGGCCAGAAGTTGGCCACAACTCTATCAAACGCATAATGAGGACAATTAGGGACCTCAGGGGAAAGAGGCTGGACTCCTGCTCAGGCCCCCCAGTCCTGGACAGGCTTACTTCTTAAACAATAGGCAACGTGGAACACTGATGCACACATGCCTGGTGACATTTTTAGGTTTTCAAATGGCCACCAGCCCACTCCTTTTGGGGGAGTAAAAGCTGATGCTGGGCAAGTGAATCATCAAAGGCATGAATTTCATTACACCAGTCCCTGGGAAGCCAGGGCTGGAGGAACAAAGTTTGGCCACTTAGCTGGGTGGTGCCCCACGGCAGGTCCTATGGGCCTTAATTGGGCATTCATCACAACAATAGGTTTTCTTCTTATGTTAACTTACGTTAACTCCATTGTATTTTCTGGTTCTTAGGATGTGCATAACTTCCTAAATTTAGAGGTGGCATTTCCTAAACTGCAAAAAAGTGAAGGATTCCTGTTCTAAGGCCCCTCCCAGCCTTGATATTCCCTGTTCTAAGGCCCTTCCCAGCCCTGACCTCCCCTATTGTAAAGCCCTTCCCAGCCCCGATATTCTCTGTTCTAAGGCCTCTCCAGCTCTACCTCCCTAGTTCTCTGGCCCCTCCCAGCCCTGATTATCTTGGTTCTAAGGTGTCTCTCTCTCTTTACACATTCCTTGTTCTAAGCTCTAAGACTAGATGAAGCTCTCAGGCCCATCGTCCACCAGCTCAAAGTTATCTGCAAACTCATTCAGAAAGCTTTCCTCTTCAACAATCCTTCCTCCCAATAAAACACTTACCTTGGCATAAAGAAATGCTTCATCCACTGGGGCTTTGCTGGCAAACATGGTCTCTATAAAAGCCTGCCAAAGGAAAAAGGGAGGAATACAGTTTTCTTTTATCCAGTACATCACTTCCTGCTCCAGACACCTGGAACACCAAGAACCAGCCCTTCCATTCCCCCAGGGCCCAGAAGGGACGCAGTGAATCCACCACGGGAGGCTGAGCCAGAGTCCAGAAGGCAAAACGTTCCTTTCCAGAAGGAACCCAGTGCACCTGCACTGAGATGCGCCAAGCCTGGGCCTGGGGTCAGAAAACCTGGCTCTGGTCTTCCTTTGACCAATTAACTGCTGAGTGATCTACAACGAATCTATAATTCCTTATCTGTAATGGGCAAACAGCACTACTTGTCTCATCTTTTAAAAGATCTTGGTTGTATTGACGGCCTTATCTCCTTCCAAAGGGTTATTATGGGGAACAAGTGAGCTAATGGATTCACATCCACCCACAATGCAAGTGAAACAAATATTTTGGGAGCGGCCTGCATGTTCCAAGCATTGATGTTCTCTTGGTTGTGCCCTGGTGAATCGGTAAACAGTCTTAATAAGATGGGAAATCTGATCTTTAATGGGCTGTCCTCAAGAGGTGAGGAAGCCCTGGTGTTTCCATAGCATCCCAAGCTCATGTGCCGAAGTCTAATCCTCACTGTCCATCTCAGGTGTGTGTGTGTGTGTGTGTGTGTGTGTGTGTGTGTGTGTGTGTGTGTGTGTGTGTGTGTGTGTGTGGCAGACTTGAACGTGCTTACACCAATCATATTCCCTCCTTTCTCAGAGGTGAAAAATTGAATGGGAGAGCTAACTGGTGGGGCACTGATAACTGACCCAATATCAGTAACATCTAAGGCCCACTAACTGGAGGGAACTTGGTTGAGGGCTGGATGGTCGGATAAAGGACAAAAGGAATTGGTCCCTCATGGGTCAAATGCAATGGTGGCCTGTCCTGGCAAGTGCCTAGGAGCCTTGGCGACCAGGACAAAAGAATGAAAAGCTCTGATATCTCCAATAAAAAGGGAGAGTGGTTCTGAGATATGGGCTGCAATTCCCACAAAGGAGATATACTCTTGACTCTGTGGGAGGGGAGCGGGGAAGGCAGAGGGGTCTAAAACTGAGTGTCTCTACCAGGACTCACAGGGATTATGGCTATCACCTGTGCATCCCCCCTCCTTTTGCCATTCCTCCTGCCAGTCTTCCCTAGAGTCCTAGTCATGCTGCATGATCAGAATTGCAGGGAGTGTCGTTCATTGCTTCCTGGGGTGCTTTCTAGCACCAACTCTGAATCTCCCTTTTCCTGACTGAGACAGCCATGAGCTGATACCGATATGGATAGCTGGGTCTGTATGAACACAGAGTGAGTGGGATCCTCCCCGGGGGCTGGGACACACCTTGGCAATAGCCTGGAGTTCTCCAAGCTGCCAGGGCTTGAAACCACAGGTCCCCATCCACACTCCCCTCAGGGTTTTTTCTTGGGAGAATTCTGGCTTGTACCTTGGAAGGGGACACAGAAGCTGGACAGCTGGGTGGGCATATTTTAGGAAGCTGGGTGGTTTGGGGATTGTTAAGGAGAAGGTTTTCAAATGATTTAATCCTTTCTTTCCCTGATTCTAATTGAGAGCCACTCTCTCCCTGGCCTCCCAGTCCCATTTCTGATCTCAATTCCACCCCAGAGGCCGTGTTCACTCATCAGTTTCTGCCTTAAATACTCTCACCTGTTCTTCTCAAAGCTGCCCCAATGAGGTCAGCCAAGTTGAGGGTCCTCACTGGTCAGATCAACCCAACCCTGGCACCATGAAGGATAGTCAAGGCCACATTTCTTATACATCTGAAAGGCCCATGTTTGTTCTGGGGTTTTGCTAACAGGAACTGCTCTATCTTCCCCCTGCCTTTACCACACATCTGTCCCATTTTAAAGGTGTATACTCAAAGAAAATGACACCACTTAACTAACAAGTACACAACACACAAACACACTATCAGGGGATAGCAACACAAATACACAAAACGCAAGTACACAATTACGAGTATTCCACACTGTACTAACAATTCACTTGAATTACAGAAATAAACATTGCACAATTTTAACCAAACACACAATTAAAACGTTAATTTCAACCAGTTTAACCATACACAAAACCAACTCTTACACAAAACTTTTACCATGTGCACAAATAAAACCACGCAGTCCACAGCTCCAACCGCTAAATTTATGAGAGAAAACTTCTGACACCCACGAATGTTAACATCATTTCTCTCTGAGCCAGTCTCTAACCTGAGAATGTTCTCAGCAGTACAAAAACAGGAGTATCAGAAATCAAATAATTTAACTGATCATTTTCAGAGGGAAGAATATTCTCTTAGCTGAAGTAAAAGCACAGATCACATGCTTAAATCACAACCAGGAAAGGAAGGGGAAAGGTGGATTACAATCATTCAGTGGTTTCTCACGAGAAATCCCCAAGTCCCACAATACAACAGTTCCGGAGTCAAGTCTTTGGGGGCTGTGACCACCTCCCCTCAGGGACAGAACCAGTTTCTACAACTCTGATTGGCTTCACTTAATGTCTGGAGCTTGGGAGCACTGGCAGAGTTTTGATTAACTGGGTTAAGCTGCACTGTGGGCTCTGACTCCTGAGTCAGGCAGGCAATTCTTTAGAAAATTAAATTCTTAGTATATTCATTACACACATCATAGTGATTAACATGAAAATGATAAATTCCTTTCTCAACTGGGTGATGGGGACACCAAGGTAAGCATGGTCCCGGCCCTCAAGGAGCTCAGAGGACCCATACCTTGGTCACTCCAGCACCAGCGGGGCATGATGACGACAAAGGGGAGATCTGTGCCGATCTCCAGGAGGGCACGGGTAAGGACAAGCGATGGCTTTTGGCAGGGGGGCAT
The DNA here is from genome assembly GCA_028646515.1 of Pseudochirops corinnae. NCBI lineage: Eukaryota > Metazoa > Chordata > Mammalia > Diprotodontia > Pseudocheiridae > Pseudochirops > Pseudochirops corinnae. The sequence continues at coordinate 378,449,881 of CM053585.1, forward strand.
CCAGGAAGGACAGCTTCACGGGGGCACGGCCTTCACAGGGACACAGTCTTCCTGGGGGGCACAGGCTCCATGGGGCCTTGAAGAGGAGAGCCCTGACAATTGGAGAGGAGGGCCAGCTGGGGAGCCATGGCTTTGGAGAATGCAGATATGGGGAAGAGCACACCAAGTTGACGAACAGGCTGTCCTCTTGGGCTGGAAGCTAGGGTACGTCAGGCACGATACAAGGCTGAGCTCAGCCTGGGGAAGAAGGCCTCGGCCACCACCATTGCTTCTCAGCTTACCCTGGATCCTACAGGCCAATAGAAGGGAAACACTTCACAGAGGAGCACCAATCGGCGAATTGGAAGGGTGAGGCAGTGAGGCCGATCATCATGGTGAAAGGATGACTGACTTTCCATTGGTGTGTGAAGTCACAGGCAGAGGCAGAGGCCTCGGACGCTGCACAGACTCTCCTAACACCTTGTGGCTGCTGCAGACAGTCATGCACTCCTGCCAAGGTTTTACAATAGGCATATGCCACAGTAGCCTGGGTCCACAGTGTAATGGTACAGGCCAAGGGACAGTCTGGAGGCCTGGCCCGTGGGCTGTCTTGTCACAGAAGATGCAGGGAGAGAGGGGTTCACTACAGCTGCCAAGGCTGGGGCAGAGACAGCTGCTGGAGGCTGAAGTCAGTGTGGGGGAGACTCTCCCAGGGGTGGTGTCGATACAAGCCAGCCAGCAGAGGGAGATGGCAGGAGCGGGAGTGGGGGGAAGGAGGGCCCCTCAAGGCCTCCCAGCAGAAGACCCTTCCCCTCATGTGTTCTCAATATGAGCCATGCCCAGGATTTCGAGGGGTGAAAAGAGACAATACACCCTATCTAAGAACAATGACACCCCATAATGAAGGGACAGACGTGACTTCAGCATCCACTGCCGCCCTCAGTGCCTGACTAGGAGCTACACACGCCACATCTCCATTTCTTCTCCTGGGTCAGTCAGTTAGTCCACAAGCATTGGCAGAGGCCTTCCTGTGTGGGTCGTATGTAGCACTGTTTACTAGTCTTAGGAGCTTCCTTCTCTAGGCCTCAGTTTCCTCATTTCTAAAATGTGGGGAGGGATTCCCTCCTCCCACCTCTCAATCCTGGGAGCTCTGTCCTTTCTTGGATAAGGGATGATGGGGCTATGATTCATGCTATGGGGAGGGTTTCAGCTCCATGACATTGGGGGTCCCTGCCCACCTGGCAATTCTCAGATTCTAGAACTGTCTTTGGATATGAGGAAAGGCGGCATACGGAAGAGGGCACAGCTACTCAGGGACTCTAGCAGGCAAACCCACAAAGGGAACCCAAAGAGGCAGATTTCAGCTGATCACTGTCCAGCCAGCTCAAGGGCCTCCTGGTCCTCAGCTGCCAGGCATGCGTGACTCTGTCTCAGAAGCTGGCTGGCCCTGACACACTGGCAAAGTTCCCCTCCGGGCCCAGTCCATACCTGCGACGTCAGCCGCCCGGCGCCCTGCAGAAGTGCTATCTCGGCTGGAGATTTGATGAGCCGGAGGCGCTGTACCAGCTGGCGGACAGCTCGCACCCTGTTCCTGCTCAGAGCTTTGGTCTCCGTCACAGACTTCATGTAGTCTAGATGCAGCTGGGCGTGGGAGGGCTTGGTCCAGTCATACCAAACTGTACTTGTCTCCGCTTCCAACAGGAAACCAAAGAAAACCAAAGGCAGAGAGAAGAGTCAGAAAAAGATGGCAAAATTACAAAGGGCCCACTCCCTATCACTGGTCTTTGTAAAGGTGACAGCTGGCTCATATGCTCTAGGATTAGGAATCCTGACTTGATGCTGATCTGTCCAACCTTGTGTTAGCCCATGCAGCTAAGCTGGTGGTGGTGGTAAGGCCAGGAAGCTAAGTGAGGAAGCGTGACCCTGGGGTTCAAGGGTGCCATCCCCTGCCAAAGGGTCTTTCTGTGCTAGAGGGAGGGGCCTTTCTTATTATTATGGGAAGTATTCTCCAGAATTGCTGTGGCAGTCTAACCGTGGGATGCCAATTCCCACCTGTCTCTCTTCCTTTATCAGTTGATCCCGAATGATTTGGGCATTGTCTGTGGTTGGACCCAGGAGAGGGATGTGCTGAGGCTGAAGAAGAGAGAATGCTGGTCCAGGGATAAGGAAGGCCTTGGGTCAGAGTCTGCCTCTGGTATTTAGTGGTTGAGTGACCCTGGGCAAGTCCTGCTGCCTCTGTCTTTACAGAGGGCCCCTTCTGGCTTGAGAGCTAGGCTGCTGGGGCAAGATACAAGGACAGGACCAGTTTTTCTTTGACGAACTGTGACTAAGTTTTCACCTGCTTGAGGCCGACAACTCTTTCTCCCATTCTAGTCCAGGGGTGTATAGCAGTTGCCTGACTGGTAGGGTCTTGGAGAGTCTGGGGAGTTGGTTGCCCCAACCTGACAAGCTCACGCTTGGGGGTATGTGAGTTATGAGAGTCTTCTAACGTACACCCATCTAATGGAGAGCCCCAGTTGCAGGGAGAGGTGGAAGGAGGAAGGCTCTCCCATGGAGATGCCACATATGCTCATCTGCACCCAAACTAAAATAAGCCTGGCCTTTTCTGTGGCTTCTACCGCCAAGGCTCAGGGTAGAAAATCACTGCCCAATATATACAGCCTTGAGAGCCCTTAGGCATCAACATCAGATAAGCTCTATTTCAGCCACCTTTCATTTTCATAGTAGCTCTGTCAAAAACAGACCAATCACTTCCTCACTGTCAGGTGGAAAAAAAGGGGAAATCCTGGCCCTTTCTGTTTTCCGCTGGGAAGGGCTAAGGACCTTGTAGGTGCCTTTGGTGGATAACATCCAAGTCACTGGCACAGTCTTGGTCCTGTGCACCAGAGAAGACCCACTAGAAGCCTGACTTTGGGTGGCTAAGGATCTAGTGGGATCCCCAAGGAATTCGGTGACTTGGATCCCAATGGGAAATGGTGACCAGGTGGTAAAAGGGGTTCTAACACCGACTGCCCTGGGGGCCAGCTACTGTCCCTTTGGTACCTTTCAGTTTGGGGACCAGGTGCTTGAACTCCTCCACAGGGAAAGCTTCATCCACACCTGTGAGAGCCACGGCTCCATCAGCCCCTGACCGTGGCCCATCCCAGAGCTCCCGGCCAGGATCCCTCCGAGGGACAAAGAGCATGGCTTTGTGGGCGGGGAGCTCCTTGCCAGGAAGGCTCTGAAGGACCAGGATGCTGTCAGGCTCCTGGAATCCACAGAGGTACAGGAAGTTATTGTCTTGGTGGAAGGTGTAGGGGATGTCATTGCTCATGAAGAACGTGGGATTGGAGAGCAAGACCACTGCTTGGTCTGTCCCACCCTGGCCTTGGGCTTCTTTCTGGATCAAAGCCATCAATTTGTGTCTGCGGAGAGCATATTCCACTTGGGATAGTCCTGGAGTCACCTCGCCTAAGGATGACAAATAATAACAAGATTGGGCATTTGTGCGGCTACTTTACAGAGGAGGCCACTGAGGTCCAGGACACACATATCTCCAGTCTGCTCCAAGAGGCTGCTGGGGACAGAGCCCAGGGATTCCTCTTGGGCTCAGTCCTTCTCCAGTCTAGAGGCTGGGAGTGCAAAGGGCAAGAGGTCCAGGCGAAAAGAGAGAGGGGGAAAGGGCGCAGGTCCCTGCAGGCCTTGGTACCAGGCAGGCTCCCAACATCACCTCTAGTCTGACCATTCCAAAATGCCCGGGTCTACCCAGAATCAAAAATTTCCCTAAAAATTCTGAAATTATCTGGTTGAAAAGAGTTCTGTGTGCAGACCTGATAGCTTGTAGCATGGCAGAAGTAACAAGGGGGCTTCCTAAAGTACAGCTGGACACGGCCTGGATACCATGGAGAGCTCCCCAAGTTCCTCCAGTCACGGCAGGCCTGACGCTGCCTGGCCCTGCAACACCTACATGGTCTGTATGATCAGGCAGCTCCCAAGGACATCTGGCTCCAAAGCTGTCTTGGAACAGGAACTTTGACATAGGTGAGCACACTAATGGGGACAGGGAAAGTGAGACCCTAACTTTTTTAGCTCCACTTTTCTTACTTACCTTGAAGATTTCAGAGTGTAGCACAAATTATTTTCAAGCAGCTACAGTGCACCTACTGAGAAAACGCCAACTAAAGCAGGCAACTACGAAGGCTTCCTTAAAGCACTGTAAGTTAATGAAATCACTTGTCACCACAGGAGGAAGGGCATGAGCAATTTCCCCTGGATCCCCCATTCTGCGTCACTCTACCTGGCTCATTTGTAACTCCTGAATAAAATCCAAACTCCTCAGCTTAGCCTTCAGGACCTCTATCAGCTGGTGACATGACCTCTCTAATCCCTCTCCCCCCCACTGCCCAAAGTGGTCCCTGAAGTCGATCTTGGGCAGCCTTCTTATTGCCCTTGTCTACATGTGAACTGTCCTCAGGAATGTTCTTTAAAAACAGTGATACCTGGATCTTAATAATCCATTCTCTTAGGAAAGGGGACATGGGGGAAACAGGCCTGGTAAAAGCCCATGGTTTATTGGCACCAGGGTGAAGCTTCTTAGGAATTTGGTGGAGGTGGAGAACCACCAGCCACCAAGGATTCCAACTGGAGGAGGAAGTTGGATGAAGCTCAGAGGAGGTGACTGGGATGGGGTCTGTCCTGTGTGTTCCATGGCATCTGCAGAGCAGAGGAGCCATAGGCAGTAGTCTGGGCCAACGGGTAGAGTGACAGCTTCACCAGCACAGGCAGGATTAGTCATTAGAACCTCAAAATCCAATGTGCTTCTGCCCAAATGACTAGGGCAGAAATGAAGGGTCAAAGACAATGGGGCACTGGAGAATGCTTCACCAGGTGACTGCTACAGCAGTGCAGCAAGGCTCTGATCACCCTGGGGGAACCTCTGCAGGGTTTCATTTCTCTAAGGAGACAAGGCAAGTCTACAGACCCCTAGACCTTGGCCTGAGTTTAGGATGAAGGGGTTTTGTGTAAATTCCTTTAGGATCAAAAATCCCAGGAAATGGTGGCTGATGAGAAACTACGGATTGAGGAAGCAGATTCTAGTGGGCTGGAGACTGTGGAGCTTGGCCAAACCAAACTAAGTGGCTAAAACTTTTGAACCCATTTTACCATCAAAAGATCAAGCAGCCAGCTGACTCTGAAGGTAGGAGCCAGAACCAAGGCAGGGCATCAGGCCCGACTTCTCAGCTCCTGCCTTCTCTTACAGGCTGTGGTGAGGAACAAGCGAAATCAATTCTGTCAAATGCTCCAGGAAGCTCAGCTCTTACCCACTAGTTACTCTTACTGACCCCCACTCCATTCTTCACAGTCACCACCCCTTTTTCTCTATCTCCTAGTTATTTATTAGCGAGACCTGACCAAGCCTCCAACTTCACTGACTATGCCAAGGACTCTTTCTCTGACTTGTGCAAGTCGCCTCTCCCTCCATCCTCTCCTCCAGCCACAAAGAACAAGACATCCCTAGTCTTCTTTAAGACCAATCCATCAATCTCTCTTCTCTCTCTGCAAAGGCCACTGACACTTCTGTGAAGATGCAGGCACAGAGCAGCTACCAGGGGCCAGGAGAGGAGCCAAGGCCAGGTCCTCCAAGCTCCAGGTCCAGCGCTCTAACCACTGGTCCACCAAGCCATCCAACCCAATCTCCTCCCTATCACTAAAGCATGCACGCAGATGAGTGGTTCCCCTGTGTGCCCCTGCAGGGGCCCTTGGCCATCATGGGCACTGTAAAATGTGAGCTGAATCAACTCTCTTCTCTGAGGCCCCTGATGTCTAACCCTCTTCCCTCCACCTTGCTCAGTTTCTTCTTTCATCTCCTTCTCTCAGAGGGCATCACTTCTCTACCCCGGCCTTCATCATTCAATGGCAGCTGCCCATCCACCTCCTGGGTCCCTCTGCATCCACGACCACTCTGTCAGCCATTACAGTGCTCTGGCTGCAGAGGAATAACTTGTCTATGGTTCCATTTCCTCATTTGCAAAAGGCAGAGGACTCCATGGTATCTACAATTGATGATGCTCAGAATTGTGTCATTTGCTTCATTATTTTAATTTCTCCTAGTATTTGGCACTGTGTTAGGCACCGGTTGATTGCTCAAAAAATGCTCCTCCCCCCCAGTAAATGTCTCTTGAGACAGAAGCAAGATAAAAAGATCTTCTCAGAGATATGGGAATGAACAAGCCCTCGGCTGGCAAAGAAAACATGCCTGCTTGCACACATCACACAGGAGACTGTGGGAATATGGGAAAATTAAGGCTGAGGCAACTGGATAAAAAGACTCGAAGGCCAGGTCAGGCTGAAGAGGATGGGCTAGGAAGGAATTCCCCTTGGGAGAGCCTTCATTAAGAATTCACCTAGAGATCTCTGGCTCCAGGCATCCTTCTTACTATGAAGCTGAAGAAGGGAAGTTTTCTGCTGCCTTCCCCCATAAACGTTATGTCTGCTCCAAAGGATGGCCTTTGTCACTTAAGAGACACAGAGGACTATGCACCACAGAATGCCAGGCTCCAAATTGTTCCTGACGCCGATGGCAGTTCTGCACTGGGTACCTTGTCTCCTCTTCCCTCTCACTCCTATTTGCCTCCTGGTCATTTCACTGATCTTTTCTACTCTGTGACCTGGGGAGATCCAGGCACTTGTAACAGAAGAGTCACCCTGGAGAATGTGGCTGCACAGAGGCTTCCGGGCCAGCTATGCATTTCATTTATCCAAGCTCTTTACCTGTAACTGCCATTAACAGAACTGACCACATACACAGGAAAGCACTGACCAAGGACTTAATATGCTCAACCACTAAACTAAGTGCTGGGAAGAGAAAGGAAGAAACCAGTCCCTGCTCTCCAGGGCCTTAAGATCTAACAGGAGACAACCTGAAAACCACCAGATACTGACTGGATCAATGGAAGGCAGTCTTGGGGGAAGGCACTAACACTGAAAGGGGACCAAGAAAGGCTTCTCCCAGAAGATGAATTTTAGCTGAGATTCAAAGGAAACCATGGAAGAGAGGAAGGAGAGATGACGGAGAGAAGGAGAGACATCCAGGCACAGGGAAGCCAGAGAGTGGACAAGGTGTCAGAAGATGGAGAGCAAATTCAAGGGAGAGTTACAGATATAGTTCTAATATCCTTATATTTACCGTAAGCACATATATATATGTATCTGGAAAAGATCACCAAACATCAGAGCTAAAAGGAGTCTAAAAGATCATCCACTCCAATCCTCTATGTTACAGAAAAGGAAACAGGTTTTGTCAAGGTGACCTGCCCAAGCTCCCAAAGCAGATTAGTGGCAGGGCAAAGACCAACTACAACATTCTAGGCCAGTGGTTCTCAACCTTCCTAATGCCACGACCCTTTAATACAGTTCATGTTGTGGTGACCCCCAACCATAAAATTATTTTCATTGCTCCTTCATAACTGTAATCTTGCCATTGTTATGAATTGTAATGTAAATATCTGATATGCAGGATGTATTTTCATTGTTACAAATTGAACATAACCCACAGGTTGAGAATCGCTGCTCTACTGTAAAACAGTACTTTAGCGGAGGCTTATGGGGACGCCAGCTGCTATGACTCAAACATGTTCGTTATTAGCTGTGCGCTTCCCATTAAAAAAACAATAAAGAAAATTCAGGTAATGACAATATAATCTAAGGCAAAGGATTAGTTCTTTTTGTTTAGGGAAAAAGGGAGAAAAAAGACTGATGAGACAAAAAACTTGAAGCACTTTTCCCACTCTAGACAGCGGATTGAATGTACTGGCCCTGTTCTTGGATGAATTCCAGCTGATAAGACTGAAGCTGAGCAGGCATTCTTCCACGTTACCAAATCATAAATGGGCTCTAAAGTGTAAAGAACCAAAAGTCAGGGAAGCAAGTAGGGGTGCCCAGGTGAGGAAGACTATGGTCATACTGATTTAACCAATCCAAGTGCTTTATCTGAGAAGCCTTCCCAGAAGAGGGTGGAGAGCTCAGAAGTCGGCCAGAGGCTCTTCCAGGACTCCCAAAGTCACACTCAGTACAGCAAGGAAATCATTTCTGAACCTGGTTTCGCCTGAGGAGTGAGTACCTAGAGAAATCTGAAGAGAGGCTTAAAGGAAAGCGCTCCTCTGAACAGCTGCCTCCTGTTAGCGTGTGGGCTGAGAGTTTCACTAAATGTGCTCTGGACCTGGAAGATGTTGCCTGACTTCTCAAGTTATTCTCTTCAATATTGGGTGACTGAAAAAATATCTCCCCTAATCATTTTGCATATTCACAAGTTTACTGTATCTGCTCATGGAAGTTGTTCCACTGTGCTTAATTTACCACAAAACAACCATGGGGAGAGGAGCGAAATAGCCTATCAAGGTTTCTTTTACCAAGGAAAACATGAGCCATTTGAAAATGTAATGATGAAATGCATTAACGTATTTTTAAAAAGTCAGACTGCATTTGATCCACAGGTGTCTTCTCCTTATTACTATTACATTTTTAAAACTTAAAGGAAATCTGTCAGAGAAAAATCTGGTAGAAAAAGGATTTCCACTTTTCCTTAGAAAGGGGGTACATTTTTCCTGCCCAGGAGAATGACAATCCTCACTGGAAGCTGGCCATTCGATGTCAGGAGAGGAGGAAAGGAAGGTCCTCCACTAAGAAGTGCCCCGTTTCATGGGAGCCCTCCCCACTGTATGGATGGAGTTACCATGGCTACCAGGCTCTTCCTGACTCCACTATGCCCCCTCCATGCCAATGGCTTGGCTTTGTGGCCTCATATGTGACCCTTGGACTGAATCCGACCTAGAGATCACAGGTTCCCCACCCCCCAGAAGACTTTTCCAAGTGAGAAAAATCTTTATTTTTTATTATTTATGAACTTTAGAGAGTCCCTAGAACCCTAAAGATTCTGCACCTGATTCTCTTCATCTCTCCCTTCTGAAAGCTTTGGCCTACCTACAAAAGTGAGGTAGAGAGAGATTGGTGAAGGGGAATCATCTAACTTTAAAATTCCTACATTTAAGAGATGGAAAAAAAAGGAAGTTTTGTCACATAAGTCTCTAGTCTCCCCTAACATCTGGCAAAATGAAATCTCTACAATTTCCATGGCCATGTATCAGCCCACAGGGCCTTCCTGAGCACTAATCTCACAAGGCCTAAGGTGCTTTTAAAGAGCTAGAGTCTAAAGGGCCATGGAGCTGTGCCTCCTCCCCAGCGCTGTGTGTGCACACTGATCACTATGCAGAGGAACTTGCTCTGGGGGTCCGAGAAAACGTCACAATGAAAGGGAAACACTTCATTTCCCACGTTACCACTGATTCTCTGGCTAGGTCCAATTTCATTTACCATTTGTGGAAAGCAGAGTCTGTCTGAGCTAATGGCTTTGGGAGCTTCCCCTGGGCCCTTCTCAGCCCCTTCTACCCTCTCCGGGGGTGGTTTAGACCTTTGAGGAGTGAGGTATGTGAGGTCCCCCAGAAAGGGCCAACACTCAGCCCTGCACCCATCCAAGTGGGGCTGGGTGAGCAGGCACATACTCCTCTACCCTCAGGGCCCCAAAGTACCTCAAAGGTGAGCTACAGGGTTGCATCTGACCTCTGAAATCAGTGACTACTTCTATCGATTTTTCAGATTTGCCAACACAAACATGGTCCGGTAGCATACATCAGTCAGTCAGCTGTCATTTCTTATGCATCTCCTATGAGCCAAGCACCATGCAAAGCACTGGGAAAACAAACACAGGCCAAAGCCAGGCCCTGCTCTCAATAACTTTGTAGTCTAATGGGGGTGAAAAGATGCAAACAACATGTACAGAGCAAACTGGAGAAAATCAGCATGAGGAGCTGGCATAAAGGGGCTTCTGATAGCAAAAAGCCAGAGAAGTCAGGAAGCAGGGATGAGGAGAGACAGAGTGCCAGTCATGAGGGACAGCCCAAGAAAATACTTGGAGTGGAGTGTCATGCTCAGGGATGAGTGAGGAGGCTGGTGCCCCCCTATCAGAGGGTCAAGGATAAAGCCTAAGAAGAATGGAAGGGTGGGAGGGGACTGCAGGGTCATGAAGGGTTCCACAAGCCACAAAGGACTTTATGGGAGCCACTGGAGTCAATTATGGGGGTACAGAGATAGGTATAGATGTTACCCCCCCCCAAATACCATCCCACCCAATCCACGGCTTCCATAGCCAAACTAATAAGGTTATTTTAGATTTGCAAAGGACACTAAATATATTTACTACATTTTCATTTTTCTTAAAATCCCTCCTCACCAATGGAGTCAAAGTTTCCAAAAATTGTACTTTTCTGAGGTAAGGCAGAAGACAAGTCAATAGAAAGAAGGGCAGGGGTGGGCCTGGGATCTCTCTGCATCTGCAATGCCTTTAGATGGATGGCTTTCCCAGGCTCCAACATCTGGCCCTCCTGCCTTCCAGGCTGGAACTCTCCCCGCACAACACTACCCCATTCTTTCCACCAGAGGGCAGCAAGAAGCCCAGGGCCCTGCAACTTGAGCAGAGCCCATGGATTCTGCACAAGCAAGAGAACCTTTGCTCAATGCCCGCTCACCTTGCCTTCCAGCTTTGAAAACCTCTGTTTTCTTGGGTGCTGAGCTGCAATTCCTGAGTCTCAGGCGACTTCCCAGCAAGTGTTCCAGGGCCAGCCCTCCTGACAGGCTGGTGCCCTTGTTGAGTGGAGATAGTCACCAAGAGGGACACAGGATCAGAGAGACAGCCGACCTCAGCCAGAGGGGGTGAGGGTGGGGCATCGGAGTGCTGGCTGTTTAACAGGCTGAGGGGAGGCCACCGTCAGCACAGGCTCCTTCCCAGGGCCCCACTAGTGATGAGAATTGGGGACTCTCAGGTCAGATGCTTATCATGCACAGATGGTAAAGAAAGGCCTCAAATGGGAAACAAAGAGGGGATGACACCAATTTACAAGCATTTATTAAGCACTGACGCCATGCCAGGTACTGCACGAAGTGCAGAGAATACCAAGAAAGGCAGAAAACACTCCCTGGCCTCAAGGAGCTCGAGGTCCATTGGGGGAGACAACAAACATCAACACAAATTTTAAAAACTGGGCTCGCAATATTTCTCTGTCAATGGATGATGTTAATTATAAAGAACAAAAAAACCTTAGAAAGCTAGATTGTTATTATCATAAGGTCCCTTTAGGGCAAGAGCACACAGTGGACTGAGGTGGGACTGGGAGTGAGAGTCAGGTCTTTCCCCCAGTCTCACCTCACTGCACATGTGAAGCTCCAGCCCAAATGGAGGCCTAGCTCTACAGAGGCTCCCCGAAGCCTTCTCCTCTAGGCTCGATGCCGCAAGGTTTTCTATCTGTGCACAAGATGCCCAAGGCCTCTCTCCAACAGAAAGGAAGCTCCTTAAGAACAGGGACTCTTGGTTCCTGTAACCACAGCACATACATCTCAACACCAAAGTATACAAAGAAAACGATGCTGACTTAGCTGCCTAACTCTCAGGGGTTACAATCAGAGAGCGCACTGTCATCCACTGCTCATTCTGCTCCTCTCTCTCCCTTCCTTTGTCCCCAGGCCTAGAATGTTCCTCCCGCCCCAGAAACCAGGCTGGGAGTGGGAGGGCGCAGAGAGCTTCCTTCTTTTCAGGCTCAGCTTGGAGCCCCTGCCTCTGGAGGCCTTGCTCAGAGCCTCTACTTGGCAGCTTTCCCCTTGAGGCCACATTGTTCTAGTTCTGACTCTGAATGCTCAGAGTCTAGAACACAGCAGGTGCTTATCTAGCAAATGATTGCAAGAGAGATGCTGTGGTACAGGAAAAAGAGCTGAGGAATAAGAACCAAGTGACCTGGACCTCTTCTCAGCCTGTCTGGTGTTTGTCACCTGCTCTGGGTCCTACCCTACTCCTAGCCTCTCCCAGGCACCCCTCAAAGGGCTTCTGTGAACATCTAGTCATTCAGTAGAGCAAGGCCAGCAAGAAGAAGCTCCAACAGGAAACACGTAGCAGCTCAAGCTACCAATGCTATTCTAACTTTAAGGGAAATATTTTATACTTTTCAAAGTCTGATGTAATAACATCATATTCTTTTCACAAAAAACTTGTCATCTCCCCCCCTCCCAAGAGGGTTTTACTTTTTGTGCTCTAGACCAAATACCCATTTGGAAAGGGGAGTCCTTACCTGGTCTGAGAAGGTGTGGGTGTGTAAAAGGGCTGGGTTGGCCTAGATACCGGCTCGGAATCTTCCTCTTTGGAATGGGCTGGAGGGAGAACCTCCTTTGTAAAAAGGGTGTGCATCCTAAGGAAAGAATACAGAGGGTGAAGGAAAATAAATAGGTCTCAAGAGTCTACAGCATACAGTTAACCAACAAGCATTTACTGATGGCCTGAGATGTGTGAGGTCTTTGGATACAAAAAAAGGATGCAATCCCTACTCTTCAGCTTACATTCTCTATCCATACATACTCCAAGCAATCTGAGGACTTGACTCAAAGGGAAAATCATTCAGTAAGTTTTTCCTCCTACTCTTAGACAAAGAATTTAACTTGATTTAGCATGAAAACAAACAGTTCAATAACATCCACTGTCTCAGAACTAGCCTAGCCTAGTTCAGAGAGGTCCAGCACTAAGGATGCTGGCATACTTCTGCCACAGACACTCTAGATATGGTGACAAAAGGGAAGGTGGTAACCAGAAGACAGTGAAAGCACTACATGTTTTAGAAGCCTTAGGCTAGGAGGTGGGAGACTTTTCCAATTACTGTAAGCTACCTTAACTCACTAGTCAGCTAAGGAATGTTCTTTATTATTCTTAAAAGTGTCAGAAACGAGTTGTTTATTGCTAGTCTCTGTTAAATCATAATAAGAAACACAATATTAACAACAGTTATAGTCTGGCTTCCCAAATCCCCTAGTGAAAGGTTATCTACAAAGTTGAATGAACGTGGCTCCACGATGGTGAGCTCAGAGTGGGGTGGGCATGGGACAAAAGGCCCTGCTGTGGAGCAGTTTGGAAAGGAAAGGTCACAGAGTTTAAGCTAGGAGGGTCTTTAGAGAGGGTTTGCACCCAACCCTGGTCTTCTGAAGAAGAGAAGATAGGTATGTAAACTATGTATTGGAGGTGGAAGAAATGGGTAAGAAAATCACATAAAGATGAGGAAGCTCTTGCAGGAAGAGCAATACTGACATGATACTCAAATAGATCTCATTAATTCAAGAGGTCTCTTCAATGATGAAGAGAAAAATCTGTCTACTCCTGCCAATTCCTGGGAACTCTTCTTTCTTCATCTTCCCCTGAGGGGCAGGCTTCCTCACTTTCTCCTGACACTGTACCAACTGAGTTCTGCTGTCCACTTCTAAGTTTTTATTCTTTACAGGGAACCAGGTCTTCTTCTTTGGCCATTTGTACACAGTTCCACAGTGTTCCTTTGCTTCTTATGCTTCGGAGTTCCTAAATGTTCACATGTATGTATGCATGTGTACACACATGCACATGCATGCATATACATGTATGTACACACATATAAACACAACACATACACCTTTCTTCCTGCCTCCTCACTCCCACCACAGGCCTCTCCATTGCCCTCCAGTTGATGCTCATCTCTAATTCTTTGGAGGCAGCTATATTCTGAGTGACACTCATTCTTCCAGCTCTGGAGTTTCCTGCTCCCAGCCTCATTCACGTGTACACGTGTACATGTATCCCCAACATAGACCATGAGTTCCTTGATGTCAGGCACTATTTTTTGTCTCTGCATTCTCAGCTTTTAGCACATATTAGGTATTTAACGTTTGTTAAATGACTAAACTTGAGGTTGGCCTAAAGCAGTGGTTCTCAACCTGTGGGTTATGTTCAATTTGTAACAATGAAAATATATCCTGCATATCAGATATTTACATTACGATTCCAAACAGTAGCAAAATTACAGTTATGAAGTAGCAACGAAAATAATTTTATGGTTGGGGTCACCACAACATGAGTAACTGTATTAAAGGGTCGCAGCATTAGGAAGGTTGAGAACCATTGGCCTAAAGCAACATGGACATCTCCGTGGTCGATTTACAGGACGTGGAGAAGGGTCACAAAGAAGTAAGGACACAGTGTCTATATCCACAAGATCGGAATTGTTGAATGTGGCAAAAAGATCAAGAAAACACTGCCTTGGACAGATCATTTAACTCTAAAACTCTACGTCCTTATTTGTAAAAAACAAGGACTGGACAGAAAAGCTGACCCTTCTTTCTAACAAGTATCTTTCAGCTCCAACATCCCACCAATCAGATCTCATTACTATGGGCGCTCCCCACCTGTTTGCCTCCCCCCATGGAGCCCAGAACGGTGCCTTAACCCCCAGTCTCGTACTGTAAAACAACAACTTCGTAGTCGGAGGGCTGGTATCAATTGAAAACTGGGCACCCGAGGAGCCCAAGAGCGTCCCTGACCCCTCTCCTGACTGTCCCACCTCCCGGCTTGGTCAGCTTTTGCTCCAGTCTCATCCTTCTTCAGATTGCCTGCTGCAGGTGGGACTAAGCCCATGCGGGCTTCTGGGGCACATCGCCCCAAGGATCATTTACTAGAAGCCAGCAACTGGAAAGCGCCGCTTTCTCTTCCCGCCCCTGCTTCGGGGGTCCCTCAAGACCAGAGGAGGTCCCCATTCCCCCGACGGCTGTTCCACGTTTTTCCCCAGCGGAGGGTGGGAGCTGTGCTTATGGACGGGCCCGCTGCCCACCCCTCCGAGCCTCGGTTTCTCCCCCGGCGCTCGCCTCCAGCCGGCAGCCCGGAAAATCTCGACTCTAACCTGCGAGGCCATGGGGTCTCCTGGTGGCGGGCCCGAGCCGGGGCGCCCAGAGGAGCCAGGGCATCGCCGCCGGGCCCTCGCGCGTTTGGGAGACTAGCCGCCAGCACAGGCGGCCGCCGCGTCGCCGGGAGACCCAGGCGCTTCCGGCTGCGCAGGCGCCCGCGGGCCAGCCTGGGGCTTTCAGCCGGGACTGCGCGCGGTGCTGGGCTATGGCGTCACAGGCGTCCGGCGCTGTGGCGTCCCCGGGCGCGGCCCCGCCGGCGCCACTTCAGGGCTGCCTTCCGAGAGCGCCTGAGTTACCAACCCATCCAGCTGCCGCCCGCTGCCAGCCTACCAGCGTCCACCAGTCCCGGGAGTCAGCGGCAGCATGGGAGGAAGTGGAGGCGTGTGCGTCAAGCACGGCTGCGCGCTCGGGCAGGCGACGAACTCGCCCGGGGGACTTCTAGAAGGTTCGTGCGCAAGTGCGGCGGGGCGGGGCGCGGGGGAGGAGCCGCCGCCAGGACCCCTGGGTCCCACGAGACTGGCCGGGGGGCGGAGCCATCTGCAGTCCAGGGCCCAGTCCGCTCCCACGTCGCGCTTCCACCCGCTTACCTCCTCCGCCTCCTCCGTCTCCGCCGGCCCCGCCTTCGTCACGCGCGAGCGCGAGCAGCCGCCCGCCGCCGCTCCAAAGTCCGCTGCTCCGGCCCCTGCCGCTCCAGCCTCGGCCCCCGCCGCTCCAGCCCCGGCCCTAGCTCCAGCCCCGGCCCTCGATCCAGCCCCAGCCCTAGCCCCAGCTCCGGCTCCGCCCAACATGGACAGTCGCAAACTCAGCGAGCTCCAGGCCTTCATCCGGCTCTGCCAGCAGGACCCGGGCCTTCTGCACACCGGCGAGCTGCGGTTCCTCCGGGACTGGGTGGAGAGGTGAGGCCCGACCGGGGCGGGACAGAGGGACGGTTGGGGAGCGGAGGGAGCGGCGGAGGCCCAGGTGCGTGCTGGGCGCGAGGGGCCGGGATGCGAGCAAAACTGCTCGACCCCGGCCTGCAAGGATAGCACGCGCGCCCCACTCCTTAGCTGAGAGGGGAGAGCGCGCCCGGGCTGCGCGGGGAGGGGGGGGGGGAGCGGGGGGGGGGAAGGGGAGGCAGGGAGGAAGGAGGGGCGGGGCGCGCGTGCGCGGGGGCCAAAGGCCCTGAGTACGCCAGGGGGAGGGGCGCGCGTGCCCGGGCTGTGCAGAGGGGGAGGGGCGCGCATTCTCGGGCTGCTGGAGGGCGCGGGCCCGGCGGGGAGCCCACCTTTTTTCCCAGTGGGGTCCTCGTGCTGTGGTCCAGTTATTTCCGGGCACGGCCAGTTCTCTCCCAGGGGTGGGGGCGGCTGCCCCGCTGGATTGGGCGGGGGGGAGGCAGGGGCGTGTCCGGGGGCGGGGCGGGGTCTCCTCCAGAGGTGGGGGGGGGCTTCAGACCAAGGTCACCCGAGCGTCCTGTCCCCTTCCTGCGGCCGTCTGATGCGGGGGAGTAGTGCCTGGCCGGGCTCTTGGCCCGCCTCCCGGAGTCGGATTCCCGAGTGTGTTGTCCCCGGCACATCTTCGGAGAGCCGCCATGGGCTCCTCTCTCTTCTCCGGGGCTGCTGACAGCTGGCAGTGGAGCCAGGTCTGTGTCTGTCTCTGACTCTTCTCTGCCTGGGATCCGAAATGCCCTTCCTGGAAGGCTCAGGCGGTCTCTTAATCCGCTTGAGATCTGATTTTACCTACAGAGAAAGGCACAGGGATTGTCTACGCAGTGAGGGCAAGATTTGATTTTTTTTTCCTTATTTTATTAGAGTTTTCAACATTCACATCCATGAGATTTTGAGGTTTAAGTTTTCTGCCCATCTCTTCCCTCCCCCCTCTCCAAGACAGTGTGCGGTCTGATAAAGACTCTACATAAACATTCTTATTAAATATTTTGACGTGTTATTTTGTAAAAAAGAATGAGAATGAATGGCAGAAATGAGAAAGAAAAAACAAAAAGAGAGCACACAGTCTGCTCTGATCTGCATTCAGACTCCATAGTTCTTTCTCTGGATGTAGATAGTAGTTTCCATCCTGCGTTTTCTGGAGTTGTCTTAGATTCTTGCATTGCCGAGAAGAGAGCTAAGTCTATGGAAGTTAGTCATCACATAATGTGACTGTGGTTGTGTACAGTGTTCTCTTGTTTCTGCTAATTTCACTTAGCATCAGTTCATAAAAGTCTTACTACATTTTCCTGAAATTTACCTGGTGTCAGTACAATAGTATTACATTACATTCATATACCACACCTTGTTCAGCCATTCCCGCATGGAATTTTGGCCACCACAAAGAGAGCTGCTATAAATATTTTTGTGCTTGTGGGTTCTTTTCTCATTTTTATGGTCTCTTTGGGATATAGCCCTAGAGGGGTTTGTACTTTTTCATAGCCTGTTGGGCATAGTTCCACATTGCTCTCCAAAGTGGTTGGATCAGTGGTTGGATCATTGTTGGACCACCAACAATGCATTAGTATTCGATTTTCCCACATCTCCAGCATTTATAATTTTCCTGTTTTGTCACATCTGATAGGTGTGACATGGTACCTAAGAGTTGTTTTAATTTGAATTTCTTTAAAGATTTGATTTTCTTAAAGAGGAAGATGAACCCAAGACTATAAGACCAACAAAAGGAAGTTAATGAGACATAAGGCATCCACTCTAAATCAGCAGCATTTGGCTCTCAGCACAAGCTCTGGAGCAGTCTTTAGAGTAAAAAATTTTGAAACCACATTTTTATTGGTGGTATAGTTTTCAGTTGACTCCCCCAATCTATAGATTTTTTAATGCTAAAATTGGTCCGTGTGATACTTTCACAAGGAGCCTTTTGTCTATAACCTAGCTCATCTTGGATTCTGAGCATGTGGTTCCTTTAGCATTCTGAGAAAGATTTTTACATTTTCATTCTGTCAGAAATACCCTACTTTACAATTTCCCCACATGATAAGGAGCAGAGAAGTACACTGTTTCTATGGATTCTGAAAATTTTAGTGTTCAAAATAAAATTTTGACAGCCCCCCCATTATTATTTAAATGGATTTGTGATCCTTCACTTGTAGAATTCTCTTTAGAGATGCAGGTGAGAGCTCACTCATCCCTGCCCGGCCCACAGGAGCCTCAGTCCATAGGGATCCTTCCAGAAGTCAGACCAGGGAGCTCAGCCATGGTGCTGGGAGCTCTTCTGGACCTTGGCTGACATCCTGAGGAGCTCACTCACACCTGCTCCCTATGGGGTGGACTGCTTCCATGTAGTAACACTGCTCTAATGATTAACTTTTAAAGATGGACTTTTGCTGTTATGGCAAACTTGGAATAAGTAAGAGGGCTTTACAGCTTAATTAGAGTAAACCAGACCGGTTTTACTTTGCTCAGTCATTATCATCTCTAGTGTCTGTCCCAGATCTTGAGACACTGGAGTGGGTTCTGTGCTGTTAGAAGTGCAATGAACTCTGGCCAATTGACAAATCTCGTCTGTTTGATTTATTTCCTGTGTGGACAAATGGGGTAAACTCTTTTGAGCTCACAACCACTTATCATTCTTTGTAAGACTTTACAGAGGAGTTTATCTTCGAATCCAATGATGCCCACAGCCAAATTCTCCTTTGGCAAGTCACATTATTGCTAGCTACTAAAGGGCTTTCTGCTCTCTTCTGGGTTTGTTGTAGCAACTGGTTTACGGTAATTTAGTTTCTGGATGAAATAGTGGGTTTTGCTGTCATTTTTATTGTCCATTGCCATATTTGATTTTCAGTAGCTTGTTGAAATATTTCTGTTTTACCGTAGGCCCTATTTTTTCTCCTCATAACTATGTTTATTGTAAAGTCTACTTTTAGTTCTGGTGAGTTGATCATTCAGCTTTCCAGAGATAACGGGTAACTCCCTCTTAATTGTCTTTTTGCCTGTAGAAATGTCAGTTTTGTCTTGGGCATCTTTGCTGGGCACAATTTCTTTTTTTTTGAACAGAGTTTTGGAAATAATGAAGTATGGCACTTCTCATACGATTTATGCAGATTGTATAGCTTTGGTTGTCCCTCATTTCTTTTCTCCCTAAGCCATACTTTCCTGGGGACTTCTTCTGATTCTCACTTGTCCCCACCTTTGTTCATTGAAGTCCTGGAGTATTTGGATTTTTCTGCCTCTTCCTCTTCTGCCGCTGATGTTGGCACACAGGCTGCGTTGATTGTCATAGTGACCATTTTACAGACATCTTTTGTTAGTACTGCAACATGTGACAGCCACAAATGTCCTGTGAAATATTCTTGTTGATTTTGTGTGTTTAATACAGCAGTTCTCAACCTGTGGGTTATGTTCAATTTGTAACAACGGAAATACATCTTGCATATCAGATAGATTCATAATAGTAGCAAAATTACAGTTATGAAGTAGCAACGAAAATAATTTTATGGTGGGGGGTCATCACAACATGAGCAACTGTATTAAAGGGTGGCATTAGGAAGATTGAGAACCACTAGTTTAGTAAGACCTGCTCTTCTAGCTCCTTTTGTTGCATCTCAAAGAGTACCTGTGGATTCTGGCTTAATTTGTAGTAGCTAATCAACAAGCACTTGTTCAGTACTGACTAGGGGCCAGGCACTAGGCTGAGGATAAAAAGAAAGGCAGAAACCCAGTCCCTCCTCTCAAGAAACTCAAATTCTAATGAGGAAATTACATGGAAGTAACAACATTACATACATGTAAGAGATAGCATGAATGAAGTGGGGGGGGTGAGACCAGGAAAATGAAATTAAAATTCCACCTTTGGAATACGGTGGAATTTGAGCTGAGTCTTACCGGAAGCTGAGGAGGAGTGCATGCCAGGTAGGGGACACAGGCCAGGCAAAGGTGAGGAGTTAGGAGATTGAGTGCTTGGTCTAGTAATAGCCAGTAGTCTGGAGGAGCTGCATTGTAGGGGGTATGCAGGGGAAGCACTTAAGAGTCATTGAAAGGCTGCCAGTTGCCTTGTTGCGAAGGTCTTTATGTGGCCAAAGAATACTTTATATTGGGTCCCATATCATAGGGAGTCACTTGTTTGTTTGAATTGGAAGCTTACATGGTCATACTTGAACTTTAGGAAAATTTCCTTTGGCAAATGATGTGGATATTGATAGGCCCTTGTGATAATTCAGCCATGAGGTTTTGGGTGGAGAGAAGAAGGTGGCCGGTGTATGTAAGAGATGAGACTCAGGTAAGAAGGACCAGATTTGCCAGTGGATTGGGTGTGTGCAGTGTGTATAAGGATGACCACTAGGTGGGGAGCCCAGAAGCATGGGGGGTGGGGGTGGGGTAGCCCTTGTCAGAAGTAATGGGAGATTTGGGAAGAGAGGAGGGTTTGGGGAAAGATCCTGAGATCTGGACATAGCAGTTGTTGGGAGCCTTGGGAGATGAAGAGACTTCCCTAGAGTCTCACACACACACAACCAGGTCCTTCTGGCTCCAAGGTCAGCATTTGATCTCTCCTCCTTCTCCCCCTCCCTCAGTTATGCTGTTGTTGCCTCCAGGAAGAGTTTATGTGGATTATTTAATAGTACTAGGGAGTTTGAGTTAGACCATGACCTAGTTTGATCTGCACTGGAAGAAGTGTGCAGCTGTGCCCTATGGGTAATTATTTTCTCTGAGAGAGAATAAAACCTAATAATAGTTGGCAATATAAAATGTTGGCCTGATCCCCCAGAATGACCACTTTTTCCTCTGATACTGTATTTCACATAATCTCCTGTACTTGAATGCTATTTTTTTTCATCAATCACAAGTATCAAATGTCAGTCACAAGCACTTATTAAGCAATCACAGTATGCCAGGAACTATGTGCACTGGAAATTTATTGTTGGTTGGCCTTCATTTTCTGGAGAGGGTTGTGACATCAGGGAAGTGATGCCATGTCATGCAAGTGAATTGGATTTAAGTGAGGCAGGGCTGTGCAAAGTCATACCAGCTTCACTTTCTCCTCCAGAGCCATCTGGGTCCAGTGACCAGCTACAGATCAGGACAACTGGAGATAACCCTGGATGCCCTGTGACATCTTGACCTTTTATTTTTTTAAATTGGTTTATTTATTTTTCATTTACGATATTCAGTTTCACAGTCCCTTGAGTTTCAGATGTTCTCCCTCTCCCCCCATCATGGCAGCATGCACGCAGATATAGGAACTACAGATATGTTCCCATTAATCATTAGTCAGGTTATAAAGGATTATAACTGATGAAAGAGAAAAAGAACAAAACAAGAAAAAGAAACAGAGTAAGTAGTTTGTTTCAATCTGCACTCAGACTCCCCATCTTCTTCTCTGGATGTGGATATCGCCTTCAATCATGAGCCTTTTGGAGTTGTCCTATATCCTTACATTGCTGAGAGGAGCCCAGTCTGTTGAAGTTAGTCGTCACACATACGTTGTGTCTGTGATTGTGTACAAGTTTCTCCTGGTTCTGCTCTTCTCGCTCAGCATCAGTTTATATAAGTCTCTCCAGGTTATTATGAAGGCCGTCTGCTCCTCTTTTCTTATAGCACAGTAGTATTCCATTGCATTCATATACCACAACTTGTTCAGCCTATCTTGGCCTTTTAAAGCTAAGGTCTGAACAGGTCTCAGTCTGAGGCAACACCCATTCAGTGATTAAGGCTGATTTCTAGTGAAGGAGCCTTAATCACTGAAAATACAAATACTGAAAGAAAAAAAGGCAGACCCTGACCTCAAAGAACTTATATTCCAACAGGGGAAGAAAGGAGCTGAAAGGGGGCTTCCCACGGAGGTTCCGAGAGGAGCCAGCCAGGCCAGTCCGAGGAAGGGCTGCCTCTGTGGCAGGGGCACCTGGAGAGGGGGGAAGGTAGCAGCTGGGGATATGAGGGAGCCCTGAGGTGGACAACCTTCTGTCCAGTCTGGCGCGTCGTGCTGGCTTTTCCACTTTGTTTGGAGCTTCACTCTTCTTCCCCCCTGGTCGCTTCAGCTTAACCCTTGATGCAGCCCAGCGCTCCTCTTACTCTTCCCCTGTTTAATTTTTGGTACTTCCTACTACTTTAGCCCCTCTCTGCTTGACCTGCCCTCCAGCTCCTTCAGCAGATAACCTTGAAATGAGAAAATTGAAGCAACGATATTACTGATAGCATTTAAAGTTTGTTGAGTACTTTATTAAAGACATCTCGTTTAATTCTTAGAACAGTCTTGTGAGGTAGATGTTTACAGGCCTTATTAGCACACATTTGCAGAAGAAGAAACTGAGGCCCAGAGCAGTTAAGAGACTGGCCTGTGGTTTCATATCTAATGCAGAGCCTTTTGGTCCCCTCTTTTCCCCTACTCTACACCTCAAAACCACTCTTGTTTTCCCACAAGATACATGTACATAATTTTTTTTTCAATTAACAGGCATTTATTTTCTCTCCTTCCCACCTACTATCTCTCTCCCCCAACTCGAGCAGAAAAAGGGAAAATAAAACCCTTTTAACACATGCTTAATTGAGCAAAACAAATTCTCTGGCTGGCCCTTCCCAGAACCATATGTGGGTCACAGTCTGCCTTTCTGAGGCATCTCCTCCCGTCAGGAGGGGAGCTTCCAGTCTTCCTCGTCAGCCTCTCAGATAGTGCTGGGTCGTTGCTTCTTGGCGTTCATTTCTCTGGTTCCACTTTCTTCCCGCCATGTTGGTTCCTACAGACTTTCCCAGGTTTCTCCGCAGCCACCCCTTTCTTCCTTCCTCAGAACACAAGAGCGTTCTATTCATTCATCCAGCCCTCCCTGTGGATGTCACCTCTACCAGAGCTGCTCTCCTCATCTTTTTGTGCCCCTGGGTCCTTTTCCTCTTCTTTTATTGCTCTCTTGACTACAGGGCCCAGCAGTGGTGTTACTGTGGAAGACTGGACCAGGTCACAGATCCTGCAGGGCATCAGGGACCCGCTTTCCTCTTGGCCCCTCCAGCGTTTGTCATCTTTGTTCCTCTTCCTCTCATCCTGAGTTCTTTGATTCCAGCTCTGAGAAGCCGGTGGCCCTTCCGCTTGTGTCTTCCTGGCTTCTGGGAATCTGCTCCATCCCGCATACTCTTTTCTATGGACATTTTTCCTGTTGCTCATAACACAGAGCATGCTCAAGTTTCTGTCACCCTTAAGAGACCTTACCTTGACTTCAATACACCTCGAGGTCTCTTTCCTTTCACACTCCAACCTTCTCCAAAATATCGTCTCCATTCATTCACCAACCCTACTGCTCAACTGGGACATTCTTACCTATTGCAGAAAATAAAATCCTCCCTTCTACTGGGTAGCAGCCTTTGCTGACCTCAGTTAAGTCCAGGGCCTTCTCTGCTGATTATCTCCAGCACTGGGGCACAGCTTTTGCTTGTCGCCTTCCACCGTTGACTGGGAACTCCTTGAGGGCCTTTTACCCTTCGTTCTATCCCCAGTGTTTGGCCTGGACCTTATTAAACATACTGCCTCAGTGACTGAGGCAGGAAATGGAAACCAGCATTTCCCTTCAGGAGCTTAGTTTAATTAGAGTGATAAGAAACAGATAAATGACTCATCCTGATTAGATGCCCTTGCCCAGGAAACATCCAGAAAGTTCTAAGAGAGTGAAATCTTCCAGAAGGACTCAATCCCTTCTGCTGGTGGCTGGGTGGTTACAAACCAAGAAGGGAAGTCACTTCATAGCTGACTGTGTTGGCATGAATTTTAAGCACACAAGATGTCCTTTGTGCTGTCGTCAGAAGGACTTTGGATGCTAGTCATAGAAAACCTGACCTTTTAGGTAACATTTTGTAATGGCTAGAAATCAGTTAAGTAACACTTTATGGGATTAGAAATTAGCCAAGTAAAACTTTATGGACTTAAGATGGGAGTCAAGAAACTGGCGTAGGGTAATTTGTCTCTTTCTTGCTTGGTTGTCACTCCCTATGCCCCTCTGCATACCCTACAGATGTAATCACAACCCCCCTGCCTTAGTAACAGCTTGCTTGCACCTGCTTAGTAACAAATGGTGTTAGTTAGATACGTAAACCTAGCAGTGAAGCTGTATTGTATAAAAGATTCTCTACCTCTGAGCTAGGGGCTGCTCCCTTCAGATTGGCACTTAAAGAAAGGGATAGCCCCAGCTAGTAAAAATAAAGCTCCTAAAACTTTGCATTTGGACTCTGTGGTCACTCTGTTAAGACTTGCCGTTTCAGTTTAAGGTGTTGTAGCATTTTATTTTCTTTGAACCTCAGAAAATCATATAAGGTATGCATTATGGGATAAACGTTTTCCAGTTTTATGGATGAAGTAGAAGACTCAGAGGCCTAGGGCTACATGGCAAGGACCTGGATTCAAATTTGGTGTTTACTACTTAGCAGCACTGTGTGTTCTGGCAAGTCCTGGAGAGCCTCCTAGGATTCAGTTGGCCATCGGTAAATTAAAGAGATTGGCCAAGGTAAAAGGTAGCTGGGCTCCCTCCCATTTCATAGCAGCCATCCCATAACTCTACTCAGATCCTGTGGGCTCCAAGTTCATCAATCTTTTTAGTATGGCTGCCCCTCTTTTTATTGGAGTTGTGGGAAGAGTCAAGAATGTGGTTGTGCGGAAAGAAATGGGATGAAGAAGGAATGGAAATGGTCAATCATCTCAAATCCTACAGAGTTCAAGGGGGAGGGGAAGACAGTTGGGCAGCCTTCTGGAAGTGACCCTGGGCAGCTAGGTGGTGCCATAGTGCACAGAGCCTGGGCTGGAGTCAGGAAGATTCATCTGCCCCAGATGCTTAGTAGCTGGGTCAGTTTTTGTTGGGTCACAGAGCTGCCCTGCGGGAAGTCAGTTATTAGTCTGTTTTAGATATGTCAACAATGATGCTACTAAGGGTCGGTGGTATCTGTCTCATGTGGAAAGAAGATGGTGGTAGTGTTTTGCTTCCCTGTGGCTAGTTAGGAAAAGCTTAAGTGTATGTAGCTCACAAATGTTCCATTTAGGATAGGTTTCACTGTGGGTGTATTTCTGCCAGGATAACCCGCTGATAATTATACAAGGTTTTTTTATGGCATTAACAAAATGCCAACTAAAATGAATTCTGCCATATTCATAGTAGAATAGAAAGTGATGGTTGTACACAAAACTTGGAATCTTGTGTGGCTTGCTTTTCAAGTATGTGACTTTCTGAGCTGCCCCGTCTGGCTGTGATTCCTCCCAGGCTTCCAGTTCTTTTCTGGTATGTAGCTGTTTGTTGTCAGCTGTGATGACATAGTACGACTATTTGTGTTAAGATATTTCATGAGTACTTTTGTTAAAATTTGAAATTTTTTTGCTTTTTTTTTCCAGTATGGGTGGTAAAATTCCACCTGCTCCACATAAAGCGAAATCAGAAGAAAAAATCAAGGTAAGTTAAGATTAATTCTAGTTTTATCATTGTGAGTGCAGCCAACTTTGGCTTTTTTTGTTGTTGATTTATTTTCCTTTTTAAAAAAAAAGTTTTTTATTCAGCCAAGATCTACCTCTGCCTCCCCCTCCTCCCCCCAAAAAAAGAATTTGATAACACAAGACAAACACAACTCATTGCACACAGGTATCAAAACAAACTTCTGCATTGGCCATGGCCTAAAAATGTGTGTCTCATTTCACATTCTTAGTTCTTTACTTGTCGGGGTGGGTGGGTGCTTGATTTCATTGTTACAGAGAAGAGTTCAGCACCAGGATGCTACTTGTTTTGCTTAGGACTCATCCCCCTCACACTCTCCTCTCCCACACACCACCAATCTACTCTCTCTTTAATTCCTTCTCTTTCCCTCCTTCCCTGTTGAGTGAAATGTATTTCTGTACCCAGCTCTTGATGTGAGTGTGTTTTGTGCGATGTCTGGTGTGTATGTGGATTCCTTCTTGGTTCAGGTGTCAGGCCTCACCACCCTCACTCCTCTTCCTCTTTGTGTAGCTGTCACTTATATGCCCTTCTGTGTGAGATAAGTTTATACTGACCTCCGTTTCCATTCTTTACTTTAAAAAGATCGTCAAGATTTAACAGACCCACTTGTAGACCTTGACTCCTTCTGCTCCCTCTGTGATCTCTGGTGATGATGGGGTTCACAGGCACCCATGCATCCTCTCCCCATGTTTGAATGGAAGCTGTCTATCCTTGTTTAGACCTTTATCTTTTAAGTTCATTTGTGTTTACCTTTTCATGTTTCTCTTCACTCCTGTTTTTAAATCTCAAAGCTTTTCTGTAGCTCTGGTCTTTCTATCATGAATGCTTAGAAGTCCTCTTTTTTTTTTCAAAAAGGTCCAACTTTTCCCCTGTAATATTATATTCAATTTTGCTGGGTCACTTATTCTTAGCCATATGCCCATTTCCTTTGCCTTTTGGAATGTCATATTCCAGGTTCTCAGTAGTGGTGGCTGCTGATACTCTTGACTGTGGTCCTCTGTACTTGAATTTTTTTTCTGGCTGTTAGCATTAATTTATCTTTACTGTGGAAGCCTTAGATTTTGGCAATGATGCTCCTGTAAGTTTTCATTTTGAGATTTCTTTAAGGTTGTGAGTTGTAGATTTTTTTTTTTTAAATTTTGTCCTTTGGTTCTCAGAGGTCTGGGCAGTTTTCTTTTTTGAAACATTCATTTTTAAAAATTTTGAGCTCAAAATTCTTTCCCTCCAGCTCCTTCCCCACCCCATTTATAAAGCAAGTGTTACATCAGTTATACATGCAAAGTCACGTAAAACAATTCCATATTAGCCATGTTGCCAAAAAAAAAAGCCAAACAAAAAGTCTGTTTCACTCTGCACTCAAAAGTTTATCAGTTGTCTCACTCTCTCTCTCTCCCTCTCCCCCCCCACCCCGAGATAGATAGCATTTTTTTATCGTGGATCTTTTGGATCTTGGATCATTGTCTTGATGACGATAACTAAGTCTTTCATAGTTGATCATCACTGTAGTATTGCTGTTACTGTGTAGTTTGGTCTGATGTATGCTCGTTGCACTTTGTATCAGTTCATATAAGTATTCTGGACAGTTTTCTTTTAAGATTTCTTGAATTAGAATGTCTAGCTTTTTTTGGTCATGGTGTTCAGATAATCTAGTGATTCTTAAATTTTTCTCCTCAGTCTGTTTTCTAGGTTGGTTGTTTTTAATATGAGATATTTTACATTTTTCTTTTTTTAAAAAAAATTCCTCCTTCATCTCTTCCAGGAATTCTGGTTGAGTTTGTGCCCATGTTGTGGAGCCATTCTCTCCCTCTGGGTTTGTATCTTGAGCTTCCCTGCACTGTTTGAAAAGCTCATTAGGATAGGAGTCTTTTATTGGTTATCTGTCCTTCCAGCCTTCTTCTTGACTAGAGACTATAGATAGGCTCTGCACACTTCTGGAGGGAAGGTCTAGCCTACTCCTCTTGCTGCTTTCTTGGGGTATTGAATATCATGTTGTTTCAGGGTCTCGGGTACAACTTGGGCTGGGGACCTATAAGCTATCAGTGCTCCTAGAGTGGTCTGACCAGGGCAGAGTCTGATTGTTCTGCAGACTAGATGCTGCTGGACTTGGCTTCTGTTAATTGGCAGGGAAACCCTGGAGGTTCAGAGCAGCAGAATTGTAGGTTCCTCTTTGTTCTGGAATTCTCACTTGGTTATTCCCCTGCAGCTTGGGCCTAAAGGCTGGAAGGGAGACCCTGCTCTGAGCTTAGGATCTAAGCCACGTTGATGCTGCTGCTGCTGGTGGCAGTTTCTGAACTTCCTCCTTTCTCAATAAACAGTCCAGGGCGTCTTTACCCAGCAGTGCCCTTCTCACTCTGCCTTGGGAAGCAGAGATGCCAATTGGCGCCTTGCCCCAGTTGCAGCGGCATGACATAGGCCTGAGGGTGCCCAAGTCTGGGTCTGGGACCTTCTTTTGTATTGATACATAGCCTCTTCCTGTATACGAGGCACTCCTGCCTGGCATTGTTGCCATCTGTCTCCCTTTGCCAGCCTGGGCCGGGCAAAGGACTCACAGGGAGTTTTTTTTAATTTCTCCATTAAGATTCATTCTGGTGCATTTTCTAGCTCTGATTTGGAGGAATTGTGGACAGGAGCTCAGCTTCCTTCTACTCCACCCTTTCTTTGGGTTTCTTCTGGATCTGTTTCTCTTCCCCTTAAATTCCAAAGCCCATTGTATCTATGGTCAGGTTTTTAAGATGAGAAAAATAACTGTTTTGAAAAATTCTGAATTGACTTCTGGCATTCGTGAGAGAGAAAATAAGCATTTGTGCACTAGCTGTTGTATGGCAGGCCTGTGCTGAGCACTTGACAAAGAGCTCCTTTGATGAGCCAGTACATGATAGCTTCATAACGTGGATATTTTCTGAACGGAGTGTTAAATCCTGGGCTTGTTAAACCAGAGTCTTTGGACCTAAAGAAGGGTCTTCAGATAGGAGCAAACTCCTTATTCTTGTAAATGAACAACCTGTATTCTTCACCAAATAAGAGTGTTTTCCCTACCTCACAGTGTCTGCCCTTGGTGCTGCTGGTGAGTTCTAACACTGCTGAGTGGAACGTGACTTTGTTGGCCCTTCTTTTGTCAGGAGGAAAATACTGAAAGTAAGAAACCTGAAGAATCCCCCAAACTAGAAGAGCTGGACAGTGAGGAGAGTGACGTAGGTGAGTAAGGCATGGTCATGTGATGCACCTGGCTGGGGTGGGGAATTTCTGGCAACCTCCAGATTACTGAGAGGTAGGTGTTTTCTCTGCCCCCTGCAGAGATTGATAATGAAGGAGTGATTGAAGCAGATACAGATTCCCCTCAGGAAATGGGAGATGAGACTGCCGAGGTGAGTTCTAGACCTTTCTTTTCTTCTACCTTGAGGCTTGGGCAGACATCAGGACTGATAGCCCACAGGCCCTGCCACAAAGGAACTTCTGTGGGTGGAAGTGCTAATGCCCCCTCTTTTCTCTGGTTCTGAAAGCTAGAACGAGCATTAAGTAGCTACTGTGTGCCAGTTACGGTGCTGGGAGACAAGGATCAAAGGTGAGATAACGCCCATGCTGTCAGGGTAGAAAGCAGGAGTTCCTCAGTATCCTCAGAATAAGTACATGGTCAGAGATAAGGGCCTGGGAAAGGCCTTGTGTGGAAAGGGTAGAATATTTGGATTTTTGAGGTAAAGGGAGTGGGAAATGCACCAAGGCCTTTGTGACAGCCTGTATAGAGCCACGGAGACAGAGAGAGTAACCTGTGTGAAGGACAGAGAAGACAATTTGAACTGCCTGCGGAGGGTGGTATGATGTAGAATTAGATTGGGGGGGGGGAGCTGCTCTAAGGACTTTTAAAAAATGCAAGAATTTGTAATTTTATTCTGGAGATGATTGAGAGCCCTTGGGAGTTCGGGAAGTGACATGGTCTCGTCAGTTCCTTGAAGGAAATCATTTTGCCTTCTCTGTGTTGGGTGGACTAGAGTAGGAAGAGATGTGAAGAACGGGAAACCAGTTAGGGGGTCATTGCTGTCTCCAGGTGAGAGGTGGTGCTATTGAACCTGAGCTAAGATGGCAGATTCACTGGGTATTATGGAGGTAGAAAATTGGGCAAGATTTGGCAGCCCAGTTTTGGCTGTGTTAGGGTGCCTGAGAATGAGGTGTGGAGGCTGATGCCATGGTTATGAATGATCGCTCGCCTGGTAGATGGGGTGCTGTACCTTTATGAAACAGGGATGTAGAAGAACATGCTGTGGAATTGAGGTGTTTTGGGGACATCTAGTTGGGAATGTCCAGTAGTCCATGGGTCCTGGAAGTCAGAGGGTGGCCTGTCTGTCCATAGGGGGCTGTGAATGATGAACCAACCAAGGAAACTGGGAGAGAAGTTTTTACAGCCTAAGTTGAATTAAATATACTACAAGTTTGAAGCATTTTGAAATGGGTCCAGAAAGGTCCTAATGACAAAAGAACATGTCCTGAAGTCTGTTAAAAGGAAAAAAGGCTATTGTAGAAGGTACTTTTCTTAGACTTTGTTCTTTTTAATGTCATAAGGAGAAAGACTTGAATACTAATGAGCATATTTTTTGAAAAAATCCTGGGGGCGGCTAGGTGGTACAGTGAATAGAGCACTGGCCCTGGAGTCAGGAGGACCTGCAATTCGCCCTCAGACACTTAACACTTACTAACTCGTGTGTCCTTGGGCAAGTCACTTAATTAACCCCAATTGCCCTGCCTTCCTCCCTCCAAAAAGGAAAAAAAAAGGCCAAGATAAAAAAAACCTGATGGAGAAAAAAATACCTGAACAGAAGGCTGATCTTGGACACGTGATACAGAAATGTATTTTCTGCTCCATACTTGAAGCTGCCTTTACTGTTGCCACACATTCGTGACTTTTTTCATGGGTAGAAATGAAGAGATGAGTGTGTGCATTTCAGTTTGGATCTTCTCTCTTCAGTTTAGCCAGTGAGTTAGCTTCCCTCCCTTTGGAGAAGGACTTGGAGCAGTGCTGTTGTGCTGTCATGATGTGTTGTGGGCGTTATCTCAGAGAAGTCAGAGTCAGACCATCTCTAATCCAACCGTAGGCATTTATTGAAGACTGACACCCCTCCGGATTGGGCCAGAGTCCAAGAGGAACCAGCAACTTAGTTAAGACAACATAGGCAAATTTACAGTGTAATATTTCTGATTATGCAACAGAAATTATGAATATTAAAAAGGCAGGAGGGCATTGTTAAGGGATTAACTAACTGGTAGGCGAGGGGTCCCCTCTATGGTTCATTGATGGTCAAACATCTTGGTTGTGCTGCTTTCTGAATGATGAGCTCTCGTGGTCCTGTCTGGTCAAGATGGAGTTAGGCATTGTGGTGCTGTCTTGGGTTAAATGGTTGATGTGATTGTGATTGAGTACAAGGACATACCTGTTCAAATACGTGTATCGGGTCTGGGGATGGTGGCTAGTTAGGGGCAATGACTGTATTGAGTCTGGGGGCCTGTGCTGTGGTTAAAGCCAGATTGTGTGGTCAAATCAGGACTGAAAAAGTGGGGCCCAGAAGGAATTTGAAAACTGGGGCTGGGGGCAGCTTTATTCGGATTCCATCAGTATCGATCTGTGAGTTTGGCTGATGTGGAAGCAGAAGTTGGGGCAGGGGGGAGGGGGTTGAAAGTCTTCTTCTGGACATAGAGGTCAGCTAAAAGGAAGAACTGAGGAGGGAGTGATCCTGGCTGGAAGGTCAGGGCCCAGAGTGGGGAGGTTGGAGAAGAAGACAAGAACATGCATTGGGGGCGGGAGGGAGGGGCAGCCTTCCCTGCCTGGAGGCTTCCTTCAATGCCCCTCTTACCCCTTCTTCCTCCAGACCAGATATAATTGATACTCCCTCAATCTTTTTCTAGATAACAGATGAGATGATGGATCAGGCTAATGAAAAGAAAGTGGCGGCCATTGATGCCCTCAATAGTGGTGAGTAGTGGGGGCTTCTCTGATCCTCCTGGAGTGACTGTGAAAGTAAAGTGGTACTTGCCGTAGACATATGCAGGTGCACTGAAAGAAAAGCATCTGGTCTTACTCCCTCCCAGTACCTTTGGGAAAGATCAGACAATTAGGTGTGTGAGTGAATCTTGAGAGCCATCAGAGGGAGAAAATACTGTGTTTGGAAAGTTTCTTCATCCAGAAGGTGGTGGTGTTGCTTCTTGGCTGAGAGCCTGCAAGCGTCCTTGGTGTGGTGTTTTCCTGACCCTCCCAAGACCTCAGCCTCTCTCTGGCAGGGCTGCTCTTTTCTGCCTTCACTCCTGCTGCTCTGCCCTCATCTAGAGTGGGGTGGTTGTGACGATCCTGATCTTTTTCTAGCTTCCCTTGATGGGGTATCTGATGAGTCTCCAGCAGCCTTTTCAATTAGGGAGAAGGATACTACATTGAGAAGATAATACATGTTGGTCCCCTGGGGTTTCAGATTTGACAGTTCATTTTCTTCCTGGGCATTCGCAGGTCAGGAGACCTTAAAGCACGCTGACCTAACCACTGGCCTTTTGCTGGGCATGAGAAGAATGTAGCTGACTGTTCTAAATGTTATCTGGAAAATACTGGGAAGATAAATGTTATAAAAATGATGAAGTGGTTTTAAATTTTGTTTTTTCTTTCCCCCTTGATTATTACTTTTAGGTGACCTTAAGACTGCCATTCAGTTACTCACAGAGGCCATCAAACTAAATCCCCGTTTGGCCATTTTATATGCTAAGAGAGCCAGGTAAGGAGCCCCAGGAGGTAAAGTAACATGCCCCCTGATGCGCCCCTCCCCCTCTTTCTAGATTGGGAGGAGGAGGGAGGTTCCAAATGGGATTCTTTAACATAAGCTTTTCCTCTTCTCATAGGACTCTTGTGTCAAGCTTTTGTGAAATTGTTTTTGCAAATGTCTATAAGTTTTATCTGAAAAGCGTGCTTTATAATGCCACATCTCTCTCTTTAGTATCTTTATAAAACTGCAGAAGCCCAATGCTGCTATTAGAGATTGTGACAGAGCGATTGAAATAAACCCGGACTCTGCCCAGCCCTACAAGTGGAGAGGGAAAGCCCACAGGTGAGGGGGGAGTCTCTGGGCCGCTGGTAGCCTCAGTGACACAGTCAGTCCCATTGCTTAGTGGGACCGGGGCGGGGGGGGGGGTTGGCCGGGATGGGGCGGCAGGGAATGAGTGGGCAACAAGAGGCTGAGCACAACCAGAGTCCACCCAGGGCCTTCCATCTCAGGTTCAGCCATTTATCTTGTACCCTTTCTAGAAAATTGAGGTTTTCTTCAGTTAACCACTGATATCCATTTAGCTCAGTCCCCATACCTTCTACACCCATAATGTGGCATATTGAGGGGTATTGCCTTGATGGTGAAGAATTTGGCCCCTGGCATTGGGTCTGAGGTTGGTTTCCTTGGATTCCAGTGGTGAGGCCTAATCTCAGTAGTAGGGCTTCTAAGGCCCCAGGGGTTATATAACGACTCTTCTCTCTCCAAGACTTGATTCCTCTGGACAAATACTGAAGTCCATTTTTAGTGTAATAACTTTTGTTATTACGTATTTTTCTCCATTCACACAAGTATATTTCCTTTGGATTGATTGTTACGTTGAGAAGTTAGATGGGAATTGGAAAGGCCGTCCTCCTACATGACTATATAAGGAATATGAACCAAGAAAAAGGGGCAGGAAAACAGAGGTGACTTAGCTTCCAAAAGAGAGCTTGATGCTGACTGTCTGGTCCAGGCAAATCCACACTTAGAGCAGGAGCCCCTGGGGGAGATCATAAGTCCAGGAAACTGAGGGGAAAATGGAAGGTCTTTCAAGCACTAAGTCAGTGAGGAAGACACAGCAGCATCTGCAGAGCAGAGGGCAAAGGAGTGGGTGTATTGCAAGTGTTGTATTGAATGAAATCCTCCAGACATTGGATGGGCACCAGCATGCCTGGGGTCAGGGAAGACTGAGTTCAAATCCAGCCTCAGACACATCCTAGCTAGGTGGTCCCGGGCAAGTCACTAAATGCTGCCTGCCTGTTTTTCATCTGCAAAATAACCATAATGCAACTCCTCTCTCTCAGGATCCAGTGAGATACTTGCAAAGTATCTGGTGCATAGTAGGTACTGTGTAAATTGTTGCTGTTGAAGTGGGCTAGTAGCTTAGAGAAGGCAGAAATCACTTTGTTGGGGATTTGGGAGTGGAAATCTTTATTTGATCAGAGAAAGAAGGAGCCATCAGGGTAGTAGGTTAGAATTCACGCAGGCTGAGATGGGGGAAGGAGAAGATGCAAGGCATAATGAGCTTAGACCTCTTCACTTAGCTAGGAGAATGGCATCTCTTTGGAGACAAGAACTATGTAATTTGTATCCCTCATGGTATTGATCAAAAAGAAGGCACTGAATGCAATGATTAGTGAATTGAAGACTGCTCTTAGAAAGATAGATCCCCTTGTGATTTAGACCCTCTTTATTGACAGGATAGAGGTGGTATTTTTTCTCCTCAAGGTTAGTCTTACATTGTTTTCTCTTCCTTTGTCTCGGTCAGTAAAAATAGAAGCAGCCCGATGAGCAGAGCTGTCGGTGATCGAGAGTGGGTGCAGGGCAGGAATGTAGAGTTGCCTGGAGCCAGAGTGTACAAATCTCTGAGTGACTGACAGAGGAGTTTGGGTTTGGGAGGCAGTGAAGCTCTTGAGGCACATCAGTTGACTTGACTAGGTGTAGGGAAACCTGAGAGGTGGTTTGGATAGTTCAGGGCAACTCAGAGGAGGGCCTGGATGGGGGTGCTTGTGTGAGTGGAAAGAGGCAAGATGGGAAAGTGTATTGTGAAGGGAGAATAATCAAGACATGGCAACGTGGGAGACGTGGGCAGTGTTAGCCTGTGCTCCATCATCCTCTGTCGTTCATTCATATCCCACTTTTCACAGCCTCTTTTGGGATTGTCTTGGCAGAGACACTGGAGTGCTTTGCCATTTCCTTTTCCAGTTCATTTTACAGATGAGGAAACTGAGGCCAACAGGGTGAAGTGACTTGCCCAGGGTCACATGGCTAGGAAGTTTCTGAGACCAGATTTGAACTCAGAAAGAGGAGTCTTGCTGATACCACACCTGGTCTGCTCTACCTTTCTGCTAGTCTGTAGCTTCATTTACAAAAACTCCAGTCAGTGTCTGTGTGTCAGGGCATATGGCTTCACAGTCAGGCCTTTTTTATTGAGCTGTGCCTGAGATGAGTTCTGAATCTTCTTGGGTGCCCTGTGTGCCTTAGCCTGGCCCATTCTGTCCACCTGTTTCTTCTTAGGTGGAATGTTTAAGGTCTCAGTGCTTAACCCATAGCTCCTCATCTAGTGGCAGAATAGGAGCTCTTTAATGTTAGTTAAGGGTCTGATAATGATAAGCTTGAGTGAAAGAGCTCGTGATAAAGGCCTTACCCTGAGACCAATTATATTTTTACAAAAATGAGAAAAATAACAGTTTTCATTGTCAGTTTTCCTGAAGATTACTGTGGGGGGAAGGATTAAGTGTGTTCCCCAGTTATTACATGTTTTGATCCCCGCTTTTCTAGAAGACTTGCAGGTGAGTGGGGCTTTTCCAATTGTTAGAGAAGGCTTTTTTACATATTTTCCTGAAAAACTGAAATAGCAAGTAATATTTTTTTCTTGTTTTTCCTTCATATGGTAGCCACTCACACTTCTTAGGCCAGAAATAACGTGTTATTTTTCAGTTAGGTCAGAACTTCTGGTCCAACTGTGTAGCTAGTGTGAGGACTAAAGTATAAATCAGGTCACCTAGAAGGACGAATGAGCTATACTTTGGATTCATACCTGACTCATTCAGATCTTAGAATTATCCTCTTTTGGTTTGCTTTGGACTGAAAAGCAGGTACTGTGGCCCACTGTTAAGGGGAAGAGATTGCAGAGAAAACAGAAGAATTTCTCAGTTAATTGTTAAATCCATTGTAGACTCCTTGGCCACTGGGAGGAGTCAGCCCGGGATCTTGCCATGGCTTGCAAACTGGACTATGATGAGGATGCCAGTGCTATGCTAAAGGAAGTCCAACCAAGGGTAAGTGTGAACATAGAGGTAGCACATAGTCTCCCAGTGTCATGTTTGCTGGTCTCCATGGGGGGGAGGGGTGCATGCAGTAGGGTTAGAAAGAGCAGAAGTGATCCAAGAATTGGGTGATGGGCAGCCCACCCATGGTACCAGCCCAGGGGCAGGTGGTCCTCCATGCTAAAAATTATGCCTAGTGGCATGTTGCTCTGTGCCTCAAAGCCAGGTTCGGAAGGCCAGGATGTGTGTGACTCCCTGATGGAGAGTTCCTTCAGGTAAACCCAGAAGACTACTGCTCTGGGTAGCCAATGTGTAGAGGTGTCACTGTGACGGCAAGAGGGTGCTCTACCCCTTCTGACTTTCTGAGTTGGTCTTGAGCTCATGACTCAGTTTCTCCCTGCTGTATAGTGGCATTCTCAGGAATTGCTGCAGTTGGGCCTCTTTTCATCAGCCCTTCTTCATTATTGGCCTTGTTGTTCTAAATAGGTTGCTAACAAACAAAATCGTTTAATTGGCTATCTCAAATTTTTTAGTGGATTTGGTCAAGAACAGTCTTACATTTTTGTGGGGCGGTAAGGAAAGAAGACAGTATGGAGTTAGATTTCTTGGATAGTAGTTGTCCAAATTTTTTTTCTCATTCATACTTTAGAGAAAATAGATATATATTTCTCTATCATTCTACCAGGCCCAGAAGATTGCCGAACATCGGCGAAAATACGAAAGAAAACGTGAGGAACGAGAGATCAAAGAAAGGCTGGAAAGGGTGAAGAAGGCTCGGGAGGAACATGAACGAGCCCAAAGGGTAAAGTCTTTGAGCCAGAGATTGAGATCGTTCTTTGTCGTTGATGTCCACCCTGCATCCATGTCCGCAGGATCCTGAATAGTGGTGAAATAAAGAGGGCCTGGCTGGGCACTTGGTGACCTGTGTGGGCATAGTTGATGCCCACTCACAGTACCTCTTTAGGGAGTGGGTGGTGCCCACCTGAGAGCAGAAGGAAGTGCAATCAGCCTGTTCCTATCTTGGGGCAGCTTGTTTGTACCTGTACAGTGGGATTTCTGTCTGCCATGGGCACTGTTGGCACAGCCTAGTGTTTTTGTGCCCACTGTTCTGTCAGACAGCTCACTTTTCCAGGAAGTAGTATAGAATTATCATTTAGTTCAGCAGAAAACTTCAAAACTGACCCACTCCCAAACTTTTCATCCAAGAAGGTATTTTTCGAGACCACAGACTCTTTTTTGGAGAGCCAGGGCCACAGAGATCTGGTTGTGGGGTCATGGGACCATGATGGATCATCATTCTGTGGACACCAAACTGAAGAAACTTAGGTCTCTTAGAAGTGTAATCGGATTGGTTTCTCAAATATTTGTTGTCCAGGCTTATGTTTAAATTCAGCTGGATAATACACAATATTGCTACTTGTTTATTGATAGACTTGACTTCAGGTACTTTTCTTGTTCTGGTACTGTACTGGTGTTTTAACTCTAGCCTGTTGGAAATTCTCCTGTCTTTAATGGGTCTGTCATTCATTTATTTAGGAAGCATCTTAAAATCTGAACAAGCAGTTATTTAGCGCCCACTATGTGCCAAAAACTGTCCTAGGCCCTGAGTATGCAAAGACAAAAAAGCAGCCCGCCCTTTGGAGAGCCAGTATTCTACTGGGAGAGGCTGCAGCACCTCAGGGCCAGCTTCCTTGCGCTCTCTCAGACACCCCATTTAGTCAAGTGTCAGGATGATTCTTCGGGAATGATGGACTTTTACTTTTTTCCTTTTCAAAGGAGGAAGAATCCCGGCGGGCCTCCGGAGCCCAGTTTGGCTCTTTTCCAGGTACCACCCTATAAAAATAAGAAATGTCAGTGTTTTGAATTATGGAAATGGATTTTGTTTTTTAGCCACTCATGGAAGAACTTAATCTCCATTATTGTAATTTCTTTCCAGAAGATCTCACTCCTACTGTTTGTGTCCTCTTCTGCTCTCATAGCCTTTAATTCTGTAAAAAGTATAATCAAATTTTTCAATTCTTTTTTTTTATAATTTTTTTTTAATTTTATTATAGTTTGCATCATTCATTTCCACAAGATTTTGAGTTGCATATTTTCTCCCCCTCTTTCTCCCACCCACCGCCCCAAAACAGCCATCCCAGTGTGTCCCCCC
>CM053585.1:378487694-378500958 GCA_028646515.1 Pseudochirops corinnae
TTGGTTTTGAAA
Organism: Pseudochirops corinnae; assembly: GCA_028646515.1. NCBI lineage: Eukaryota > Metazoa > Chordata > Mammalia > Diprotodontia > Pseudocheiridae > Pseudochirops > Pseudochirops corinnae. The sequence continues at coordinate 378,487,707 of CM053585.1, forward strand.
ATCCTTCTTCAGCTCATCTCTAGCTTTAAGGCATTCTTCGTGTTTATTGGAGGCCTCTGGTGGGGGGGCGCTCTGGCTGCGCTCTCCTCCTCCCTCTCTCTCCCATGATCTTTCTTTTTCCCAAAAAAGGAATCTAGGGTTTGGGAGCTGTTCTTACTTTGCTTCTTATGCTTATTCTTACTCATGGTTGGTCAGACCGTGAATTTTTTTTAAAAAATCTCTGTGGGGCTCTGCTTCCAGAAGGGAAAGCTCTGTCCCAAATCGCTGGGGTCCTCCCGGCTGCCATAGACTTCTAGCTAACTGGATAATGAAGACTCCAAGACCGAGGCCCAAGACATCGATCCAGATCCAGGCTGCTCAATGCGAGAGGCCTGGCCTGAAAACAATCGCTCAGTCCCCCTGCTGTCTGCAGGCCTCGGGCGGGAAGCTACAAAGGGGAGGCAGGTGCAAAACCTCTGCCTTTTGCTTTTCCGCTCTGGAGACCTTTTGGCCAGACTGCTTATCTCCCCCTTTCACAATCCCCACTTGAAGCTGGTGCTAATCTCCGCTCACCTGAGAAGCTTCTCCCGCCCAGCTGCCCCCAGGGCACAGCCATGGCTTCAGGCCAGGCTGGTTTCAGTTCGGAGTGCTGATATGGTTCCTGGTAGCCGAGCTGACTTTAGTGGGAAGTATCCTTGTGTGCGTTTTGAAGTTCTAGGATTGGTTTAGCGTCCTATTTTATGGGTATTTTGGGGTGGCTATGTGAGAGCTGTGATATGTTGCTGCTGCTACACCGCCATATTGGCTCCGCCCCCCAAAATTTTTTTGAATTCTTAAGGATCTTAGATTGCCTCCTCTGACCCTCCCATGTGACAGGTGAGGAAATTGGTGCCACAAGAGATGTAATGATGAAACCAAAAGTCCCATAGCTCCTGGCTGTGAGGAGAGTCTTGTGACTCCTGATCCTGAATTCTTTTTACTGTGTCTGCCAGGGGCCAGTGAGTAGACAATATGAAAGTGTCAGTTTTAACAACTCTTTTATGAACTCTAAGAAACCTTCAGATTGCTGCAGTGGAATTTCCTTGTGCATGTATTAGTGGAGAACAGTTCACAGAATCTAGAGAAGAAATCGTATCTGGCACTATATATGCCAGCTAGATAGAATCTTACGTCTCAGAAGAACAGGACGGGGAAGCAGGGAGCATGAGACCCAGTTTGAATGGACAAAAGTGATGCCCCGAAAACTTAAATGATAGCCAAGATTCATTTTTCTGATCAGAGATGGACTGGAAGTGAATCGAGTATTTCTGCTGGGTCTTTAAGGGAATTTAGGGCTTGCTGAGACTGGGCTAAGGCAGAGGCAAGGAGGACAGGCTCTCCAGGGTTGTGGTTGGGACAAGAAGCCAGACAGACTGGACTAAGGGGAGGGTGAGAAGGATGAAAGCACTGGGTCATCCCCCTGGGAGGCAGAGGCCATTGGAGGGAGCTTTGGGATGTAGCTTCTGTACCTCCTGTCAAAGGCTCCAGAGCTAGAAAGTGAGGTCTAGAGAAGGGAAGCGGTAAGCCCACAGTCATGTGTAAGGAATAAAGGTCAGAGTCAGGATTTGAACTTGGGTCTCTTTCCTCCAAATCCTGTGAGGTTTCCCTAGTGCCAGCTTGTTTCATAACTTAAAAGAGGAAGCATTTAAAGTTCCATGGATTGAAATCATGTGAAATTTCCCTGCCTTTCTACAGTTTGGACTAGTAGTGATAGGAGTGGGCGTTAATGGAATACCTAAAATGAAAATGAATAATCTTAAAATTAGTGAGAGTTGTGCCGTGTACTGTGAACCACCATCCAGTTGGTTGAAGAAAGTGGGGATCCAGGGGATGGCGGAGACTCATTCGCTAGGCTTCTTGGCTTCCCTGATCGTCTCTTATCTATATTAGTAGAAACTCTGAAGCTTACAGAGATGTCTTTAGTTGTAATTTGCTGAATTGTGAGATGGAAGGTTAATATTCTATTGTAGTAACTTGAGTAGAGAAAAATCTATTTGTCCAAAACCTATTCTGATCAATAGAATTACTTGGAAAGTCAAAGCCTCTTGCCCTTGTTCTGATTGTCTAGGCTAGCAGGTTGATCCTGAGGGTACATTTCGCCCAAAACACTCCCTCCTGAGTGTGACCTGAGCCAGATTAAAATGTAATTGGGAAACATTTAACCAAATAAATAAAAATACAGCATAGCATAGGTAACCTGGCATTTTAAATCTACGGGTTAGTGGCCCTGCTTCTTTTGGAGTTATGCTCCAGGCCTAGGCTGCAGAGACAGACCTATAGATTGGGGGCCAGAACTATCACTTAGTGGCAGTCTGGGGATGTGGTTGGTCAGTGAGTGTTTGGTGAAGAGCAAGCAAATATTCTGGTCCTTGGGGATCATGTTTTTAGAAGCATGGCCGCTGTTCTGTGATGTTGTTTGTTTTATTCTCCTTTTGTAGGTTTTCCTGGCGGTATGCCTGGGAACTTTGCAGGCATGCCTGGCATGGGAGGGGCCATGCCTGGGATGGCAGGAATGCCCGGGCTCAATGAAATTCTTAGTGACCCAGAAGTGCTGGCAGCCATGCAGGTAAGCCTTGTAGAAATACATTATCTGCTGATTCTTTCCTTGCTAAGTATAGGCAGAAGCAATTTTATTTGCTCACATTGCCAATTAAACCTTTCTAGGAATCATGATTTTCCAGTTGAGTGACTGATCATTCAGGAACTCATGAAGCCTCCCCTGTACATGATGGAAAGATACAGAGGTTTATAGTGTGAGGCTTTATGAAACAAAAACAGCTGTTCTTTTCCTACAGATTTTCCCCTCTATTTTCCATCTTGACTATGACTCAGGACCCTTCCTACCACAGACTGGCATGCAAGGGTGGCATGGCTTCCAGGGTCCTGTGGATGCGCTATGTTAGTAATGCTGTTCTCCATTGCCTCCTTGTGGTCAGAAATGTCGCTTGGTGTGCAGAGGGCAGGCTCTGGTCCAGGTGTCTCACTGGAGACACCCCAGAATGGTGACTGCCATGCTGCCTCACTCTGAGGTGTCTCCTGAGGTGTGGAGGGGCTGGATCAGGGCAGGGCAGCGTGATGACCCTGGTAAAATCAGGCCCTTCCTGGAGAACGCTGTCAGAAGAGTTCTTTCCTTGGGGACAGTCGTGGAGGTTTGCTGTAAAGCTCCTTCCCTTTTAAACTCACCATGGATTTGGAATACTTGCCTTTTCTCTTTTTTTTTCTTATGTGTTCTACGCTTATTTTAGAAGCTTTATGTACAGTGGCTGATAGAACAAGATGACAGCTTGGCTTACATGGGGGAACCCTGATGTTTTCTGTACTTGTCTTGTGTTATTTCAGTGTTCTGGTAGCATGACATGATAGAGAAGAAGTAGATCTGGATTCCAGCCATAGCCAAAGTCTATGAGATGGGTTGACAGGAGCAGAGGGAAGGGAGGGATCAACCCAACCATTGGACTTAAACACGAACCAGCTCATTTTCTGGAGGATTGTTTGTTCTTTGTCACCTTTTAAGAGAAGCAGAGAATTTTGAAAACAGCGAAAACCGTGGGTCAGAAAGCTTAGTGGCCAGCTACCTTCTGTTCACAGCCTGGCAGACTAGCGTCCAGATGAAGGGGCAGCAGCATTTAGACTGACAGAGGAGTTCACTGGGGGCCTTTTTCCTCCAGGCTAGTTTCTAATGGCTGTTAAAACTTTGTTTACAGGACCCAGAGGTGATGGTGGCGTTCCAGGATGTGGCACAGAACCCCGCAAACATGTCCAAATATCAGAGCAACCCAAAGGTTATGAATCTCATCAGCAAATTGTCAGCCAAATTTGGAGGTCAAGCATAAATGCCCTTTTAACAAATAAAGCCCTTACTGATGGAAAAACAACCCAGATCACTTAATGGACCTCGCAATAATACAAACCAAATGTACCTCTGACCTTCTGGTGAAGAAAACTGGGATGCTTGGAAGATAATCCCCCCCTCCTCTGCCCCCAGTACAACAGGAGCATTTTACAGTGATTGGTTGGCCATTTAGTCCATCAGATAATGTTGTCCTACTCTGAATCACAAACTTAAACATCAAAGCATTTTCCAAAACTTTTAAAATTACTTAAAGGAGAAAGGAAAGATAGTGCATAAAATTATGTTCTTTACTTATCATTTTGGCTTTCCCTTGGACTTTAATAATTAGATTTCAGGGTGAGGAAGAAAAGGCTTATATTAAAGATTCTTATCTAGTCATCATGGGAAATTGGGCTAATTAGACAAATGTTCTTCATATAACTGTGAAACTAGAAGTGGGCTCATGCCTACTGGGGAATTTTTGATTTTTTTTTAAAATTCTGATAATGCTTTTTAAAAAGTACCTCTTTTGATGGCAAAACCAAATGTGGGACCACCAATGGTGTAGTAAGGACTTGGGCAGAGACTGGAGCTGCCTGCAGTGAGGGCTGGGGAATCGTTCCCAGGTGTTCTCTCCCATGGCGCTGTGGGCAGGAATTAAGCAGTCGGCCCCTGCACAGCCATGAGGGCATGCATTTTGGGGATGCTTCTGTGAGACTGGCTCACCACATTGTAATGTTGGCTCCCCTGTGGTCCGTTTGTCACTGTAAACGTTTGTGTTTCTTCTTAGGGAAAGGAGGGAGGAGGGCCCTTCTCTTCTTGGATGTGAATTGATGTCTTTTTCCCAACAATGAGACACCTGGCTGTCTCTGGGCTCCATGTTTTCAGTTGTTTTCTAGTCTATTTTTCCCCCGTTTTATTAGGCTAAAAGTAGTCTTCATCCAGTCGATGTTTATGACGGCCAGCATTCGAAGTATACTTAATTGTACAAACGTTGCCGAATGTTTGGCTGCACGTAAAATGGAACCTTTACTGTTTCTGTGTATACCCTAATGCTCTTGACTCATTTGGCCAAGAAATCTCATTTTTATTCATTGGGACCCTGAGGACCCCAAGCATTACTTATTTTTCTGTACTGAAACGCGGAGGAAAGAACTTCCTGGTTTCCTTTCTTTTCCTTGGGAAATGTCCCTTGAAAATTACATTTGCATTAATCTTTCCATTTTGGGGAAGGAGGGCATGAGCATTGGGTTAGTGGAGATAGAAACGTGGAGGTAAGCTTGGCTGTGTGATCCAGTGTTACATACGTGATTCATGAATAGATTAGATTTGTGGTTCTTTTTGCGTTGTAGAGCTGTTTATTTTATGACTGATCTCAACACTGCGTTCTGGAGCAGAGCTGTTCCTTTCTGTAGATGCCACCACTACTTTCCTTTCCTCAGTTTTAAATGACAGTAAGCTGGTGCCACAGAACAGCTGAGTCCCTGCCATCATGGGCAGGGCTTCCTGTCTAAAGACATTCTGTGTCTTCAGATACTTTAGATACTCATGTACTGCCTGTGTTTTCTTTCAAGGACAGGAATAGCTGGGGCAGCAGAATGAACATGGAATATCCCTGAAATATGTCGGTGGTAAACTGATGACACTTTGCCCCCCATGTAACTGGGCAGTGCAGCTGGTGCAATGCTGGACACCCTTGCTTGGGCAGAGATACCTGTCAGTGTGCTCTCCATTCTTATAGTCCCCAGCATGACACCACGGGTCCTGCCAGATTCTTTGGAACTTTTTCACTTAGTTTACTAAACTTTACATCCTACATTTAAGCAGCATAAAAAACTTGTTATAGTTGAGTCTGGGTAAGCCCCCTTGATCTTAGGTCCTGTATTCAGAATGTGTTGGGTCTGGTTGGTTTGGAAATACCAAGCTTATCCTCCATTTGTCTAGGAATGCAACATAATAGCCAAGCCTGTCTTTTTTCTTGTCCTAACAGCCCTACAAGAAAGAAAAATGTGAAAGGAGAGTTTGTTTTTTTGTTTTTGCTTAAAAATAGAAGTTATTGGATATTTCTAGTTGCCTTCACAAATAAAGTGTGGTTTTCAAACCGGAAGTTTTTGTATTGTCTCAATTGACCAGCCAGACTCGTGTCAAAGGTGAGGGATGTCCCATATCTTTTTACCTAGCTCAGGGGGACCACTGATGGCAAAGGACTGTGTCTCTGGGAGTGTAAAGAAGAAAACCCCACTGAGTTAGAGATGGGCAGCTTCAAAAGTTAGGTGGTAAATCTTGTCAGTCTCAGAGGAGGTCTTGTGGGTATTGCCACTGGCCTACCTGCCATCGCATTCAGCCTCCCCTCAGGTTTGGGGCAATTTTAGTATTAGACACATTCTTAACCACATAAAGTATAGGTTTAATTGCAGTATTGGGATTTGAGAAGAAGTGCTTGAGACCAAGAAAGGGATGAAAGGTGTGAAGTCAGTGTTACTGGGGTCAGTCTCAAACGTCCATTCATCAGACAAGGTGCCTGCTGTGTGAATTGGACTAGTCAGGGACTAGAGGAAATGAAAGGATGAGCACACAGGTTCTGAATGCCTTACAGAGGGGTCCAATGAGTGCTGAGGTGAGTGAGTAACTAACATGGAGGGAGGAAGCCCAAAAAGGAAGAAAAGATCTGTCTTTGGAAAGGGAAAACAGTACAGACGTAGCCAAGTTTGGTGTTACCTGTGTCTACAAAGTTTGAGTCCTAAAATTGCTTATAGACTCCAAGACTTTAGCAACCTAGTTACTGACTAAGCAACTGATAAACACTGGACAAAATAGGAAACCGTTTCTAGATTGTTGGTTTAGCATGGACTGTGCTCAAGGTATTTCTGTATTTAAAAGGCAACATTGATATAAAAAGCCAAGTAATATATTGGCCAAATGTGTGCAAGATGTATTTATTTTTAAATTTTAAAACTACTAAAATATCTCCCCTTCTTGGGGGAAAAACGTTCCAATAGATTTCCAATAATACAGATTAGGTAGTTTCATTATCCAGTTAACTGCAGTTTGGGTCAAATTACTTTGTGTGGTGTTGGTATCCAGGAGGGTACAGCCCTTACCCAAATACAGTTTTAAAAATGGACTCAAAAGTATATACTGCTCTTCTCTGTTTTGGAAAGAGGATGAATGACATGGGGCTGGAGAAACTCTTGGAGATAAATCTCAATTTCAAATTAAATGTTACTTAATAGTATGTAATTTATGATCACTTGTATTTAAATTTTTTATTTCCTGGTGCCCAAAGGGTTTATTGTTTTCCCCCTCACCTGAGGAACATTTTTAAAAACTACCCCTGCTAAAGAAATCTGTAGAGGAAGAGAAGAATGGAATTGTCCCGAGGAGGGGCAGCTAGGGAGCTTATCTTTAAGTAAGGTAATCGATGGTCGATGTAGTCATTAATGTGGTGAGCATTTTACCCTACCAGGAGTCGATGAGGTGACCTGGGAGAAGTTGGAGCCTAGAAAGACATTAGATCAACCCAATCTGCAGAAGACGAGTGACGCATTTGAAGAAGTGCCCAGTGAAGATAGTTTAGAGATGCTGGATGTTTCCACAGAGGATGAGATTTGGATCACAGGACAGAAGACTGTCTCTGGTGCTTTTCTCCCTAAGAACAAGGGTGCTTTCCCTAGTCATTACAAACGTGGAGAGGTGAAGCGCTGGGGGCGAAAGAAAGTGAGAATTGAGGAGTTGACGGGTCTGAGCAGCGAAGAAGAAGTAAATGAAAGGCTGCCCTCTATGGAGGATTGGGTCAGTGAAGAGGAGATGATGTGAGAGTGACCTGAGCTGGAGGCCAAGAAATAAACAGTCAAAGAGAGCCCGGCTCCTGTGGCATTTTTCCTAAGGTCTTTTACTTGGCTGTGGGCATTCTACCTTTTTCCACCCTTAAACTCCAGGAGAGGCAGGTGCCTGGGGGCTTGCATGCAGAGGTGGGCTACTGACCTTTATGATCAGAATGGCCAGTTCCCAAGGAGAGTGGAGAAAGCAGTCAGGAACCATGGGCTGTGCATTGTGGGTCATTGGGAGTGCCACATTGAGGGTGCTCAGTGATGCCTTTGCTTTTGTCACCTACACATCCCATTGTGTCTGTCCCCTTCCCTTCCCAGAGCTATCATTTAGGATAGAGAAAACAGTTTTGCAGAATAACTGAAATCACAAAATCTCATGTGATATATCCTAACTTCTACCTCGGAAAAGGGGGAGGGATTTTCCTTCTATAGTGTCTACTATTTTCTGTTCTTTCCATTTATATCGTCATTGTAGTGGATGTTGTTTTCTTTAGTGGGGGCAGTTTTTAAAATTTTCCTCAGGTAAAGGGCAAAACAATGAATCCTTTGGGCACCAGGAGATAAAAATTTAAATACATTAAGTGATCATAAATTGCATGTACTTAATATTAAATTATATTTAATTTGAAATTAAACTTATCTCCAAGAGTGTCCCCAGTCCTGTATCATTCATCCTCTTTCCAAAAGAGAGAGGAGCAGTATATGGTTTTCAGTTGGATTTATATTGGATTAGGCATTGTTGCTTACGATACAATAACATGACATTCGTACACCACGATATGTTGATCCATTTTCCAATGGATGCATCTACTTTGTATTCCAGTTCTTTGTTTCCATCAAAAGTGCAGCTTACAAATATTTGCATGTATCTGGGATCTTTCTGCCAAAGACCCCCTAGTTGTGGAATCTGGATTGAAGAGTTTAAACTTGCTAGCCTCTTTCGTTAATTGTGTGCTATGGGCCAGACACCCTGTAGGCAGTGAGAAAGTGGCTTCAAAGAAAAAAGCATTCCCTATTCACAAGGATCAGGCATTCAGTTGTAGGAGACAAGTATTAATCAGAGATAGAGTTAAATCCCAAGGTAAGTTGGGGTGAGCCCTGGCAGGAGGCCAGGAAAGCTTGGAGGATGTGCGGAAAGAGAAGTTCAGTGTGAGATGTCTCTGGGATATCTATTTTGAAATGTCCAGTAGGCAGTTGGCCATGTGGTACTGAAGCTTAGGGGAGAAACCAAGCCTTTGGTGTAATAACAGCCCAATTTTATATATCATTTTAAAGTCTGCAAAATACTTTACAAATAGCTTAATTTTGTCTTCACACTCCTGTGAGGTAGGTGCTGTTGGTCTATCCCCATTTTTATAGATGAGAAAAACAGGCTGAGGGGGATTGTGACCAGCCCAGGGTGTTAGAGACAAGATTTAAATTTAGATCTTCCTGACTCCCAGGTCTACCAATAGTGCCACCTAGATAACAGATCTACTAAGAGATCATTGTATCTGGAGAGCATGGTTTCAGTTGAGCCATGAGGTTTGAACGTAGGTAATAAAAATGTGTGAGCGTGAGTAGAGAGACAGGGAGATGCTGCCTTTTTCTAGCAGCACTTCACCTGATAAAAAGCAGAGATGGCAGACCAGGGACTTGAAGGGATGGTAGGATTTATTCTTCCAAATGGTGACCATTCCCATCATGTTATCCTTACTCTTCACCCCAGATGAAGCCTCCAGGCTGCTTTGCTTAAATTTTTCGGTAATTTGAAGCAGTTTTTCATAGAGTTGTTTATAGTTTGCAGTTCTAATGAAAACTTCCTTTCCTTTGACCAAACTTAGTGAGGAATTACCTGGTGTTTTTAATTTCTGTTGACCAAATATCGGACATTGAATATTTGATTTTTTTTTGCTGGTCTGCTACTTATCCTAGTTGTGTTTTTGCTAAATATTTTTATTTCATATGATCAAAATTGCATATTTAATCTTTAGTAATTGCCTCTATCCCTTGTTTGGTCAGGAATTTACTTATCCCCTATCCATAACTGTAAAAGGAGTGGATGATATCTAATTTCGTATACTCCGATCTTTACTATGCAGGTCACATGACAATTTTAAAGTTGCCAAATGTGGTATCAGATAATTGATCCAAACCTTATTTCTGACTTAAGAGGCTTTGCAGAAGAATCAGACAATCAGGTCTGGTCAATGTTGAAGGCAAAATAGGTCCTTTCTTGAGTAAGTAAAGGCTGTAGGGTTTCCCTGGGGTCATCCAAGAGAACAGGCTGTGGAGGCTGAGGGGGGGGGGAGGGGGGTAGGATGGAAGAGAAGCAAAGAGAATTCTAGGACTTTGACCTCTTCCCTCTTCCCCTTCCTCCTGTACAGGGCAGGAAAGGGGTATTGTCAGGAATTATTTTGATTGTCTTCAGGAGGAGGGAGTCCACATAGGGTATGGTTCATGGTTATCCCAAGCCCAGTTTCCTGGGGGCATCCATCATGCTTTGTATCTTATTCCAGAGGTCTAGCAGAGATAGCAATGCACTAGGAAAGTGGAGATTTCTAGCAAAAAAGAAAATTTAGATGGAGGGTACTCCAGAGGACAAGCAGAAGTTACCAGGGGACGAAAGTGTGGCAATGGATGAGGTGACATTTCACCTGAGCCTTCAAAGGAATAGAAGGTTGCACAAAGTGGAGGAAAGGGCAAAGGCACCTCTGGAACGATGGGTACCAGGAATAGCTGGAGCATGATGTATGTGAGCGTTACATATAATCGAGCCAAGAAAGGGGGGAGCAGAAGGCCTTGGAATGCTAAAGGGGAATTTAAACTGAAAACACTGACTGTTGTTTTGTGACCATGGGAGTGACCAATGCTTTGGGAACATGAGTGTAAGGAAGGGTGGAGAGGAAAGACTAGTGGCAGGGCCAGGGGTCAGGAGCTGAATGTTCACCATTGGGAAGCTGCCCTGTAATGTCAGGATGCCTGAGGTCATGGGCTGAACCAAAGGGAAGGATGGCAGGTTGAGACCTATATAATTTGTGCTGCATAAGGAAGAAGAGAGGAGAGTGTGAATGAGGGTCATAACATGGGTGACTTGAAAGAGAGGGGTCATGAAGAGTCAGACATGATTGAAAAACAACAAATTGGTAGAGACTGAGTGAGGGGTGCCACAGACAGGAACTAACATCAAAAGGAAGACCAGATTTAAGGAGGAAAATAGGGGTTACATATTGAGTCTTTGAGGTCCTTGTGGGACAGCAAGATGGAGATACATTGTAGGCTGTTGGAGATGAAGCTCCCAGTGCAGATCAAGATTTTAGTTCTTCAGGAGGGAGATCATTGTTATTAAAGTAATTAGGGGAATTTAAGGTAATTAGAAGGATTGCTGAATATAAGGAGAAAAGAGTGAAGGACAGACATTTGGAAATCCCACATTGAGGTTGGTTGGAAAAGGATGAGCCAGTAGAGGATAGATGAAAAGTAGTAAGAGAATCAGGAAAGTGATTTCTCTGAAGATGAAAGAGAAAATCCTTTTTTGGGGGGTGGGGAGGTATGAGAAGCAGGAATCAAAGCCAAGGAGAATCAACATTGAAAAATGAATGTTGAGTTTGTCATGAATTCACTGTCATAGCTTTGGTAGACAGGTAGGAGACTGGACAGGTGGCAGGTGGTTGAGGAGAGCGCATGCGATGTCATCTGGAACTGGCCCACCTTCACTGCAGTCTTTTGGTGGTGCTGAATGTCTGGAAGAGTTCAGGCCTGTGGTGTGTGGGAGCTGGTCACAGCCCATCAGAGGAGCCAGGTACAGATCCCAGACCAGCCTTGAAGACTTGATAGTCACAAAAGTACTTCTGGTGATGCTGAGAACTCTAAGGAGATGCCCATTGATAGGCCGATATCTAAGGTGCAGTCTGTGAATGTAATGGAATCTTTGTGCTGTAGGAAACCTTAATACAGTGAACTTGGAGAAGCCTGAAATTTCCATCAACTGTGAGAAAACCAAACACCATAATAAAGCATTTGCTAAGTATTTACTCTGTGCCAGGAGGGGCAACTAGTTGGTGTGGTGGAGAGTGCCAACCTGGAGTCAGGAGGACCTGAATTCAGATCTGGCCTCGGACACTAGCTGTGTGACCCTGAGCAAGTTACTTCAACCTGTTTGCATCAGTTTCCTCATTTGTAAAAAATGAGCTGGAGAAGGAAATGGCAAACCATTCCAGTATCTTGGCCAAGAAAACCCCAAATGAGGTCAGGAAGAGTTGGACACGACTGAAAAGACTGAACACCACTCCCAAAGGTAATCAGTGAAGATTTTTATTTCTCCTACATTCATCTCGTATGTACAGCCAGGTGTCCTGTACACAGATGTTTGATGTAAGCTCTGAAAGGCAGGGACCCTTCTGGCTCAGTGCTGGCTGATAGATACCAGAGGGGCTCTGTGCCAAGAGAGCTGCTAATTCCTCCAGTCTGCCCTTGAACACCACTGGTGTTTAATAAATGCTCATCCGTGAAGCGACAATTCATGATGCCACAAAACTACACTAAGACATTAGGGACACCCTGTAAGTTCTCCCTCCCCCTCAAAAAGGTGTTGGGCAGCAGGTGCAGAATGAGGCATACCCTGTCTTTCAACGGTCAAGGCAATGATTGATTTATTTTGGGGGCCTCCCCTTCGCTGTTACCGAGGGAGTAGTTAGAGGGTCTAGGGAGACTCGGCGTGTTGGCGGAGCTTTTTAAAGAGGTGAGGGGGACCAAAAATTCATTCAAAAGAAAAAGGTTCCTGAATGGAAGAGGTTTGTGTACAAAGCGAGAATCACCTAGCGCGCCTGCTCCAGGTGCCGGGCGCCCATTGGCGGGCTCGCGCTGCTCGCCTCCGATTGGCTTCCCTGAGCACCCGCCCCCTCGGGTCCCCCTTCTCTCCGCGGCGTCGGAGGCTCCGGGCGACCCGGAAGTAGTTGCCATGGCGGAGGCCGACGGCGAGGGCGGGGCCTGCCGACGCTGGAGTCCCCACGCTAGTCGCTAGCTTCTTCCCGCAGCGCGCCCTCCTCCTGCTCCAATCCCCGGGACTGCCGCGGCCGTAGCGTGCTCTGGGGTCAGACGGGAGCCGACCCTATGGCTGCCGTGCTATCCTACGAGAGCCTGGTCCACGCCGTGGCCGGCGCCGTGGTGAGGAGGGGGCGGGGGTTGCGGAGAGGGCTGGGTGGGGTACCCGGATGTGAGAGGGCTCGAGCCGGGGGGACCCGGATGTCGACGGCGCGAGCCCGGACACCCGGATGTCCGGGCGCGAGCTGGGGCGGAGGGGGTCAGCCTCGGGCGCGTGCAGCTGGGCTGCGGAACGGGACCGTGGAGTCAGTGGTCCAGTGTCTCTTGAAGGGGGAGTCGGTCCTGGGGCCCTGCTCCTTCGAAGGGTCGTGAAAGTCATGAATGTTTCCCCTGACCGCGCAGTGGAGTAAAGCCGGGCCTTCAATTTACAAGCCTGTGGGGAGGGGAGGGGCTCCCCGGGGGTCCGGGGCACAGACTTTTTAAAAACTTAGGAACCTGCCCAGCTCCTTCGTTTTACAGACAAGGAAACTGAGGCGGAATGTTTTCTAGG
>CM053585.1:378509686-378526620 GCA_028646515.1 Pseudochirops corinnae
ATGTTTATTGGAAGCCCCTGGTGGGGGCGCTCTGGCTGTACTCTCCTCCTCCCTCTCTCTGCCATGATCCTTCTTTTCCCCAAAGAAGGAATCAAGGGTTTGGGTGCTGTTCTTACTTTGCTTCTTCTGCTTATTCTTACTCATGGTTGGTCAGTCCGTGATTTTTTTTTTAAATCTCTGTGGGGCTCTGCTTCCAGAAGGGAAAGCTCTGTCCCAAATCGCTGGGGTCCTCCCAGCTGCCGTAGCTCTCAGGAAGATACTGGGACCCTTCCTACTTACTTCTGGCTCACTGGATAATGAGGACTCCAAGACCGAGGCCCAAGATGGCGATCTGGATCCAGGCTGCTCAACGCGAGAGGACTGGCCTCTGAACAATCGCTTAGTCCCCCTGCTGTCTGCAGGCCGGGGGCGGGAAGCTGCAATGTGGAGGCGGGTGCAAAACCTCTGCCTTATGCTTTTCCGCTCTGGAGACCTTTCGGCTGGACTGCTTTTCTCCCAAGACCTCGCAAGCTCCACTGACCTAGTTCTGAACACTGCTTGCAGCTGCCGCTAATCCGCTCATGGCTCCTCTCGTCCAGCCGCCCCAGCCGCCCCCGGGGCACAGCCACAGCTTCAGGCCAGGCTACAGGCTAGTTTCGGTTTGCAGTGCTGATATGGTTCCTCGTTGCTGAGCTGACTTTAGTGAGAAGTATCTTTGTGTGCATTTTGGAGTTCTAGGATTGGTTTAGAGTCCTATTTTATGGGTATTTTGGTGTGGCTATGTGAGAGCTGCGATATGTTGCTGCTGCTACACAGCCATCTTGGCTCGGCCCCCCCCCCCCCATTTAGATCTGAAAAGTGATAGGTGATTCACATCCAGACCCTTTGTTTTATAGAGGAGGATCATAAGGGTGACACTGGTCAGAGGTCACACATGTTTAGGATCTCCCTTCAGGTGGGACAGTTTGTGAAGTTTGGGCAGCACTTGAAGACTTAGAGGGCCATGTGTAGACTTGAGGCCATAGGTTCCCCATGCCTGTTAGGCCAAATCATTAACCTGGATGTCCCTGCTCCACTAAAGCTCACTTGTTTTATCCATATTCAGGATGTGTTTAATGAATGTTTTCTTCCACTGAAAAAGTGGTGCTTAATACATCCCCTTTCTGCTCCCCACTTCTCCTCCCCTCAGGCAGGGGCCTAGCTTTCCTGAGTGTTCCCATACTCCATACCATGCTGGCTCCTGTTTGCCTAAGATAACTTTTGAAAGCTCAGTGCTCTTCTGTCCGAAACATCAAGGAATTCCCTTGTAGAGATGTGCATGTTCCTCAGGGCAGATCATCTTCCTTTGCTTTCAGCGATTCATATAGACCCAGCATCACAACTCAACTGTGTGATCACTGTTGGTGTCTGACCCCCGAGCTTGGCCACATTTCCCTGGAAGCTCTGGGAAGGTATGCTTGAGTGACCTGTGAGGGTTCAGTCTTCCACTGACCTTCCTCTCCAGTCTCTGGCCTTGATTCCTGATGACCTGTCTAATCAGTGATTTTAATCTTGGGTTAGCTCAGTCAGTAAGCATTTATTAAGTGTGCCACGTGCCAGGCACAGTGCTAAGCTCTAAGAATACAAAAAGAAGCAAAAGACAGTTCCTGCCTTCAAGAGGCTCCCAGTCTAGTGGGGGAGACAACAAAGAAATATGTACAAACAAGCTTTATATGGGATAAATAGGAAATAATTAGGAGAGGAAATAATTAAAGGAATAAGAATAACTAAGAGGAGTTGGGAAAGGCTTCCTGTAGATGGTGGGATATTAGCTGGGACTTGAAGGATGCCAGAGAAGCCAGGAGGAGGAGATTAGGAGAGAGATCATTCCGGGTGTGGGAGACAGCCAGTAAAAAAGCCCAGAGCCAAGCAATGGAGTGTCCTGTTTATGGAGACCAGTGCCACTGGACCAGAGGGCACACCTGGGGTATAAGGTATGAGAAGGGACTAGGTTACGAAGGATGCCTAACAGACTTTTTTATTTGGTCCCAGAGGTGAAGGGGAACCACAGCAGACCACAGCTTTACAGTCATGATTCCCTGAAAGGAGTAGAGAATACAAATTCCTCAGGTTCTTCTCGTTTGTTGACAATAAAAAAGCATCTGATTTAGTAGCCCAGTCCTCAGGCATTTATTTAGGTGCCAGGCACTGTGAGAAGGGCTGAGGACACAGAAAAAATGTCCCTGCCCTCAAGGAGCTCCTGTTCTAATGAACAGACACTGGGGAAAGGGTCCCTTCTGACTCACGGTCTTCCTTGTATGTGCCACAACCATGGATGATTCCTTTAAAGTTGTAAGAGCAGAGATGACTTTGACCCCTTCATTATTACTTTCAGGTGAGGCATAAAATGAGGAAGACATTGGTTGGCAAAAGACAGTTGCCACTGTCACAGAGACTCTTCCAGGCAGAGTCCCTCCAGGTGCTCCTGTTTGTGAAAGAGATTGTACTGATTGCCCCAAGGCTAGAGACCTCGAAGAACCTTATTTCTGGAAGGGGGTAAACCCTAGAAGAGTGTCTTCATTATGATAAGCAATTAGATGAAGGGCCTGGGCTAGGGTTGGTAGGACAGTGAGCTAAACTCAGCATTGAACCAGAGAGCCAGTTGGATTAGTCTTTGGGAAATGGCCTAGTCCATGACCCCAAGCTTCTTCCTAGACCAGTGGTTCTCAACCTGTGGGTTATGTTCAGTTTGTAACAATGAAAATATATCCTGCATATCAGATAGATTCATAACAGTAGCAAAATTACAGTAGTGAAGGAGCAACAAAAATAATTTTATGGTTAGGGGTCACCACAACATAACAAACCATATTAAAGGGTCGCGGCATTGGGAAGGTTGAGAACCACTGTCCTAGACTAAAAGTCTGTGTTTTTATTATTAAAAGTGTGTTCCATTTTGTTTTCACACAAAATCACTTCACTTCCCACCACCCCTCTTGCAATTCTCCACTGAAGAGGGTAGAAAGCTGGGTTAGCTCTGGGAAGGTGACCAGACATCTTGACAAAAGGAAGATCTCTCTTTTTGTTTTTTGAAACAATGTTTTGTTGTTCCCTTTTGTTTTGACACTGGTTACAGGCACTTAGCTGCCTCCTCACCCCCCCAGATCTTCCCTTATAATATAGAAAAACATGTAAAGAAAAACAACTGAACACATTAGATAGCTTGGGCCGCATTATGCCTCCGGAGAAGCCTCTCACTCCAGGAATTGGTGTTTATTGTTCTGTGAGGACGTTGCAGCATCATTTCCTAGCGCTCTGATACGGGGGAAGGACAGTTCCCATTATGGCCTACAAAGAAGCAGTCTCCAGGTGGTATCTCATTTGATCTTCATGGCCATCTCCCGAGCCAGTGAAGTTACCAGATGGTATTAACAACTTTTAAAGAAAAAATGCGTTTTGTCGACATGACAAATTCCCAGCCAAGGAAGACGGATCATTGTCCATCCTGAATCCTTGGGTCTGGAGTGGTCACAGCATTGAGCCAGGTTCGGAGGCCTTGCCACATTATTGTGTCATTAAGGAGATTCTCTTGGTTCTGCTGACTGCTCTGCATCAGTTCCTATGGATCTTCCCAAGCTTTTTTTCTGGACTCCTATTTGTAGTTTTGTCTGGCACAGTAATTATTCTCTCTTGTTCTTCTAAACATGTTCAGCCAGGCCCCGGAGAGTGGAATCCAGTTTGTTTTCCATTTCTTGCTGTTGAAGCCCTACCTGCTTTTCCAATATAAGATCATAGCTTCAGAGCTCAAAGAGACCCAAAAGGCCACCTGATATAGTACAGATAAGGGCACTTAAGACCCAGGGAGGCCACATCACTTGCCTCAGGTCACACAGGAGCAAACCTCAGAGGCAGAATTGGAACCCAGGTCCTTGGACTCTGTTGACTGAGCTCGGGCCACTGCCCCCTCCCCCCATGCCCTGACTCTCGGACATGATCATTTAGACACCAAGTCCATGAGTGCCAGGCGTCTTCTTGCCTTTTCACAGTATCTAGTATCAGCACAGTTTCCAGCACATTCTAAGGGCTTGTACCCTTGATGATCTCCAGCCCACAGAGATCTGTCTTTCCCCTAAAGGCGTTTTGGGGTCTGTGAATTCTTTGGTCCTGCAGTGTAGCCATATTTTTGTTGGGTACCACCACTCTTCCAGACTCCAGCCTGACAGGCTCAGGGTCATCCTTGACTTACCTCGCTGCTGGTGAGTCTAGTCAGTTCTGCTCCCTGGCCTCTCTCACATCCTTCCTCTCCCTCCTTTCTCCTACTTTCCCATCTCATCTTTCTTCCACACTCTGAGTGCCTCCCTCTCCTCTCCTCATCATCCTGCACATAGATGCCAAAATAATCCTCCCAGGGTACATGTTGTACAGTGGCACTCTTGCTCACAATCACCCATGGCTCCCTCCTGCCTCTAGGGTAAGAGAGACTCCTCAGACTGACGCTGAAGGCCCTCTACAATCATGCTGTGGCCTGGCCTTTCCAGCCTGACTTCCCGTGACCCCCTTTCACACACCCAGTGTCCCAGCCCAAGCAGACTGAGCTGTTCTTGGAAGTCAGCACCTCATCTTTCATCACTGCTCATCAAGCCACCTCCCAAAGTTTGCACGCCAGCCTTCCTCATCTCCACCTTTTGGAATCTTCAGCTTAGGGCCTGATGGCTCTGCAGAGTCTGCCCTGATTCTCCCTCCAGAGCCCAACTTCCCTTCACCCAGCTGCCAGGATTCTCTCCCTTGTTCCCTAAATCACCTCATGTTTCCTTATCTGGGCATAGGTTGCAAACAGATTGTCTTCCTATCCTGGAGTCTGCAGTCCTTGAGGACTGGGGCTGTGGTGACCCATTTTTTGTCTTTGTTGCCTTTGTACTGAGCACGATGCCCTGCATGTAGTGTAGGTACTTAATAAGAGCTTGGTAAACTAAAGTGCATCTGTGCCTCCTCCTACTTGACTGCTCACAAGGAGCAGGAACTTTCTCCCTTGGATCTCTTAGCACCGAGTTTTGTGACTTCCTGGTGCCTTTGCCCAGTGACTTTGAGTCATTTATCCTTCTTTTCTCTTATGGTCTACTAGAGTGCTTAAAGTTACAGGAGAGCTGGCTGTCTTCTCTAACCTTGTTTGGTGCTGGAGCCTTACGAGGAGCGAGGGCATCCAAGAGGCAGAGGAGGGCTAGGGTTGCAAGTCATGAGGGATGATGGGATGTCTTCTTTTTGACTGGATGAAGCCAGTTGTGAAGGGCTTGCTTCAGATGGCCCACAGAAGTTTGCGTTTTCATCCTCCATCAAAACTCAGCTTGGCCTCTGCACCCCTTCCTCCTGTTCCTAGCTCTGCCCTCAACAGCCAGACTGAACCAACACAGTGCAGCAATGATGGGGCGGTCATTCAGCTTCTCCAGGCTCTTGTGGGTGGATGGTCTAGCCTTCATTCTTCATCACCAGCAGAGTGCCGAGTCCACTCCGAAGGCAGTCTGGCTCCCTCCCTGCACACCTGAACGTCAAGCTTCAGCTCCATCAGAAGTTTGTGTGAAGCAGCTACCTCCTTGTACCTGGTTCCAGCCTCATGTGTTGGTCTTTTTCCTGCTCTTTGTGCCTAAGACACAAGATCCTGGTGGCCTGGTTTTTTACTCTGTTAATTTCACTGATCTTTGCTGGCAGTTAGATCCTGAGACCATTTCTTAGAATACATCCTGATACAGAGGAGACCAGATACCACAGGGGGACTTGTACGAGGCACTAGATTGTACAAGTTTGTCTTCAGCTCCCATTTGGAGAGAACTTGCAGCCAAAATACCAAATATAGTCATAAGAGTTTAACATATTCATGCAGCCAAAGGTTCTTGAGAACGTCTTTAGGGTTTCACTGCCAAGCCCACTCTTAAAATAGCTTAAAATGTCAAAGCTTTGTCTGTCCGCCCTTTAGGCTAAATCACAGGACGTTCAGACTCAATTTCTCTCATCTGAACTGATGATGTGGTTCTCCCCAGGGCTTAGGACAGTGACTTCTTTTGAAAGATTGTAGTGCGGGCAGCTGTGTAGTGCAGTG
The DNA here is from genome assembly GCA_028646515.1 of Pseudochirops corinnae. Taxonomy (NCBI): domain Eukaryota; kingdom Metazoa; phylum Chordata; class Mammalia; order Diprotodontia; family Pseudocheiridae; genus Pseudochirops; species Pseudochirops corinnae. Next base: position 378,515,736 of record CM053585.1, read on the forward strand.
GATAGAGTACTGGCCCTGAGTCAGGAGGACTTGAATTCAAATCTGGGCTTAGACACTTGACATTTTCTAGCTGTGTGGCCCTGGGCAAGTCGCTTAACCCTGATTGCCTTGTCCCCCACCCCCCACCACCCCCCCGCCCAAGTCATATTAGCTAGTCTAACAAGGTTCTCAGCAATTGTGTAGGGTTTGGGGTTTTACTATGAAGCAGCACATACTAGAGACTCACAGGTTGGGGTGGGGTGGGGGTGGTAAAGTGCTCAGTTTTATGACTAAAAAGTATCTGTCTTGCAAAAAAGAAAATGTTGCCTTTCTGGATACTTGATGTTGCTTTGGGCCATTCCCTCAGAAATGGTGGCAAAATGCCCACTCAGGCAAATAGAAGTGGAGGACAGATAATCCCGAATTTCCTTTTGTTTGTGACTGGTGGCATCCTGGAACACTTACCTTCTGTGTATAAGAGTAAACCCCCTTGAAAATTGGCAAAGATAATTCTCAGAAACAAAAAATGACATGATAGAATGAATCCGACTGAAATACTGATGAAAAGACTGGACTCACAGCCTTTGGCAGACGATGGGCGTACACAGTGTACATTTTATTGTAGCTTCGTAGGCTTAGGACAGGCCTTAGATGAGGAAACAGGCTGAGAAGTACATGGCTAACATGCCCAGATCACTGAGGGCTTTTCTTTACCTCCAGGCACTCCCAGCGCAAGACTAGCACTCTCTCCCCAGCACCTCATTGAAGTCACAGCCGCTGTGTACACAGCTTTTTGTGCCAAGGATGGAAGAGAAAATTAGAAGGCCAGTTTGGGACAAATCTTTGTCTCTCTGGGCCCCAGTAGACCATCTTCAGAATGATTTCAACTATTTGTTGAATTCATTTTTACACCATTCTCCTGTCTCTGGGTCTGTTTTAGGACAACCCTGCATCTCTGGCAGAAGAAAGCCAATATCCTTAGCTGATATTGCAAGTGATTACCACACATGGCTTGGCCAAGTTAGGTGCCCACCAGTTTCATCCCTTAAACCAGCTTTTTTGGCTGTAGAAAGCTCAGGCCTTCTTGAACTGGTGCCTTAGAAACAGACTGTGTCCACATCTCCAGCTTCCCCTCACCAACCAGCAATGTTTGAACCATTCTTTGTCAGTTGTTTAGAATTAGGAACAGTTGCCATGAGAAGTAACCTAAATGGTGTTTAGGTTTGTAGACTATACCATAATAAAAGTGAAATACTATATATTGAAAATCTTAAAGTTCTAGCAATACTTTTACTGATAAGTAAAAGACCACCCCCAAAAAAATTTTCATAGGTCTTGGATTTAGAGCCAAGAAGGTCATCTAGTTCAACCCATATGAAGAAACAGGCCTCCAGATGTGAAGTGACTTTCCTAAGGTCACACAGCTAGTAAATGGCAGAATCAGGATTTGAACTCAGGTCCTTTGACTCCAGACCAGCATTGTTTCCAGTATACCACCTTGATACTAATGCTTCAGAAAACACAGTAATCAGCTGACTCATTGGACTGGTGAGTTATTTCTGGAGCTCCTATAAGAGGATCTTAACAGCCCAGTATGGCAGGCATCTTGATCAGTGTGTGGTGATTGTTGAGCATGGAACAAGTGGTAGTGACAAGAAAGAATCTGGAGTAATCAGGGACCTTGAAATAGTTGGGGGCTAGCTGGGAGATCCTCGAGGCCTGTCACAGACTAACTGACCCTTGGTGAATCAGGCTGTGATTATATTTATTTGGGTGCCAGTAGAATGTTCTGATATAATCAATGTGGGTATTCCTTTCAGCAGTGCAGGTTATAGACCATCCATGCCTGTCAGGGGACCTTCCTTGATTCCTCTTGACCCCTTGAACATGCTAGCACAGCACACCAGCCAAACCATCTATTTATTGTCTTTCTTTTTCACTATGGGACCAGCCCATCCTGTTTCTCAATAATCCTTTGCTCCTGTTCTTATAATTCTCTTGTTCTATGTTGCAACTGCTCACACACACCCACCACTGCCCTCTGGGTGATACGCATGCTTAATTCCTGGGAGACTTTTGTGTTCCATGACTCATGGCCATACATTAATACTGTGGAATATTGGTATTTTAAAAGATGGTTCTCTGTTTCTTGGAGAAGTACGGGGTCTTTATTAAAGAAGCTTTGTAATTTCCCAAAGGCAGTCCAGCCCACTCTCTTCCCATTCACCAGATGACTGTCTCAGGCTCATTATCCTGTCCATTGTGTGTGTGTTGGAGATAGAAATGCTAATGGGTGAGCGCTATAGGCTTGTCTTACCTCCATAGCCAGAGCTGACATTTATATATGTTTACAGAAGACTTTCCATCCATCATGTACAGTGCAGCTTGACAGGTATTAAATACCTAACGATTATTAGGCTGGGATTAGACTAGAAGCTGGAGTAAATAAAAAACAGCCCCTGCCCTCAAGGAGTTTATGTTACGAGAGGTCATATCCTTTCTCTGGATTTCAGTTTTTGTATCTGTAAATGAGAGACTGTTGGACCGATATGGTCCCTAAGGTCCCTTTTACTTCTAAATTCAGTGCTCCTGTAAGTCAGTATGTGTGTATAGTTGGAGAAAATCTCAGAGGGAAGGCACTAAGATTGAGGAGGATTGGGAAGGGCCAAGAAGGGGAGGTGAGGAAGGAGAGCATTCCAGGGATGGAGCACAGCCAGAGGAAATGCCTGGAATCTGGAAATGGAGGATCTTATTCATGGACGAGCCAGAAGGCCAGAATCACTGGATCAGAGTAGGGGGAAGGCTGTGAGGCTGTAAGAAGACCATGAAGGGGGAAGGTTTGAATGCCAGACTGAGAATTTTCTTTTTGTTCCTGAAGGCAGTAGGCAGCCACTAGGGTTGATTGAGTTGGGGAGAGAAAGGTGATTGGTCCAGTTCTCATTTTGGAACATCAGTATAACAGCTTGTGGAGACTTTCCAAACCAAGACAATGGCACAGGTTGGATCATGGGCTCTGGAGTCAGTCTCATTATTTGTAAAATGAGAGTTCTGAAAAGCATGTCACAAAGATCACAGAGTCTGCAAGAGAAATCCAGAGAGTGCTGGATGTGAGGACTGAGCCCCAACTGTGACCCATTCACTTAGTGTCTCTGGGGTCAGTGGCTTCCTCTGGAAAGTTACCAGCCTGGACTGGATGGAGTCTTTCTTAGCTGCTATCAGCCTCCAGATATTAATGATGCCAGTAGCTGTGTTTTGTGTGTCTGTGATGTTGGTCATGTGGATGAGTAAAAAGATTGTCTCTGCTTGCCTGCCTGACTTTTGCTTTTGTTGGGAGGAAACCAGACATTTCTGTGAGAGCAGATTGTACCTGTTCACTGTCGTGGCGGCAAGTGTGTGTGGGGTGGGGCTTCTCCCTGGGACTCCATTCTGGGGGAGGACCTAGGCTGCCAACTTTTTTTCCTTCTCATCTAAGCTTCTGACTTCCCAGACTTGGACTCATTCAGAGCCCTCAGCTGGAGTCTTCACCACCTCTTCCTTTTCAGACTCTTTCTTGAAGGCTTGTATCTTTCCTCCATGAGAACGCATAAGCCCCCCAAGGGCAGCACTGCCATGCTTTCTGAGTGCTGAGCACATGCCTGACTCTTGTTAGCACTTCATAAATGCTTGTTGGTTGCCTGCCTGACTGTGTATAGATTGTGCCCTGTGTGTATAAAAGTAGATCGTGTGATGTTTGTGTGTGTGTATCCAAGGTATGTAAATGTACGTGCCTAAACATACAGCTACCACATGTTCCCTTTATGTAAGTAAACCCATATGTAAGACTCTTGGTTTGAGGGCCATTGTGTGCAGTAGGTGTGGCGGGGGCAGGGTTACGTGGGAAATGAATTGGGGTTCTTCTGGCTGCTGGTTCTCAAAGCAGAGAGTCTTTAAATGAAGGAAGGCCAGAGAGCTCCGGCCAAAAATCAGCCAACCATTTCTTTTTTGGCCTCTGTGTGTAACCGGTCTTCAGATTTCTCATAAATAACTTTGGGTTACCTTTACAAAAAGGGGAAAAAAGGTCATAGGCATTTTCTCCATCATATGACTCTTGTGAAGTCTCTAAAACTTAATTACAGTTGAATGTGCTTGATTCACATTTTATGATTACAGAGCATCAAAGTCTCATTTGAATTATATAGTGACCTCAAGGTTGTATAAAGATTATAACCCTTATTTGACAAATGAAGAAACTAAATGCAGGGCTGTGGTCTGATTTGATCCTGGAAACAGCCCTTTGCGATATTATCCTCATTCAAAAGATGGAGAAACTGAGGTGCAGAGTTTTCTTGACTTGTCCAGGATCAGACAGAACTAGGGAAGTCAGAGATGGGAACCTGCATCTTCCTCTAAGTCCTGGACCCTTTGCTTCCCATTTCACGTATCCCGAGAGAGATTTGGCCTGTGTACAGGATGGGCGCCTCTCTGTCCTTCATTTTCTGACTCCCGCCCATCTGGCCGTACGTGCCTGGGCTGGTCTTCTTCCACAAGTGGAATTGTGCTGTACAGTCTTTGTGATGCCGGTGACTGTTGGAACTTTGGATCTCCAGCATGATGCCAGGCAGGTAGGGGGCACACACTCCCTAAAGGTGTGCTGAGTTGACATCATGCCCAGGCCTATGCTCGATGGTACATTTGATATTTTGGCAATATATTGAGTCTCTGGCCTGAAACTGTACTGGCTCCAACTTACCTCTTAAGCCTTTTCTTTTACATTCTAGCCAGATTGGCTTGCCGGCTGTTCACAGAACTTGACCTGCCACTTTCTGCCATCCTGCATTCCTTCAGCCCACCCTCAGTGCCTGCAGAGCCCTTTCTCCTCCTCTCCACCCCCCTCGCCCCGACTCTTCTTTTTCCTTCTAGGCCAAGCTCAGGGACTGCATCTTTGGGGAAGCCTTTCCTGATGTCCCCCACAGAAAGTGGCATCTTCCTCTTTGAATTTCCTTAGGCCTCTTGGTCCTATTTCTTCTTCACCTCATTGTGCATTATATTTCTTTTTATCTTTGTTCATATCTCATTTCCTGGAGCAAAAGACAGTATCTTTTTTTTTTTAATCTCTGTATCAGTACCTGGGACAGCTAGATATTTCAGCTGATAGAGAGCTCTGAGCCTGGAGTTAGGAAGACCGGAAGAATCAAATTTGGTCTCAGATGCTTACTAGCCATGTGACCCTGGGCAAGTCACTTCACCTCTGTTTACCTTAATCTACTGGAGAAAGAAATGGCAAATCACTCTATCTTTGCCAAGAAAACCCCATGGACTCTATGGTCCAATGGTCATGAAGAGTTGGACGTGAACCACCAAACAGCATTCAGTACCTCACACAGAGCTTTGCACATAGTAGTCTTTTGGTAAATGTTTAATGGGTTACATACATTTCATTCCTCAGAAGACGCTTTTGTGTGTTTCTCTTTGTAACATCAAATAGTAGCTTAAAGAAAAAATCTTGAGCAACACTTGTCCAAGTTTGTTATGGAAAACAAGACTGAACAATTCAGTTGTGTGAATTGAATGGGAAAAGACTTGCATTTTAATCCTAGCTCTGCCATGTGACCTTGGGTAAGCCAGCTTCACCCCTTTGGGCCTCAGTTTCCTCATCTGTAAAATAAGAAGGATGGACTAGATGGTCCCTTTTACCTTTAATTCTATAATCCTTGGTTTTTTCCTGTTTGAGGAAAGCAAGAGAGAAAGTGTTGACCAAATAAATAATAAGAGTATGAAAAGAGGTTTCCTTCCCATTGACTCTTACCTGGTGCCTCTGGACAGCAGGAAGAGACCGACTATTTTCCAGTGAAAATTGGTCCATGTGGCTCATGTTTCCCAGCCCCTGCATTAATGCCTTCACTGGGGCTTCCTAGATGTACCCCAGCATTTTCAGAACCTGTTTTAATAAACACATGATCACAGATTCCTTTTTGCTTTGGAAAATTCAGTTCTTCCATCTGTGAATCTTTTGAATGCTATAGAAATGTGGTTGTTATTCCTATTTTTATTCTTAGCAGAGGTGTGACATGAAGGAATGATTCCCAGAGGTGCTAAGAGTCTCCTAGAACCTGGGCTTTTGAGGCTGGGGAGGCTGGTTCTGGTGGCCAACTTGTCAGGGAGGGAAAGGCTCTCCATTAGCTCTGGCTCGGGTCTCCCCCTTGTGAAACTGTGAGCTAAGTGTTCTTTCTGCTTTTACAGGGAAGTGTGACCGCCATGACGGTGTTTTTTCCTTTGGACACTGCCAGGCTTCGACTTCAGGGTGAGTAAGCTTCTCCTTTGGGGAGAGCATGCTCACATTTGCTGGATGGTCAGCAGATGCCCATACCCTCTTCTCTGGAGCAGCACATGGCTGACAGCTTCCTTGAGGGACCTGCCGTCATCCTTTTCTGCCAGCTCTAGATGTCAGTTATTAGAGCCTTTTGCTAATGAGCAGGAAGAGTCATTCCCAGAGGACCTAGAGGTGTACCCATTTTGGAATCTGAGAGAAAGAAGATGGATGAAATTGCTTGATTACTATCTCTCACACAGGTGTTAGGAGCCTCCCAGGTCATTGAGGCTAGCCTACAGTAGAACAGGAATCCCTGCTGCATTGTGCACCCCCGTGGGCAGCTAGCCTCTACTCAGGGACCTCCAGGGACCAAAGACATTGTCACACTCTGATCTTAAATAGCTTTCATTGTTGGGAAGCCAGAGTAGGTCTCACCATAGCTCCTGGGTCTTCATTGATGGGTAGGGGGCCAAGCAGAATGAGTCTAGTTGTTCTTTCCCTAGCAGAGACCTTCAGGTACTCAAAGCCAACCCTCTTGGTCCCCTGCAATTTTCACATTTCCCTTTTCTTCACACACTCCTCATTTTCATGGTCCCACAGAACCGTTTGTCAGCATCCCCCAAATGCAGTGCCCAGGACTGAGCATCTTTGCGCTTCCTTCTCTCCTTTTTTCCTCTTACTCACTTTCTTACATGAGTGATTTTCAGATCTATGAAAAGTGTTTTGAGGCACGTGCAGAAATACAAGGTTACCAAGTACCTTGCATGACTGGTTTTTATAGCAGAAGGCGGCTGGTCAGGCCCATCTGCTGAATGGACCCTCCCAGCAAGTGCTTGTTGGGAAAGAAGTATATCTGTTGATGCCCTTTGTTTTGCTCACTCATTTCGGAACTCTTAACACCACCAGAAAAGCCCTGAAAGCAAAATCAGTGTCGAACACACAGGGGAACACACCACAAAGGGGAGACAAAAACATGAAACCCGTTCCACTCTCCTCCACTCCAAAGAGTTGGCCATCAGACCCGGCATTTTGGTTCTTCACCCTTTGTTACTGATGCTAGAAGAGTGTCGAGACATACGTGACTGCTGAGAAGAAGAGTGTAGTTTTACAATGATTCTTGTATTTAGCAAGTCCTTCCTACCTCACGGTAACACCACTGTAATTCTCAGAAAATGACGGGTTTTTAGGTTTGCATGTTTGAAAAAGATGGAAAGCAGTTTGGAACTCTGCTGCCAAGGCCCCTAAACTTCACATGCCCCTCAACTCTTGGATACCACCACTAGGCAGGCATACCCCCTGAAGAGACTGAAGAAAGAAGGAAAAGACCCATCTGTGCCAAAAAAATAATTGCAGCACTTTTTGATGTAGCTAAAAGGAAGTATGTACTGAGGAATACATATACATGTGCATATGTGTGTATGTTCCCGCCCCCCCCATCAGAATGTGAGCCCCTTAGAGACAGGAATTGTTTTAACTTTTCCTTAGTAAATACTTAATAAATGCTTATTGCTTGATTTATTGCCCATGAATTGGGGAATGGCTGAATAAATAATGATTATGAATGGAATGGACAAGAAAGGATGAATTTAGAAAAACCTGGGAAGACGTAACGTGGACTGATGCAGAATGAAGTGAGCAGACCAGTACAACAGTGAATAATTAATGCAATGACCATGGCACCTTAAAGCAGATGTCTCCCCCTTTTTGTGTCCTGGGGCTTTCAGACCATCTGGCAAAGCCTTTAGAGCCTTTTTCAGAATCATGTTTTTGAATGCATGGAATAAAATACATAGGATTCTATAAGAAACCAAATATAATGTATTAAAGATGTCGCTTTCTTCCCCATCCAAGTTCATAGATCCCCTGAAATTTTGGTTCCTTGGACTGCAGGTTAAAAATTCATGCTGATCGTTCTTTTCCATGTTTGGTTTTGTTTCTTCTTTCCCATCGTTCACTCCATTGGTTACAATCCTTCTATACAACCAGACTATTGTACAATGTGAAAGTATTTGCAGATCCTGTACTTGATTGCATGCTGCCATGGGGCCGAGGGGGAAGAGGGAGGGGAGAAAATTTGAAACTCAAGGGATTGTGGAACTGAATCTTGTAAACTAAAAGCAAATAAACAAATCAATTAAAAAAAAAACTCAGGCTGATAAAGAAAACATCTTTAAAAACTGTAATAGCTCTGATCAGTACAAAAACCAATCCTGATTTCAGAAGTCTTATGATAAAGCCTGCCTCCTACCTAGAGGACCTAGACCTCTGAATTCTCCATCAGTGGGAGCACTGCCTCCAACAGTGAGGGTCACAGACCACCCAGTTCTGCTCTGGTCCATGGCCTCCTCTTCCCTGTGTTAATCTGGGGTGATCCAGCCAGGCCTGGGGAGGGCTCCTGCCCTTTTTCTTGAGACCACAGGGATGCGGGGGGAGCCCATGAATGCCCACAAGTGAGGGATCCCTAACAGTCTCTTCTTTGATCTGCTAGTTGACGAGAAGCGGAAATCCAAGACGACGCACACCGTGCTGATGGAGATCATTAGAGAGGAAGGCCTGTAAGTGCAAGGCAGTGAGGCCCCTGGTCCTCCAGGCATGCAGGAAGAACAGGAGGTAGCAGCCCTTGGGACTGGAAGTTTCCTCGTGCTCCCAGTCTGCCCCCAGCGTCTGGGCGACCTCTCCGGGCCTGGCTTCTGTTGGGTGGGGCTGGATCTCTGCAGGGCAGTTACTGGTACATGCCTCTTGCCACATCTGTCAGGATCAGCTGTTTGGCAAGCAGCAACTGTGCCATAGGTGCTGCGTCCGCTGTGGCGCCCGTCCCAACCCGTGCACTAGGAGTCCCAGCTTGTGGAGCCCCCTCCGCCCTCCGTGTCCTGAACACGTGTCTGCTTTTAGAATATTTGAATTCTGGGGGCAGCCAGGGGTGCCACAGAGCATTTATGGCTCAAATGTGGCTATGTGACCCTGGGCAGGTCACTGGACCCTGACTGCCATGCACAGCAGCGTAGGGTTGGGGCGGGGAGCAGGCCAGCCTGGGCCCATTCTTGACACCTTGTTTGTTTTCTCCTAGCCTGGCACCCTACCGAGGCTGGTTTCCAGTCATTTCCAGCCTTTGCTGCTCCAATTTTGTCTATTTCTACGCTTTCAATAGCCTCAAAGCTGTTTGGGTCAAAGGCCAACACTCCACAACAGGGAAGGACCTGGTGGTTGGATTCGTTGCAGGTAACGAGGGCTTCTGAGGGAAATGCGGGTTTTTCAGGTGTCTGTTGTCATGCTCTGCATGTGCCTTACAAGGACAGATCCTAGCCCTCATTAGTGCTACATAAGGGATTGTGGCTTCTACTGGGTTGCCTAAGCCAGCAAACATTTATTAAGTGCCTCCTGTGCACCAGGCACCCTGTGAAGCAAAGCATCAGGGTCCTGCCTTCCCTCCAAGAGACCACCAGCAGACAGCTAGATGGGATCTCTGAGGGTCATTAGACCTAGGGAAGGCGCTGGAATGGAACCAGGGGCATCCTGGTGATTGTAGGGGAAGTTCAGGGAGAGGCCGTGGGGATCCCTTCCCCATCTCCATCGCCCCCTTTGCCATAACTGCAGTTAAGAAAGGCTTAGGAAGGTGGACTGTGTCCAGAGATACACTAGACGTGGTGAGGGGTGGCAAAGAAACAGAAGATGAGGAGGATACAGACCCTCAGGGGCTGCACAGAGCACCCTGCATAGAGTCAAGAGGACCTGAGTTCAAATGTAGACATTCAGATACTTTAGCTGTGTGACCCTGGGCAAGTCACTTCACCCTGATTGCCTCAAAAAAAGAAAAAACCATTGGGTTGGAATATTCTGAATAAAGGGGACATCTGAATGGAGAATGGATTGTGTTTTTCTGCCTAAAGACTGCAGTGTTTTCCCTGGGAAAGAACTTTCCCATCATCCCTCAGGGGCCAGTATCTAGTGACAGTAATCTCATCTGCCCACAGTCCTTTGCAACAATGTCAGGTTTCAGAAGCAAAAGAAAAAAGGATGGGCCTAGAATCTTGTGTCTGCTGTGCTTAATCAGTGGGTGTTGAACATAATAGAAAGGCCCCCTTCAGGGACTCTCCCAGATTTCTCAGCACTGCTGGTGTCATGCTCAGCCCCATCCTCCTTCTCTCCTGTCACTTGCTCCTTGTGGCATCAGCACGTGTGGAGTTGAGCTGTGGAGACTCTTCGTTGTCTGGCTGGCATTGTGCCCTCTTCTGTGAACCCTGGGGAGTTTTGACCATCTCTGTGGTGCCCTTCCTGTAATATCTGGGCCCAAAGAGTGTTGGGGAAAGCCCTGTTGGGCCACATGGGAAATGTCCCCTTTCTAGGACACCCAGGAGAATGCCTAGGCTATCCCTCTATAATAACTGGCCCTTCTCTAGCACCTTAAGGTTAAAAAAGCCTTAAACTTCCTTGAGCCTCACAAAAGTATTAGGAGATAAGTGGGGTCACTGAGGCACAGCTCTGCTAAGTGATTTGCCCAGAGTCTCACACTTCACACCCACTGGAGGCAGAATTCCAGCCCAGGTATTCCTTTTTTTTTTTTTTTTTTTAAATTTTTTTTAAAATTTACTTATTTACTTTTAATTTACAAGATTCAGT
>CM053585.1:378527120-378560547 GCA_028646515.1 Pseudochirops corinnae
CGTGTTTTGCTTCAGTCCCCATTTAAACTATAGTCTTTCTATATCTTTCTCTGAGTTTAGGTATCTCCCTCCATCCTGAGGCTTGTAGAGTTGTCTTTTAGCTGTGCATTGTTGAGGATAGTCCGGTTTATCAAGGTTTGTCATCATATGTACCATGTGTCTGTGATTGTGTACGGGTTTTGCCTGGTTCTGCTCTTCTCACTTAGCATCAGTCTGTATAAGCCTCTCCAGATAATTATGAAGTCCATCTCCTTCCCATTTCTTATAGCACAATAGTATTCCATTACATTCATATACCATAGCTTGTTCAGCCGTTCCCCAGTTGATGGGCATCCCCTATATTTCCAGTTTTTTGCAACCACAAAGAGAGCTGCAATAAATATTTTTGTACATGTGGGACCTTTTCCCACTTCTGTGGTCTCTTTGGGATATAATCCCAACAGTGGTATTGCTGGGTCAAAGGGTATACAATTATTTATAGCCCTTTGCAGCCCAGGTATTCCTGATTCTATGTACTCTGCCCTCTAATTAAGGAATCCCGGAACCCTCCTGGGCCTTAAGCCTGACTTTGGATAAGTCTTGTTTAAGCTGTATTCCTGCTATGAGAATATTATTTCTTGGAGATTATCCCAATGTTGATTAGTGGAATAGACACAAATGAAATAATGAAATGATGTTTTCAGTCCTACCACCTTGCCTTGCTGTGTTGGCTCTTTCTGACCTTTCCCTTGTAAGACTGGACTTGTGGAGGGCGGGGCACAGGGCTTGTGCACAGTGAGGACCACCGGGATCACCTGGCCCAGCCACATTCTTCTATAAATGCGCAGCGTGAGGGGTGGGGGGAGAGGGAGTAAGGGGGGGAAGAGGAGGTATTGTTGAAGTAGAAGACTGTTCTTTGCTTTGGGCCTTGTTATTTCTCATAATAACTGTTGTTTTGGGGTTTTTAATCTTATTGTCAATATATTCTCCAAGTAATTAGAGAAAATGTTGCTTTTCCTGCTGGGAGCCTTGTCATGGTATAATAAACTGTGTGGGAACCAAACATTGTTCTCTCCAAAGAATAGCAGAAACCCAGCTATTGTTATTCAAACTCTGCATTAAACTTGGGAGTTTATTCCTTGATATTGTGTTTATGCTGAAATGGCAAGTCTTAACAGAGTGACCACAGAGTCTGAATAAAAGTTTTAGGAGCTTTATTTTTACCAGCTGGGGCTGTCCCTTTAAGTGCCAATCTGAAGGGAGCAGCCGCTAGCTCAGAGGTGCAGAATCTTTTATACAATACAGCTTCACTGTTAGGTTTACGTATCTAACTAACACCATTTGTTACTAAGTAGGTGCAAGCAAGCTGTTACTAAGGCAGGGGGGTTGTGAGGGTAAGCAGAGGGGCACAGGGTGTGACAACCGAGCAAGAAGTAAAATGAAAAGACAAATTACCCTAGGCCAGTTTCTTGACTCCTATCTTAAGTCCATAAAGTTTTAGTTGGCTGGTTTCTGGCCATTACAATGCCTCAAACCCACAGCAGTCAGCCCTCTGGAGCAAAACTTTGGAACAGAGCCTTTCTAGATCATTGTAGGGAAGGTAGAAGCTAGACTGGGTAATTCCCTTCCAGTGCTGTCTGCGGTGGGCTGCCCCAGCTCCTAGGGCTCATGTCTGCTGAGATTTGCTGGGATCCCGAGGGCCCTTCACACTGTACTTCAGGGCTTCAGCTGTGGCTTTGAGGCACTACCTACCTTTCATGGAGTTCTTCCCCTGTAGTGAGGAAGGCTTAAAGCAGATCAGAGAACTTGTGGGCAGGATTCCAGAGTGATAGTGAGAGCCACCTGTCATTTGTGTACTACTCTCTCCTCTGCTTCCCATTGGTGGGCTGGGGCCTGGCCCAGAGGGTGGCCAACTCCTCCCCTTGGAGTGCTGCGGATAACCTCAAAGAGCTGGGATGTGTCTTCTACTACTGTTGCTCATGAGCCCCTACCCATGTGCTCCCCATTGAGCATCTACTAGATGGTAGCAACTAGCCTGCCAGAGGTCATTAGTTTTTTGTTAAGGGCATTGGCTAAAGAGGTAAGAGCAGTTGGTGCACCATGTTCCCTCTGGAAGTCTGGGACCTGAAGATACATCCAGAAGCCAGGGTAGGAGCTGGGTCACGCTTAGAGCATGTGTGTGGCCTATGGCTGCTGGAAAGTCTTTTCTCTTTTCATGGCGGTCCTTCCCTTCGCCATAACTTTCCACTGGGCTGCTTCTAGAGCCCTAAGCCACCTTTCCTCATGGTGTCTAGTTTATCCTTGGATACTGCTCCTGGCTCTGAGAAATCCAGACCCCCCCGGCCCTTTGAAGTTTAGGGGAGGGAGTGGGCAGCCCCACGTCTCAGTGGCTTGGCTGGTAATTGATTCAGTGAAGGAATGTAGTCTGTTCATGTTCAATTGGGATGGGGCTGACCTTCAGCTTTAGATTCATATTTACTTCTTGTTAAAAAATCTGTTTGTTAGTCCCTTCCTCCTGCCCCAAAATTGAATCCCTCCTTGTAGCAAATACAGCTCTTCAGTTAACAGTGTACACAGTGCTCTGACCCTTTCCCTCCCCACCTCTCTCCTGAGAGGAGGGGGGAGGTATATTTCATTAACTTTTATTTCTCTAGGAATAGCAGAGGTCCCTACTTGACTTCAGCCTCTGCTGGACAGCATATGTCCTGAGCATGTGATGAAACATAATTGCATCTGTGTAGCAGTGGGAGGCTGCTAGGCCAGAAGGCCATGTGCATTGTCTAATGAAGCTCCCATGGGCTTGGTTAGGAGGAGATTGGAGGCAGAGGGAGGGACTCATCTGGACCCTTGCCTGTCGGGATTCAGTAAGCATTTCTTAAGCATTCTCAGCCCAAAGACAAAAATGAAATGCCCTCCTGCCCTCCAGGAGTTTCCAGTCTCTTGGGGAAGGTGTGCACACCCATATCTCCAAGGCAGCCTTTGGAAGAGTTGCTATGGCAACAAGCCATTTCCTGGTGATTGAGCCTCTCTGGAGACAGCTGGGCTGGTCTTTCAAAGATAGGGCCACAGCCAGTCCATCCTTGAAGCCTTTCCCAGGGTGGACAGGCCAGCCAGGGTCACACCCAGCCCACATGCCTCAGATCTAAAGAGAGCTTGAGGGAGGCTGAGGCTATCAGAATAGAGCTGCTGCAGACCTGGAGTGTGACAGGGCTGTGTCACTTGGCATTCTCATTTGTCATCAAATGCTCTTGGGGCTTGAGCCAGCAGTCTCCGCTTGGAAGTTTTGTACAGCAGTAGAGCAGATAGAACTTGAGTCTCCTGGGCATTCCCTGTGGCATTCTTGGAGGAAGCTTCACTCCTTGTGCACCTGCTTTGAGGTTCCTGAATCAAAGCGTTCTGGGTCCTGGGTCTTTGGGGCCTCTGCTGCTCCCTGGGGTTCCTACCTGCTGGAGCTGGCATCACTCCAGGTGGATAGGCCAGGCCTGCCTCCTCAGCCCTAGTAAATGTCACTCTTCTTTTGTTAATTATTTCAGGATTGTCCTTTAAAAGAATCTGTTAAAGTCTCAAGATGATAAAAATTGGGATGATGTGTTTTTCAAAGAGAAGCGCCTGGCCTCGTGGTGTTGTTCCAGCCCAAGGTCCCCCTGTGGGACCCAGGTCCCTGCCCCTCCTGAATCTTGTAAGCAGCGAGCAGTGTGCTGCTTGTGACACTGTCCCCGGCCTACAGCTTGCTGCCTGACTGTCTGAAGGGACATGCTGATGTGTGGGAGGGAGCTGTCCCCACCAGGCCCTCCCTGGGTCTCACTGTGTCTGTGTTTGTCTCGATAAGGACTGACCCACACTCAAGCCAGGGGCAGAGAGCAGTGAAGGTGCCTGCCTGGGCTTGTGCTGCTGCCTGCACCATCAGCAGGTCACTCCTGCCTGTCCTCATATTCCTCATTGGGAAAGTGGGGGAGTCTTTTCTTTGAAAGAGCCCACGCTCAAGATGCCAGGTTGCATCTTGGACAGTGCTCACAGCAGTGTGAATGCTGCTGCACCACGTGAGGACTGGAAGGTTGTGCCCTGCTTTTCCAATGAGAAAACCCCAGTTTCATGGTCAGAGACAGTGCTGTTAATTGTTCTCTCTCTGTCTCTCTGGATTTCTGCATGTGTCTGTGTCTCTCTCTCTCTTTCTCTCTCTCTCTCTCTCTCTGTGGTCCCTCTGTCTCCCACTAGCCATATTCCCTCCTGAATCGCTTCTAACAGTAGAGGCTTGTATGCTTCCCCTCCCCCCCCCCCCCCAGCCCAGTCCAAAGAGGCCCAGGCACTGCTTTGACGTTGGTCTTTGTCCTCCATGGCAGAAGAAGTGTGTCAGAGGTGGCACCCTTAGCCCTGCCTCTGTTTCCTTTCCCGCCCCAGGTGTGGTGAATGTGCTCCTGACAACACCTCTGTGGGTGGTGAACACACGGCTGAAACTTCAGGGGGCCAAGTTCAGAAATGAAGATATTGTGCCCACCAACTACAAGGGCATCTTAGGTGAGTGTCTTCCAGACAATGGCTTCCTGCTCTATTCATCCCCATCCCTTTGATGACCCTGCTTCAGGGGTGCCCATCTTGTCCTCCCAGTCTTTGTGTATTTGCTCTGAGGACCATGTCCAGTGGAGAGGAGGGGCAGGTGCTTCCTACATTGACCAGACCTCTCCCATTGCCCTGGAGTTGTACAGGGAAGAAAGTGTGGGAAGGGTCACCACCCGAGCATTCTGAGCTGGGAAATGGCAGCCGCTGGGCAGGCATCTCTGTGACAGGGTTTGCTGGCCTGGTGTCTCCACTGAAGCTACAGAGCTAAGGCAGGGATAAGGATGGGGCCAGTGATTTCCTTGGTAGAAAGAGAAAACGTCCTTCTCCAGTGCAGGTTGGCATCCTCCTTGTAACTTAGAGCCTCAGAGAGCTGCCTAGGGCCCTGGTATGGCAATCCATGCCTGGGGTCCGCAGCCAGTGGGAATCAGTGGAAGGACTGGGACCCAGGTCTTTTTGTATCCAAGGCCAGCTCTGTCCCCGCTGTCATGGCAGCCTACCGTCACCATCTGTCAGGGGCATGTCTGGGCCTCTCTGGATGACTGGTCCCCAAGCTGCTGGCAAGGAGCTGCTCTGCCTGGGGAGTGCTCTCCCCTTGGCCCCTTTGGCTCTGGAGCTTCCTGTCTCTTCTTCCTCAGATGCTTTCCACCAAATCATTCGAGATGAAGGGATCCTGGCTCTGTGGAATGGCACGCTTCCCTCCCTCCTGCTGGTCTTCAACCCAGCCATCCAGTTCATGTTCTATGAAGGCCTCAAGAGGCAGCTCTTGAAGAGACGGGCGCAGGTACGGGCCGTGTTGGGAAGGCAGGCCTCCCTTGCCAGATCTTCTTCCTCTAATTTGGAGGACAGAGGGGCCTCTGGCCCTTCTGGGCAGTGGTGTGGGGGCTCTGGGTCCAGGCCCTTGTGGCCAGTGGCATGGGGGCTCTGGGATCCTGTGACCAGTGGCTTGGGGGCTCAACTCTGTTTTTTTCCCTCTACTGGGCAGCTTTCTTCTTTGGACGTGTTTGTCATTGGGGCCATTGCTAAGGCCATTGCCACCACAGTCACCTACCCGATGCAGACAGTGCAGTCCATTCTGAGGGTGAGTATGTGCCTGTTCACAGGAGCCTTTACCCTGGGCAGCTTCCGGGAGCAAAGGCTCAGCTGTGGGTGTTAAGGCCTCACTGTTTGATGAGACCTGCTGGGAAAACCAGAAGGCCGGGTCTCCCATGTCCCACCATGTCCCAGCAAAAAGCCCACATGTCCAGATGGAAGCATGACCTCGGCATAAAAGAGATCACATTGTAAACAGATTGGAGGAGCTTCATACAGGAGAGGAGTGGGGAGGGAGTAGAGAAGAGCAGGAAGATGAAATGGACTGTTTGAACGACACAAAATTGAAAAGGTTTTGTGCAATCAGAATCAGTGCTGTTAAAATAAGAGAAACAATTAACTGGGGAAAGAGCTAGGCTTTGAGCTACATCCTTGCTTTTTACAAGTGTGTAGGCCCACCCTACCTCTCCCTAGAAGCCCTGAAGGGCAGCAGTGTCTAAGGGCGGCAGCACAGGGTGTGGCTGCCACGCCCACTCTGCACTCCTGCGTAGTCTTCACTGGGTAGTTTCCTCTTGGATTGGATAGAACCTTGTGTTGGGCCATTTCTTGAAGACATACAGAATTTTGGAAGACTCCAGCTGGGGATGACTTTACATTTTAAGAACGTAGTGTCCTCAAACCCTGAAACATTGCCCCTGAGACAATGAAAAGCCGGAGAGACAGTTTCTGAGTAATTAATAATCAGTTTATTAATTAGGCTGGCTGATAATCAAAATTGATGATCAGTGGTCTCTCTCAGTAACCAAAGACAAAACCATGGAGATCACAGAATATTTAACTACCTTTGGAAAAGGAGGTGCCCCTGAAAAGTGAAAATCAACCCTGATTGGTGAGCAGTTAATGAGGGGCTGGACTTTCAGAAGAGGAGGTGGGCTGAAAGCCCTCAGCCCCTGCTGCAGAGAACATGCCTTGATCAGGAGACTCAATCACCTCTACCTATCTGGATGAAGGAATCCATCTTTACAAAGACCGCTCTGGATGGTTTTCTCCTTCATGAGCTGGTCACCCTAAACTCCAGTGGAGGGATGCAAGGACATGGGCTTATCATTTTGGACCAGAATTCACCTAGATTAGATTATGTTTACACTCCAGGCAGAAGTAAGGTCCCCCAGTTGGGTGGGGTCCTGCCCAAGATCACAGAGCACACAGGATTAGGCCAGTCTCATCTGTCAGCCCTGTCCTTCAGAGAGACCAGTGACCTATAGGGGCTGGTCCCTGAATGAGGCAATAGAAAGGAAAAACCCTTAAACCTAATTAATACAACAGAAAAATCATTGCTTCTCTCACCACTCCAGTCCTGCTCCCCTGCCACCTTCTGACTTCTCCAAGGATGTGCCAGGATAGACTTTGGCAGATCTGCAGTTGGGACCCTGCTGGCCTTTGTATGCTGTGGGCAGAGGGTCATCACCATGTTGGCCCCAGGAGGATGAACTTGGGTGGCCACTGTCAAGGCACGGATAAGCTGAGAAGGCTGGAGATGATAGAGGAAAGACCCATTGATGAAATTGCAAAAGAAAACCAAGATGGGACCCACTTGCTGCCCTCTCATTCTCTCACAGCAGATGCTCCGTGAGCCAGGTCTCATCAGTTACAGGCACTGGACAGAAGTTGAGGCTGTGGTGGCCTCTCCAGCTTAGCCAGGAGCATTGAAAGGGCTAACGAAGTCACAGCTTTATTTTGGGGCTGAATGAAGTAGATTCATTTTGAGTTCCTTGTGGGAAAGGTGGAATGCTGATGGAATGCTCTTTGCTCAGCACATTCTTAATCATACTTAGCTTTCAAAATGGCCACTTAGTGGAAAGGTTTATGCCTGGTCATGGTACTCCTCAATGGTCCTTGGTGGCCTGGACGTCTCCCAGGTGGTGCCAATGGAGCCAGCCTTGGGGAAGACCAACCATGTGGTCCCCAGCTAAGAACCACCCTGGAGGTGTTTGCCAGGGGCTCCCCCTAGGTTTGCTTTTCAGCCCCAGATGCTGCTCAGAGGACGTCTGAAGGATCTGTCCTCTGGGTTGGTGGAGAGAGGATCTTGCCAGGGCTCATGGGCCCCAGGAAGATGGAAGCCCTTGGTCCAGTGGCTTCCAGAGATGCTGAAAGGAACACTCTCGTGATTGGTTCCTGAGCTCTCTGCTGACTAGGCTCAGGTGGAAGAGAAGAAAAAAGGGAAATGGTCATCGTAGACTTGGCTGGCTAGTGCTGGTGAGAGACTCCCACTGATAGCCTCATTGGGGTGCGAAGCCTCTGATGGAGTGTGACGACCGCTCATAGACGTCTCCATCACTGCCTGTGGTCACCGTTAGCCCCAGCTCTTCTCTCTGCGGATGCTAGGCTGAGCTCAGTGCAAAAAATAACTGCTAGGGGGATCTCTGCATTCTTTTCCAGTTTGGACGTCACAGGCTGAACCCTGAAAACAGAACGTTAGGAAGCCTTCGGAACATTCTTTACCTTTTTCACCAGCGAGTGAGGTGAGTCCTTCCCTGCCCCTCCTGGTCCTCTCTTATAACAAGGAGACCTCTGCCGGTGTTGTCGGGGGGCGGGAATAGGCTTCATCCCTTGGCTTCTGTGTTCATTTACAAACTCAAAATTTATTATTAAATAAAATAGGCTTAAATTTGAGGCTCCCACCAAAAAACATCTGTGAGAACTCTCCTTACCGTCTCATTGTGAAATCTCTGCTTCACTCCCAGACAGGCAGGGGGCCTTCTAGTCCTGGCTTTTTCTGGGGTGTGGAGGCCACCTGGGCAAGGGTTCTAGCCAGGCTGTCTCTTTGCCTCTCCCACATCACCATAAAAGTGAGGGCAGGAGTGTAGAAGCCAAGGCTGCTTATTGGAGTTCTGCCACTGAGCCTGCCTAAGGAAGCATTCATTCACCTGGCCTTCCCCAGCCAGCAAAAAACCAGATGTTACTTCCCCACTTAGTGCCTCTCTGCTTTTTCTGTAGAATTTTACTGGGGCTGTGCCTCAGTGAAATAAGTAGACTGGACAGTTGAGGGTAGTATGTATTCACCAAAGCATCACAGTTTGTCCCAGGACACACAATATAGTAGCATGGGGCATGATGGCCAGTGGGGATGTCCTGTCAAACCTCTGGCCAGAGGCCAACAGTGACCCCCCAGGTGCTGCCAAGTCACTTCATAAATGGC
This sequence comes from Pseudochirops corinnae, assembly GCA_028646515.1. Lineage (NCBI taxonomy): Eukaryota > Metazoa > Chordata > Mammalia > Diprotodontia > Pseudocheiridae > Pseudochirops > Pseudochirops corinnae. The sequence goes on from CM053585.1 coordinate 378,535,885, forward strand.
TTAGTTCTTTCCCTCTCCATTCTGGCTGCTGTGTTTGCCCCAGGTTGGGTTGGGTGGTACCCAGAAGGGCCAGGGAGATGAGATAGAATTCTGTTCTGCTGGAAGCTTCATCCCCATTCAGCTGCTTTTTGGAGGTGGAGAGGGCACTTGAAATAGCCCTGTGATTGGTCTCTGCTTTTGGCATCATAGTGGCCTTCCAACTGCCAACAGTCTGTGTCCCTTTCCATAAGATCCTGTCAGGGTCCCCCTTATCTCCTTGGTTACTAGTTTTGGAACCGGTTCGGTTCCAGCAGCAGCTGGCCTCCTGCATTTCAGGGAGATTGGAAGTAGCTCCAAGATTTCAGCAGCAGAAAGTCTGAGCTGAATGTGATGTCTTTCCATGGCTTGTTTCTGTCTTGGGGATAAATGTAGGGTGCCATGCTGTGGTACTGTCCACTCTGTCCTCTTCCAGGCTGCTTTTACACCAACCTGCCCACCCTGTTTCCTCCTAGGCGTTTTGGAGTAACGGGACTTTACAAAGGCCTGGAGGCCAAGCTGCTGCAGACCGTGCTCACGGCTGCCCTCATGTTCCTAGTCTATGAGAAGCTGACCGCTGCCACCTTCATGGTCATGGGACTGAAGAGTGGGCACAGGCGCTGAGAGGGAGCCTGGCAGTGCAAAGGGACAGGAGGAAGGTCAAGGTTGGGGTCTCCTTCTCTGTGGAGGGGAAGTTGGAGGAAAAGGCCCTCCTCTGATGCCTGCTGCCCTCTCTCGCTGGCTCCAGAAACAGCCAAGGGGACATGCAGCCTGAGGCCCGCTGGACAGCTACCAACTTTTATCAGTTGATTTGATGTTTGTGGACTGATGATCTCTAAAAGGTAGAAAATTATTAAAATATGCAAATGAAAACCCTGATTTCTTACAAGAGTTGGATAGTTTCTTTAGAGGGGTGACAGTATAGCCCCCTTGGGCTCTATCTAGCCTTTCTTCCCAGTTTTCTTCAGGTTACTGACTTGGCTCATTCCATGGCCTTGTCACCAGCCTCTGGAACAAGTCCTGTGCCCCCCACCCCAAAATAACTCAGGGCCATGGCCCAGGCTCTTCCCATCCCTTTGCCCCTTGCCCTTGAGGAGATGGGGTCCTGATTGGGCTCTTGCTGATGCTCTGCTCTGGGTGGTCTTTTGTTCCGATCCCATGGTCATTCCTCTTATATTCCTTGCTCCCTCCACCCCTCTGAGAACCCGTCCTTGGGGAGAAGACCTGTGCTTGGACCCCAGTTCATATGGGGAACTCCCAAATGAGGAAAATCCTTCTACCAGTGTGGGTCAGCACCCCTGCAGCTGCCTAGAGCACTGGGGAGTGAATCAGCTTTCTCAGGCTCCCACAGCCCACCTGTGTCAGAGCTGGGACTCGAACCTGGGGCTTCCTGGCTCCAGGACCAGCTCTTTCAGCTAGACCTCATGGCTCATGTTCAACACAGCACATGTGAGACAGCGAGTCAGGAGAGCCTTTAGTCTAAGGACTGTATGCGTTATGGGGGAGGAGGAGCCATCAAATGGGGTGTATTGATATGGCACTTTACAATTTTCTAATAAAGTCTTCTCAAACATTTACTGTGTGCATACTGGTCCCTGGGGGAGAGAACATTTGGATAACCCCCGTTTGGGGTTTTCTTGGCAAAGATCCTGGAGCGGTCTGCCATTCCCTTCTCCAGCTCATTTTATAGGTGAGGAAATTGAGGCAAGCAGGGTGAAGTGACTTGCCCAGCGTCACATAGCTAGGAAGGGTCCGAGGCCAGATTTGAACTCAAAAAGAGTCTTCCTGACGCTAGGCCCGGCACTCTGTGCGCTGTGGTTCAACCCTAGGTACCCGATAGCTTGGTCAGGATGCAGTACCCGCCTGGATGGCTGTGATGGATGTTCTTCTTTCCTAGTGAAGGCAACAGAGAGTGTGTGAATAGCACCTCAAGATCTGAAGGGGAAGGAAGCAAAGGTATGGAGGCAGAAGACTGCAGGATGTGTCCAGTTCGGCTGGAGCTTAGAGGGAAGGGAGGGCACTAACACAAGATAAGACTGAATAGAGAGAGTGGCACTGGCCATGGCAGGGACTGTCCAGCAGCCCCAAGAAGCACAGACTGAGGAGGAGAGTGGAGCAGAGGGGCCTCTGGGAAAGCTGTGGTGGTCCAGGTAGGCTCAGCGCCATCCACCACAGAATTCTAAGAGGCTCTAGTATGTCCCCTTCAGTCAGTCTAAATGTGGCTTGTTCAGGAGTCACTGGTATAGTGTTTGTTTTCGAAATCTTCATCTAGAATCAAAGTCCTAATTGCCAGAAGCCATTCTGGCTTGTGGGGTCCAAGTTCAGGGAAGCTCTGTGTTGGCGCCATTCTGATTGTGGCATCCACCTGGCATGGCAAGACCAAAGGAAGACTTATGCTGCACCCTGTGATACCACAGCTAAGTGAGCATGGAGCTGGAAGGGGCCTTAGCAGGATGGGCTTTAAGCTGCTTTATCCTCTGCCATTTTACAGATGAGGAAACTGAAGCCCAGAGAAGTAATTTGTCCAAGGTTACCCAGGTAGTAAGCTGTTCAGTTGTGTCCAACTCTCTGTGACCCCATTTGGGGTTTTCTTGGCAAAGATCTTGGAGTGGTTTTCCATTTCCTTCTCCAGCTCGTTTTACAGATGAGGAAACTGAGGCAAGCATGGTGAAGTGATTTGCCCAGGGTCACACAGCTAGGAAGGGTACGAGGCCAGATTTGAACTCAAGAAGAGTCTTCCTGACTCTAGGCCTGGCACTCTGTGCACTGTGGTTCAACCCTAGGTACTAGGTAGCAGAGCCAGGTTTTGAACCCATGATTTTAACCCTGAAACACTAGGCTCCTTCATAAACTTGGGATCTCTTGGAAGCAAACCTTTGCCTGACTGGTGCCATTTTTGAGACCTTGCTTATGGTCCTTTCTCCATCTGCAGAAGTGGCCGGCGTCTTCCAGAACAGCCTCACTTCATCCTCAGAGCCCGGGGAAAGGGTGACTGATGCATGGGAGAGTTCTGAGAAGAGGAGGGGCCCCACCCACTGTGGCCCCATTGGCTCTCAGCACGCTGCAGTAAGGCTGGGCTTTCCCCAGGCTGCCAGCTTCCTTTTCACAGGAAGGCCACCCGGCAATGAGGCCAATTAAGCATCTGGAATCACTAAGAAGAAAACTATCAGTGGCCATCCTGGACTGTCTAGGGCTTGGATGCTGAGTCCTGCACCCAGATCCTGCAGCCCAGTGGAAGCTGCCTCCTGTCTTCATGTTCTTGTTCCTAGAACTTGGCCAGTGTATCCCAGTCATTGTGTGTTCCGATCATCTCTGATAAGCTGGAGGATAATGAGGCCACTGCCGTGGTCCCCAGTGTTTGGCTTTCATCTGGGGGTGGGAATTTTTCTCTTTCTCTCTGCTTTGGTTCCTATGGTAATTGGAACCAGAAGTAATTACCAAACTTAGAATGGTCTCACCATTATTAAATCTCCCAGAAAATTGTAATTAGGTAAAATTAGTGATCTTGAACAAAGCAAAAACACCAGCTCCCTACCAGTGCTGAAAAGGCAACCTCCTCCCTCACTTTCTGTTAAGTTTACCTAGTGCAGACTTAATTTCTTTCACTCCTTATGAAACCAAAATATAAGCATAAAGGTGCTGTTAGTGTTACTCTTCCTTTCCTTCTCTTCCCCCGTGCTTTCCCTCCTTCCCTCTTTTCTTCTTCCTTTCCCCTTCTCTCTACCTGCCTTCCCATCTCTCCTTGCTTTCTCCCCTTTCTTCCCTTCCTCCTTTCCTTTAATACCTTCTTTCCTTTCCTCCCCCTCCATCCTCTTTCCCCTCCCTCAGGGCTTTCCTAATGCCGAGTTCTTGGAGAGGTCTACTGAGGCATAAGCCATTTTGGAGTCAAGCTCTTAGGCCCCCAGTTTGGGCACCGCTCTGGGCTTTCTCCCAAATCATCCATTCCCTTCACACAATTCTGCTGCTCTTTTTTCTGCCTGTTCTATCAAGGGTGATATTTCCATAATCACTTAAAGGAATAGCTGGTCTAGAGTGGACTGTTGTGTCTGGCAAGGTGCGGGCTAGAATCAGTAATGAGGTGTCTGAGCAGGTCGAAGCCTGTCTGCCCTATCACTGTGCCAAAGGGATGAGAACAATTTCCTCCAGGATCTGTCTGGTGACAGACGTCCCCTGAAGAGAGGATTGATGACCTTGGAGATGACAGCATCACTGGATGGAAGTTTATGCTCTCCGTATTCATCCTCTGTCTCTGTAGAATTGGTATCCTGATCTGTTAAATTTGAAAGGGAGGAAATAATTTTTCCATAAGAAACCTAAGGAAGATTTGGAAACTCTGGGTTTTGCTTCATGGGCTTCAGGTTTGCGCTGAGTGGAGACGAGCCCAGGCCTGAGTCTGGTGGGGAAGGCCTGGGTGAAAACAATCCAAGTTTGAGCATGTAAAACCAGTTTTCCTTTGCAGAGTTTGCACATGATGTTATCCTAAATGTTTAAGCATCTTTCTGATAGAAGAGAGCAGATAACATCATCCTGCTTTTAATTAACAGATTCATGATGAATGAATTTCTGTACTCCCGGTCTGTTAGTTGATAAACATTAAAGTGCCTATTGTGTACTCGGGATGCTGTAAGAGGCAGAAGATAGCCCTTGCCCTCAAGGAGCTCACAGTCTCATGGGGGAGATAAGATATATATAAGCAAGCTTTAGAATAGATAGGAAATAATGAACAGAGGAAGGCCCTAGATTTTAAGAGGGATTAGGAAAGGCTTCCTGTAGAAAGTGGGATTTTAGTATAGACTGGAAGGAAGCCAAGAGGCAGATGTGAAGAGAGACAAAGAGTTCCAGGCACCGAGGACAGCCAGAGAAAATGCCCAGAGCTGAGAGATGGAGGGCCTTGTTTGTGGAATGGCCAAGAGGTCAGAGGCACTGGATTGAAAAATGCTCCGGGGTGGGGGCAAAGGGTGAAAGGGAGTCACTTAAGCTGATTGGGTGGGTGGGTGTCATGATCAGACCTGAGCTTTAGGAAAATCACTTTAGTGGCTGAATGGAGGGTGGACTGGAGTGGGGGAAGGCTTGAGGCAGGCAGACCCCCAGCAGCTATTGCAGTAATTCAGGTGTAAAGTGATAAGGTCCTCCCCTGTACAGAGTGGACCAGTCAGGCCTCAAGTCCCTATTTCCTGGTTGGCTAATCTTGGATTTCTCGCTCTCCTGGCATTCCTTCAATTCTACCACCAGTAAACTCATTTTATTTAATATTCACGTGAAACACTGAGCATACTATATTTAAATTTTAGTCATTGAAATATAAACTGGTTTTACAATAAAGCAAACAAATCAGTTTGTCCCCAACTAGGCCAGTGACTCAGAGCTCTGTCCTGATGGTCAGTTAACCACCTGGGGCCAAAGCTTCTTTATGCAACTGCTGAATCTCAGCTTAAGCCTCCCCTCTTCTCTCCTCCTCCATCCCCACCCCATGAAAATTATACTTATCAGAAAGTTTGAGAAATGCTTTGGGTGGAGGTGGGTGCCTTGCATTGCTTAGGTCATTAATGTACAGTAGAAGGATGTTGGCTGGAGCAGCCAACCCTGTCAAGATTTCGGTAAAGGACAGCTGGATTTTATAGTGTAATAAACTCACGTCAATACTGCTCCACAGTACAGCACACTGGATCCACAAAAGCAAAATTTTAGAAGGGTGCTCCATCTTGGCATGCTCAGTGAATCTTCAATGGGGAAGGAACAAAGTTGAGAACCGTGGGAAGAGCAAAGGGAATTGAAGAGGCAGGAAGGGGACAAGACAGAAAGGTGAATGCAGAATGGAGAGGTGAAGATGAAATGCATTGGGAATACATTTATTAAGCGCTTGCCATATGCCAAGCATTGCACTAAGCTCTGAGGACGCAGAGAGAAAATTAAGACAGTCCCTGTACATTCCAATTGAGGGAGACTATGCATAAGGGAGGGCACATGCTCACCTCTCAGTATAGGGCAGATACCAAGGCCCCAGGGGTCTTAGGGAGCAAGGGCAGAACCAATGATTCTCAGTGAATTCAAAATTGGAGTGAGAGGGAGATCAGGATGCCTCCAGCAGGGGTGGGGTTGTGGGGTCTGCTTCCAGCTACCAGTGGGCATCTTGTGCCCCCAAGGGAATTAGGCAGTGGGGGTTAATGAGGGAAGGATAAGGCCCCTCCCTGGTCCCCTCAGTGGGCATCTTCGAGTCTCCTGTTGGTGGGCTGCGGCAGGAGAGGGGAAAGGCCCTTAGATGAGGGTTGATAATGAGGAGAAATTGGTACAAAAATAGCACAAGGAGTAATGATTGCCCTTGGAGACACCTAATTGTTGTTTCATGAATCAGCCAGGAGCTGGGGATTCAGCATCAATTCAGTTTGACAAATATGTCAGAGTCAAATATGTCAGCCCAGCATAGTGATAAAGGAGCCAGCTTTGGAGGTAGGAAGGCCTGAATTCGAGTTTTGGCTCTGACCTATCCTGGCTGTATGTGGCTGCCAGACAACTCTCAGACTGAAAACATGGAACAGGCTCCTCTCTGCCTTACTGTAGAGTTCCTGATGACAGTGAAATTGTCAATTGGGACCAGATGGGCCAGGGACAAAAATGAAACCAGCCCTGCCCTCCAGCCTCTTGTGTTCTTCTGACAGACAGAGCATGTGCCTAAAACTATGAAGGTGCAAGCGTTTGGGGGAGGTGGGGAGGGAGCCCAGAGGCATGGGGAAAGGGGGCTGCCTTTTCTTTGCGTTCCAGTGACTCCTTGTTTCTCGATCAGGCTGTTGTCTGACTGCTGCCTTCCCCAGGATTCTTGTCCCTGAGCTTCCCAGGTCCATCTTGTTGTCGGTAACCTCTCTTGGTTCTTCCCAGATGAACTCTTTCACACTCGTTCCATTTGTTGTTATGCCTGCTTTGTTAGCCTTTGGGGAGTTAGTTGTTTCCCTGCCTCTGATTGGTGTTAGTAAAATCTTCGGGTTTCTCAATATCATCTGTAGCTTTTGTTAGCATAGTTTATTCTCTATGTGCACGAGTTCATAAGGGATAGCATGGACACATGGAGAGCATGTTGAAGAGTTGAGCGTTTATGTGCACTGTGCCATAGCCATCATTCCCCATCTTTGCCAAGAAGCATGGAGACAGCTATCTTCTCATCTCTTTTCTTTGGTTGGTTACAGTTTCTCAGCTTTCCATTTCAGCTGTTTCCTGGGATCCTCTCCAACCTCATAGTCGAGTTGAATAGGTTTGGTTGAAAGGAGAGAAATAGAATAAAATAGAATAGAAATGGAATAAAGCCAGTGGGTTCTTGCCAAGCCTCAGGGTTCTTCAGGGGATTTCAACAAGAGCAGATTTGCTGATGGCCTTACCCTTTTGTGACCCAAGCTCTTGCCTTTCTTTGGGTCCCCAGCACCTAGCAATGTGCTTGGCATGCAGTAAGCACTTAATAATTGCTTATTAACTGACTGTAGACTAGCAGTCCTAATCCCTTACCCCAGTTCTAACTCTTATTCTACTTTCCCTCAATACTATGTGTTTTAAAATATCCGTATTTTTGTTTATCAAACATTTCCCAACATTAAAACATTTTTAACATTCATTTGAAAAAACTTTGAGATCCATATTCTCTCCACCTGCCCCTTTCCCCCTTAGAGAGAAAGCAATATTACATCAGTTATACAATACTACCTTATTAACATGGTGGGAAGATATATAGAAGTTGGGTTTAAGAAGGAGAAAAAATAGTAGTAGGAGTAGGAGTAGGAGGAGTGGTGGTGGTGGTGGTGGTGGTAGTAGTAGTGGTAGTAGTAGTAGTGGTAGTAGTGGTGGTAGTAGTAGTGGTGGTGGTGGTAGTAGTAGTGGTAGTGGTAGTAGTAATGGTGGTAGTAGTAGTGGTAGTGGTAGTGGTAGTAGTAGTAGTAGTAGTGGTAGTAGTAGTAGTGATAGTAGTAGTAGTAGCAGTAGCAGCAGCAGCAGCAGTAACAGCAGCAGCATTTATATAACATCTTCTCTGTGCCCAGCACTGTGCCAAATTCTTTACAAATGTTACCTCATTTGATCCAACAATCCAGGGAGGTAGGTACTGTGCTTATCCTCATTAACTGTTGAAGAAACTGAGTCAGACTAAGGTTAAGTAACTTGTTCAGTAACAGCTGGTAAGTGTGTAAGGGCAGATTTGAACTCAAGTCTTCTTGACTCCATGCCCAGCACCAGCTAGCTAGCGGTGGCGCTCCTCTTCAGCGTGAACCAGTATCCAAAGTATCATAGAATCCAAGGTCTGGAGCTGAAAGGGCCTCTTCTTTTACAGAAGGAGAAATTGAGGCCTATGGAGGTTAAGTGATTTCCCCAGTCACCTGGGTCATTAGTATCAGAGGACTGGAGCCTGAGATCCATCCATGGCGCCATCATTCCTTCTGCTCCAATGAATCTGTGATGTCACCTTGGATGTGACTGTCCCTCCTTGTACTTGTGTCCTGGGAGGACCTGGGTTGGAAACCTGGCTCTATTTAATACCTATGTGACCTTGGGAGGACAAAAGGAAGAATATAAGCATTTCTATACAACTAACTATGTACCAGAAACTGTGTCAAGCACTTAAAAGTATTATCTCATTTGATCCTCACAACAACCCTAGGAGGTAGGTGTTCTGTTATCTCCATTTGACAGTTGGGGAAACCAAGGCAGACAGTGGTGACATGACTTGGTCCCACAGGTATTAAGCGTCTGAGGCAGGATTTGAACTCAGGTCTTCTAATGCCCTGTGCACTATGGCACCACCTAGCTGCCTCAGGCAAGTCACTGCCCTTTTGGGGGCTTCAATTTCTTCCTCTGTCATACAAGGAGGCTGGACCAGAATCGAGGATTTTAAATTTGAGATCTGTGAACTTTCTTTAAAAAATACTTTGATAATTGTAATTCAATATCATTGGTTTTCTTTGTAATCCTATTTATTTTTTATATGTTTCATACATATATATTTTATTTTATGCATTCCAAGACATGATTTGGAGAAGGACACCTACCATAGACAGATGTAAATCCTGGAGGGGTCTAGGACCCAAACAAGATAAAGACCCCTGGGCCACATGGTCTCTGAGGGCCCTTCTAGCACCAGAGCTAGATGGTCCAGGGTTGGTCAATGAACCATCAGCCTTATTGATAAGACAGAAGCAAGCAAAAATAAAATATCTGGGGCCTCTAGTTTAAGGGTCAATGAACATGAATAAAAGCTGCTGTTTATTAAAAGCCTTCAAATTTGCAAGAAGTGACATGCCTCATCTCATTTTGCAGCCAGTGACTTAGGTTGATGGTAGACTGCCTCCTTAGTCAAATCTGCATTATGGCTATGGTCATCTACAATGGTCAGTTCCAGGAGGGTGGAGACCACGGCATCACTGCCTTTGCATCCCTATAACACAGAACACCACACTTCGATAAGTATGTGTGGAGGAGGATTTGTCCTTCCCTTGCAGTTAGGAGACCTAGGTTCTAATCCTGGCCCAGCTGCTTATTTCCTGGGTGACTTTGGACAAGTCACTCACTGTCTCTGGACCTTAGTTTCATCATCTGAAAAATGACAAAGTTATGGTAGATGACCTCTGAGGTCCCTTCTGTCCCCAAATCTCCTTTTCTGTGACCCTGTGAACTTCTCCAGGTACAGTTTCCTCAGTAATAGGACAGGATGTCCTTAAATATCCCTTCTATGGTCTTATTTCTTGATGGGAATGACTGTCGAGGTCAAAGGAAGCTTTCCCAAGTTATCCTCGGAGAACTTCCATCCCAGGAAACATCTTATTTTAATTTTAAAGGTATCCAGAAACAAGCTCCTTGTTTTCCTTGGGGGAATGGATGCTCCCCAGTTTTTTGCTGTCCGAGGGACAGGCAAACCTTGAAGCCACCAGGGGGCAGTTAGAGCTTGCTCTGAGTGCAGGATGCTTTGTTCAGGTCTAGATGGCCTGAGTGGACAAAGGGACGGTTCTTCCCCAACTACGTAGGGAAGGAAAGATCCTCTGGCTTGAGAAGGAACCTCTAATGGACCCAGGGAGCCAGCTAGGTGACAGTATTTATTCAATTCACCTCCAACAAAGGCCAGAAAGGGGAATGGGCTGTTTCCTCCCTGAAACAGCAAGATGCACTCTCACCCAAACACACAGAAGGAGAATATCAGAGGAGATGCTACTGTTGGCCTCTGGCATCACTCCACTTTCTATGGATTTTGAGGACAAGGGCCGAGTTCAAAATTCATTTCAACAATCTCATTTTAGTCCATTTCCACTGCTTCCCAGCCACAAACAGGTCAGCTACTAACAAGCTGCTAAATTGACTGATTTACTGGAAGCCTCCTCCCTACCTTCCTACCCTTTGGGAGAAACTGTTTTGAGGAGTGAGATGATGAAAAGGCAGAAAACACCAGGAGGCTGCAGATGAAACTAGGCAACTTTGAGTTTCCTTGAAGCCAGTTCCCATCACCAGTGGGCTGTGTGTGTCTCAGTAGACTTGCCCCTTTCTTCCCCAAGGAAAATAAGATTGTGGGACTCTTGAAGATTTCCAGGGCTACTTGTCTGGTCAGCTAACACTCATTAAGTGCCTACTACATGTCAGGTGCTGTCCAGAGCACTGGGCATGGTTGTTCTCATTTGGACCATGTTGATATGGCTCAAGAGCATCTTTAGGGAGAGGGAGGGCTTTGTGTCCAAGGAAGAGCCCACATAGAGTTAAGTCATGCCTGAAGGGATTTGGAGGTATCTCAGATCTCATCTTCTGTGGAAGGTCTTTGCTTTCCTGGTCCCCCCTCTGAGATGACCTTCCACCTGCTTTGTCTGTATCTCATACAGACCTAGTTATGACTGGGAGCTCCTTGAGGGCAGAGACTGTTGTCCTCTTTCTTTGTATCACCAGCCTTTAGCCCAGACCCTAGTGCACAGTAGGTGCTTAATAAATGGCTGTTTACCAAGTGAATGATAGGCAGAGAAGGCCACTAACTTTATTATAAACTCAGTGTTACTTTTCTGTCTATACAAATCCAATCAGTTCCCCAGTCCTGTCAGTCAATCAAAAAAGCATCTGTTAAATGCCTCCTATATACCAGGCTCTTTAGTAAATGAACAAGAGAAAAAGCATTTATTAAGTACCTACTATGTTCATGCCAAGTGCTTTACAAATATGATCTCTGTTGGCCCTCACAGCAACGCTGAGAGGTAGGTGCTGGCATTATCCCCATTTTTTTGAGTAGTAGCCTAAAAAGGTCAAGGTCTCTCAGTGCATTCAGGGCCATCTCCCTTCATCATGGTCTATATCTTGCCACTGGACCCAGATGGCTTTGAAGGAGAGAGTGAGGTTGGTGACTTTGCATAGCCTTGCCTCCCTTAAATCCAGTTTACTTTTGAGTTAATCCATCACCTTCCTGATGTCATTGGTCCTCTTCGAGAACAAAAGACAAACAACAATCTCCATTTTACAGTTGAGGAAACTGAGGCGGGCAGAGGTTAAGCACCTTGGCCAGGATCATTGAGCTAATATGTGTTTGAGGCTGGATTTGAACACAAAGCCCAGTGCTCTGTCTACTGTGCTACCTGGCTGCCTCTGCAGAAAAAGTCTCTTGTAGAAGGTGCTACTTGAGCAACACCATCATCATCCTCATCACCACCATCATCCTCACCATCATCACCACTATCATCCTCACCATCATCACCACCAAGTGCTTAGTACAGAACATTGAGTGCTTACAATATGCTTGTTGACTGACATTCAATTTTTAGCTGAGGAAGAACTGAGTTCAAATACAGCTTCAGACACTTGCCAGTTGTATGACCCTGGTCTTAAGGTCTCTTCCTGTTCTGAATTCTGTGATCCAACAAGCCAGGGCCTCTTCCCCTTGGCCCTCTTGTCCTTTGGGCTCCCAGAATATTCATTACAATTCAGAAAATATTGCTGGAGAGCTTACTGGGCACAAAATGAATTCCACTCAGTCCTGGCTCTCAGAGAGCTTGCTTGAAGCAGACGCTTGGACCTGGCCTGGCTCTGGACCTGAAGTGGCACTGGCCCAGCTGGTGTTCTCACATGTAAAACATACCTGCTGTCCTGGTGAGCTATGCCCAAGGCTATCCTTATCAGCTGTTTAATTAAAACCTGTTTTATCTCCTTATAGAGGCAGGCTGACATGTGATACTGCTCCTTTTCCTGATCACATATCCCCAATCATTTTGTTTCTCTCTGGTGTTTGCTTGACATCCTTACACTTAATGTGCCCTCCTCCTCTTCCCCCGCTCTTTCCCTCTCTCTTTTTCTTATCCCTCTTCTCTCTCTCTCTCCCTCCCTCCCTCTCTCCCTCCCTCTCTCCCTCTCTCTCTCTCTCTCTTTCTCTCCCCTCTTCCTCTCCCTCTCTTCTTTCTCCTCTCCTTCTCTCTCTCCTCTCTCTCTGTCTCTCTCTTTCTGTCTCCACCCCCCCCCCCCCCATCTTCTGTCTCTGTCACTTGGTCTTGGTCTCTGTCTCTATCTTTGTCTCTTTCTGAGATGCTGATTGGGTCTCAGATCAGGTTCTGGGTAGGTGCCTCCAAGTTTCTTTCTAGGTCTGGATCTCTAATCCCATCCTGGCTCGCACTAGAGACAGCAGCTAGCTGGGCTTCCCCAGGCTCGCTCTTTCCTCTATGCCATGACCAGGGCCCGCTCTTGCTTTTATGCTTTTCAGTTTTTCCCTGGCTCTGCCAACTGTGATCATTGCCTCCAGCTTGAAGCCCAGCTTGAGGCTGGCTTTGGGCTGGTGCCACCTGACATCTGACGGCAAAGCGTCCACTGCTATTATTCTTTCTCCTCTTTCAGTCGACTAACATCAGGTTCCATCAGGACCAGATGGGATAACAGGGCCTCATTTGCCTGTCATTCTTGGCATCAGAATTTTTCTGCTCAGGCAAATGTTCCAGATACTCATCTCACAGACCTTGCTTTTGTTTTAACCATGTGGGACAAAAATCCTTCCTGAATAGACTACACTCCTTCTTAAACTGGATATATTGGGCATAGTTGAACAAGTAAATGAATGAAAAAGCATTTATTAAGCTTTTGTTGTATGCCAGATACTCTGATAAGTGTTGGGGATACAAGCAAAGGAAGCAAGATTGTTCCTGCCCACAGGGCACTTCCATTCTAATGGAGAAGACAGCACGTATACAGGAACAGTGGTCGAGGAGGGAAGTCACAGGGATGCTGAGTGGGATCTTTTTTTGACAATTGAGTCAAACCTTCTCGGTGGGGCCTTCAGCTTGGACTCCCCCCACCGTCTGCAGTCTGCTTCCTGGGCTGGAAAAGAGATTCCTTGCACTTTTTCCTCGAATTTCCCAGTCCCGGTTCTGTCTGGGGTTCTTCCTGGGTTCTGGTGGGAAAACTGTGGGAGGGAGTTGGACAGAACTACTGTTCTGTCATGTTGAGATGATAGAAAGATAGACAGAGGGATAGACAGACAGACTGATAGACAGATAGATGGATATAGATAGAAAGATAGATAGAAAGACTGATAGATAAAAAAGATAGAAAGATAGATCTAGACAGATAAAAAGACACATCTGTTTGTTAAGTGTTTATGCCAGTCACTGCCCTAATTGCTGGGGATACAACACAAATCCAAGACAGTAAGACAACCCCTGCCCTCCAGGAGCTTACGTTTGACTGGGGGCGATAGTACAAGGGGAGCCAGAAAGTGGGTTCAGGGGAGTAGGCACAGGGATGGTGTGGCGTGAAAATGAATGGAAGCGACAGAGAGATCTGGTGCTAGGAAGGAAGTGGTGAGGGCTCTCAGCAGAGACGAGCACTGGAGGCGTGGAGTTCTGGGTTCTGATGGAAGGGAGGTGAGGATGGCGGCCACAATGTAGGTGCTATGGGGCAGATATGGTCCTTAGAGGCCTGTACCAGCTGCCAGGTACCATCCCGGGGCCTCAGTCTCTCCTCTGTAAGGGGGCAGGTTAGACAAGGTAGCCTCAGTTGTAAGTTCTCTAACCTGGGTTCAGATCTTGTCTCGGACATGCCATGTGACAGTGAATCCCTTCCCCTCATCTGTGAAATGGGAGGGTTGTATTTGGTGACCTGTGAGGGCCCTTCTGTCTCTAGTAATAGCCTCCTCTGAACTCCACAAACCGCAGAGCTGCTCGGCAAGTTTCATCTGCCTCCAGACCCTCTGTTCCTTTCCCATTGCTGCAGGGTCATCCAATAGGATAAAAAGACTTCATGTTCTTTCCTGGCTGGTGTTGGCTTAGCTGGGCTTGATTGCCCCCAGTGCTGGGGCCTCTCCTGGCCCATGTTTGCTGGGGCTCTTCTGCCTGGCTTGCCACTAATCACTGAACTTGCAGCCCATCAGATAATTGCCGGATGAGTGTTGGGCCGTATGTGGGGGCTGTGTTATGGGCTCACCTGATGGATTTATACCAGGGTGAAATGGTCCCATTACTTTCATTGCTCCCAGAACTGTCATTCCCATATTTTCCATTGGCTTGTTATTAATTATCATTCGAGAGGGGTGGGAGGAGCATCCTTACTCGAGCCTGAGATGCTGGCATCCAACCCAGGAAGCCTAAACCACCTCATCTCCCAGACACAGGTGGCCTTTTCGGAGACAGGCCCGAGTGTGCAGGGTCATGTTGGCCTGTAGCCATGGTAACTGGAGCTTTCTTTTCCAGGCCTCATTCCTCAACCTTAATTTCCCTTTTCTGGGAGATGGGCTTCAAAGCCTGTTGGGACCTTGGAGGGATTAGCTGTACTCTTGGGCTGTTTGGGTTTTTTCCTTCTTATGCTTTGCCTCTCTGTGGCTAAGTCCCAGGTCTGATGATAAAAGACACGTCATGGCAGAGGCATGTTCTGGGGGAAAGAGGAATGAGTCTGAGGACCTGGGTGGGAAGTAAACTTCTCAAAGGCAGGAAGCGATGCCTCCGGGCTTTGGCGTCCTCAGTGTCCGGACAAATATTTCAGCTAATGAGACTGATGAGGCTCCTCTTCTGGTCTGACATAGGGATATGTCAAAAGGCCCTTTCCACAAACAACAGTAACCAGTGAATCAATTAACACTATTAAGTGTAAGCGCTGCACCCACAGAGTTTGTGATCAAACGGATTATGATCTCATTACGATCACAGCACCAATACCAATAATTAACGCTGATAACAACAGTAACGTCGCGGACACGGTGCTTTAAGGCTTACCAACACGGCAGCTGAACAGTAATTCACTCTTCACACACCTGAAGGCTCATCCGCTGCTCCGCTCTGCCCTGCAGTCCTGGCTGGGTTGGCCCTTGTCTCCACTCTGCACTCCCTGCCCCAGCCCAGGCCTCACCCCCTCTCTCCTGAGCTAGAGGGGAGCCTTCCAGCCACTCCCTATGTCCACAGCTGCTGCTATCCCTAGGGCACCTGGGTGGCCGCCTCACTCCCTTACCCAAGAAGCGTCAGCAACCCCCAGTGCCTCTAGGAGAAGATAACAACTCTTGGGTCATTTAAGGCCCTTTGCAATCTGCTTCCAGCCTGTCTTTCCAGATTTATTATACATGACTCCCCTTCAGGCCCTCTATGTTCCAGCCAAAGAGCCCCCTCACTGTTCTCTGTCAATGACCTTTCATTTCTCACCTTGCCTTTGCATGGGCGATTATCCCCTGTGTCTAAAATGCTCCCCCTCCTCACACCTGAGCTCCCTCCAGGGCCCAGCTCAAGTGCCCACCAGAGGGCTTTTCTCCCCTCCCAGCTATCAGGGCTCTCCATTCCCCAGAATTATTAATAAAAATCATCTCGTATTTACTTTGCTGGACATGTACTGCCTTGCCATGAGTAGAATGTAAGACCCTGGGAGAAAAGGACTAGTTAATTTTTCTCTTTACGTCACCAGAATATGACACATAGTAGGCACATTTAACAAATGCTTGTCATATTGAAGTGAACTGACTCCAGATCCAGTGTTCTGTGCCATTCCCGCCTGCCCGCCCTTCCAGGGCCCTTTCCTGGTATGTGATGGCACCAAGCTTGGCGGTACCTGCTAGAACTTTGAAACCAATGGCATTGCCTTCCAAAGCCCGAGATCCCTGCGTCACCATGATGAGCTTCTAGAGGAGGACATCAGCAGTGAGCATGACAGATTCGGACCAAGACTCTTCTCTCTCAGGTAAATCAGGGAAGATTCTCACTCCATCAGTGTTTGAAAGATAGATTTTTTTAATGTTCTGTTTATGTTGTGTTCTGGCAGCATTCCTGTCTGAGGTGACTTGCTTCCCTTTCTGCGCCTCAGACTTCCCATCCATAGATAGAAGGTGTTAGACTAGATGCAGCTAAGTGGTGCAGTGGGTAAAGTGCCAGGCCTAGAGTAAGGAAGACTCATCTTCTTGAATTCAAATCTGTCCTCAGACACTTCCTAGGGGTGTGACCCTGGGCAAGTCACTTCACCCTGTTTGCCTCAATTTCCTCATCTGTAAAATGAGCTGGAGAAGGACATGTCAAGTCACTCTAGCATCTTTGCCAAGAAGAACCCAAATGGGGTCACAAAGAATCGGTCACGACTGAAAATGACTGAACAACGAAGACTAGATGGGTCTTTGAAGACCCTTCGAGATCCTGCCATGTAAGTGTAGGGGAAGGAAGCCTGTGCCTGGATTCAGAAACCCCAGGTTCAAAACCAGCTCTGATGTCATGAGCAACTCATGGAATCCTCAGTTACCAAATCTGTACAATGGAAATTTTAACATTTGTACTCACTGCTTCCCTGTAATGCTTCCTTACTGTGTAACTCAGATAAGATCATGTATGGGGATTTTCTTTATCTAGGACCATTGGCATAGAACATTTCCAGTAAGACCCTGTATCCACCAAGGCAGATCAGAAACTGTCCTGAAGCTTTGTCTTAGAGAGTTGCCTTTGGCACTGCACAGATCAGTGACTAGCCCATGGTCACACAGTCAGGATGTGTCCAAGGCAGGGCTCGCGCCCAAGTCTTCTGGACTGAGGCCAGTGCTCTCCGATTCAACATGTCACCTCTCTTGGCCAAGTGATCTAAAACATAGCGTGTGACTCTTACTGCTTCACTGTCACCAGGATGAGCTTTTTGAAGTTTTGCAGAAGGGGCAAGAAGCTGTCATCAGCAGCCTTTTACCCACTTTCTGAGACCCCCTTGTGACCAATAGAATCATCCTCCAGAGAGCCAACCACTCAGCTGGTCTAGAGGGGACATCTGGAACTCCCCCACAGCCCTGTCCATTCATTTAGTGAAGTTGGATTTGGATTCAGGAGACTTGGGATGGAAGCCTGGCTCTGCCACTTCCTTAACATATGACCCTGGGCAAGTTTCATCTGTATGAACCTCAGTCTCCTGATCTGTAAAATGGACACTTCTCACCTCTCAGGGCTTGGGGTGGGGAGTGCCTTTTAAACCTTAAATCCACATGGAAATGTGAGCTTTGATACCAGAAATAGTTTCTGAAATCTGATCTCAGCACCTTGGTCTAAATACATCAGCTTATGACGAGTATTCCTTAGGCCTCCAGGTTTTATTCTCCGAAGCCTAGACTGCCCTTGGTCATTACCCACGGAAGGGCTTTGCTCCCAAACAGCTCTGGAGCGCAGGGTGCCAAGATGGTTTTCTCGTTTTCTGAATTCCTTCTGTTTTTCTATGAGAATGAGGAGGTAGGAAGGTGTAGACACGGCCAGGAAAGCCTCCAAAGACTCTGAGATCCCTCTCCCCACCTCTCCCTTGTCCTCCCTTCTTCTGTCTCATCTATTCTCTCACTCTCTCCCGGCGGAGGCTGCTTCATGAGGAGGTGCCCAGTCTTCTTCCAGAGTTCCTTTATCCTGGTGTGAGTCATTCCTTTCATTATGCTTTTGGGTCATCAAAGCGGGAGAATGTCTCTAGGAAAAAAAAGGAAAAAAAAAGATGGAAAAACAGGCCCCCTGGGATCTCGTTAAGTAGACCTCAGACTTTCCTGACCATTAACAAATAGCTCCATTAGTGACTGACTCAGAGAAAAAGGGCAGGAAAGCCAATTCCCATAACATGCAGGCTGAGGTCTGTGTCTGCCAACTCCTTGTGGTCCTTCTCCAGGCTTTACTGGGTGGGGTTTGGGTTTCATTTATTTGGTTTTAGATGAAAGGAATCTGTGTGTTGGGGAAGGGAAGTAGAAGTAAGGGGAATTTTAAAGTTGTCAGCTTAAAAACAACATTTTCTAACATCTTGTTTATACCCCAATAACTTCATACCCTACAAAGAACAAAGAAAGTAAACAAAGCCAACTGACCATGTACATATGCCTCATTCTACACCCAGTCCCACCACGGTAACTTGCTCACTTAATAGGAGGAGGAAAATAAGCATTTATATAGCACCTACTGTATACCAAGTGCCTTGCTAAGTGCTTTCCAAATATTCCCTCATTTGAGCCTCACAACCACTCTGGGAGGTAGGGGCCATTATGATCCCCATTTTACAGATGGGGAAACTGAGGCAAACAGAAGTAATTGACTTGCCCAGAGTCCAAATAAGTGTCTGAGGTTCGATTTAAACTCAGATGTTCCTGACTCTGCTCCTAGAGCTCTCTCCACGGTGCCATCAGCCGCTTTAGTAGTTTTTGAAGGGGAATGCTTGGGATGCCTTAGCCTAATTTCCCAAACTTCTCTAAGACTTTTCATTAAAAAAGAACAAAACTGTCCATCTTCCTTTCCTCGAAGGAAATAACATGTTGACTTAGGATTTCCCTCCACAGTCTCTTTGATTGGGATTCCTTTTGATGCAGAAAGTTGGGGCTTTTCCTCTCCCTTGTGATCACCTCTCATCTGGACAATGAGCGAGATTTCAATAAGTGCTTAATTGAATGAGCCTGGGCCTGGCCTTGCATGTGTCATCCAGGCGGGCTCCCCAGAATCTTTGCCTCCCACCCAGGCTCTCCTCTCCTGAGATTGGACCATGGATTTCAGCCAAGCACAAAACTGAATCTGATACTCAGTTTGCTTTAGCTATGGGACCCCTGAGCACTGGACACATGTAGAGGCAGAAGGGAGAGATGGAGAGAAGGAAGAAGGAGAGAAGGGAGGGAGGAAGGGGGAAGGAAGAGAAGGAAGAGAGGGAAGGGAGTGAGGGAAGGATGAGAGGGAGGGAAGGAATGAGAGAAGGGAGGGAGGGAGAATCATAGGAGCCTAGATTTAGAGCTTGGAGGAATCTTAAAGGTGGCCTAGTCTGACCACCTCTGAGGCCCATAGCAGTTAAGTACTTGCCCAAGGTCATGCAAACCCATGGTCTCTGATTCCAAGTCAGAGAAAGGACTGGAGGGCTAGAACTTCAGGGCTGCTCATAGCACTTCAGCAGCATGGAACTGGCCCAGCCTTAGTGCCCAGACACCAAGAATAATTTGTTAAAATAGGAAGCCCTCTGCTGATTCCCCATCCAGGCGAGCTCCTGCCAGCCCCTGTTGGCAGCCTTTTCAGGAATAGCCTACTGGTGTCCCAGAGATCTCACTCTACCACTTTCCATCCCAAATGAACAATGGGTACTTTTGGTGCTGCTTGGCCTTCGCACAAAAAAATTCTGGTTATGGCTCTGATGTGTAAGAGAGGCAGGATTCCCCTGTCTTCTGATTCTTGTGAGAGGGGGTGAAAGGGAGTGATCTCCCTGAAAACATCTATTTTCCCAGTATTACCTTTCCTTGGGTTAGAAGAAGAAGGAGCATTGACTTGCTATATTTTAGACGTTTCAGAGGAAGGCCTCGAACCTGTGCTTGGGTCAGTGTTGCCTCCTCCTTCAGCTCCTGGGAATTACAGGGTTCTAGTCCATCTGAAAAAGGTCTGTTCTGACTGGACCTAAGGAAACTGAAGCAGCCCTCTGATCAGTCATTCAGCCAGCATTGATGATGTATTCCAGGTAATACACCAGATGCTGAGGATGCAGAGAAAAAAAAAATAGTCCCTACTCACAGGGAGCTTCTGTTCGAATGGGACATTAGCATATACATATAGATATAGATACTAGTATACATACACATCACTGCATCCTAAATAAATGCAAGGTGGTTTGGAGGGGGGAGCCTGAACAGCTGGGGAGGCCAAGAAAGACTCCACATAGAAGGGGGCTCTTGAGCTGATTCTTGATTAGGAATTCCAAGAGACAGAGATGAGGAGGCTGATATTCCAGGTGTGGGGCACAGCCAATGCAAAGGCATGGAGATAGGAGATGGGGTGTCCTGTGTATAAAAGGGCAAGCAGGCCCCCATGGTGGAATCAGAGAGTTTGTGGCAGGGAGAAGGTATAAAAAGATCAGAAAGGTAGGAAGGGCATTATCTTTGATCCTAGAGGCTTTAGGGGGCTGCCGGGTTCTGCTGGGCAGGCAAAGGTGATATTGCTGGTAAGAAGATGGCTTTGGCAGCTGAGTGGAGGATGCCCCACTAGTGCCTGGAGAGAGACTGACCAGAAGAACATTGCAGTGACCCAAGAAGGGAAGTCAGCTGCCATGCTGGCACCCTCAGCTGACTTCTCAGCTCATCTTGCCCTGGGGATGCCAGGCACGTAGGAAAGACCTGCTCAGGGACGTTTGACCCCTGCCAGGCCCGGACAGAGGGGAGAAAGGATGGGGAACCAGAAGATGAAGAGGGAGCAGGGAAATGCCTAAAAATAGCCTGGGGTGATTCAGCTGTGTTTTGTGGGGGTGGAAGGAGATGAGGGAACATCACCAAGTGACCTAAATGTTTCCTGGAATGAGCTCAGGGCCACGTAAGCTTGGACACAGGAGAGAACATTCCAGAAAACTGATCATCACATCAACCGGGGGGAGGAGATGGGGGAAGTGGGAGGGGGTGCCCTGAAGCTGCAGCAGACCAGATGCTGGGTTCTGTCAGCAGATGGAGTTCAAGAGAAGCAGCTTTGGATTCTCACTGATTTTGTGTGTGTGTGTGTGTGTGTGTGTGTGTGAATGCATGTGCATGTGTATGTATTGTGTGTAAGTGTGTGTGGATGGTGTGTGTGTGAATGTGTGAGTACATTGTGAGTGTATATGGTATGTGTGTGTGGGAGGGGTATATGGTGGGGGGGGTATATGGATGGTGTGTGAGTGTGAATGTGTGTATGTTATGTGACAGTGTGCATGTGTGTGTGTATTTGTGTGTGTGGTGTGAATGTGTGGGTACATTGTGACTGTATATGATATGTGTGTGTGTGGGTATATGGATGGTGTGTGATGTGAATGTGTGTATGTGATGCGACTGTGTGCATACATGAGTGTGCATGTGTGTGTGAGTGTGCCTGTGTGCTTGTGAACGTGTGTCTGAACAGAGTTCTTGGTGGGCACAGAGGGTCTGGGGATTGAGGACTGTTAGGCAGGGACCCAGTGGTGCTTGGTGCTCCCCATTCAGCATCAGGCATGGCGTAGCTGATGATCAGCATCTTCTGTGGACTTTGTTTGAAGCACGCCCCCCCAGCACAAAGATCGATGTGATGCAGCAGAAAGTGCCTTGACTCTGCAGCCTGTGGACCTGGGTTCAAATCTTACCTCCCAAATTCCCTGTGTGACCTTGAGCAAAGTACTTCAGTAAAATGAAAAGACTGGACTAGAGAGCCTTTGAGGCTCCTTCTTCCCTGCATCTCTGACCCTCTGACCCTACTCTATTCAATAAGACTGTGTTCAGCCCCTGCTTCTGACCTCTCCTGGCTGTGTGACCCTTGGCAAGCCACTGAACCTCTGCTTCAGTTTCCTCATTTGTACAATGGAGATGATAACAGAATCTACCTGGCCAGTCATTGTAAGGATCAAATGAGACAGTAATTTCACAATGCCTGACGGTGGTAAGAGCTCCATAAGCGTGAGCTATCATAATTATTATCGCTCATGTTTATGTAGCACTCTGCATTTTACAAAGCACTTCGCAAATGTTAACTAATACATATGTATGTACATATATATGTGTATATACACACATACTCATAGACAAGCTGCATGGATTGTTCCTCTGGCTGCATATAAATGACTAGACACTGAGCATTCTCATCCACTTGGTTTTTCTTCTATGGATAGTCAGGCCAAAGTCTTTGAAGTGATTAAGAATCTCAGGCAGAGAAGAGTCCAGTTTTTCAAAGTTGGTCATCACACATACGATGTGTCTGTGATTATGTACAATTTTTTCCTGGTTCTGCTCTTCTCAGTTAGCATCAGTTTGTATGAGCCTCTCCAGGTAAATGTGAAGTCCGTCTCCTCCCCATTTCTTTTTTTTTTTCCTAATCCAAGCTTTTTTTTTATTGTTCTTTTTTTGCAGTCACTTATGCCATGAATTCATAGGGAGTTGGTTCCAACAGCTCAGGTTCCTTGCCATTGGTTCTCACAAAGTGTGCTTCTCTGGGTGGAGCAGGCTGGTGTTTCAGCTGAACCCAAGTGCCTTTTTCTTTGGCTTCCTTCTTCTTCTGATCATTTTCCTTTACCTGCTTCTGGAAGCTATCTCTGTGCTTGGAATGCTTAATGTGCTCAATATGGACATTAATTCTCTTGGCTAGAATCTTGCCCTTAACCTGTTTGTTTACAACGATGCCTACAGCATGCCCAGTAACGTTATAGACCCATCCAGTCTTGCCGTGGTAACATTCATGGGGCATTCCTTGCTGAACTGTGCCCATGCCCTTGATGTCTACGATATCACCTTTCTTATATATTCGCATGTATGTAGCCAAAGGGATAACACCACGTTTTCGAAAGGGCCTAGAAAATATGTGTCGTGTCCCTCTCCTTTTTCCTCTTGTGTTCGTCATTTTGGCAACTCACTGGAATATGGTGGAGCCAGCGGAAAGGCCTCCCCATTTCTTATACCACAGTAGTATTCCATTATATTCATGTACCACAACTTGTTTAACCATTCCCCAATGGATGGGCATCCCCTTAATTTCCAGGTTTTTGCCACCACAAAGAGAGCTGCAATAAATATTTTTGTATGTATGGGTCTTCCTCCCACTTCTGTGATCTCTTTGGGATACAGCCCCAGAAGTGGTATTTATAAGACAACTCTACAAATCTCAGGATGGAGGGAGATGTCTACATTCAGAGAAAGATCTAGAAAGAACAGAATTTAAATGGAGACTGAAGCAATCTACATGCTATTGTTCTTTTCCACATTGGGTTTTGTTTCTTCTTTCCCATTGTTCACTCCACTGGTTACAACCCTTCTATACAACCAGACTAACGTCCAATATGAAAGTATTTGCAGATCCTATACATGACTGCATGCTGCCATGGGTGGGGGGAGAGGGAGGGAAGAAAAATTTGAAACTCAAGGGATTGTGGAACTGAATCTTGTAAACTAAAAATAAATAAACAAATCAATTTAATAATTAAAAAAAAGAATCTCATGCAGGATGATCCAGTCCCTACAATGTCATCTGTAGATAGGACTATCCCAAGGACCCCAGTGGCCTCTAGGGACACCCTCTCCCCTCTGGGCTGCACTTTGGGTCTCCTCCATGGCGACAGTGAATGCCTCTGATGAACACACATGTCCCCATCTTAGTGCTTGTAGATAGTAATGACCAGAAAGTAAGCTTTCAAGCAAGGAGAAGCAATTCCCTTCATATCTCAGAGCCTCAGTTTCCTCATCTGTAGAACAGGAATAATAATGGCCACCTACTGGAGCTGTTGTGAGGATCAGATGAAATAAAGAATCTTATTTGCACATGTTCGTGCAGAATAAAGATGAATTGGAGACAGAGAAAGGCAGCAGGGACCAGGTGGGCCTGGAGTCAGGGAACCCCAGTTCAGCTCCGGCCTCAGGCGGCTTTCCTTGTGTGGCTCTGGGCAGGTCACTTCCCTCCTGAAGGCGGTTTCCCCATCTTTCCAATGAGGGAGTTGGACCAGAGGGCCCCTGAGCTGCCTCTCCCCTTTGGATCCTCATGTACTAGAGCTGTATGTGCCCTGGGGGCGACTGCATACTTCGTGGAGGTCACAGAAGGTACCCTCCCCGTTCGCTTGGGAAATAAGCTTTAGCTTGCGTCTGACCTTCCTTTTTCTGAAATTACTGCCCTATGAGGGAGAATAGAAGGAGAAAAAAATCAATGGAATCAATACTTATCAGGCAGTTGCCTTGAAGGAGGAAGATGCCAGTGAAGGAGGCTTTGCAGGGCTAAAGGGCACCAGGGAAGATGCTGTTTTGGCTGGAGGTCTGCTCTTGCTGCCTCTGGGGGGTGGGTTTGGGTGAAATGACTTACCAGGCACTCAGCTGGAGATGCCACAAACCCAACTGAATAGGCCTTCCCATTACTTCTTGTTCTTCAGTTTTTTTTAAATTTTATTTTAGTTTGCATCATTCATTTCCACAAGATTTTGAGTTACATATTTTCTCCCCCTTTCCCCCATCCACCACCCCAAAACAGCCATCCCAGTGTGTGCCCCTCCCATAGTCTATTCTCTCCTATGTCACTTTTCGGTAGGGCAGGATGGATCTCCCAACCACAGTGCCTGTGTATCTCAAGTTCCAGTTGGATGTAGTCAAGAATAATAATAATAATAATTGCATATATGTAGATATAGATATAGATATATATTTATAACATTTGATTATGGAACTTTAGATTCTAGATTCTTTCTCTTCCTCCCTCGTCACCCACCCCCACTGGAAGGATAAGCAATCTAATACAGGCTGAACATGTGAGATTACGCAGAACCTCTCCATAGTGA
>CM053585.1:378561047-378591856 GCA_028646515.1 Pseudochirops corinnae
TTATTCTTACTCATGGTTGTTCAGACCGTGATTTTATTTTATTTTTTTAAAATCTCTGTGGGGCTCTGCTTCCAGAAGGGAAAGCTCTGTCCCAAATTGCTGGGGTCCTCCCGGCTGCCGTAGCTCTCAGGAAGGTGCTGGGACCCCTCCTACTTACTTCTGGCTGACTGGATAATGAAGACTCCGAGACCGGGGCCCAAGACAGCGATCTGGATCCAGGCTGCTCAATGCGAGAGCACTGGCCTCAGAACAATTGCTTAGTCCCCCTGCTGTCTGCAGGCCGCGGGCAGGAAGCTGCAATGTGGAGGCGGGTGCAAAACCTCTGCCTTTTGCTGTTCTGCTCTGGAGGCCTTTTGGCCAGACTGCTTCTCCCTCCCAACTTCGCAAGTTCCACTGACCTAGTTCTAAACGCTGCTTGCAGCTGCCACTAATCCGCTCACCACTCCTCTTGTCTGGCCACCCCCGGGGCATAGCCGGGGCTTCAGGCTAGGCTGGTTTCGGTTCGCAATGCTGATATGGTTCCTCGTAGCTGAGCTGACTTTAGTGGGAAGTATCTTTGTGTGCGTTTTGGAGTTCTAGGATTGGTTTAGAGTCATTTTATGGGTATTTTGGGGTAGCTATGTGAGAGCTGCGATATGTTGCTGCTGCTACGCCGCCATCTTGGCTCTGCCCCCCCCCCCCAGTTGTTTTTGACTGTCTGGGACCTCATTTGGGGTCTTCTCAGCAAAGACACTGGAGTGCTTTGTCATTCCCTTCTCCAGCTCATTTGGCAGATGAGGAAACTGACGCAAAGTAAAGTGACTTGCCCAGGGTCACACAGCTAACGAGCGTCCTGTTACTTGCCCTGAGACAATAATTTCTGCTTATAAGATGCTAAGGACAGTGGTGGGGTCAGGGCAGTACTTTTCTCCAGGGACTGGTCATAGTGAAAGTCTCAGAGGAGAGAAATGGCAGGGTGGGAGGGTTCCCTCACAAGCAGATCTAACTTCTCTGGACTCAGAAAATTGATCCGATGTCCCTGGTCTTGAGCAAGCAGTCAAATACTGCTATTATGCTGATGCTGTTTTCACTGAGAAGCAGCCTGGCTCAGATGGGGCCAAGTGACTTGCCCAGGGTCACACATTTAGTGGGTCCCAAAGTTCAAATTTAAGCCCAGGCCTCCCAGTTCTCACTGCATTAACATGACTGACTAGGGACCCTCTCCCTTGCCACTCTTCCCATTTCCACCTGCTTTGAAGAGAGACAGAATGGTATAATAGCATCAGACTTCCTCTGGTATCAGAGGATCTGAGTTCAAAACCTGCCTCTGCTGCCTACTGCCTGTGTGACCCTGGGCAAGTCACTGTGCCTCCCTCTTCCTCAGTTTCCTCATCTGTAAATTGGAACTCTGTTTTCAGAATCCCATGCAGTTCTCCAGCTCTTACTTAAATGACTTGAGGCCTTCTCTGAATAACCTCACCCCACCCCAGAAGATGGGCAGGCGGGCAGGGGAGCCAGGGATGCTGTAAGTTAAGTTGTACACTTGAAGAAACCTGATTCAAAAGCCAGATAATGAGTAGACTTGGGAGGCAGCTGGTTGCTGTGGCAACCCGGCCCTCCTGCTGAGGAGAGCCCCTGGTGTGTCTTTCTTCTGGGCCTGGCATGAGCTTCTTTTCCCCTGATGCTGCTTTGGAAATGTTGCTGAGGGCAGCATCCAATTGCCATTGGTGAGAGGCTTGTCACAGAGACCATGGTTTTTGTTGTAAGCAGCCCACCTGGTGGGCGAGACCCGAAAGCCCCCAGCCCCAGAGCAGATGACATTCCCTCTCCCTGACATCCTCCCTCTTTGCCTCTTCCCTTTGGAATCAATCCTTCAAGGCTCAGTTCATGTGCCAGCTTGTCCAGGCAACCCAGCCTGATCTCCCCAGCTGTTCATTTCTTCCTCAGATCTCATCACATGGACACTGGTCTGTTTACCCATCACATTAGCCCAGGAGAGTGAACAAAGAAGTGATCTCAGAGTCAGGAAGACCTGAGTTCAAATGTCACAGACTGGCTGTGTCACCCTAGGTAGGTCACTTCATTTCCTAGGGCCCCAGGCAGGTGTCTAAAGGCTCTAAACTATAGAGAAAGTACCAACCACATGAATGGAAGGAGTTATCAAATCCCATGTATAGACTGTATTGTGTCTATATGTATGTAGGTCTGTATTTGAATATATAAACATGTACATATATACACACATACTTAAAATACGTACATTTATGTATGTATATATACACATGAATAGGCCAAATCTCCAGCCTTTGCTGGATTATGGAGAAAGCAAGGGGATTCCAGAAAAACGTCTTCTGCTTCACTGACTACACTAAAGCCTTTGTGTGAGTCATGCCAAAATGTGGCAAGTCCCCAAAGAAATGGGAGTACACATCACCTTACTTTTCTCTTGAGGAACCCATATGGGGGCCCAGAAGCAAGAGTTAAAACCCAAATGTGGAACAAGTGATTGGTTTAAGATTTGGAAATGAGTATGACAAGGCTGTATGCTGGCACCTTGTCTCTTTAACTTATGTGTAGAATGCATCATGTGAAATAACAGACTGGACATATTAAAAGTTGGAATTAAGGTTTCTGGGAGAAATATCAACGTTGTCCGTTATGCACATGATACCACTCTGATGGCAGAAAATAAAGAGAAATTAAGAAGTTTCTTGATGAGGGTGAAAGGCTGGCTTGAAGCTTAACATCAAAAACCTAAGATCTTGGCAACTGGACCCATTGCTTTCTGGCAAATAAGGGGAGAAGAGATGGAAGCAGGGTCAGATTTTAGACTCTTGGACTCAAAGATCACTGCAGATACTAGCTGAGGTTATGAAATGAAAAGATGTTGGCTCCTTGGAAGGAAAGCTTTGGCAGATCTGGACAGTATACTAGAAAGCAGTCTGCTGAGCTGCTGACCCTAGAGTTGGGGTTCACCAAGTTCTGATCTCAGATGTCTCAGATAACTGGGCAAGACTCCCCACCAAGTCACACATATGTCACAACCTGCATGAGCAGCAAGAATTCCCACAGTGGTGGTTCTCCATACTGGCCAAATTCCAGTTTCTTCATACATGTGTTTGCATACATGTGTAGGTTAACAATGCAGACATATGAATGTGTCTATGTATTTGCTCACATATACAGACATATATACATGCTACACACACACACACACACACACACACACACACACAAAAATCTACACACAAAATTTAAAACAGATTTTTGTTGCTCTTTGAGGATTTCAGAGTGTGCAGGTCTGGCCCAGAATAGGCTCTTAACAAATGCACATTTACTTCCTAAATGACGGCCTGTTATTACTTACTTGAGGCCCCTGAATCAGAAGATGACTGGGCTCGCTTCCTGTCTCTGCCACCCCTAGTGTGACCTTGGGCAGATTTCTTAACTTCCTCGTGCTTTTGTTTCTTCTTCTACAAAATGAGGGGGTCAGATTAGTTGGTCTCCATGGTGCAGGCTGGAATAGTAGTTGGCTCTCTTGCACACTGTCCCTGCCAGTGGTCATTCAGCCTTTGCAGGGGCAGGGTGGAGAGCACAGAATCCATCCCGACCCACTTTGGAAGAGCCGTCCTTCATGACCTCAAACCTAAACCTGCTTCCCTGCAATCCATTGTTCTTGGTTGTATCTACTGGGGCCAAGCAGAGTAAGACTGATCCCTCTTCCCACTGACAGCCCTTTATTTAGTGGAGGATCAGCATCAATTCTAAATGCATTAAATGATGAATGAAGAAGCTTGTATTATGCCGAGTTCTAAGTGCTGGGAATATAAAAATGAAAAGAAGGCAGTCTTTGCCCCTAAGGATCTTCTGTTCTGATGGTGAAGACCGAGCATATAAGGGAGAGATGCCCCACCCCAAGTCTTCTCTATACTCAACATTCCTGGTTCCCCAGTAACTTTTTTTAAACACCCTTGAAATTCTCCTAGAAATCAATCACATTCCCTTGTGTAGTGAGGCTCTGGGGAAATTTAGAAAGGCAGAAATTGTATAGATTCCATTAACCTGGAATGGATGCCTGGAAAGCAGAGACTTTCATTCCTGTGCTTACAGCCCCAGCTTCTAACACAGTACTGGACCCATTGAAGTAGGCACTTAATAAATGCTTGTTTTGATTGATTAATACAATAAAATAATAAGAATTAGAGATATGGGCTTATTTGTAATTTTAAAAAAATATTAATTAACCAATACTTGAGCTAAAGGAGAAACTATGAAAACAATAGTAGATTATCTTTGTGCCACCTAAGCAACATTTCTTAATGTTGAAATGTTATGTAGAGCCCACTATGCACCAGGTACTCAGCCCTTTACAAATAGAATCTCATTTGATTTTTTTTTTTTGGAGGGGGAGAGCAGGGCAGTTGGGGTTCAGTGACTTGTCCAAGGTCACACAGCTAGTAAGTATATCAAGTGTCTGAGGTCGGATTTGAACTCAGGTCCTCCTGACTCCAGGGCCCCTGCTCTACTCGCTGGGCCACCTAGCCACCCCATCTCGTTTGATCTTAACAATAACCCTGGGAGGTAAGTGATAATAATAGCACTATTTTACAGATGAGGAAGGTCCCCTCCAGGGCCCCAGATATTCATTGCTCCTTGAACACCTGGAGCAAGAAGATACCACCTTCCATGGTGATGGATTTGGGATGAGATTGAGGGGAAAGGCAGTTTTCCAGACCCCAATACCTAGGGCAGCCATTTGGCTCTATGGAGAATGGCTAGGATCCTGGTGGGCCTCAAGCCTAGATCATGTGGGCAATGGAGGATGACCACAAACTGTGAGGGTCAGCTGGTGGGTGCCTACCTTGCTGCCAGGGCCATTCATAACATCAAAAGATGCAAAAAAAGTTTTAATCAAAAATAGCGGATGTTTATGTTTAAAAATTTAAAATGTATTAGAATAAGAGGATTCTTCCTGAACTGATGAGTGAACATTTAAGAAATACTTACTGCATGCTAAGCTCTAGGGATATGAATTCAAAAAGCAAGACAGTTCCTACCCTCAAGGAGGTTATGTTCTAATAGGATAAGACAGAGCTTATAAGAGCCGTGACCAGGGAGGGATGTTTTGGTCAAATCAAGGAGCATTTGTGAAGTGCTTACTGTATACTAGGCTAAGAATACAAATAGAAGCAGATACAAAGACAGTCTCTCCCCTCAAGGAGCTTACATTTTAATGGGGAAGAAAACACATAGAAGGAAGCATAAAAGGGAGGATAGAGAGGGAAGGAAAAGGTATCTGTATGGGAGGTCACGGTGGGCAAACCTGAAAAGTCAGGAGGGGCTGATGCAAAGCTGGCCTGAGCTAGTCCTCGTAATGGAGCTTCAGAAAGAACTCACTAATGGGAAAGGAGAAGCAGCCGGGTCAAGATGGGGAAGTCCAGAGAGAGTCGGGAGCACAGACAGAGGGGGAGCTGAAAAGTAGGAATTGCAGGGAGATTGTACTCACGTGGGAGCATGCTGGGAAAGACCTGAGCGTCAGGAGCAGAGCTGGGAGGAGAAAGGCTGTGAGCATGACTGGTCTGGGGACCTCCTCAAATGGGGGTTCTGCCAGGAACTCACTGATGGGAGGAGGGGGCCATGGGAAAAGAGGGACCTTCCAGGGTGAAAAGTCCTCAAGAGTGAAAGCATCCTCCAAGGTGAGAAAGTGTCTGGGGAATGATGGAGAGGTCCAGACAGAGAGCATCAGGGCTGGGAAAAGAAGTAAACCAGTATGTGTTGGTTTGGGAAGTCACAGGAATAGTAAGTGGAACCCTAGTGAGGTCAGTGACACATCCTTTCCAGAAATGGTGGCCTGGATTTAATTATTGTTGCTGGAGAATGAGTGGAAAGTGAGGACGGGGGAGGGAGCAGCGTGGCGGGTCTGGACTCTCCCCACAAATAATCGCCACCCAACTTCAAGCCCTCATCACCTCTCATCCGGGCTGTTCCTACTTCCTTTCTCTCTCCTCTCTAGTCCATCCTGCGCGCAGGCGCCAAAACAATGTCCTTAATATGTCACTGCTCTGCTGGAAAAACTCCAGCGTCCCATGTTGTCTGTATAAACTCCTCAGCCTGTCTCTAAAATGAAGACTCCACAATCTGGGGCTCGCCTCTCGTTCTAGCTTAATCTCATCCCAGACAGCAGTTTTACATAATCCCTGACCCCCATGCCCGCTATACATTGTAAAAGCCGGCCCCCATGCCCAGGTTGCCATTCTTCCCCATCTCTGTGTTTCAGGATTCTTGTCTTTCTTCAGGGTTCAGCTCAGATGCCGCCACTTTTATGGAGTCTTCCTGGAGCCCCCTCCCCCACACTGTTTGGCGCAGCCTTCATGGGTTCCTAGACCTAGAGCAGGAAGAGGCCCCATTTAACTCTCTCACTTTACTTTTATTATTTTTTTGCACTTAAAATTTTTTCAAAATAATTTATTTTTTCCTATTACATGTAAAGACAATTTTTAACATTCATTTAAAAAAATTTTGAGTTCCAAATTTTTCTCCCTAAAATAGTAAACTCTCTCGTCTTACAGAGAAAGAAACTTCGGTCCCAAGAATTGTAATGACTTGCCCAAGGTGACTCAGGTAGTAAGTGGTGGAGCCAGGGTTTGAGACCCTGCCCTCTGACTGACTCCATTTCACTTCTCTTTCCACCACCTGATGCCTCTTCCTAATTTACCTTGCCTTTACCTTGTCCATGTGTTCTGTCCCTCCAGGAGCAGAGGCAATGCTTTGTTTTCATTTCTGTCTCTAAGTGACTATACCACAGTGCTTAGGGGCATCTAGGTGGCACCATAGGAAACACAGTTAAAATCCAGCCTCACACACTTAGTAACTGTATGATCCTGGGCAAGTCACTTAACCCTGTTTGCCTCAGTTTCCTCATCTATAAAATGAGCTGGAGAAGGAAATGGCTCCATTATCTTTACCAAGAAAACCCCAAATGGGATCACGGAGAATCTGGCACAACTGAAACAACCATAGGGGTTGACATATGGTAGTCGCTTGATAAATATTTATTAAAGTGAGCTGCAGAAGCTAAAATATCCCTGTTTCAAATGACAGGATTGTTTCTTTAGAAAATCCAAGAGAAAGCAAAAAAAACCCACCCACACAAATTGAAGTGATAAATATCTTCAGTAAGGAAGTGCTATATGCCATCCGCCCATCTTCATTTCTTTTTGTATGTCACTAACGCAGGGAAAACTTCGTAGGGAAATAACATTGATAATGACAAAATGTGTCAAGTTTTGGGGCATTAACCTACAATGATATGCAAAGCATATTAAAAAAGCAGCTCGAACATGATTTTTATGCAATCTAGGGAAGAAATGACAAAGTGAATGACTTTACCCTGCACTTGGGCAGCTAGGTGGCACAGTGAATATGCCTGGAGTCAGGCAAAGTCCTCTTCATGAGTTCAAACACTTTCTAGCTGTATGACCCTGGGCAAGTCACTTGATCCTTCTTGCCTCAGTTTCCTCATCTGTAAAATGAGCTGGAGAAGATAATGGCAAACTGGTATCTTGGCCAAGAAGACCCCAGATGGGGTCACGAAGAGTGGGGCATGACTGAAACACCTGAACAACTTGGTCACATCAAGACTAAAGTCGAAGTGAATATGCCAATGTAATTCCCAAATAAAATCCTAGATCAATCATTCCAATTAATCAACTAGCATTTATTAAGTGCTTACTGAATGCCAGGCACTGTGCCAAGCCCCTGGAGATACGCATGCAAAGGATGAAACAACCCTTTCTCATGGGGAAAACAATTGCCGGGATCTTTCGTGAACAAGGCAGTGCTGTCTTCATCCCCAGCTCCCGCATCATACCCAAGGGGCATTGGGTGGAGGCCCTTCATCCCCTGGGGAATGTAGGTCTCTGGCTGCCCTCTAGTGGCTGGCTACCCCTTCTCTTATGCCCCTCCACAGGCTCCCCTTTCCTGGCAGGATCTTGACATCCCTACCACATGATCCAAGTATGGTTCCATAGTGAGAGCATTGGCATCCAGCAGGCATCTATTTCTACACAGAAACAAAAGTGAGTTGATCCTGCCTTCAAGGGGCTTACATTCAACTTAGGGAAAACAATATAGAACCAATGTATGTCAAGTAAGTAGGAAGAGGGCATGCTAAGCATGGGTAACAGCCAGGGCAAAGGCACAGTGAGGGGAGATGGGAGCAGCAAGGAAGCCATTTTCACTGGAATATAGAGAGTATGAAGGCTGTGCCTCTGTCCTTCCTTCTCGAAGAGGACCGTGACATCAGAGAGATGATGATGTGACTTGCAGTTGACTTGGATTTGAGTGAGGGAGGGCTGTGCAAGGTCACCATCCTCACTTTCTCCTCCAGAACCATCTGGATCCAGTGATCTGATATTCTCAGGATGACTGAGATAACCCAGGATGCAATGGGAGACCCTGGCCTTTTCAGGTTCTCACTTTGAGTGAGGCAACACCTATTCAGTGAATAGGCTTCTTTAAGAAGGGAGTCAAGAGATGGCTCCTTTAATAATAATAATAAAATGGCAAGCAAGGCAAAATAAGCTTGAAAATGTGGGATGGAGTGAAGGGCTTTAAATGCCCAACAAAGGATTTGTGTCTGCTCCTATGCTCCTATGCCACAAACCATAGGCAGGCCACCCCTAGGAATCACAGGCTCAGGACTCTGTCCATCCACACCCTCCAGTACTTTTGACTCCAGGCTCACCCCTTTCTTATATGCCTATCTATCATTTTATTGTATGAGCTGAACTACCAGACCACTTGGTTTATTGGGAGTGGGATGATCTGCTGGGGTCTCCAAGCTCTCCTTTCAAGGCCTTCTGAATGAGCTTCACCAAGACTGCCTCCATCCAGCCCCACATGGCTCCTGGCTGATGAAAGGCCTTATGGATTGTAAATACGTAATCTCCTGAAATGAAGATGTGTCATTTGGGGGCGGGGCTCTCACATCTTAGACTCTGGGGGGCTCTTTTAAGACTTAGAAGATGGGGTGGCTAAGTGGCTCAGTGAATAAAGCACTGGCCCTGGAGTCAGGAGGACCTGAGTTCAAATCTGACCTCAGACACTTAACACTTACTAGCCGTGTGACCGTATCTGATTCGTTTAACCTCCCGAAGATCCTGACAAATAATAATCTGTTGAAGGAACCGAGAATGTTTGTCCTGAAGGAGAGAAAAATTGGGGGGTGGGATGCATATGTTTTTAAGCATTTGAAGGCCTCTTACATGAAAGAGGGATCCGTCTAATTCTGCTTAGCTCCAAAAGGCCTGGCTTCCTAACAATGAACTCTATTAAAGATGGAAAGAGTGAATACCTCTTCACTAGATATCTTCAAGCTGAAGTCTAGTGACCCCTTGGTGGATGCTTACTCAGAGAGCAGTTGGACTAGATGGCCTTTGAAGTCCATTCTAACTCAGAGATTCTGGGATTGCCCTTGGCTGGGCCAGACGTCTTGACTTTTGTCCTGCCACTGGACCTCAGTGACTCTGGGAGAGAGTGAGGCTGACATCTTTGCACAGCTCTGTCTCACTTAAATCCAGTTCACGAGCAAGTAAATGATGTCATTGGCCTTCTTCAAAAATGAAGGAGAAACAACAACAATTCAAAGTAGAGTTGTGAATCACCAGGACTGTACCTGATCCTTGGGGAGGATCCCCCTCAACCCCCTCCCTCGGCCTAAGAAGGGAGCATGGGACTATCTTAATTCTCTGAGAGCCTAGGTCTCAGTCCTTTCCATTTTTTTATTGTGTTAAAAAAACAAACAAATCAAAAACCTAACCACTAAAAACCATTTCTATGTTAAATGCCCTGTTAGCCTGAATGCTTGCAAAGGAACAAATGTTCATTCTTTGTGAGCATTACAAAAACCTGACCACCAGAATACATAAGGAAATCGGGGGGAGGAAAGTAATGCACAGTCACCAGCGATTAAGTAGCATGGGATTAGGAATAATTTTCAGAAATGGAAACTCAAATTCAATTCAACAAAGCTTGATTAAGTGTCTATTATGGCCAAAGTGCCATGCCCCATGGGCACTGACAAAAACAAACCTGTAAGGATCTTTCATCATGGTTTTGGACATCGCCAAATGAATTCTGGGATATTTGAAAACATGATAAATATGAATAAAGGATACATAGAAAACTTCTATAAGTGATGCCAAGGAAAATAACAGAATTAGAAAAACAAGCTCATCAACTGTACTATATTAAAAAAAAAAAGCAGCAACAAAGCTTTAGAATTTGGAATTCTTGCACAAATGACTCTCTGAGCCTCAGTTTCCTCATCTGTAAGAGATGACACATGTAATAATTGTAATATCTGTAAGTACATGTGATATTAGCACACAGCAGGCACTTAATAAAGGTTTATTTATTTGTCTTGTTTCCTTTCCCTTTCACATGGTTATGAAGGAAGTGATTGTTGCTTTGTAGAAGTGGCGATGCTATTATTGAGTACACAGGTGAAAAGACCAGGAGGTGGCACAAATATATTTTATTGTTGAGGAATCACAATCGCAGGAAAGCCCAGAGGACAATGGATGATCCACAGTGGGGGGAAGCCAAGATCAAACATGTCAGGATAAGGAGATGGAGCAGTCCTCTAGCCAGGGTGAGGGATAATAGGTGGACCAAGCAGGTGTCTCATTCAGAAAATATTGCAAGAACTGGAGGGAGGCCTGGGACACATTGGGTGCCCTGTCTATGGAGCTGTCGTGGGAAAACCAGGCACTCAGGATGAGAAGGCATGGACAGGCAGTGACCTGCAAGGTGGTGGATGGGATGTCCATGTTGATAGATGCATTGAAGAATTTAAGTTATTCGATTTATAATTTAAAATGATTTTTAGAACATTTTCAGAGCACTTTGAATTTCTCCTTTGTATTGATCATGTGCTGTCTGTCCACCAGAGAGCACTGGCTTCTCTTGGACTTGGGTTCATATTTGTGGGGGCATTAGGGACACCTGGGGGGCACAGCAAGTAGAAGGCCAGAGCTGGATTCAGAAAGACCTGAGTTCAAATTCAGCATCAGACACTTAAGAGCTGTGTGAATCTGGGCAAGTCACTTCACCTTTATCTGCCTTAATTTCCTTATCTACAAAAGAGGGATAATATTAAGTATCTCCCAGATTTTGAAGATCAAATGAATTATTTATAAATTATTTACCAAATTATTTGTGAAGTGCTTTATAGATCTCAAGTGATACTATTATGACCCATGTGTCTTGGCTCACTGTGCCCCAACCCATTAAGAGGATGGAAACCTTCAGAGTCTGCACAAGCCTAGCTGTTCAGTGATTACTGTGCCAACAAGAAAGCTAGGCATAAGCACAGACTCAGAAAAAGCATTTAATTTGGATAGAAATAGAAGCGTAAAACATCCCAAATGTTCTCAGTACTTACTCCTTAAAGGAATAACCTGGCCATGCTCTCTTCCCTGGTATAGTCCCCCCAGAAAGCGGGTAAATTGGGGGAAAGTCTCTGCAGACTCTGGCTGTCCCGCATGGAGGGGACATGGCTGCCCACCTTAAGTCATGCTTCGTTCGCTCACCTGCCCTCCTCGCTCACTCTCTCTTGGCCATCAGCCACTGGCAGCTCTTCATCACCACTCTGCATCTGGCCATAGATCTCTCGGAAGCCTCTCTGTGGCATAGGAGACCATGACACTTTCCACATCTCGGGGGGAGTGCCTCTTCCTTGTCACCTGGTCAGCAGCCCGGTCCTCTAGCCTCACAGGCCTTTTTCTGTAGGCCAGCATCTCCGTGGTGGAGATCTCCTCTTTGTCCTGTCTCCTCTGCATCCTGGCAGCCTGCCCCACACCCGCAGCAGAGCACCTCACAGAAATTAAAAAATCTCAGCTCGCCTGCAAAAGCTATGAGAGATTCCCATGTTGTTCCTTATCTGGAAGGCTCATGCTTATGATGCGGCCCCCTGAGAAGCCTGGGCTTGCCCATGTTTGCCCCTGTGTTACATCTTAATGTGTGCACAGGTCTTCTTGGTCTCTACCCCCTACCTAATGTTATTGGATCCACTGTACATCCCCTTAGGGCAAGGCCTGTGTGATTTTTCATCTTTATTTTCCCAGCACCCAGCTCAGTGACTTGCATCTCAGCCAAGTATGGAGCTGGTACCAAATAATATTAAAACCTCCTTCCCAAATCCCTTCAGGCAGAGACCTTGCCTCAGCTTCTCAGTTCAACTTTTTAACTCTGCCCCCAGGGAAGAAAACTGGCCTCCAGAGGCCAGGCCAAGAGATCCTTATAAAGCTTGCCCGAGAGTAACCAACCCTGGGTCCATTTTAAGCCTGGGAGCAGAGCAGCTTCTTTAGCAGCATCCCAGGCATGTGGGAGAGGCTATCACACCCAGGCAAGGGAAGGTCTCCCAGGGAACCTGCTGATATAGAAGAGAGTATCCTTCAGCCAGGTGGGGCGGGGGACCAGAGCAGAAGGCCTTAGTGTGGCTGTGATCCCTTGGCCTACCACCAAGCACACTAGTCTCTAAGAAGAGAGGGCCTGGGGGGTGAGTGAGGAAGATTGAAAAAGACAGGATCTCTTTTTAAAAAATTTATTGCTATTTCTCATTTTCCCTTCATTTAAATTTCCCCCTGTACCTTTCCTCCCCCCTGCCCAGAGAGCAGAGGAAGGGAAAAATAAGCAAAACTAGTCAATATATTGAAAAAATCTGCCAGTATATGAAGTGTTCTACACTTGCTCTCTGTCTGTCTCTGTCTCTCTCTCTCCCCTCTTGCCGCCCCCTCCCATACAAAGGAATAGGTCATGTCTCATTTTTCAATGGGAAAAAAAATTCAATTTCTTACTAAGACATCAAAGATAAATGCTTCTGAAGGAAGATATTAGAATTTGTGACATGTTCCCTTCCCTGGAAAAGTACTGAGTCTTCAGAGTGTGGTTTTAATCTCTTCTGATTGACAAATATTCGCACATAACAACCATGCACATGAATACATGATCAGGCAGCAAATATTTCTTAAGCACGTCCTCCATGCATCATGCATGTGCTATACAGCATGTGGGATGTAGGTAACATATATTCACAGTATGTGTCTTAAGAGTGTAGCCTATCAGAGAGCTGAGGGAAGTAGCCAAGTATAGGGCCAGACAGATTAGACTCAGGGGTGGCATCCTGCCATCTGTTTGCCCCAAACTGCCCTTCTCCCAGTGAACCACGTACCTAAAACTCCAGCCACCCTACGTGGAGGCCAGCTGGCCTTCTCCGGCCCAGGGTAAGGCAGCACATACAAGATGCCAGCTTCTGAAAGCCTGCTGGGAGCATCTTGTGGAGGCAGGGTGCTCTCCTGTATGATGATGCCGGTTCCCATTTCCACAGTAGTTCAAGGCTGGTCACGGGGCACTGGCCTTGCAGCCACCCTGTGAGTGGGGAGGGCAAGTAGGGTTACCCGCATTTTATATATGGGTTAACTGAATCTCAGAGAAGTGAAGGGGCTTACCCGGGGTCCTACGGCCAGTAAGGGTCAGGGTCAAGACTGAAACCCAATACCCTTTTCCCTGAGCCACACAGACTCCTTTTACATTAGCCTGGAGCATCACAACCCACAGTAACAGCTAAGACTTGGATGTGGGCTGATTGTGTGTATACACACATATACATGCATACACACATACACCTACATAGCATATGCACACATTTGTATAGGCATGTGTACACATATGCATAATACATAAGCACATATGTGCACATATGCACACGCGTGTTGCATGTCGTGGTTATTTGTGTATAGATCCTGCCTCCTCAGCTGGCTCATGGCTTTGTTACCTTGGCATCCCTTCTAGCACCTATCCTGGGCTTACAGAAACTCTTTAATTAATTAATCAATTAAGCAGTGGGTGCTTAATAAATCCTTGTGAATGACTAAATGACTGATGAAGTCGGGAAAGACCTCTTGTTAGTAGCCCTAGGTTTGAATGATGGGTAAAACCCTGGGTGCTTGATTCTTGACATAGGGAGGTGTTGTGTTGTAGGGGAAAGAGCTGGAGTAGAGACGGAGTCAGACGGACTGTGCTTGAGCTTTAGTTCTGCTGTTAATTGTGTCACCTTGGACAAGTGGCTTCCCTCTGGGCCTCAGTTTCCTTATTTGTAAAAGGGGGAGCCTGGATGATGTTCTATATTCCACAGCCCCTCCCAGCCCTGATATCCCCTGTTCTCAGGCCCCTGCCAGCCCTGACATCCCCCATTCTCAGGCGCCTCCCAGCTCTCACTTCCTATGATCCCTCCTTCCTAATCAGTCATCCAAAATGGAATTCCCTGGGGACTAGGGTTTGCCCCTCCCTACCTCCCAGAAAAGGCTCATTGAATCAGAATCAAAGCAACATAAGTTTTCCCTTTAAGGTGAGGCAGGTGCTGTTATTATCGTCATTTTGCAGATGAAGAAACTGTGTCACAGATTGGTCATGGATCATAGACCCACAGCTGGAAGAGACGTCATTGAGTCTAATACCTTCATTTTATAGAAGAGGAATCTGCGCCTGAGAGAGAGTAAGTGACTTGCTCAGGGTCACACAGCTTGTAAGTTCCAAGGGCTGGGTAGGAGATCTTTCTGACATCAAGTCCAGTGTTCAGATCCAGGATCTTGGACTTGGTGCAGTAGGAGCACTGTGGCACCCCTAGATTACTTGGCTTACCCAATGTCATGTGGTTAGAAAGTTTCTGACCCCGCTCTTCATCATTTCACAAAACCCACAGAATTTAAAAGCTGGCTGAGACCTCAGTGACCATCTCATCCACTGTCCACCTGAAAGAACTTCCCTCACCCCCAATAACTGGCTGACCTGACCAGCCTCTGCGTGAAGGCCTTCAAACAGCAGGGACCCCCCAGCTCTCAAGGAAGGCCATTCCTGAGCCTCAGTGGTCTCTCTACTGATTTGGAGCCGACCTCTTGAGCTGTCCGAGGGAGGCATGTGGCTGCTGCAATCCTTGCTGGCTTACCAGCACTGGTCATAATGCTGCTTAGTTGTCTGTCTGTCATTGGCAGAAATGCTGCAAAGCTGTCTCCCCTGCCTCCATTGGCCTGGGGGCTAAGGATCAAGGAGAAGGCCAGGTGTGGAGAGGGGCAGGGGCCCCTAGCAGCAATGCCAGCAGTGGGATTGCAGATGTCTGTGCAGATAGGAGTACAGAAGCGCCAAATGGCCAAGGCTGCTGCCTTTCCCCTGCATTTCCAGAGCAGTTAGTGACATCCCCTCCCCCTCCCTGCAGAGTCTGTTCTGTAGGCCAAGCTATCAAGCCTGGCTGCTCTGGGTCTCTCCTTGGCTATTGGGCTAGCACTTTAGATTTATCCGGCTCCCTTCATCGATGGGCAGCCCTGGAGGTGAAAGAGAAACCTAGAGCTGAGTGATTTTCCAGCCACAGTGAAGCCTCACAGTGCCTCAAAAGGTGGAATTCAGAGCCCAGCTCTGTATGCTTCCTGCCTGTGTAACTGTGGAAAAGCCAGCTTTCCTACTCAAGTTCTGAGCTTCTTCACAGAAGAATGAAGGGCAATAAAACACTGATTTTTTTTTTTTCCAAATGAAGGGGGTTAGACCTTCTATCTCCCACCTATGTGCCTTTGCCTAGGCTGTGTCCCATGCCTGGAATTCTCTCCCTCCTCTCCTCACCCCAACCTCTTGGAATCCCTCCCTTCAAACCTCACTCAGGAACTGAGTCCATCCTTCCTGACCCATAGGCTGCTAGGGTTAGAGCTGGAAAAGACCTCATGGATTACTTCCTACAACTCCTTCATTTTACAAAAGAGGAAACTAAGGCCCAGGGAGGAATGAAATGACTTGAGCAAAGTCACACTGCTGATAAGGGGAAGGCTAGGTTTCACACCCAAACCTTCTGACCTCATAATGGTTGGAGCTGAAAGACCTGTGTTCAAGTCTAAATTCTACTAACCTTAATAACCAGGTGGTTATACATTTATAGACACATAGGCACATATACATATATGTGTATATGTGACTACTCAAGATCTTAGGTCTGACTTGCCTGAGTTCACAAAGCAACCCATAGCCCCCCAGCTGGATGGGTTCCAAGTAGCTTTGATCTGCTCATCCTTAGAGGACGGAACCAGAAGCAGTGGGCAGAAATCCATTTTAGCTTCATGTGAAGAACAAGTGCCCAGCCATCAGGGCTGTCCCAGAGTGAAATGGGCCCCTCCAGAAGGTGAGTCTGACCTCTCCAGGGACCTTCAAGCACAGGCTACTTGAACACCTGCTGGGGCTGCCAGAGTAGACATTCTTGTCCAGGTCTGACCTTCAGACCCCTTCCAGACCAAAAATTCTGAGAGTCTGTGATTTTTGTACTCAAGAAAAATGAAGAGTTGCCATTTCCTCCAGGGAAAGTGACCCCAAAATCAGACCTTCCTGGGCCAGGCTGAAGAGAGTTCAGCAACTTCTCTAGACTGCTCCTAAACCCCTCTGTATCTAGTTGTAAAAGAGTTTTGTTGGCCATCTTTGTGTCATCTATATGGTTCCTAGAACTCTGAGAAGATCATGTTATTCTCCAGCATTTTTGGGAACTCTCCTGGGAGTAGGAGCTGCCACATCCACTCAGGCCACCTGTCAGAACACTCTCCCCAAGGAATCTAGGGAGGTGCTCATGCTTGAGAAGCCGAGAGAGAGAGAGAGAGAGAGAGAGAGAGAGA
Source organism: Pseudochirops corinnae (assembly GCA_028646515.1). Classification (NCBI taxonomy): domain Eukaryota; kingdom Metazoa; phylum Chordata; class Mammalia; order Diprotodontia; family Pseudocheiridae; genus Pseudochirops; species Pseudochirops corinnae. The sequence continues at coordinate 378,577,730 of CM053585.1, forward strand.
GAGAGAGAGAGAGAGACTGAGAGAGAGAGAGAGAGAGGAAGAGAGGGAGAGAGGGAGAGAGACAGAGAGACAGAGAGGGAGAGAAAGAGGGAGAGAGGGAGAGAGGGAGAGAGGGAGAGAGGAGTTCTTTGAGGCGAGGCACATGTTGAATTGCCTGGTGTTTCCATTGGGTCGATTCTGTCTACATTTAAATCTGTAGTCTCCCTCAATAGAGTGGCACCTCTTTGAAGGCAGAGGCCTTCACTTTGGTCTTTTAGGTCTCCAGCACAGTGCCAGGTACATGGTCATTTAAAATAGTTGTTTTACTTTTATTTTTTTCAATGAGCAAGCATTGATTTTCTTTCCTTCTCCCATTTGAAAAAAGAAACAGAAACCCCTCAGAACCAATATGCATAGCCAAGTGAAGCAAATTTCCTCATTGGCCCTGTTAAAAAATGTATGCCTCGTCTTGACTAACAAATGCTTGTTGATTGATCGATGGTGAGAGGGGGCTGGCCTTGCTTGGATCAGGAAGACTGCTTCCTGGTTCTGCCTCTGGCTAGCTGTGTGACCAAGGACGAGGTACTGAACGTTCTTGTGCCTCAGGCTCTCCTCTGTAAAATGGATATAAAAACCCTACTTTATAGCAACTTTAGCCTATAAATTATTATGTGTTACCATATAAGTAAATTATAAGCTCCCTGAAGGCAAGGATTGTTTCTTATTTGTCTTTGAATCCTCAGTGCCTAGCACATAGCCTGGAACACAGTAGGCACTTAATAAATGCTTTTTGATTAATTTATTCCCATTATACTTACTAGACTCGTCAAACTAGCATAAACCGTACAAAGGGAAAACTCAGTTGCTTGGGGGTGGGAATTGGGTTAGAGGAGGGAGCAGAGGTATACTTACTTGTGCCAGGTAGGGGCAGCCCATCCCATAAGAGAATTCCAGTCCTGGACCCTAAGGGGAATAGAAAGGAAGGTGGTCCTATGTGAGGGGCCCTACAATGCCATGCTCTTGGGTATAGCAGATATGTATAGTCGTGTCCCATGACTCCAGAGAACTTGGTGGGGTGGTCACCATGGGTAGGAAATGCAGCCCTGAATGTTGGTTCCCTGAACAAAGTTCCATTTGCCCCATGCTAGTTATGACTCTGAGTCTATATTACAGGGGTATCATTAACCTCTCCCAGAAGTCTGTTTTGGCTGTTTTGGCTCATTGATCAAAACTGTGGTTCAGCAACACTTTCTAAAAAGTAATTGTTTGAAGTTTATCTCTCTGTCCATGACATTGGTACCATGTGCAGGCATGATAGCTCTTCCATGATTACCATGTTCCAAACACTCTGTCTATGCCTAGAGCATCCTGTCCTTGACTCTGACCAAGCTAGATCAATCGACTGGGTTAGCAACGGTGACTGGCACCCTATTTGACCCTGGGGCAATGGGGCACAGAACGTACAATCTGATCTGGCTACAGAAAGCAAAGCAGAGGGCAGAGACATCCCAGCCCCGGCATAGCCTTCGTGAATGCCATGCCCTTCTTCAGCTTTTTCAATCCCCCCAACCATCTTTGGGGCTTTGCGATGGCCGTCTGCCAAGAAATATGGCACCACTGGGTTGTAGCTTAGTTCAATAATCTCTCATCTGCTCCCAGGTCCCTGCTCAGCATGCCAGATTGGCTTGGGTCATCCTCTAGTGCCCAAGCTGGCATGGGCTGCCTGCCAGGTTGGCAGTTGTGAGGATCAAAGGGAGTGTTGCATGCAAAGTACTTCGCAAACCTCACAGAATTATACGGACTCACAGAGCCAGACCTGGAACAATAATAATTACATAACAGATAAAGTATTATTACACTATCTTTTTTAAATGAGGAGATGAATTATTATAGATTACCATATAACATAGAAAATATTTTATATTCTTATTTAAAGAAGGTAATAAATTCTATATTATTACATAACAATTTATTATATAATCTATATAATATTATTACATTATTTTATTTAAAGGGGCTAATAAATTCTATATTTCTATATAATATTATTACATTATCTTATTAAAAGGAGATAAGAAATGCCCCCCACTGCTTTATCCTTTGCCTGTTGCCAGTCGACCCTCGTGGCAGGGAAAGGCTTTCCTTCCATGTCCACCCAACCCCACTCCATTGCTTCAGGCCAGTACTAGCAGCCACCCCCAAAGGGAGCTAACCAGAAGGCTCTGATTCTGCTGTGAATGGTGATAAGAAGTGCAATACCTATGTCCTTAGGGTGTTTTCCAGTACAGAATTGCTCCCAACGTCTCCTCAGCGGCTGCTGAGAAGCTCTTCATCATGGGAGGGGTACCCCTGGGTGCCTTTCTTTGAAGAAGATGGTGGCTGCCTCCCAGTGGACCAGGCTGTAATAGTCTCTCATCCTCGTTCTGGCCAGAAGGTCTAGTGAGTGAACCCCTGCTGAGGTTGTTAAGGGAGACCGGATGGGGAGGGGCCAGGGGAGAGCCTCTAAACTCTGACCATGGTGAGGTCAGCCCAGAGCTGTGCCGGTAAGAGGCAGCTGAACTCTCACCCTCACTCAAGTCTGACAGGTGCAGTCAAGACATTCTATCTGATTGAGGCAAATCCTTGGAGATTTAGGGACACATTTCCCCTCCCTCCTGTATTTTTATTTTTATTTTCATTTCCTGGAGTGCAGTCTCTAGGATTGAACTCTCCCTGAGCCAAGTGACTCCTTCTCTCTATGCCAGTGAGAGACTTCAGACTGCTTTAGATGGAGGGTTAGAGGTGTGTGTGTGTGTGTGTGTGTGTGTACCCTAAATATGTTGAACATTGATGAAAGAAAGAACCCCAGAAATCAATGTACTCTAGCTTACCTGTGACCTTTTCCCCTAAAATCTAACTTCATTCAATCCAATCCAATAAACATTTAGTAAGTGTCTGCTGGGTGCCAGGCACTGTGCTAAGCAGTGATGTTACAAAAGCCTTGCCCTCAAGGAGCTTTCATTCAATTGGGAGGTGGGGTGGGGAATGGGAGTGGGGGTGGGGGTTGAAGCATCAACAGGTGAGCAAGCACAACATGTATACTATAAATATATATACTGTATATAGAACAGAAAAATGTGCAGAAGTATTTGTTTCTTCCACCTCATTCTTCCTAGGAATTTTTGGTTTTCTAATTCAATTTAGTACAATATAAACCCAAGAACTTAGTATGTGCAAGGCACTATTGGGGGAAGGGGAGAAAAGTACAAAAATGAAGTCCAATAAGCATTTATTAAGTGCCTTCTTCATGCCAGGCACTGCTTTGGCACTGAGGACACAGAGACAAAAAGTCAACAGCCCCTGCCCACAGGGAGCTTACACTCTGTTGGGCGACATGACACGTACACAGATGAGTAAACACACAGCAGATGCAAAGGCTTTGTCATTTTTTTTTGTTTGTTTTCATGTCTTTTCTCAACCCTTCCCTTGCGCTCCTTCCCCTAAAAGAACAAAGGCCTTGTTCACTGCCCTAGTCTTCCTAACAGTTACTGGCTTCACAATTCAGTTCAATACAACAAACACTTATTAACAGCCCACTGTGTGCAGGGCCCCAGTCTCCATGGTAGAGATAGAAAGCTCAATGACATAACCCCTGCCTGCAATGTGCTTATCATCCAATAGGGGATTTGACAGGTACACAGATAATTCTAATACAAGATAAAAGGCAGAGACCTAGGCAAAGTCCCTGGAGGAGGCATGGGCTGGGATTGGGGGTGGGGACAGGGAGGAGACAGCAGCTGAGCTGGGCCTTTAAGGGAAGGGGGGGAGGGTCTATTCCAGGCCTGGGGGGACAGGAGTGGGTTTGCAGGCCCCTTTGCCCCAAAGCATGCATTTCCCAAAAAAAGTGGCTAGAGAAGAGGGGCTAGATGTAATTGGGGTCCTCAGCTCAGGAGAAAACCTAGTTTGGTTTGGTTTTTCATGCAAAGGAAAAATGAGAAAGAGCTTTGGGGTCACTGCTCCAGCCCCTTCCCCCAGGTCCTCCCAGCCCACTCTGGTTCCTGTTCCTCTAGCTCTTAGTGAGACCTGAGTCTAGAGCCAGCCAGAAGCTTGCCAGCTGCTCCTTGGGAGACAGTGGAGGACAAAGCCAGCAGTGTATGTGTGGCATAAGGAGATGTGACTAGAAGGTTAAACTGAATGTCTCTCCTTAGGCATCCAAATGCTTTCTGTCACTCTCACTCAGACCTTTGCGGGCACACCCTCCCTAGGTGGGGATTTGGACATATGGCTCCCACTCAGCTCAGCATCATCTTATCCCCACAATCCTCCCCCCATTAACTGGTCTGGTCTTGGCTGTGTTCATTGGCAGTGCCTGGAGCACGGAGGGAGTGTCAGGCGCTTTTGGTTTCAGTCATCTCCTCCATAGTGGGGGCAGTGCTGACCGTCCGGAGCTGCCCCATGGCAGCTGGTTTGACTGAGAGCACCAGACGTTTGCGGAAGGTCTCACAGAGCACGATGTAGACAAAGGGGTTGAGACAGCTGTTGGCGTAGCCCAGGCTGATGGCCGCATTGTAAAGGTAAATGAAGGCCAGAGTGGGGCGACTGAGGGAGAGCTGGGTCAGCTGCAGCACATAATAGGGCGCCCAGCAGACAAAGAAGACCAGGCAGATAGCTATGGCTGTGCGCGTCACCTTCTTGGTCCGCAGCCGGATGCTGCGCTGAGAAGCTGGGGCCACTGAAGACGTCATCCGCTGGAGAATTCGTGCATAGGCCACCGTGATGACCACGAAGGGCAGGGCAAAGGCCAAAAAGAACTGATACAGGGTGAACCAGTACAGATCGGTCTCTGGGTTGGGCAGGCGAATGCCGCAGCCAACAGTGTTTCCAGGGAAGGGAATAAGTCTGGCGTAGAGCCACACCGGGGTGATGCTGATGAAGGAGAGTGCCCAGAGGAGGCCAATCACCAGGGTGGCCACAGAGGGCTTCCTGAACTTGGTCGAGGAGATGGGGTGAACGGTGGCCAGGTAACGGTCGATGGCCATTGCCGTGAGGATATAGGTGCTGGTGAACTGGCTGTTGGCATCCATAGCAGTGATGAGTGTGCACATGGTTTCCCCAAAATGCCAGACCCCATTGCCCATGAGCTGATGGATCATGAAGGGCATGCCCAGGAGAAAGAGCAGGTCTACCACAGAGAGGTTGATGATGAAGATGTCTGGCACGTTGTTGCACCCGTGGAACTTGGACTTCTTTACCACGGTGAAGATAACCATCGAGTTTCCCACGATCCCCAGCAAGCAGATGATGCCAAAAACAGAAGGCATGATGATGTTGACATAGGATACTCGCCACAGGCGTGGAGGTGAAACTGGGGACAGAGAAAGCGCAGCTGGCCACTCACACTCTGCACTGGCCCTGCCTGACATTGCACTTGTCTGCCTTACCCCGACCTCTGCCTTACTTCACCCCCAAGGATTTCAGTGCTGGAGGTGATGCCAGGGGTGCCTTTCTATTCCGTCTTCCTTCTCCACCCATCCCCCATCCCCTTTCTCTTCTGGTGTGCGTGTATGTGTGGTCCATCTATTTAGACCTGGCTTCAACTTCTTTATGACTGTGGGCAAGTCACTTAGCTTTTATGCACCTCAAGTACCACTTGGGAGGCATCTGGTACAGTGGAGAGAGTTCTGGCTGGGAAGGAGTGTCAAAAAACCAGGGTTCAAATCCCAAATCTGTCATATACATGTGAGACTTCAGTCAAGTAATTTCATTCCCCTGGGCCTCAGTTTACTCAGTTTTTTGCTTTTTTCGGGGGGGGGGAATGCAGGGCAGTTTGGGGTTAAGTGACTTGCCCAAGGTCACACAGCTATTAAGTGTAAAGTGTCTGAGGCCTGATTTCAACTCAGGTCCTCCTGACTCCAGGGCGGGTGGTCTATTCACTGCGCCACCTAGTCACCACTCGGTTTACTCATTTTTAAAAAGAAAGCATTAGACCAGATGGTCTCTGAAGTCCCTTCCAAGCTCTAAATATATGTTCTTATACTCGAATGGCTAAAACATGTTAAGGTTTACAAAGTAACCAAAAGTGCCTTCCCTGGCCACCCATCCCCAGTATGTGTGGTCTCAGCCTCCTGGAATGTATGCTCCTTGAGGGCAGGACTCTCACTGTTTTTACTTTTACCCCTAGTGTTTAGCACAATGCTTGGTACACAGTAAATACTTAGTGTATGATTTTTCATTCATTCATCTCATCCATCCATTCACCCACCCATCCACCCACCCATCCACCAATCCATCCATCCACCCACCCATCCACCCATCCACCCACATACCCATCCACCCATCCACCCACCCACCCATCCATCCAACCCATCCATCCATCCACCCATCCATCCACCCATCCACCCATCCAACCATCCATCCATCCATCCATCCATCCATCCATCCATCCATTCATTCATTCATGTTTCCAGTAATTCCCAGTGCTGGTCCTCACATCAGCTCGAATGAATCTCTTCTTCTTATCCTGCCATTATCTTCCCCTCCCAACTTCCTGTAGCAAATAAGTGGATGTGTGAATTTCACCAGATTCACCCTCACCTGGGAAGGGGCCCCCATCTTTACCTCCTGAATTTCCTCTAAAGGCACACTATGGTTAGGAATATGTCCAGAAATGAACCCATGGAATGTGTCCATGAGTGACAGATTTCACCCCCAGGCTTCTCCCAGAAGAAGGCCAGGAACTTTCAGTAACCAAATGAGTGTAAAGGGTTCTCTCAGAAGGGACAGTTCCGAGCCCCTGAATTTTCATTTTCAGAGTGGCTGTAAGGAAAAACTGCCTTGTGCTGCCTGGGTGATTCTTCTGATAACTGCTATGGAATGCATCAACCAGACTGAGTCCCTCTAAGTAACAGACTCTATGTACACGCACACACATACACACATGCACATACGTGGACACGATCTTCCTCATATAAACTTTATTAGCACGCACTGCCCTTGGGGCTCTCTACTAGTCACGGTAGAGATTGCAGCCTCTCTTTGACCTCTACATCACAGGATTTTCCCCTGACTCTCCACCTTTCCTTCAGTCTGACTGCCTCTCCCAAGCCAGCCAGGCTAGGCTGTGAGCAGCTCAGCCCCAGAGCCAGCCTGGCTAAATTCTCCAGAAAGGTGCATCCCCTTCCTGTCCAGCTCACAGAGCTGTGGTGAGGACAGCCCTCAGAAAACCTGGGAGGGCGCCAGAAATGAGAGTTCTTACAGCTATTGGCCGCCCCCCCCTCCCCCAGGCTTCTGAGAACAATGCTCTCTCTAAACCTCAGCAGTGAAAGACAGAGAAGTCAGAACACCTGGGGTTGAGTCCTGGCTGGGTCTCTCACTAAATGGGTAGCCTTGGGACATGTCACTTCCCCACACTTTCCTCTTCTGCCAAACCAGAGGATTTGGACTCCACTGCCTTGGAAGCCCTTTCTAGATCAAGTTCTGTGCATCTGTCAAACCAGGGGGTGTTATCATTCCCTGTCTCCTAGGACTGTCATGAGAAGGTCTCCCATCCTCACTTCTCCTACATGAAGCCCTTCATGCCTGTGTCTCTCAGCCCTCCCACTATGGTGCTGCAGACCCCACGGCCGCTGTCTGAAGAACAAAATGAGTCTCCCAGGCAGGAAAGATGCTTCTTCCTTCTCTTCCCCCTCTTCCTTTCCCCTGGCTTCTCTCTCCCCATAACCCAACATTTAGCCTGGTGTTCTCCCCCTTCCCCATGCCCCTTGACCCACGGGGGAAGACCCCTCCCCCCACCACACACATGTGCGCATACACACACACTCTCTCTCTTTCTCTCTCTCTCTCTCTCTCTCTCTCTCTCTCTCTCTCTCTCTCTCTCTCTTTCTCTCTCTCTCTCTCTTTCCCTGGCTCCAGGGCACACCTCTCTTCTCTTAGTCCCAGCCCCTCATGATCCTGTTTTCTTCCCTGTTCTCATCTTTCCCTTCAAGTTTTAGGAGAAGACCAAGGGATGCCTGCAGTTCTGAGAATAGGTTCCTAGATCTTTAGCTGGAGGAGACCTCAGTCACCATCTCATCCACCCCTCTCCTGACTCTACAGATAGGGAAACTGAGGCCCAGTGAGGTTAAGTGGCTTGCCCAAGGTCATGCAGGTTCATTGGCTCATAGGAGTTAGAAGGGGCCTCAGAAGACATCTAGTCCAACTCACTCATTTTACAGAGGGGGAAACTGAAGCCCAGGGAGGGGTGAAGTGATTTGCGCATAACTTTCAAGGTGGGATTTGAGTTTAGGTCTTCTTTCCACTGTTCTTGCACTGACCTCTTCCTCCCTCTACTTCCCCCTGCCCCATAGAAAGTTTCCCGGGCAGTTTGGTCTTGAGGTGAATCACTTCTGTCTCACATCCCACCAAGTGCACGGTAGGAATGAGGGCAGGGGACAGGGGGAAGCCCCAGCCCCCAACTCTACTCACAGCCAGAAGTGAGGTTGCCTCCTCCAGACTCTGAGGCGTTGCTATCATTGGCGGTGAAGGGCAGTAAAGCTGTGGACAGGTCCATCCTTCCTTTCCTTCTGCCTTCTTCTGTTCCTTCTGTTCTGACTAGCTGAGCTCCCCAGCCACCCACGCAGGCTGCGGCAGCTTCACTGGCTTCTGGCTTGTCCCAGAGCGCAAGCCCCGCAGTTCTGAAGGGGGGTCTTCCCCAGCTCCACTCGCCTCTCCAGCCTCCTGTCGAACCGTTCCTCCGGGGTCCCTCCTTCCTTGACTGACATCACCTAAGCTGATTAATAATCAGAGGCAGATGCGCGATAACCTCTTGCATCCCAGGCAGAGGCAGGGAGAGACAGAGACAGAGGCACACACACACACACACACACACACACACACACACAGAGCCAGAGAGAAGGAGGCTGCCGTTATATCTGTGGCTGGCTGCCCAGGTTGGGGAGCTGGGGAGGGGGGCTTCTGGGAGCTGGAGCAAACCTTTCTTTTAGGACCAGGGTCCCCCAAGACTTTCTTTGCCACTTGTCTGCTGCCCACTGCTTCCGGCTGATTGCTACTGAGCTGTGCAGAGAGGATGAAGTGAGTGAGGGAAGGGAGAGTAACTGGGTGATTAGCCTTTGAAAGGACTGAGCTGCCACAAGTCATGATAGAGGCAACGTGACCCTCCTTCCTCCAGCCCTCTTTCTGCCAGTGTCTCCCTCCAAAGCCCCAGACCTGGTCACATGCTTATCACCCCTTACAAAGCAAGCAGAGAAAGGATTCTCACATAGCCCCCTACCTTCTCTTTCTTTTCCAAACTTGCCTAGATTCTCATTCCTTCTCTCTCTGGACTTGCATCATCTTTCATAACTTGAATAAGATCAGGATTGGAAACAGCTTTCTTAGGAATTCTAGTGTCCCTGGACACAAGTGGAGTAGGGGACTCCTATCCCTCTTCTTGCAGGGAATAGCCTTCTTCCTGTCTTTGTCAGCTAGCCTTGTGCCAGGAGAGAGAGCAGCCATCCTGCTCAGAGAGCTCTGCATAGGCAGGGCCCTTCTGAGTCCCCTACCCTAGTTACAGCTTTGGCTGCTGATGGCTCTGATCAGAAAACTCCAAGGACAGCCCTGGTCTGCCAGAATCATCAGCTTTGAGTGAAAGGGACCTGAGTCCAGCTTCTTCATTTCACAAATGAAAAAACGGAGGCCTGGGATTGTTATGTGATTTCTCCAAAAAGATACAGATGACGAGGCAGGCTCTGACCCTGGGTCCTGTGGCTCCAAATCCACAGCCCTTTCTGTGGCGCCACACTGCCCCTTACTCATACAGGTTGGTGTGCCCGAGGGTGAGAGATCAGCTCCTCAGAATTCAGTCCAGAAAAGTGCTGGCTCTACAGTAGGTGGAGCAGGTGGGACAGACACAAGGTCACGTACAGATTCCTTAGCTGGGCCATTGAGGCTTCTTGTCTGTTTTTCCAACTTCATCTCCCACTACTTCTCTCTATACACCCTCCCAGCCAGCCAGATTATCCCACTCATTGTTCCTTGTACATGTACCGTTCCCCCTACCTTTGCCATTCCCTGCATTTTGTAGGCCTTTCTATTTCCTCTGTGCCATCAAAGTGTGTCCTTCAAAGCCCAGCTCAATTCTGACCTCCTATACTGAACCTACCCAGACTCCACCAGCCCTTGAGGAATCTCTCCCTCCTCTGAACCCCAGATTATCCTCCTCATAGCTTATCTGCAAGACTGGGGATCTGGAATGCCAAGCAATGAGAGAGCGGAAGCACCAAACACAGTGTCTTAGTAGAGCCCCAGACTTAGGATTCTGACCCAGCTCTTGGAGGATGGTCTTCTTCTGTTTGGGGCATCACATTTTTAGGAAGACCATTGACAAACTGGAGCATGTCCAGAGGAAAGCAGCCAGGATGGGGAAGGACCTTGAGTTTGAGCCATCGAAGGACCAACTGAAGAGATGTGGAACCATGGTTAGAGAAGATGTAGGGAAGACATCATAGCTGGTCCTAGTTTTTTAAGAGTTATAACATGGAAGTGGAGTTCAACTCATTCTGTTTGGCTTCAGGAGGAAGAGGATAATGGAGAGGAATAGTAGGGAGGCAGGTTTAGCCTCCATGAAAGGACAAGGAGAGATCTATGTGAACATGGCATGGGTTGCCCTGGAAAGGAGGGGGCTCTCATCCCTGGAGGTCTCCCTTTAAGAGGAGAGTGGACCTATGGATTGGGATATTATAGGCAGGATCCTTAATCAAGTATGGGTTGGACTGGGTGACCTTTGAAGGCCTTCCCTGCTCTGAGATTCTGTGATTTGGACATGAATCTAGGCTTAAGGAGCCTTGTCAATGAGCAAGTCTGTGAACCTTTGTCCTACCTGTCTCTCCTCTGTTAAGAAAATAGCATCCAAAGGCAACACTCAAATATTCCAGTGGATATATGACCTTGACAATGTGGATTTTCCCTCCACTGGTGATGATTCCACCCATCCATGACTCTCATTCATGTCCTCCCATGAAGTTTTCCACAGGCAGTCCACCTAATGTGCTGGTAGCCTCCCTCACTTTCTCCTGACATCACTAAGATACTAGCAGAGAACACAAACAGTCCATAAGTTATATCTCATTCTTTCTGCATGACCAGACTATTTATTACCTTTGCCAGCCAGACTTTTCACTAAAGAATTCATTAGGATGTAAGTTCCTTCAGTGCATTATTTGGAGTCATATCACCCACACCAAGTACAGTAGGAGCTTTATCAATGCTTGTGGGTTGATGGCATTCATAGGATTGTAGGATCAGAGACTGAGACCTGAACAGGACCTTAGAAGTTATCTAGTTCAATTCTCTTATAATCCAGGAAACTGAGGCCTCGGGTGGTTAATTGATTAACCCATGGAGTCAAGGCTGTAGCCCACCATCCTTCTTTGTTGCATGTTGTGATGCTTTTCCCTCTCCTCTCCTGCCCATCTGTCACATGCCCTTCTGTTACCCTCTGCCTGGCATTCATTTTGGGTTCTTCAGAGCGTTGTGTGCCATGATTCATAGGCCTCTAAATACACTGGGAGAATGTTGACATTAAAAAGCCAATTTGGGGTGGTTGAAACAGCTTTTCCATTTCCCCAAGGCAATTTCTCTCCCTCCTATTCTGTTCTGGACCCAAGGGGTCCATCTGCAATGTCTCTCAGGGATCATTGTTGGAGGATGCAAACTCCAGCTTGTCTGTCTAATCACGTGTCCTCATTGGACAAGCTGGAGGTGATGGAGCCTTTTAAAGGGCCATAGAAGCATTGATGATACTTTCATTATTGATGTCTCATTCTTCCTACCTTGATTAATGGAGTCAGAGAAAGATGGTCTTGGGACTGATCACTATCCTGCCCTCACTATCACTCATTCAGTTTTAATGTTCTGCAGGCTCTGGTACAGGGGGAGAAAGTGACTGGGGTTTGTAGTTGAGTGGAAAGCTTGGGATGTGAGCTCTTCATCCAAAGGCTTGCTGCAAGCATCCTTCGGACAGCTCCAGCAGCGGAGAGGCTTCTCATTGGGTTCTGATCTACTCCTCCAGGTCACTACATTTTGAAAGCTGTTTATTCTGTGTAGCTGGAATACAATCGTATTTGGTATGGCAACATTTTACAATGTTATAATGTTACAAAGGCAGCAATTATTTATAATTATTATTATTAATGATGATGATGATGATGGGGTATAGACTAGGCTTGTGCTTTCTCTGGTCTAATGAACACCCAGATGGTTGGAAACTTCTTTGAGAATTGCCTAGAACAAGTGACTTGACCAGGGTCATAGAGCCAATATGTATCATAGGCCGAGCTTACACCCACTATTATTATTCAAAAATTATTCTTCTCATATTGTTTAATGGAATTCAGGTAAAAGCAGCCACGGGACTAGTTCCTCAATTTAGGCAACGAAATACTACTCTTTCTACCAATTAATCCACCTGAAAGCATTGACTAAATACTTATTAAGTGCGTTGTACTGTGAATCTAGGGGTTTCTGCCCCACCCCCCTGAATAATGCTTGTTCCCAAGCCTTCCATTCTAATGGGGAGAGATAACACGGATATAATTCAGTACAAGAGGTAGCGTTGTTCAGTGGTTAGTGAGCCAGCCTCAGAATGAGGAAGACTCACACTCAGATCCTGCTTCTGACACCTACTGGTTGTATGACTGGGTAAGTCACTTAAACTCTCAGGCAACTCTCTAAGACACTAAATTTCATAGAAGATGTTGACCTGCTTTGGTAGCCAGAGCTTCCTCACCTGAGAGTCCCTATGCTGGTGAAGTCTCCAGTCCAGTCCCCATCCTCATTAATGGACACATTCAGAGGAAATGGAAGCTAACCTTGGAGGACAGAGGATAGCACCAGAAGTTGGTTGGGAGGAGTGGAGAAGGCCTCCTGCAGAAAGTGGTGGTTTGAGCTGAGTTCTGAAGGAAGCCAGGAAGGCAGAGGTAAGAAGGTACATTCCAGAGATGAGGGACAGCCAATGCAAAGACATGGAGACAGGAGATGGAAGGGTAAGAAAAAGCTTTGAATGCCAAATACAGGAGTTTATGTTTGCTCCCAGAGGTAATAGAGAGCCACTAAAGGCTAGGGTGGGTGAGATTCTTTGGAAAAAGTGGTTTTGGGTGGATTAGAGTTTGCAGAAATTTGAGAAAGGGAGACCAGTTGGAAGGCTATTGCATGACCAACCATCAGGACACACGATGAAGCATGCTACCCACATCTTGTCAGATGTAGCCAATGGGGATGGAGCTAGGATTGAATACTGAACCTGGAGGCAGAAAGACCCACGTTCAAATCTAACCTCATACACTTACCAGGTGTGTGACCCTGACCAAGTCAGTTAAGGGACAATTGCTTCAGTTTCTTTCTTTATTTGTGAAATGGGGATAATAATGGCATATATCTCCAGGGTTGCTGTGAGGATAAAATGTGAAAATATTTGTAAAATGCTTTGCAAACCTAAAAACACTATATAAATGCTGGCTGTTATTACCATGTAGGAATTTGTTTTCCTTGATCACACATACTTGTTAAAAGGATTTGATTTTCCTTTATTTTTCCCCCCACTGGGAAGGGCTAGGATGGTAGCCAGAAAAAGGCTCATTGAAACATCTTTTTTTTTTAACAGTGGGAAGAGACCAAAAGAAAGACTAGAAAGAAGTAGAGACAAGCAGGACAGCTTTGAAAGCTACAGCTTGAATATATTATCATTTAAAAGAAACAATACATAATGGAGACTTGAAGTTTCATATACAATCCCCTTTTTCTATTTTAGTATGTAACATTTTATTTGGTGTTTGTCATGTTTTTTCTTTTTTTTTTTTAAATTTTATTTTAGTTTGCATCATTCATTTCCAGAAGATTTTGAGTTACATATTTTCTACCCATCTTTCCCCTAGCCACGACCCCAAAACAGCCATCCCAGTGTATCCCCCCCCCAGCCTATTCTCTCCTATGTCTTCCCCCCTCACCCCTCTGACTTTTCGGTAAGGTAGGATGGATCTCCCAACCACAGTGCCTGTGTATCTCAAGTTCCAGTTGGATGTAGTCAATAATAACAATAATAATAATAATAATAATTGCATATATATATAGATATATGTTTATAATATTTGATTATGGAACTTTAGATTCTAGATTCTTTCTCTTCCTCCCTCATCA
>CM053585.1:378592356-378602498 GCA_028646515.1 Pseudochirops corinnae
ACTGTCTGCAGGCCGTGGGTGGGAAGCTACAACGCAGAGGCGGGTGCAAAACCTCTGCCTTTCGCTTTTCTGCTCTGGAGGCCTTTCAGCCGGACTGCTTATCTCCCCCTTTTGCAATCCCCACTCACAGCTGGTGCTAATCTGCTCACCTGAGAGGCTCCTCCCCCGCCCCAGGGGCACAGCCGTCGCTTCAGGCCAGGCTGGCTTCGGTTTGCAGTGCTGATATGGTTCCTCCTAGCCGAGCTGACTTTAGTGGGAAGTATCTTTGTGTGCGTTTTGGAGTTCTAGGATTGGTTTAGAGTCCTATTTTATGGGTATTTTGGGGTGGCTATGTGAGAGCTGCGATATGTTGCTGCTGCTACGCCGCCATCTTGGCTCCGCCGCCCCCCCCCCCCAATCTCATCATTTTACAAATGAGGGAATGTAGGCACGTTGAGGTTAAGTGACTTTCCCAGGGTCACTAAGCTACTGTGTGTCTGAGGTAACATTTGAATTCAGGTCTTACTGACTCCAAGTCTAATGCCTAATCCATTATGCCATCAGGACTTTAAATGGGCAAACTCACTGAAAGCCAGCCATCTTTACTAATTGAAAGCCAGCCATCTTTACACATTAGTAAATGTGTCACTCAATAACGTATGATAATGACCATCTTCCTTACTATATATGTACTATTAAGTAAAACCCTATTTAACTGCTTTGTCATACACTTTGAGGTTAACATCTGTTTGTAAAATACTGGCCTCTGACTCCATGTGTAGAAAATGCGGGCAAGGACAGTAATTGCCCCAAACCACAAAAGTATGTGTCAATTGTTAAACTGGTGTGGCAATGCCAGTGGTCTTAGGGAGTGAGGCAGGCACACATAAGGAGCGCACATCACTGCCACCCTTAGTGCCCTGCCACACAGATATCCGAAGGGATTAAGGCACCAAAGAGAAAGTTTTATCAGGTTTTCCGGTATCACAATAATAATCCACTGACTGGGCAGGTTTCTAAGTTATGACAAGACAATTCAGTCCTAATGACAGAAGGCCTGCATAAAAACTTTAATGCTTCCTGTATGACCACGAAAAGCTCAAAATAAAGTAAAAGGGATAGAACTGTAATCTACATGGGGTGGTACTGATGAGTCAGGAAGGAAAACTGAGACATGCTTTCAGGTAGCATTTAGAGAACAATTAATTCCATGCATCAAGGCACTAAAACAGAGAGTGATCCAATACACAGACTTATCAGATACATCTCCTCTCCTCTGACCCTGCTGATGGGTCTGCCTGCCTATTCCACTACATCCTCCATTAAGGCACTAAAGTACAGGTCCAACCATGTCACCTCTCCCCACCCCCCAACTGCAGTGCTCTTCTGATCCAGTGACCTCTGGACCTTCTCTCCAGCTCTCCCCCAGGCCTGGAATCCAATCCCTCCTCAATTTAGACTACTGATTTCCCTGGCTCCTTTTAAGTCCCAACTAAAATCCCCTCTCCCACAGGAAGCCTTCCCAGCCCCTCCTAATTGTAGTGTTAATGATTTCCTAGTTACCCTGCCTAGAGCTCCTAAGCACCCATCTGTTTGCCTGTTGTCTCCCTCAGCGCATGAGACTCCTCAGGAGCACAGACTGTCTTCTTTTTTTTTTTGTATCCTCAGTGCTTAGCACAATGTCTGGCACACAGTAGGTGCTTAATAAATGTTTACTGAGTGATGTCCATACATATAGACAGAGAGTACTTTGGACATAGTAGACAGTCAATGAATATAGGAAAGAAGACAGGAAGAGGAGGAAAGAACAGAAATATTCAAGATTAAATGTTTTATTTGGGGGTGGGGAAATCAATCACAGTGCCAATGGGAATTCCATGTCTAAAATGAGCAAGATTAAAGGAAATCATCATCACTTTCTTCTGTTCCACACAGAAAGCTTTTGTGAAGGAGATGGGATTTCACTAAGTTAAAGCTGGGCTTTAAACCACTTAGGGGTGGAGAGAAAATCAGATAGCAAGGGCCAGTCAAGCTTAGGATGACAATAAACCACACCCATACAGATGTTTTCTGGATGTGATGCTATGTGGAACTGAACTCTATTCCTTATAATCATTTAAGGAGCAAAAGAGTCTATCAATATGCTCACTCAAGAGAATCAACTTCCATTGCTCATGACTCGATAAAAGTTTGTGGAGACTGCTACTGTTGGCGGGAGACGGGTATGAAGCTCATTAAAGATGGTGCTCTAAGAGGGTTTGGAAATCCAGGGAGGCTCATCAGGGAAGGAGTTCAGCAAAAACTCCAGCAGTCACGGAGATCGGACTGCTGTAACCTTTGATTCATCACTTTTGACACTTCTGCTCTTTCTTACCCACCCAGCAGAAATGAATCTGCCTGTCTGACAGAAGCCAAGAACTCACCTCTCCCCATCCCCCCCCACCCCCGCCCCGATTAAGTAGCCAAGGTGGGAGTATGGGACACTCCATCTTCTCCCCCAACTAGAATTACGCTCAATAACCAGTCCTCCTCTGAGCTTCGCTGTCCAATCAAAATGCTGGGAGCTGCTGTGTGGCATCTTCCAGGACACTCCTCTTCTTTCCACAGCAAGTTCATTCCCTAGCTAATAGTCTTTCCTTCCCCCTCAAATGCTGCTCTCAGACTACGCCCTCAACTTTTCCTTGATTCTCTCTTTTTTCTAGGTTTTTGGGACACTCCCCTCTCTTGGTTCTCAGGCTCCTTTGCTGGATATTCATTTAGATCCCACCCAACAACCATGAGTACCCTACAGGGCTCTGTCCTGGGCATGCTTCTCTTCTTGATCTCATAAGTTTCCATGGATTTAACTGTCATCTCTATGCTGCTAATTCTCAAATTGACTTATCAAAGCCCTAACCTCTTACTGATCTACAGTCTGGCATTTCCAACTACGTGTTCCACAGACAAATGGGATAACAAATCCGATCCCAAATGCCATAATATTTATAAAGTGCTTAGTACGGTACCCAGCACATAGTAGGCATCACACAAATGTTTATTCCCTTCTCTTCCCCTTTCATGGACATCGTAAACTCAGTATGCCCAAAACCGCACACTCCTTCTCTTGCTCGCCATCTCCCCTCTTCCTAACTTCCCTTTTTCCGGTAAGGGCTTTACCGTCCTCCTAGACATGCGGGCTCCCAGTTATCCTGGCAGTCTCCCTCTTTTGTGGCACATGTATGACCTGCTGCAGGCCTTCATCGCCCCATGCCTGGATTACTGCAGCAGCTTCCAGTTGGCCTCCCTGCCACAGGTCTCTTCCCACCCCATCTGATCATTTATTTTCATTGTCAAAAGTGAGTTTCCTAAAGCCAGATTCTGATCATGTCACTCCCTACTCAAGAACCCATAATGCCTGGAATATAAGTAGACACTTAATAAATGCTAATTAACTATTTGTTGACTGGCAAGAGAAGAGCTAAAGGCCAAACCAAGGGCTAAAATCTTCTCTGGCCAAGAATGTTGCATGAAAGGGTTTGGAGACATTCAAGAGAGGATCACAGCCTCCAGTATACCAATCTACCTCAAGTCCTTTCCCCAATTCCAACAGACTCAGAGACTATCCTATCAGAATAGATTTAACATATTAATAAATAATATAAAACAGCTTATTCCATAGCAAAAGTTGGGAAACTCTGTCAAGTACTTTACAAACAAAATAAAGTAGATCTTAACTATATTTTCAACTTGCTTAGTTCTTGGTCCCCAGAGCGTTATCATGAAATGTAAAGAGATGCTTTATTACCACAGGAAACTATAAAAGTCCTGGAATGGCAAGTGTCTATAAACAGTAAAGACATAGTTTAAGAACACAATTTCCTATTTCACACAAAGAACACAAAAGGCCCCATAAAGAATTGCAAATGATCACAACACTCAGACACATAATACAGTCAGGGCAAGACAAAGGCAGTAAAGGATGGAATTCTAGACACACTAGGGAAGTGTGTGTTCACCTGGGCACCTAAAGGGACTAAATTTGAACCTTCACATTGGATGCTCTCCTTCAGATTTCAACAAAACCAAGCCAGCTTTCTTTTCACTTTTTTTTTTGGAGGGGGAAGAAAGGGCAATTTGGGGGTAAGTGACTTGCCCAAGGTCACATGGCTAGTAAGTGTTAAGTGTCTGAGGCTGGATTTGAACTCAGGTCCTCCTGACTCCAGGGCCAGTGCTTTATTGACTACACCAGCTAGCCACCCCAAAGTTAGCTTTCTTAATGGGAGGAAATTCCCTCAAAATTAATGCTAAAAATTAAAATGAAATTCTCTTTCAACAGATCCAGAAACCAAGTTCTACAGAAGCTTAAGTGAGATGTCTACATGAATTACAAAGTAAACTAGCAGGGCGATTTGGAACTAGAACTTGGGTCTCCTAACAGTCATCCAGAATCTTTTGTTTAGTTCATGCTAACCATAGGAAAAACTGGTTTAAATATGTGAAACCAAACAATTTGGAAAGAAAAAGATAATTTACTCAACATTACCTCCCAAGGCTCCCTGTCACCTCCAGGATCAAATACAAAATCTTCTCTTAGGTGCTGAAAACCCTTCACACACTCAGGGCCCAACCTCCCCTACCTCTCCACTCTTCTTACACCTTATGCAGCCTCCTCCCCTTCCAGCTACTGTATGGGAAGGCAGAACCCCTTCTTTTCCTATTCCTATGCTGTGATCTTTAATATTCAGGTCACACCGTCACTTAAAATTTGCTGTAAAATATGGTGCAGGATATTAGCCAAAGCCTAATTTCTGCCAGACTGATGTCCAAAAGCTCTACTCTTTCCTAAGTAGCAGGTTTTCAGGTTTAGCAAATTACTACCAAGTTCCATCCTTTCAAAGTGTCCCTTTGTCTAGTCTGTTTCACTGATCTACTTTTTTGTTGTTAGGTCGTGTCAATTTTTTTGGGAAAAGATACTGTAGTGATTTGTGTAATCTTCTCCAGCTCACTTTACAGATGAGGAAAGCAAGGCAAACAAGGTGAAGTGATTTCTCCAGGGTCATACTGACAGTGGTTTCAGTGACTGCTGCTTTATATTTTTAGTTTGAGATCTAAAGATGCTATTTTATTACACTCTTCATTTCTACCTATTTTGATTATTTCTCTTCAAATTAATTTCGTTATTATTTTGTCAGATTCTGTAAAGTATTCCCTTGATTGTTGCACTGTTATAACATTAAAACTGTACTTTGACTGTGGGAGCATTGTCATTTACATTCCATTGACATGGCCCAGCCATGAGCACTGAATATTCTTTTAGTTATTTAAATTGTTCATTATTTCTTTAAGGAGCATTTTGTAATTTAATCTCTACAAGAATTTCACATGCTTTGGGCCTCTTAACTGCCAAATCTCATGGTCTTTTCACAGCCCTAATCCCTCTCAACCTAGCGCCTGTATCTGACAGTACTGGTCAGCCTCCCCTTGGCTATGTGCTGCACTCTCCTGTCCAGGCTTTTCTAATGCTTTTCTCTCTTGGTACTCCTACCTGGCTGGTGCTCTTGTTCAACCTCCTTTGTTGGCTCACTGCCCACGTCATGCCCCCTAACCATGGGTATTATTTTCCTGGTCCAGATGACTTTACTCTATGTGAGTTCATTAAAATTTTCTCAGGTTTTCTTGAATTCTTCTTTTTTCTTACATTACAAATAATTATACCCACATACCATAACACGCTGATTTATTCCATAATGGATGGATACCTACTATGTAATCCTAGTGTTTAAGCTACCACAAAAATTGGTACACTATGAAGATTTTGAGACCTTTTTGTGTCTATTACCTCCTTTATGTATAATCCTTGCAGTGGAATCCCTGGGTCATAGGTTATGGTCACTTTAATCACTTTCTAAGGATGATTCCATATTGCTTTCCAGAACTGTTGGACTCACATGAATATTTCTATAAAAGTTTATGGATATATGCCTTTATGGAAATAAGGCTAAAATCAGAACTGCAAAAAATATGTTGATGTCATTCTTAGACTAGGAAACTGAACTCAAAAATCAAGAAATTCAGTTAAACTTGCTACTGAACATTAGCTCAACCACACTGAGTATTTTCTATTCCTGCTTTTACACACACCCACCCCCCAATGCACGATGTTCATAAGGTTACATGTATACCTTAAAATATTTTAGGTAAAATATGGTGGTGCTAATAACCTTTTTGCTTAACTCTGCTGCCCAAGTTTAAAATTCTGAAGTTTCTGATAATTTCTCAAAAAGATTTCATGTACTGTGGCCTTTTTCCTTTTCTTCACCTACCAAAGAATCTCCCACATTACACAGCAAAAATTCTCTCAAACTGTACAGGCTGGCTGGGAAGACTGGGGCATCTACAATGACAAGCATGACTATATGAACAAGAGATTACCACGTGTAACTGTCCTTCACTATTTTCTCTCAACAGCAGAGAGTACTTGGATATTAAAAAGCATATAGGTTCAGAAGTCATTCTTCACCCAACATACTGAACCTCTCTACCCATCTGTCCAGCTGCCTCTTAGGCCTGTCTGGAATAAAGTATCCAACTGTTGTAATACAAAGCTACTATTATGGGAAGCTGGAGATGCCCCACAAAGGAGTTACCAGTGGCTAACTATATCACGTCCAAATAAGACATTTAAGTATGTTTAATAACAAAAATAATAAGTAGTCTTTCCTCTGTTCATCAGATTCAAAAGGAATATTATCTTCATATTTTAGGTTTGAATAAGAATCAAACTGTTTTAAAATATTCCAGGTTTTTGGAGGGAAAATAATTTGTTACACTATAGAACTATCATTTTGGCATTTAGGTGGCGCCACAGTGGACAGATTTCAGGACCAGTAGTTAGGAAGACCCAAGTTCAAATCTAAACTTGGACACTTATTAGTTGTGTGACCAAGGGAAAATCATTTAACCTCTATTTGCCTCAGTCACCCCAACTGTAGAAAGGGGATAATATTAGCACCTACCTCCAGGGTGTTGTGAAGACCAACCAATATTTATAGAAAGTGAGTGGCCCTGTGCGGGGGCATGGCTCAGCTCTATGGAAATGCTTACTCTCTTCCTCCCTCCAAAGTCTTCATTCACTTCTGTGAAGCTTCTTATTTACATCCTACCAGAGAAGGCCATGCCCCCAAGTGTCTTTAGTAATTTTACATCAAGATCTATCATAATCGGGCTATAATTTCTTTTTCTAGTATTACCTTTTTACCAAGTTTTAAAATCAACATATTTACTTCACAACAGAATTAAGAAGTATTTAATCTTTCTCTGTAATTAAGAATGATCTAGGTAATACAGGCATTTTATTCACTCTTATAAAGTCTGAAAGAATTCAGCTGTGAATCTATCTGGGCCAGATGTTTTTTGGTGGTGTGAATTTTTGATGATTTGTCTCATTGCTTCTTCTGAGATTGCAGATAGTGAATAATATAAACACATATTATACACAAACATATATATATATATATATATATATATATATATACACACACATATAGTCAGTCATTCATTAATAATTTACTGTTGTGTCAGTCTGGGTAATGCAGGATAATCACCTCGTTCCTTTAAATTTTCCAACTTTTAAGAATATAGTTATGCAATATTGTTAATTTATTCTTAATAACATTCATTATTTTGAGTTTTGTGATCTTTTCTTTTCCATTTAAAATGTTTCTGGTTTGCATACTCTTTCTCCTTTATTAAATTTACTAATAGTTTACAATTATGTTGGTCTTTTTAAAAATGGCATGTTTTATTGATCAATTCTGTTAATCTCTTATTTATCTAATTATAACTTAATCTTTATTTATTTATTTTTACGAGCCATATCATATCTTTTTAAAAAGCTTTTTTTGGACTATTGCTTCGTTCTTTTTTTCATGTCTTTAGATATAACCTTAATTAATTTATTTTCTCCTTTTCATTCTTATTAACAGAGATGCTCAGCAAAATAAATTTCCTTCTAAGATCTGCTTTAGCTGCATCCCAAAGATTTTAGTATGTAGTAATACTTTCAATATTCCATTTTTCTGATTTCTTTTTTAATTTTGATAATTAAAAAAAATTTCCATGTATTTTAAAATAACTTTTATTCATGTCATTGCAATATTCTTATGCTTTTATTGCATTGTGATCTGAAAATAGAGTAGACATGATTCTTACATTTCTGGTTTTGAGAGAGGCCTCACAAATAGACCAATCTTTTTGTCAACCTTCCAAGCATAACTGAAAAAAATGTGTATTCTCTGCTTCTACAACTTAGTATATCTATTTGTATATCCATTAATCTTTGTATATCTATTGATTTCTCCATGCTTAGCAAGTAGTTCAAATATGTGACTTCTTTATTGTTAATATTTTAATTCATGATTTTTAATAAAAGAGTAATATAATTCCTTTCCCTTCCACCTCATCCCCCTACAGCTTTTTTAATCCTGATCTGTGATTTCCCTGATATAGGGCCTGGCCAAGTGAGGAAATTCCTACAAAAGTATATTAGCACCTGTCTTATAACTTTTAAGAGTTACCCTATTAGTTGTATTTCTTATCTGATTGGTGTTAATCTTTACTTTATGAATTTAGCTGTTGAATTACTTGGTGTGTATGAATTGAGAATTGTAAATTCTGAGTAAAGAAGTAAATTCTGAGTAAAAAGCTCTGAGTAAAGAAGAGAAGTGATACAGGAGTCTATAAACAACAACTAAAAGAATTTTACTAGGGTGGTAGATACAAAAAGCATGTACCTCAAAGCAAGAGAGGTTAACAAGTGGAGGTAAGGAAAGAACCTAAAAATGACAATGGGAGCATGGAGTATTCTGACCCTCCCACCTCCACCAGGGAGTTGAAAGCAGTGAGTTAAAGCCAGGAGTGGAAAGGGTGTTCAGGGAGACTGTGCCATCAGAGGAAAAAGGTAAGAGCTAGTAGATGGAAAGATTGGAAAAAGTAAACAATTTAAAATAAAGGGAAGTTTGTTCCCTATGGAACAGGCATTCAAGAAGGCACAGTAGAAAGGCTGGGTGGTGTTTGGTAGGAACTCTGGGGTAGGGGTAAGACAAGGTTGGTACATAAACAGGTATGGGAGGGTTGAGAGGGGATTGGGATGGGGAATCAGGTAGTGGGGGTGGAGTAGGGAATGGAGTTTGGTTGATGATTTACAAGTGTTCAGTGTCATGGGATGTGAGGGATATGATCAGGCATAAAAATGTTCATCTTTGAGCAGACAGTGCCACTTGGTTGGAAATCTAGCCCAGGGCAAGTGCAACATGAGATGAGGGGACCATGGTCAGATGGAAGGCCCTGCTTCACAAGTCCTCTTCCCTCCAAAGGCTGGAGATTAGGCAGGAAAAGGGCGCAGCTGGAGATGGAAGCTAAGCCTGCCCAGCAGAAGAAAGAACGTCCATGCCCTACCAGTTGTCCTCTTCCATTTCCCTCAAAGGAAGGTGCAGTAGAAGATGGAAAGCCTGAAGTCAGAGGGAAGGTTCTCTTTACATCAGAGGCTCTCCACATCCCAGTTAGGAGACTGGGCTGATAGTAGGAAGTGGTATTTTAATTTTTATTTTATTAAATTCCTCTAAATCTTATATTTGTCTAGAATATATTTTTCTATTCTTAAGCATTATGATCACAGCTTCAGGGCCAAGTAATGTGGGGATTGAATTTCACTTTTTAAAAGATTCTTCAATAATTTGTCCAATTTTGAAATGCTTCCTTTCTTATGAAATATCTAATGTTACTCTAATTGGTATTTCTTTAAATGTCATTATTTTTTTCTTATCACTTAAAGAAATTAAAAAAAAATAATTCTGTAAACTGAGCTGCAGCTAATGCATTGCTTGAGTTTGGGCCTTCTGAGCTGCAGGAGGGCTAACGCTGACTGGACATCAATTCTAAGTGTGGCACCAACACGGTACGCCTCCAGGAGACCAAAGGAATGGAGCAGACTAGGCAGACAGATGTAAAATAAATGATTCTGTAATTCAACAATTACATTCTTTAGCAAAAATAAATGAGTATTTCATTGTGCTAAAATCCTATGTGCCTTCTCTATTTGCAGAATATACCCTGATCTTGTCTACTGGGCAGTTTGATGGGTGGTGAGTGATGAAGCAGGGAATATTGGTCACAGTCAAGTATTT
>CM053585.1:378602598-378619638 GCA_028646515.1 Pseudochirops corinnae
GGGGGGGAGCTTCAGGGCCTGGAGAACAGCACTGAGAGAGTAAAACCTGTTAGTTCTCAGCAAAGTTTCCTGTAGCTTCCCTGCCTGGGATCTACCCCATTGGGAGGTTCTCTGTCCCTAACACTGACCCTATCTTACAGGAAGTCTCCAAGTCTGACTTCTGTTGACTGGGAACAATATCTTCCTAGGTTCTATTTTATGCTGAGCCAAGCACATTATTAACATCTAATAAATGTTTACTGGTTAAAAAAAATTTTTTTCAGAGGGTACTTTCTTACTCCAAATACTTTTCCCTCTGTAACTGCCAAGAACCAGCTATTCTGACCGCTGCTCATTTTTCTTCTACTCTCATTGACCCTCAAAGGCCAGTCCTCCAATAAAGAAATGAACAGGACAGAATTCATGGTAGATATCATCTCTTTATGAGCCATCTCCAAAATAAAGAAAGGATATTAAGGGAAGGTCATAGAAGAAAACACCATTTTGAGGTCCAGCAACAATTACCATTTGGACTATTTGGCAATTTATATCTGGAAGAGTAAAATACATGTATCTGATTTCAGTAAGGATAAAATAAGCATTTAGAAAACAGACATTATGTGCCAGGCCCTGTGGTAAGTGCTGGGAATACAAAGAAAGGCAAAACATAGAGACTTCTCCCAAGAAGCTCACAGTCTAACAGGGAAGCAAAACATGCCAACTACATACAACAAAGATCTAGAGACACACTGGAGAGAATCAGGTGGGGAAGGGCACTGGCACTGAGGGGATGATTTTTTTAGAAAGTGGGATTTTAGCTGGGCCTGGAGTGGAAAGGGTGGGGAATGGGAGACAGCCAGGGAAAATACTAAAAGTCAAGCAATGAAGCATCTTGTTATACAAACAGAATGGAGGCCAACACCACTGGATCACAGTACTTGGGGCAAGATGTAAGAAGACAAAAGGGGGCCATGTTATGAAGAGCTTTGAACATCAAATAGACTCAGTGGTTCTCAATCTTCCTAATGCTGAAAGCCTTTAATAAGGTTCTCAACCTTCCTAATGCTGAAACCCTTTAATATAGTTCCTCATGTTATGGTGACCCCCCAACCATAAAATTATTTTCGTTGCTACTTCATAATTGCAATTTTGCTACTGTTATGAATAGTAATGTAAATATCTGATGTGCAGGATGTATTTTCATTGTTACAAACTGAACATAACCTACAGTTTGAAACCGCTGAAACAGAGGATTCTATATTTGATCTTCGAGGTGAGAAGGAGACATGGAGTTGACTGAATAGGTCAGGGAAGAGTGACAGGTGCTGAGAGAACAGAATGGGGATAGACTTGTGTCAAGGAGACCAAGCAGCTGGCTATTGCACAAGTCAAGGCATGAACTGATTTGTACAGCTCAGGAAGATGTGGAGGGAACCCCATAAAGTTTATATAGTTGTTTTCTGATCTGATCAGAGCCAAACTGAATGTACTCAAATAGGTCATATAATTAACTGAGATGTTAAGGTGCATGCCTTAAAACTCATGTAGGAAACACTAATTTCTAAGACTGCATTTTCTTTCTCTCTGGGGATAAGAAGGGAAATTCTATTCACTGAAGTTTTGTACTTACAGGTTGTGATAAAAATGAACCTGGGATGACCCCTTAAGAAAAAAAGGTCTCACTAGCATTTCACTATCTAAGTAACTTCACTGTGATCAGTAAAGGAAGTGAAGGGGAGTGATGGTAGATTTTAATCTTCCAGAGCCTTGAGTCCATAGTATCTTCCATTTACCCTTTTCTCACACTGTCTTATTAGAGCAACACATTCATTTGTTTAATTCAACCCTAGTGGGTAGAAATCTTGGGGTATCAGTGTGTTTGCTCCATTCCACCAACAGAGATCAAGCCCTCTGTGATCCAGTAACAGCAAAACTATATATTCTGATCAAGACGGCTCCCAAAGACTCATGATAAAAAATGCTGCCCACCTTCAGAGAGAGAACTGACAGACTCTGAGTGCAGACTGAAGTAGACTTTTTCCACTTTTATTTTTCTGGGGGTTTTTTTGGTGTGTTTTCTTTTGCAACCCAGCTAATATGGAAATGTTTTGCGTGACTTCCAAGGTATAATAGATAACATACTGTTTGCCTTCTTAAGGAGTGGGGGAGAGGTGGGAGAGAGGAAGGTCATTTAGAACTCAAAATTTTTAAAAATGAATTTTATCTAATCATATGTTTATTTATTTCAGAAAGACCTCTGTGATTCTTATTAGATACTCTATGAATTGCTTTATCAGTCAACAACAGGCAACAATTAAGCAACTAACAGGTGCTAAGTACTGTGCTAAGAACTGGGTACACAAAGAAAGGCAAACTGCAATATGATGAGGCGGAGCCACATACAGACAAGAGGTAGACGGGTTCATGAGGAAGAAAGATTCCTTATCTCTGGGCTGTCCAGGACTTGACCCCCAAAAGACTGGATTGTATACCCAGAAGCTCATAGACATACTATTCCCGGCCCCCACTTGTCAAAGCTTGTCAAGCTCTCTTAACCTCTCTGCTCTGGCACA
The DNA here is from genome assembly GCA_028646515.1 of Pseudochirops corinnae. Lineage (NCBI taxonomy): Eukaryota > Metazoa > Chordata > Mammalia > Diprotodontia > Pseudocheiridae > Pseudochirops > Pseudochirops corinnae. The sequence continues at coordinate 378,605,151 of CM053585.1, forward strand.
TTCTTCCAGACAAATGTCCAAGACTGGCTTCTCTTTCTGGTGAGGCAGCTGGACAGTGCAGAGAAGAGATGTTGAGAGAGAAAACCCGAGCTCAAATGTAACCTCTGAATTATTAGTGGTGTAACCCTGGGCAGGCCATTGAACCTCTCTGCCTCAGTTTCTTCATCTGTAAAATGGAGGTAATACTTCCAGAGTGGAGGTGAGACTCAGACGAGATATCTGTAAAGTGCTTTATAAACTTTAAAGTGTCTTAGAGCTGTTAGCTATCACTGTGGTTGTTATTCCCTCTGCTCTCCCTGCAGTAAATACATCAAAAGTATGCTTGGAAACAGCTCAATTGTACCCTGTGAGTCTTCTCTATTAAGTTAAATATCTCAGGTCCCTAAAAACCTTTGCCCATGCGGCTTGAGCTTCAGGCCCTTCAGCATTCTGGCAGATCTCTTCTAGCTTCTTTCAAGAGCCTTCTTTCAATGTGGGGTCCAGAATGGAACACCACATTCCAGGTGTGTTCTGACCAGGGTTCTGTGTCAGACAAATGTTCTCCCACCTAGTACTTATGTGGTCAATTTTGGGAACCCAGGTGTGACACTTTAAATTTATTTCTACTTGGTTCTAGCTTCCTAGATTCCACTCCATGTCCTAATCTGTTGTGATCTTTCTGGATCCCCCTCCAGTAAGTGAAGTCAGCCTCTCCAGATTTGTATCACCTGACAACTGGATAAGCAGCATCCCATCTGTGCCTTTATTCAAGCTAAGGAGAGCAAAGCCTGACTTGGACATTTGTCCTAAGAGTAGACAGAAAAGAATGTAAAATCAGGAGCAGAAATGGGAAGCTACAAACAGGCAAAGTCAGGTTTGATCCAAGGAAACTTCCTAAGAAGTCGAGCTATTTCTCAAAGCAGAAGGCTGTCTCAGGAAAGCAGGCCTCACCCCTTCCCTTATCGGAGGAAGCAAAAGCTCCCTTGGAGCAAAGATTGGGAGGCTGCCTGAAGCTACTGGGGAACAGCTTGGACCAAACAGCCAATGAGCTGCCTTCCAACTTTAAAATTTTATGATCCAATCCATCTTCTTTATCTATTCCCTGAGGTATGTCTTTCATGATATCCCTCCTTTCATCAATCCATGATTTTTTCTTCTGCTTCTTACCCCACAATTTTCCTTTACTTTGCTTTTATGTTTTTAAAAATCAGTCCCATTTCCTGACTTTGGGTCACCAGAGTTCGCTGCACCAAGAACATATATTTTGTTCTCACTGTCATTTCAGTACCAACATAAAGGATTTTCAAGGCCCAATTATATTCTGATTCCTCCTACCTGTCTACCAGACAGGTGTCACACTAAATCCACATATGCTTTCAGAAAAGGGGACAGGGAGTAGAAGGGAGGTGGGGGTGAGGCAACATTATTACAGAAACTAGCTGATATTTCATCTAGTCTTCACTCTAAAAGGCAGGTCAAGGAAGAGCCTCCTTAGAGATTTCACATAAATTCATATTGTGCTATGGCTTCTCCATAAGCAATGGCAGCTACTGGTGTCAAAATCAATAGGACTTCCTCTACTTCTCCCTGGTAACCACACTTCTGAGGTGATATATTATGTTTTGCAAGATTACTGAAAAGACTTTACACCAAATACCCTTACTTTTATTTATAATCACAAGTTGCTGAAAGCTAATAATTGCTCTCCCTCTTCCCAACCAAAAAAAAAACAAACCCAACAACTTGTTTCTTGCTGGAAGACAACTTAGGAACATGTAGTCAACTAAAAAGTATACTTTGTTCCTGGGTTTCAGAGCATTTAATAATATCATTTGGTGGTAATAAAGAGCACAGAATAAGGAAGCAGAAGAACAAGTACCTAGTTATAATTATAATTAAATGCGCTATGAGTGTCCAAAATGTGCTCCCAAAATTCTAACCTGCCAACGTGTGAGTAGCACTGAAAAAACCCAGAAGGAATTTCCATAATCTGACCAAAAAAAAAAAAAGAAAAGAAAAGAAAATTCATTACTAAGACTTAGAATCAGAGTGAGGATGGGAAGTGGGGCTGGGGGAGAAACAGACTGGGCTTTTAGCCCTGTCCCCTTCCAGAGTTCTGTATGCCTTTCACAACCAGAACTGTCAGTTACAGAAAAACATGAAAAATCAGCTCTTTCACAAGTGAAACAGTGGCAACTATTAGGTAGAAAGAGATCACTACACAATTTGTGTCAAAAAAAAAAAAGTCATTTAGAGCCCATTATGGAATGTCATGTTCAATTCAAATTATAAAGCCAATTGTGATTCTACTAAATATAATTACATAGAATGGAAAGCTCTAAGGGCTTGAACAAAAAGGCCCCCCAATCTCATAAAATATGCAATGAGACTTCTAATTTGAAGAGGTTGTGCTAGCTCATGTACCTAATGCTCCCCTCCTTTCCATAAATGCCTTAATAAGATTCTTCCTCCATCTAGGGATACTGAAAAAGAAGCTAACCACCCCTCCACAAAGTAACAACTTCAGGGAGGTAAAAGTATTTCCATTTGGGTTCTCCTAAATGCCCTTCAATGGGCACCAACTTGATGCCAGCTTATAACAGAATTCTAATGTCAAGCTTAGGTGTGTTCTTGAATGAGATACACAGTCACCTTCACTTTTAATAATGACACCACTGACCACAGCATGGGGGACAAGGGCTGGAGCACGATTTCCAGAAGAAAGAGGAAAATATCTTTAAGGAAAACCATGGGAATGAATATATGGGGTAAATCCATCAAAAGTTAAGAATCTGTTAGTTTTCCCTTTCACTTTCTGAAAGGAGCAGACACATTTGGAGGAGATCCGTGCTGCAGCAGCTCCACACACACAGAGAACTGCACACTCCCTACACAGCCTACCTCTTTTCTACAAATCGCTCATTTCCTCCTTGATCCAGCTCAGTGCTTCACTAGTTGTGGCAGGTTGGTCCCCAGACAGTATCGCGGCTAACGTAAAGACATCGAAGTCTTCTTACTGATTCACTCAAAAACAATGCTACCCAGGCCCCACCTCATAGGACCTGAGCATAATGTGCATTTCCACTGTTTGCCAGCATGGGAAGGGGCGGGCAGATAATGTGGGAATCTGGTTTCCTCAGACTGGCCTGAATACATGAAGGACCCTCCAGAAGGGAAGCAGGAACAACGTTCTCCCCGCTCCATTCGTCCTGCACGTTCATCAGGCCCAGCCACTCCAGTCTCCAATCCTGTCTCCTTTTCTCTCCGGAGACTGTCAGTGCTGAAATCTACAGAGCATTTGATTGAGTTGGTTTAAAGGTTTAGCCAGGCCCCAGAGCAGAAAAGGAAAAAAAGGGAAAAACTTTTAACTGTATTAGAGATTTTACTCTTACTATACTTTATCACGCTAGATTTCAAAAACACAAGAGAACACGGGAGGTCTGTGACTAAAAACAAGGCAGATTTGTCCTTGCATACAAATCTAACTTTTTTGAAAGAGTATAAACTTTGGAAGCTAAGTAACCCAAGTATTAAAAGTACCTTCCCTATATATCTTCCAAGGTTTCTGAAAAGCTATATATTTTTTAGTGTTCGCAGCAACTGAAATGATAATGAAATTATTATTTTGGAAACTGTCTCTTCTGGTTGAACATTTCCCTGTTGTTTCTATACAAAAGCTCTTTGAGACTTAGAACAAGTGACAGGGAGAGGAGTAGGGGGTGAATAAACTGGAAATATTTAAAAACAGTTAAAAAACACACATGATTTGGGTCAAAATTAATTATTTTTTTTCCAAACTAAAGGATCTTCCACTCTTCCTATGTAACAGATTCAACACTTTGATACTTCAAGGCAGAGTGAAAGAAAAACAAAGTCTCTTCTATCATTCAATTCTAAGCAATTTTAAAACTCTGTGTATTTTACTCCAAATTCAGTCAAGATTTTACAACTCACTTTTTCCTCGAAGAGAGTATAAGAACAACTAACAAAGTTTCCATCTTCTTTCCTAAGAAGGAAACAAGTCCATGAGATTGCACTGACTACAATCCTGTTGTGTGAATGATGCAAACCGAGAAGGGGGCAGAGGAGAGCTCCAATGCTCAAAGAAAAATGCCCTCCCCCAAGGAAGGCTGCTCCTCTCAATGCCTCACAAGAATCCTATGAATGCCAGAGAACTGAGACATCCTTTAAACAGTCTTTCCCCTCCCCACAACACCCCTCTGCATGTGTCACATCAGGGAGTTCATGTTGCTATGGGGCCTATAACTCATAGCAACTGTATTTCCTGACATTTGTGTGGTTAAATATGCAACTCGAACATTTCACTACTGAGGTTTTGCACACAATTTTACGGAACACTTAAGAGTACAAGTCTGTGCAAATCCACACAGAACTGAAATCAATGAGTTCCTCCATATTACTTATGAGAATGATGCCCCATCCTTGGGGGTAGGGGACCCCCCCACTGTCGAGCTGCCTTCCATCCTCAGCCTAGCTTGGCACACTCAAGAGGGTGGTGTCACAGCAGCCATAAAGTAGACCCGAAATATGATGCAAAGCCAGTTATGACCACTTTCTTTGCACTACAGTGAGGCAGAGGCTGCCACACCCTTGTGAACACCAACTTGGTAAAAGAAATGTCCCTCAAATTTATTCCAGCTTTTACTCCTCTGAGCATCACGATCATCCACTGTTCACATCATTCCCTGAGGACAAAGTGGTCATCATGCTGGCTATTTGGGAAAACCCAGTTAGCCTTGTTTACACGGCTGTGTCCCCATCCCCCGTCCCCCATCCTCCTCGCCTTCTCCTGGGCATGAAAATAGCCAGAACTAAAGCAACAGCTGGGGATCATTAAACTGACAGAAATAGCTCGGGAGACTCTGAGAGGGGAGGGAGGCACCGAGTGTCAGATTCAAAAAACTCAAAAGGGCAACAGGAAAGGGTGGAGGGGGGCTGAAGATCCTCACACACCCACGTTCCCTTTGCATTTGGGTGAATTCACCAGAGCTCATGAAAACCCAGGTGAATACCATTCCACCTGCTCCCTTTCTCCCATCTCTTGGATGAAATGTATGGTCAGACTAGGAAATTATTAAGTTTTACTAAGTGCCAAGCCCTGTGCTAGAGTGTAAGAGAAAAGGGGAGACAATCCCTACTCCCAAGACGCTCACTCTCTAAAGGGGGGGGGCAGGGACAGGTTCAACTACAGTGACAATGGAAAGGCCCCAAAGCCCTAAGGGAACAGCAGTGAGGTATATAGCAAGACCCAGAGGGCCTAAGGTGGATATAAGAAGTTAAGATGGCAGTACCAGGGGATGACAGGGCAAAGAGGCAGATCAGATGGTAATAAATCTGGTGGTCCTCCATCTTTTAGAAGGAATGGAATTGTTGGTTCTTGTCTCATCTGAGTCCTGTGAACAGTCAAGTAGCTAGGATGAAGGCAAGGTGTGTAGGACACATCCTATAGAGCCAACTCCTGCCACCATCACAGCCTCCCAGATGGTTCTGAGATGGCCCAGGGTCAGAGAAGTAGGCAAGGGAGGAAGACAAGGGGTTGGGTGCTGTAACTCTCAACTCATGTGGAACGTTACCCGAGCATTCAAGTTGAAGCTGGTACAGTCTCAGGAGTTAAAAGTCTCCTCTAGGAGGGCCTAGTAGCCTTAGTTACATCAGGCCCAACACTTCAGGTTGACCCAAATCCCCGAACAGGTTATTCTTTTTTTTTTTTTTTTGCTTTTTGGAGTTTGGAAAGGCAGGGAAATTGGGGTTAAATGACTTGACCAAAGTCACACGGCTAGTAAGTGTTAAGTGTTTGAGGCCAAATCTGAACTCAGGTCCTCCTGACTCCAGGGCTGGTGCTCTATTCACTATGACACCTAGCCGCCCCCAAAACTGGTTATTCTTAACCAGATAAATTTATGCCCCTAAGACTGACCTGTAATCTGGTGTTGGTCACGTGGATTATTTAGCAGCGCGCATATGTACACACACATACCCACACACACACACCCCTCATAACCTCCAATACAGTAGGAGAGACTCAGGCAAGCTGTATCAAGGGAATCGGTGCTTCTCAGTCTGTCAGTTCAGTTCTTTCCCTTCCTGACATCCTTAATAACCAATGCAATCTTCTCATCCATCCTTGACAGCACGGTGAGTAAAAACCAAGCTATCCTACATTCAGTGTCACCCAGATGAGGGCACCATCACATGCATGTAAGTTCTTAGACAACCCACGTGTACACACATACCTTATAATTACAACTAACTTGTCAGGAAGGCAGCCTGAGGCGGCCCCTGCACACCGTTCCCCATCAGGAAACGATCCGATTGCAGAGCCTACGCCTGCAACCCTCTTTGGCAAGTGTGTTTTGTAACTACTGCGGGTCACCAACAAGCTCAACAAATATTCGTCGAGCCTTGCCGTATAAACAGGACCGGGCGAGGCCAAAACACAAATGTAAAGAAGACAGTCACCACCTGCATGGAGCTCACCGTGCAGTGAGAACAAGAGAAACACAAGTGTGACGTGAAGGGGCATTCACATGTCAGAGTTACAAGCAAGATGCCACTGTGAAGTCCAAGAAATAAAAACACTGGGGACGGGGAGTTATTGGGAAAGTTTCCTGGGGGAGATGGTGTTTAAAATGCCCTTACAAGGGCGGGGGCAAGTCTACTGGAATAAGGAAGAGTATCAGCAAAGGCACAGGGCAGGAACGCTCAGAGTGTTTGTTGGAGAGATGCTGGGCACAAAGGACGTGGAAGGAAGGAGGGTACGAGATAAGACTGGTGAAGTCCAATGGTGTCTAATGATGAAGGGTCTCGCAATCCTAGGAAGCAACTGAAGGATTCTGGGCAGAGGATTATGCCTGAGATTGGTCAAATATGCAGCAGTATAAAGCCTGGTTTACAGAGATGGAGCACCAGTGGGAAAGTACTTCTTGTCCAGGTGGGCAGAGACTACAGTGGGAGTTTGTGGGGATAGTGAGGAGAGTACAAATGGGGGAGTTGTTGAGAAGATGATCAGCTGAACGTGAGATCTATAAAAGAAGGGAAACACAAAGGTCAAGTGAGGTGGCAAGCATGCAGTTTCTGCTTAGTTACCATGTGAGAGGTGATTCTGAGATGGCAGATGGTCGTACCCGAGACCATCTACACGAAGTATTCCTAGAGCACTGGAAATTATAGGGTTGGGACCTAGACGAAGAGGGCATGGCCACTGCCAAACCCCAACAGTCACAGCTGGTATTTGTCAATGTGAACCTCTTTACTATACTGGACAAGAAACCTCAACATCTTCAATTGGTATCATCCTAGACCCATAAAATAAAAAATATAAAGAAATTAAGAAAGTTACTTAAATGTTCTTCAGGTCATACATCAAGCATAATCTGAGAAACAAGCATAACCAAAAGCTAGATTAACTGAACCAATAACCAAAATCATCTTGTGACTACCCTGTCACAGCCTGCATCAGAATTAATTGTCCATTAGGTATATAGAAGTGAAGCAGGTATTACACAGAGCCTGGAAAGAAAAACAATCATGTTTTTATATGGTACTTTAAACAAAACATTCACATAAATTATCCCATCTGATATATCCCACCTGATCCTGTGAAATAGGAAAAAGGAACAGCCAGGAAAAGGAGTAGCTGGTCAAAAAGATGGTATTTAAATTTGGATTTCTGAACGACAACTAAAAATATAAGAATGACAGGCTCCTATAAGAAAATTAGGAGAACATGGAATAGTTTATCTTTCAGATCTATGGATAAGGGAAAAATTTATGAGCAGAAAGAAACAGTTCATTTTGATAAAATAAAATTTAAAAGTTTTTGCACAAACAAAACAATGCAATCAAAATTATAAGGAAAGCAGAAAACTAGGGGAAAACTTTTGCAACAAGCATCTATGATAAAGGCCTCATTTCTCAAATATATAAAGAACCAAATCTAATTTATAAAAATATCAGTTATTCTCCAACTGATAAAGGATATGAACAGGCAGTTTCAGAGAAAGAAACCAAAGCTATATATAGTCATATGAAAAAATGCTCCAAATCACCATTAATTAGAAAAACACAAATCAAAACAAATCAAAACCTCACACCTATCGGGTTGGCTAAAATGACAGAAAAGAAAAATTATGGATATTGGAGGGGGCGTGGAAAAATGGGGACACTAATTACAAGACCCAAAACATCTTGTACAAAAAGAAACAGAATAGATAAGAGGCAGTGGGAAAGAAGAGTAGCATTGTGAATGAAGAAGATATAACAGTAGCAAATCTAGGCATCAGATGTAGGAAACATGGTGAACATTTGGGAGAACAGCAACAGAGAAAGAAACAGACACAACAGTATTATCAAAGTATACGAAGGTCGCCTGGACAAAAGTCCCACATAGGTGAGGAGTTTAATACAACAATGACAGGAGACTAATTATCCAGATCGCCTGCCAGCATGCTCTCTCCATGCAGAGCAGAGTAGGTAACACTTCTGAAATTGCCTTTATAATAATTTCACCCTCCAAAGTACTGTAATTAAACTGCCTTACCTACCTCTAATTAAGTCCTTTGTGTGTATCTGTACTTACTCACTTTACATTTATGCTATATACTTGTCTTCTCCATTAAATCTGAACTTCTCGTGAGAAGGAACTGTTTCATTTTTTGTACTTGGACCCCACTGACTAGCACGTATCTGGCACACAGAGTGCAGCTAATAAACACTGGTCAGTCAGCAAACATTTATTTTTAATGATATTTTGTTTTTTCCCAATTACGTGTAAAGATAATTTTTTTACATTCATTTTTTATGAGATTTTGAGTTCCAAATTTTTCACCCTCCTTCATCCCTAAGACAGTAAGCAATTTGATACAGATCACATATGTACAATCATGTAAAACATATTTCTATATTAGTCATGTTGTGAAATAAGGAACATGAAAAAAGCATAAAAAACTAACATGAAAATAGTATGTTTTGATCTGCATTCAGACGCCATAGTTCTTACTCTTGAGGTGGATAACATTTTTCATCATGAGTCCTTTGGAACTGTCTTGGGTCACTGTATTGATCAGAGTAATTAAGTCATTGAGAACTGGTCATCATATGATGTTATCACTAACTGTGTACAATGTTCTTCTGGTTCTACTCGTTTCACTTTGTGTCAGTTCATACATAAGCCCTCCCAGTTATTTCTGAGAGCATTGTACCCATGATTTCTCATAGCACACAGTATTCCCTTACATTCATATACCACAACTTGTTCAGTTATTTCCTAAATGATTGGTATCCCTTCAATTTCCAATTCTTTGCCACCACAAAAAGAGCTACTACAAATATTTTTGTACATGGTGATCCTTTCCCCTTTTTTACGATTTCTTTGGGATATAGACCTAGCAGTGGTATTGCTGGATCAAAGGATATGCACAGTTTTTAAAAGCCCTTTGGGCATAGTTACAAATTGTTCTCCAGAATGGTTAGACCAGTTCACAACTCCACCAACAGTGCAATATTGTCTCAATTTTCCCAAATCTTCTCCAACACTTATTTCCCTTTTCTGTTTAGCCAATCTGATAGGTGCGAGGTGTCAACAAATGATTACTATAAATACAAGCAAAAAGAAAGATGGTTCTTGCCCTCCAAAAGCTTACATTCTAACTGGGGAAGACAGCACATAAAAGGAAGCTATAAAGTGGGGAAGTAAGGAGGAACTGGGAGAAGCACTTATATTGGAGAACTTAGTCTAGGTAGTCAAAAGTGTCACTCGTGAAAAAGTGAACCTGTCTGGCTTGGATATTATTCTTAAAATGGAGGTTCTAGGAAGAACTGACGAATCATAAGAGGGGGTCATAATAGTCACATGATCTTCCAGACTGCTGGAGAAAGAAGCTGGGAGAATTAGAAGCAGAGCACGGAGAAAAATTAAAGGACTATGCCCTTCTTTGCTGTTTTGTGTTCCCTGAGCCTTCTTTTGCCTTTTGCATATGCCATTTTGATGCTGAATCTGACTGGTGAATTTCCGATGCGTTCCCTGGAGCATCTTCCTATCACTTCTCTTCTGTGAGTCTTAAGGATTTCATTCTTGAGTGGTTCCCTTTCCTCCTAGATTAACTTTCCTTGGAATTTTAGGCTGTAGGATGCTCTTTGCCTTTCCCTGAATCTTTTGAAATCTGTGCTCCCAAAATATAGAGGGCATGTCAGATGAGGTCCAACTTTCTTCTCCTTGCCTATGAAAAAGTCTCAGATGGACTGGTCAGTTCTCTCACAGGTCTCACCCGGTCAATTCTTCCTTGGTGAGAATCAGGTCCAGGACAGAACTTCCCTTTCTAGTTCTTCCATTTGGGGGAGGGTAAAATTATTATAAAGACAATTCCAGATGCATTACTTGCTCTGCTTTCCATAAAGAGAGCGTGCCAGCACGTGACTGGAATAATTAAAGTCTCTTATCATTGTCATATTAGAATCCTCCTCCTTCCTCTCTCGTGCTAGATAGAGATAGACAGAGATCTAGTTTTTGTCCAGGAGGTCTATAGTATATACGGATGATATTACTGTGTCTGTTTCTTTCTCTGTTGCTGTTCTCCCAAATGTTCTCCACCATGTTTCCCACATTTGATTCCTGGATTTGCTATTATTATATTTTCTTCGTTCACCATGCTATTCTTTTCTCCTACTGCCTCTTATCTATTCTGTTTCTTTTTGTATAAAATACATTAGGTCTTATCCCATCAAGGGAAAAAAAAATAACACCAAGGATTAAATTTGTATCCTTGTATTAATTAAGGTAGTTTGGGAGGGAGGTCACTAGTACTTGGTGGATGAGAAAAGGCTTCATGTCGATGGTGCCTGAACTGCATCTTCAAGGAAGGGGGAGGGGGCAGTAAACTGAGACTAATGTAAGGAGTAGGTGCATTCCAGGCATGGAGACAGGAAATGCAATGTGTGTGAGGGACACAAAGAAGGCCAGTTTGGATGGATGGACAGAATGCAAAGGGGAAGTAATTTCCAACAAGGCTGGAAAACCAGATTGGGACCAGGGTGCATAAGGCTTTAAAAGCTAAACAAAGGAGTTGATATTTGATCCCAAAGGCAATAGCAAGCCTCTGCAGTAGAGTACAGCAATCAAATGGTGAGATCTGCACTTAAGGAAAATTACTTTGGCAGCAAACAGCATGTAGGATAGACTAGAATAGGGAAAGATTTGAGGCAGGGAAACCGATTAGGACACTATTGCAATAATCTAAGCAAAAGGTGGTAAGGACCTGAACTCAGGTGGCAGCTATGTAAATGGAGAAAAGGGAATGGATGCAAGAGACACTGTAGAATGGGCAAAGCCAAGATGGCAGAATAAAAGCTGGGACTTGCTTGAGCTCCCCCACAAACCGCTCCAAAAAACTGTAAAAATATCTCTAAACTAATTCTAGAGCTACAGAACCCACAAAATGACAGAGTGAAACACATTTCTAGTATAAGACAGCCTGGAAGGCTGAGAGGAAAGGTCTATCGCACTGGGCTGGCAGTGGAGCACAGTCCAGCATGGGCTGCACAGGGTGCAGACAGGGCTAGAGCAGGCCTCAGGGGACTGAATCGCTGGCAGCTGTGGTGATTTCCAGACTTCTCAATCCACAAATACTGAGAAGAGCATGGAAGGTCAGTGAGGGAACTCTATGTGACCTGGACGAAAGAGGAGCGTGCAATCTGGCCCCAGCCCTGGGGCAGCAGCAGCAGCGGCTGCTTCCAGAGCTCTGGGCCCACAGACAGTGGGGGATCCAGTGACTGATACAAAAACCTTGAAGCCTGAAACAGTAATACTCTCACCCCCCACTGGAAGCAGAGTACTTCCTTGACAAGGAGTTAGAAAGTGAAGTATTTGGCTGGGAAGATGAATAAACTACACAAGAAATAAAATCAGACTATAGAATAATACTGTAACCAAATTCCAGAGTTCACAAGTCAAGGAGAAAATATTGCAAGCAGTCAGAAAGAAACAATTCGAGTATTGTGGAAATACAATCAGGATAACACAAGACCTAGCAGCTTCTACATTAAGGGATCAGAGGGCTTGGAATATGATATTCTGGAGGTCAAAGGAGCTAGGACTGAAACCAAGAATTACTTACCCAGCAAAACTGAGTATAATCCTTCAGGGAGGAAAAATGAACATTCAATGAAATAGAGGACTTTCAAGCATTCTTGATGAAAAGACCAGAGCCAAATAGAAATTGTGACTTTCAAATACAAGATTCAAGAAAAGTATGAAAAAGTAAATAGAAAAGAAAAATCTTAAGGGACTTTTATTAAGTTGAACTGTTTACATTCCTACAAGGAAAGATGATATTTGTAACTCATGAAACCTTTCTCAGTATTAGGGTAGTTGGAGGAGATAGATAGATAGACAGACAGACAGATAGATGGCACAAGGTGAGTTGACTATGAAGGGATATCTAAAAAATAAAATTAAGGGGTAAGAGGAATATATTGGGAAAAGGAAAAAGGAAGAGATAGAATGGGGTAAATTATCTCACATTAAAAGGCAAGAAAAAGGTTTCACAATGGAGAGGAAAAGGGGGAAATGAGAGGGAATGAGTGAACCTTACTCTCATTGGATTTGGCTTAAGGAGGGAATAACATACACACTCAATTGCATTATCTTACCCTACAGGAAAGTAAAGGAGGAAGGAGATGGGGGGGGGGGGAGGAATAATAGAAGAGAGAGCAAACTGGGGAAAGAGGTAATCAGAATACACGCCCCATCTTGGGGTGGGAGGAGGGGAGAAAATGTATAACTCAATCTTGTGGAAACGAATGTTGAAAACTAAAAATAAATTAATTAATTTTTTAAAAAGGAAAAAAAAAAAGATAATGTGGAGGTAAAAATAGCAAGATGGTGACTAACTTAACATAAAGACAGAGGGAACATGAGGTCTGGAAGATTCAAAGATGATGCCAAGGTGATAAACCCAGGAGACCAGAAGGATGGCAGCACCTTTGAGAGAAATGGATGTTTGGAAGAACAGAGGGGTCAATAAAGATGATGAGTTGAGATGTTTTCTGGATATCTACTATGAAACATTCAAAAGGCAATTGGTGATACAGAAGTAGAGCTCAGGGATGAGATTAGGAACATGCACAGTTAACCTGACTTTCCTGTGAGCTTACTGCATGGTGACATAAAGACCTTTTCACCAACAGCTGAGCATGCAGACAAAAGGTTTGAAATCTCTTTCCTGGTGGTGAGGAAGGCAAGACCTGGTAGGGTCTCCCAGAAGAAAAAGCAGGGCCTCCTGCAAACACCACCTTTCCTTATCCAGGTGCCATGTGGCCATGGACATATAACCCTGCAGGGGTTTTTACTGGTTTTATTTAGTTTTTTTCTTATCTTGAATATTTGAATAAGAATCAGAGATGGCACAGACCTGGCTATAACCCTGTCAGCTTTGAAAGACTGTGAGGGCCATCAGTCAGCAAATGGGGGCCAGAGTAAAGCGTGCTTTGTAGCTGCTACAACTGAAGCCAAGTAGTAATTAGCCATAAGGATCAATCTGTTTAACCCAGTCCACAACAAACTGATGCAGCAGCCTAGACTAGACACGATGTCCTGAAAACCAGAGAACTACTAGGCTACAACCAGAAACGAACCTCAAAGAAGTAAGCATTTTAAGGTGGAGCTCATTAACCAAGCAAGTTATGTAGCAGAAAAAGTATGCCCTGGTTTGGTATAGGGCAGGGGAAATTTTTGTAGGTTGGGTCTTGATATATCTTCTTAGTAATTATCTCTTTGTAAAAACTAATTGATTTTTGGTGGTGAAATTACACTGATTCAGTAATTACCAGTTAGATGATACTGAGGATATGGTAACTGGTTGGTTGATATTAGGGAGAATCTCTGGATGGAGGCTCATAAGCAAGAGTGCCAAACAATACCTCAAGCCCTCAGGGTTACTCCTAGAGCTCTGAGAAGTCCATCTAGCCTTGCTCTGGGGATCCAACCTGCCAGTGAGAACAGGGCTTCAGAACGAGCACAGAGGGAGAATGTAACAGGGGCCCTGTCCAATGAGGGCTCAAGCCTGTGCATATGTTCAGTGTGCTCTACAAGCTGAAATCCATGTGGCAGCTTGGGAAGCCTAGCAGGGCTTAACACTGTACCTGGCACAAAAAAGGCACTTAATAAATGCTGGCTGATCAACTGAGAAGAGAGAGCAGAAGAGTAGCTTGGGGGATATCCAGTCATAGGATAGGCCAGAAAAGGAGGCTAAAGAGTAATCTGGGCGGAGCCAAGATGGCAGCGTAGCAGCAGCAATATATCGCAGCTCTCACATAGCCACCCCAAAATACCCATGGAATAGGACTCTGGACCAATCCTAGAACTTCAAAAGCACACAGAGATACTTCCCACTAAAGTCAGCTCGGCTATGAGGAATCATATAAGCACTGCAAACCGAAACCAGCCTGACCTGAAGCCCCGGCTGTGCCCCGGGGGGGGGGCCGGGGGGGGAAG
>CM053585.1:378620138-378643166 GCA_028646515.1 Pseudochirops corinnae
AGGAGGGACATGTAATCAGTCTCTCACAATATGCCCACTGTGGAGAGGTTCTGCATAATCACGTATGTATAGCCTGTACTTGATGGCTTGTTCTTCCAGTGGGGGTGGCTGACGAGGGAGGAAGAGAAAGAATCTAGAATTTAAAGTTCTATAATCAAATATTAAAAATATATGTATATACATACATATATATACAATTATTATTACTATTATTATTAACTACATCCAACTGGAACTTAAGGTACACAGGCTCTGTGGAAGGGAGATCCATCCTGCCCTATCAGAAAGTTAGAGGAGTGATGGGGAAGGACATAGGAGAGATTAGATTGGGGGAGGGGTTATACAAGGAGATGGATGTTTTGAGGGGGGGGGGTAGGGGAAAGATGGGGAGAAAATTTGTAACTCAAAATCTAGTGGAAATGAATGGTGTAAACTAAAATAAATAAAATAAAATATACAAAAAAGAAGAAAGAAAAAGCAGAGAGAAGAAAAAAAGAAATTGGAGCCAGAGAAATTGGTTTGGGCATTATTAACATAGAAAAGATGTTTGGTGTCATGAGAAATGAGTAATTGTTGGAAAAACAAGAGTAGAGATAGTGAGCTGGCCTCAGTCAAGAACACTTGACTCCAAGGCCTATTTCTGGCCCAGCTTAATTGTCTGAATCTAGGCAAGTCCCCCAGGTTGCTGAATAATCCCCAGTCTACTTTGGTAGGTCTTTCTTCAATCAGAAATGTCTGCACTACTGAAATCACAAGTTTGGAACCCCCAATAAAGAATCGTTGCAGAGTGGAGTAGTATCACCCCTTCCCTAGGGGACAGTGCCCTCTTGGGGTGAAAAGAGGGAGGAAAACTGCTGTGGAGAAGATAGCATGAGAGCTGGAAAGGCAGACAAGGTGGGGGTGGGGGTTTCAGTCAGTAGGTATGGCAGTTTGCTCCAGGGAGGTAGAGGGTCTGATAGCCTTGGCTTTGATTGGCAGGAGGTCAGGAGAGCAGCAGGGCTGTAATCAAAGGTTGGTGAAAAGGTACCAGTGGAGAAGGTGTTGGAGGAGGGGTGTCAAGGTTTTCAGGAAGGACCAAGGGATGAGTGTGTGGATGAAAGGAGTTAGCCTGAGAGGGGAGGCAGGCAGCTTCCTTTGGAACTGCAGGAAAGTGTGAGAAGGTGAGAAAGAATTAGTTTGTGGTAAAGAAAGTAGATGAAGGAACTTCCTCCCAAATGACCTGCATATTTTCTGTAAAGTAGATGGTGACTTAAGGGGGCCATAATACTGAGAGCTAGAACAAAGCAGAGGTACCAGTGGTAAGAAAGTATGACAGAATAGTCAAATGTTGAATAAAAGAAGTGCCCTATAGAGGTGAAAGCCAAAGCTTGGCAGTGTGTTTTTTAAGTAGATCAGATCTTAATGATTTTCTTTCTTCTACCAGGGTTCTATAATCCGGTATCTGGAGCCAGAGAAATTGGCTTATGGAAATTGGTTGATCCAACATTTGTACCATGGTGCATTCATTCATTCAACGTTCATTAGCCATTTTTTAAGTATTTAATATGAGCAAATCGGCAGGCATGGTGTTGCAGTGGCTCACCTGTGGATCTTGGATTCAGATCTGAGTTCATTACCTGCCTCTGACTGGATGTGTGAACATGTGATCACAGGCCATTTAACATCTTAGTGGCCCAGGCAAGTCGGTAAGATTAGAGGTTGCCAATAATTGCTGATCTAGAGGAAGTTTCTACTGCAGGAATTCCTTAAGCTAATGAAATCACAATCTGACCCAGAAACCAAGAAAGCAAAACTTTGCGTCTAAATGGTAAAAGGGGGTAAAAACAGCAAAAAGAGTTAGCCTAGGAGTCTAGATTGAGGATGGAGAATGAAATGTCCCATTTAAGTAAGTAAGTAAGTAAATACTAAAGTAAAGTAGGAGGAGCTGAGTGACTGGAAGTCTCAGGACATGTGGACGGCAGCTGTGGTTGTGTGAGGCAGTGAGAGAAATAGAGAAGAAGGTAGGAGAGCAGTGCCAGATGGGAGGTGTTGGAAGAGCCATTGAGGCCAAGCACTGACTTAGGAAGATGGGCTTTAGGGTGTGGCAGATGACAGAAGATAGAAGTGAGTAAATGGTGGCAGAGATTCATTACTGAGAATCAGACATTTCCAGAAAAGATGGATTGATAAAAATCTAATACAAACAGTAGGAAAGAACAGTTGGACTGCAATGTAGTCAGTGGTTCATCTACATAGATGTGAAAGTTACTGCTGTAGAGAGGGAAAATAGTATTCACAGGAATGAATACTCCTGTGAAGTAGGGCTACTGCCTGAGTTGTTGAGGGCAGGTATTTTTTAAATTATAAACCACAAAGGGTGTTCTTGTGGTCTAGAGAGAAAGAATTTTGTCATCTTCCAAACCAGTCACAATGTTAAAAGTTTCATTCTGGGTTCTGATGGTGAAAGGAAACTAGGCTGCTAAGACCTTTTCCCTCATCATCCTAGAAATTAGAGGGTCATGATTACCAGGGAGAGTTTAGAAGATAAATTGTGGTGCTTTAAACCTATCTTAAATATTGTTGTTAGTCCTTTGTTTTCAGAGAGGATCGGTGACCTTACGAGAATGATGTCTTGCCTTAGGGCAGTGGTTCTCAACCTTCCTAATGCCACGACCCTTTAATACAGCTCCTCATGTCGTGGTGACCCCCAACCATAAAATTATTTTCGTTGCTACTTCATAACTGTAATTTTGCTACTGTTGTGAATTGTAATGTAAATATCTGATATGCAGGATGTATTTTCACTGTTACAAATTGAACATAACCCACAGGTTGAGAACCGCTGCCTTAGGGTCTTTATAATGTCCTGAGACAAGTGAGGAATTCTAAGGACAACAAATAATGATGTGGTTTTTAGTTTGTTTTTAAGCTATAATGAGAAGAGCAAAGATTGTTGTAGAGGACGGGTGAGGAAATGTTCATGGAGAAGGGAGAAGGAAGAACTACTCAACTTGTTTGTGTCCCACCCCTCTACCTCCCCAGGAGAGCAGTGTTTGCACTGGAAAGAGGGGAATAGAAATGGTTACTAAGCAGTTGAGGCCAGGCTAAGTAGGGAGATAATAGGAGAGGAGCTCACAGCCTTTGATGAGGTACTGCAAGCTCCATCCCACAGGAACTAATGGGTGTGCAAATAAACACAACAGCACTAAAGACAGCCAGACAAATCAGATTCAGTGAATGAAGAGTCAAGATCCCAAGACAAAGGCGAAAACACACTCCCCTCTGCAGAGAAGTATGAAATAGCATGTGTGCCATTCACGGCAGCTGTTCCCTTGCTAGATTTTATCTGTTACAGTGGAGGGTTCTTGTGGACTTGGAAGTATGAAGGTAATAGTATGTTGGGAAAAATATTGTATTCTAAGTAACAAAAGACATCAAGAGAATTCTAACAGTTTTGAGCTTGTGAGATTTCAGAGTGGAGTAGTATCACCCCTCCCCTAGGGGACAGCCATAGAAAAGGATCTGGAAATATTGTTTGGCCAAATTGTTGCTGCATTAGGGGCTTCCAACTAATTCTTTGTGTTTAGTTGAAGCAAAGCCTGGATGGTTGACCACAGGTTGATGGCCATTATCATATATTCCAGGCAGGTTGCCCTCAATGTTATGGATTTAATAATTTGCTGAACATGTGGCAGAAGGCAAAAGAAAGATCTGAAAGTTATGTAACCATTGGTCATAACCCTTTTAATTAGCCTTTAATTAATTAAATCTTAAACATAACATAAAGGTCTTAGTTTTACTCTGTGTAGACTTGTGTATCAGTTGATAGCATATTGAAAATCCATCATCTAGAACACTATGTTAGCTGTAGAGTGGATGGAAGGAGGAGAGAAGATTCTTGTCCTCAGGGAGCTTGTAGCTGTAGACAGACGTGGCGCAGTTGAAGTCCAAATTAACAGTGCAGGTAAGAACGTAGGGACGGGGGAGAGACAAAAAGCTGACTGGAGATGATCTCAATTCAGGGGATTTCCTGAGGAAATC
Source organism: Pseudochirops corinnae (assembly GCA_028646515.1). Lineage (NCBI taxonomy): Eukaryota > Metazoa > Chordata > Mammalia > Diprotodontia > Pseudocheiridae > Pseudochirops > Pseudochirops corinnae. The sequence continues at coordinate 378,624,159 of CM053585.1, forward strand.
CAGAAATGCCTGGGAATACTCCTTGCCTCAGGCTTCTCTGCCACTTAGCTTTTGCCAGGTTACTGGCTGAACCATTCATCCCCCTTGAGCCACTTTGACGCTGAACTTCGAGGCTGGGTCCTCACATGATACTCTCTTCCTTGTTGTGCCCACATGCCAACTTCTGTTCAAGTCCAAGCTAAAATCTCACCTGCTTTTAGAACCCCTTTCCAATTCCCCTTCATGCTAGTGCCTTCCCTCTGATAATTACCCTTATTTTATCCTGTCTAGATCTTGTCTCTATCCAGCTGTTTGCTCGCTGTCTCCCCATTAGCCTTGTGAGCTCCTAGAGGGACTCTTTCCCCTTTCTTTGTATCTCCAGTGCTTAGCATATAGTAGGTGCTTAATGTATGCCTGTTGACTGACTGTCCTTCACTGTGCTCATGAAGCCATTTCAGCTGGACAGGGTCTAGCTGAGGTTGCACTTTATTGGCCCAGCCTTCAAGATCAGAGTCTTCTCCAGGCTGGAATGAAGTGTCAAATGAGGGCTTTATAGGAAGCATCCTTAAAATGCCAGTTTTAAACCAAATTTTGAAGATGGATCTGAATGGTGGCTTGCCTACTAAGCTTGATTCAGCCTTTTTCTAATACTACAAGCATTGTGCTTCTCAGTTACTTCTTGGTAGTACCACCATGTCACTCAGCTTAAATAGGCTTGTGGGATCAACCTGAACCTGATTAAGGTATAATTTCAGTGCAAGCTCTGGATCAGGAATTCTTAATCATCAGCTTAAATTTTTTATAATTATGTTTTAATATAATTGATTTCCTTTGTAATACTAAATATTTTGTGCAGTTTAAAAGATTGTTTTCAGAAGAGATTCCTGGGTTTTACCAGACTGCCAAAGGTGTCTGTGATACACTGTTGTCTACTGTTGTGTGCAAAATTGTAAGCAGTAAGTACCATGTGCAAATTCCAAATGGAAGTAAAAGGACTTCCCAACCAAGAAACCAGAATGTTGCCATACCTACTTCCGTGCTAACCATAGCCTGTATCCCTGCCTTCTCAGGAGCAAAGCCAGACCTGTGTATTAGATGTGAATTTTACATGCAAGGAATGGGAGGAGTCTAGATGAACACTTGGTGTGGAGGAGGTGAGCTGGTATTTCTTTGGTACCGATTAGCCCTGACAGGTAAAGTTCCTTGCCTGAGGTCACATGACCAGCTCATAGCAGAGACAGAACCCTGAGTCTTCCTGACTCCAAGACTGGATCCTTAGCCGCTGTTCCAGGATGCTTCTCCTGTTTATTCTCATCATCCACAAAAGTGTTAGACAATGAATTTTGACCTTCTTTGTGCCCTTCTGAGGGCAGCTAGGTGACCCAGCTGATAGAGCACTGGGTCTGAAGTCAGGAAGACCTGAGTTTATATTTGCCCTTAGACACTTACTAGCTGTGTGACCCTTGGCAAGTCACTTGGCTTCTCTTTGCCTCAGCTTCTTCATCTGTAAAATGAGTTTGATAATTTACATAATTACCAGAATTTTTGTGAGGATCAAATGAAGTACTAATTGTAAAGCACTTAGTACAGTGCCTTGCACATAGTAAATGCCATATAAATGTTAGGTGTTGTTTCATCTGGCTGTACTGTTATATCCTGAGAGTAGGTTAAGTAATTCTTAGCTTGGCCTGTCCTGAAGACATCTCATCAGTGAGGTTAGAACATCTAGATTTGATTCATAGAAAATAAAACATTCTAGAATGAGCTAATGCTACACTTAAGTATAAGAGCCTTCTTTGTAGCACTGAATAATTATTTTTAAATGAAAAATAGTACTTGGGCACATCTTAAGAGCTCTCTCTGTGTGTGTAAATAGTCCATTGTTAGAACCATGGAATTCATTCAGAATTTGAATTTGACTTATAACTGGGAACCCAGAGAGTGCATGCTTTAAAATGCTAAAGATTTTTATTTATTTCCCAAATTGCAAATGGTCTGCACATTAGTCAGGTGTCTGGTGTGTTCTTTCACAAGTATTTAACATGAATGATATTTATTCTTTGTGTTGGAACTAGAGGAGCAATCCTTTTTATCTAGTTTTTAAAATGCCAAAACCCATTTGTATATTCATAGTAGAACAGAAAAAGGATTACATGCCATTGTAGGGCTCTGCTATAGGCAGTGCCCTTCTCTTTTTTAAGTTTGTACTGTCCTGCTTGTGCTGCTCTTTCTTCTCTTCTCTGCATTAAAAAAAAAAAGACAAAAGCTGCCAGAATGACCTGCTTTGCTTTCTCTTTTTCTCTTTAGCCATCCTTTGTAATTTTAATTGGTCATTGTATTGATCAGAATTTGCTATGTTCTTTTTAGATAGATTCTTCTCCTGATTTTGTTCACTTTACTCTGCATCAAAACAAGTCTTCCCAGATTTCTCCGAAACTGCACATGTTGTCACTTCTTATAACACAAATATTCCATGTGCCATAATTTGTTTAGCCATTACGTAGTTGATGGTCATCCTCTTAGTTTCCAGTTCTTTGATATAACAACAAAAACAAAAAAACCCACAAAAAACCCAGCTGTAAATATTTTTGTACACATAGGCCCTTTTCTTCTTTCTTTGATTTCTTGGGGGTATAGGCCTAGTAGTGATATTACTGGGTTTGCACAGGTTAGTGACTTTTAAGGCATAGTTCCAAATTCCTTTTGAATTCACAGTAGAACAATGTTTTCCAAGTTAAATTGACTAAGTGATTCTTTAGGGCTATGAACTAATGTTACATACACACACATGTAGATATCTATCCCTGTATCTATACACACACATACATACATATGTAAAATATATCAGTTGGTCAAATAGTCAGAAAGCATTGATCAGGCAACTACTTTGGACCAGATACAGTGCTAAGTGCTAGAGATACAAAGACAAAAGTAAAAATCTCTACCTATAAGAAGCTTACATTTCATCAATGGTAAAAATATGTTGCTGTTTGTCATCTCATCAAATGAGGATTGTTGTTATTCATTCAGTTGTGTTCAACTCTTTGTGACCCCATGGACCATAGCACAACAGGCCCTTCTGTCCTCCATCATCTCTTGGGGTCTGTCCAAGGTCACGTTCATTGTTTCCATGATACTGTAACGATACTGGGATTTGAAGATCTTCCATGCCCCTTAAACTTGCTGACGTAGCAGGAAGGGGTGGAGCAAGAGAATGCTGGAACCAAGCTAGTCTCTGTGAGGTACTGACTGGAAGTGGTGGCGGAAGTGGTGGCAGAGGCAGCGGCAGCGGTTACAGTGCGAACTCTTTTTTCTTTGAGCGAGCCAGAATCTCTGCTAAGGACTCCTGCTGAGGACTGCCAGGGACAGGAACTGCTGGGGGCCGGAGCTGCTGGGAGCAAGCTGCCTGGACGCTGAGCAGTTGCGTGCATGAGGCGAGGAGGATCTTTGCCTAAGTAGCCTGTCCTGTTTTGAAGGCTTGAGAATGTGGGTGTTTACTGCTTTAACTACACATGCCAACTTCATAACTACTGTGTTGGCTTTGACTTTCTGGTTTGGGGACTCAGTTTTCTGGTATTTAAATGAATGCTCTAGCTGTATTTCTTATGTAGAGAGTCTGTTATATTTTGTGATTAATAACCATATCAGCATATTTATAGTTACTGTAGGCATTGTGAATACTGCATTGCTTATACAGATACCACCTGTCCATTTCATCCTCTGCTGTTTCCTTCTTCTGCCTTCACTCTTTTCCTAACATCATGGTCTTTTCTAATTAGTCCTGTCTTCTTATTATGTGGCCAGAATGTTTAAGCTTCAGCCTCAGTATTTGCCCTTCCAATGAATAGTCAGAATTAATTTCTTTAAATATTGACTGATTAGATCCGGCTCTCCAAGGGACTCTCAAAAGTCTTTTCCAGCACCACAATTTGAAGGTATCAGTTCTTCAGCACTCAACTCACCTTACAATCCAACTCTTACAGTTGTACGTTGCTACTGGGAAAAAAATCGTTTCTTTGACTATGCAGACCTTTGTCTGAAAGGTGATATCTCTGCTTCTTAATGCGCTGTTCAGATTTACCATAGCTATCCTTCCAAGGAGCAAGCGAGCATCTTTTAATTCCATGGCCGCAGTTGCCATCTTCAGTGATCTTTGAATCCAAGAATATAAAATCTGACACTGCTTCCACTTTTTCTCACTCTCTTTGCCAGGAAGTGACGGGACCATTTGTCAAGATCTTAGTTTTTTTTTAATGCTAAGCTTCAAGTTAACTTTTATACTCTCCTCTTATACCTTCATCAAGAGTCTTCTTAATTCTTCTTCACTTTCTGTCATCAGGGTAGTATCATATGCATAACTGAGAGTGTTCATATCCCTCCCAGCAACCTTTATTCTAGCTTTTAATTTGTCCATCTGGCAGACATGGTATACTCTGCATATAAATTAATAACACGACAGTATTGTCATACTTCTTTTCCAGTCTTAAACCAATCAGTTGTTCTTTGTTTGAGTCTTAACTGTTGCTTCTTCATCTGCAAACAGGTTCCTCGGGAGACAAGTAAGATCACGTGTACTCTCATTTCTTGGAGGACTTGTGACAGTTTGTTGTGATCCACACAGTAAAGGCTTTAGTGTAGGCAGTAAAGCAAAATAGATGTTTTTCTGGGATTCATTTGTTTTTTACTTAATCCAGCAAATATTGACAATTTGGTCTGTAGTTCCTCTGTCTCTTTGAAAACCAGCCTTCACTTCTGGTAATTCTCAGTTCATGCATTGCTAAAACCTAGCTTGAAGACTCTGAAGCGTAAGCTTGCTGGCATGTGACATGAGCATAGTCATTCAATAGTTCGAATGTTCTTTGACATTGCCTTCTTTAGGATTGGGATGTAAACTGACCTTTCCCAGAAACGTATGTGAAATGGATACAAGGTGATTTTGTGGTGGAAGGTTCCTAGCAGTTGTGGACTCTGGAAAGACATCATGTGCAAGCTAACACTGAAGCTGAATCTTTGAAGAAAGTAGGGATTCCAATAGAGAACAGCTAGTGGGGTAAGTTTCAAGCATGGAGGATGGTCCTTGCAGAGGCCTGGAGATGGAAGATTGTATGCTATTTCCTTCAGTCCCTCTTTATTTGGAAGGTAACTCCATACCCACAGATTATCATTATGGTTTCCCTGCCATAAGTCTTTGCCAAATGATTTTCTGAAGTGCAGGTCTGAGAGTGCCTATCATTCCCCTATTCATTTGATTTCCAAGGATTCGTATTCTACAAACAAAATTCCTTTGACACTTAAAGCCCTTTGCAAGTTGACCTCACCCTACTTTTCTGGTCTTCTCATGCATTTCTACCTTTCAGGCCCTCTGCGATCATTCGGGCTTTCTTACTGTTCTTCATACACAGCATACTGTCTTTCCACCTTCCATGTGGGAATCACAGTCCCCAACTAGCTCATAGGTTGTTTTAGAGTTATTGAAAGGCAGTAAAATTCAAAGCCTAGAGAGTACAGGAGGCAGAGAAGAGAAGATAAACGAGCAGATATATGAGAGGATAAAGAATGCAAGGATTTGCCACTACCTGGTTTGAAATGCATGGGCCTGGTCTGGAGAGGTGGAGACAAGGAGGTAATAAGGAAGTTGGGGATATGGGAACCATAGAAGACAGGGCTCTTAATATTTTTTGAGTTTTAAGAGTTTTTCCAAGTTGCAGCTCTCCTTCTGTTGCTACTTTGTGATGTGGGGAGCTTCGTTGGCTGTAGGAAAGAATGGGTTTCTTGTACATGATAAGCCTACCACAAGCTACTATACTGCTGCGAATTCAACTTGATTTCTGGCCTCCTTGCCTTTCCTTCTCTGCTCAGAAGAAGCAGTCTGGATGTAATTTACCAAAGGCTTGTAGTTATTTATGAGGAAAAGATAGGATGGGTCTTTGTGTCTTCTTCTGCCTAAGTACATGCCTCAAAGTTGTTCTGGAGTTATTGGAAGAGGTAAAGTATAGGGGGTAAAGGAACAAGGAAGTGATCCCTATATGTGGAAGTGGGAAGAGAGTAGAAATGCAGTTTATTGGCTTAAATATTAGCTTTGATGTAAAGGAACAGCTCATTATGCTTTTTCTTGAATAGTTGCTGTGCATTATCTTCTCCTGTAAGACGGAGGAGGAAAAAAATGTTTAGAAAGGTCTCCTATCTTTGATCTTCTTTCTCCCTGTCTTGGTTTTGTTCTTTAACAGTGTATCTCAATACTAGTAAGAACTGGGGCTTCTGGAAAAGAATTGTTATCTAATCAGTCATTTTGGTGGTTTTTATTTAATTTACTAGATCATATAATGTAGGCAGATGTTAATAGTTCAAGAAATCTAAAGGGGGTAGCTAGGTGGCACAGTGAATAGAGCACCAGCCCTGGACTCAGGAAGACCTGAGTTCAAATGCAGCCTCAGACACTTGACACTTAAAAGCCATGGGACCTTGGGCAAGTCACTTAACCCCAATTGCCCTGCCTTTCCCCCTCCAAAAAGCAAAAAAAAACAAAACAAAAAAGAAGTCTAAAGGAATGTTACTTGCAAGCATGATAACTTTACAAGAAAACTGTCATGTTAATACATGTAAAATGAAACCCAAGGTTTTTTAGCAATGCTAAATAGATTCTTTTTCCTTCTTATTTTCCATTCTAAATAGGTCTTTGTGTAGTGGGAGCACATAGACTATATTGGAGAATAATAAACACCATTTTCTTGACTCTGTTGTGTTGAGGAAGCTTTGTTAAGTCCATATTAAAGTAAATCTTTGTTAAGACTATCATTGGTCCACTAGCTCAGAATAGTGGCAAGGGGCATCATATGGAGGGACCCCAGTCTTATTGAGAGCCAGAAGATGGAAAGAGTGGGAAAAGAAAAAAAATTCAGGTGAAAGCAAGTTTGTTGTCTATGGAAGAGGCATTCTGGAGAGCATAGTAGAAGAGGTGGGTAGATTTAGAATAGGACATTGAGGTGAAGGTGGGGTAAGGGGAGTGGGAACAAGGGACTGAGCAATAGGAAGACAGAGAACAGGGTTTGAGTAAGGACAGTTGTGGGGTCAGAATCATTGGGATGGGGGTAGACGTGTTGGTTATCATAAAAGAATAATTCAGATTGGTTTTCATTGTCTGTAAGGGTCTGACCTCAGAGTGGAGTTCTCTCCAGGCCTTGGGTACTGAGCTAGCCCAGCGGACAAATGTCATTTGCTGAAGGGCTGATGTTACTCTTCCCTCAGGCTAGGAGACCTTGCTAGGGACTTGCTAGAATGTCCTTTCCCCTCCTCCCTGAAAGGGAAGGCCTGGTGTTTGTCCTTCTGCTGGGAGAGGCAGGAGACCTGGAGAGATGGAATGACTCTATCTCCCCTTACCTCAAAGGCATGAGACTGGTTTATTATTGACATTTCCTCTCTTTCCTAAGAGGCTGGAGGCCAGGCAGGAAACCTGGCCTGTGGTGTTTTATGCTGTCTGTAATCTGGCTCTTCCACAGTAGTGCTGGCCCTCTTCTCTTCTCCCTCCATACCACCTCCTCAGCTCTCATGGCTTTACTATTCCCTGGGCTGGTGAAAATCTGCCTTTGCTGCCCTAACCTGCTGACCTCCAGTCTCACATTTGCAGCTTCCTTTTAGATATCTCAAACTGGATATGCAGTACATACCTTAAAACTCAACATGTCTAGTCTCTGCTAAAGGCCTCATTTCTAAAATATACGGAGAATTGAGTCAAATATATAAGAATACAAGTCATTCCCCAATTGATAAATGATCAAAGGATATGAACAGGCAGTTTTCAGAGGAAGAAATTAAAGATATTTATAATCATATGAAAAAATACTCTAAATCACTGTTCATTAGTGAAATGCAAATCAAAACAACTCTGAGGTACCACATCTCACCAGTCAGATTGGCTAATATGACAGAATAGGAAAACGATAAATACTGGAGACGATGTGAGAAAATTGGGACACTCATGCATTGTTGGTGGAGTTGTGAACTGATCCAACCATTCTGGAGAGCAGTTTGGAACTGTGCCCAAAGGGCCATAAAAAAGTGCATACCCTTTGACCCAGCAATGCCACTCTAGGGCTGTATCCCAAAGAGATCATATAAATGGGAGGAGGACCCATATGGGCAAAATTATTTATAGTAGGTCTTTTTGTGGTGGCAAAGAATTGGAAATCAAGGGAATGCCCCTCAGTTGGGGAATTGATAAACAAATTGTGTTATATGAATGTAATGGAATATTATTGTGCTATAAGAAATGAGGAACAGGTGGACTTCGTAATAACCTGGAGAGAGTTATATAAACTGATGCTGAGTGAGAGGAGTGGAACCAGGAGAACATTGTATACAGTTACAGACACATCATATCTGTGATGACTGACTTTGATAGACTGGGCTCATCTCATCCATGCAAGGTTTTAAGACAACTCCAAAGGATTCATGATGGAAAAGGCTATCCCTGTCTCGAGAAAGAATTACGGAGTCTGAATGCAGATTGAAACAAACTACTTGCTTTGTCTTTTTTTTTTTTTTGTTCCTTTCTCATTCATTCCGTTGGTTATAATCCTTTACAACTTGACTAATGTTTAATGTGAGGGGTATTTGTAGAACCTATATCAAATTGCATGCCACCATGGAGGGCAGGGGGTAGGAGAGGAAGAGGGAGAAAATTTGGAACTCAAAAACTTGTGGGATTGAATGTTGTAAACTAAAAGTAAGTAAATTAATTAAAAAACAAAAGAAATATGCTGCAAAAAAACCTCAGCATGTCTGAAACAGAACTCAATGATTTTTCCTCTTAAACCTCCCCCTCTCCTTTTTATTACTGTTGAGAGCAACACCATCCTAGTCCCTCGGGCTCATGACCCAGATGGCTTCAGTCTGGACTCCTCACCCTCTCATCCTCTCTCCCGGACATCCCATCTGTTGTCAATTTCACCTTTGCAACATCTCTCAGATCTACGCCCTTCTCTCTGACACTGCCACCCTCCTGGTTCAGTTTCGTCACCTCATGCCTGGACATTTGTAATAGCATAGTGGTGCGTCTGCCTGACTCTAGTCTCTCCCTGCTGCAGTCCATCCTCCATCCAGCCACTTGAGTGATTTTTCTAAAGCTCAGGTCTGACCATGTCATGGCTCCCTGTCACCCCTAGGATGAATTAGAAAATCCTCTATTTGATGTTAAAAAAATCTTTCATAACCTAGGTCTTTCTACCTTCCCAGACTTCTTATACCTTACTTCCTGCCATGTACTTTTCAACCCAGTTAATAGTAGCTTCCAGGCTGTTTCATAAACAAGATACTCATCTCTTGACTGGCCATTTTTTCTGGCTGTCTTCTATCCCTCTTCATCTCTGCTTCCTGGCTTCCTTTAAGTTGCAAGTAAAATCCCATCTTCTACAAGAAGCCTTCCTCAGCCCCTCATAATTCTTTCTCTTAATTATTATTTCAGAGCATTCTTTTTATATTTTGTTTTTACTCAGTTACATGTAAAAACAATTTTAAAAATTCATTTAAAAAAATTTGTGTTCCACATTCTTTCCCTCCCTTCTTTCTGTCTCCCCTCATTGAGAAGGAAGGCAAGCAATTTGATATAAGTTATACATGTGCAGTCATGCAAAGCATATTTCCATATTAGTTGTGTTATGAAAGAAAATACAGATCAAAAAACCAAAACAAAACAGCCTAAGCAAAATAAAGAAAGTTTTTAAAAAAATCCTTCAATCTGCTTTCACACTCTTTCTTTGCAGTAGGATAGCATTTTTCCTTATGAGTTCTTTGGAATTGTCTTGAATCACTGTATTGCTGAGAAGAGCTAAATCATTCACAGTTGATCATCATACAGTATTACTGTTAGTCTGATTCTGCTCATTTCCATTTGCATTAGTTCATGGCAGTCTTCCCAGGTTTTTCTGATAGCATCCTGCTTGTCTTTTCTTAACAGCTCTATAGTATTTCGTCACAACCTATGCCCACAGCTTGTTCAGTCATTGCCCAATGGACGGGTATCCCCTCCAAAAAGAGTTGCTATAAACATTTTTGTACAAATAGTTCCTTTCCCTTTTTAAAAAATATCTTTGGGATGTATACCTAGTAGTGGTATTGCTGGGTCAAAGGATGTGCGTGGTTTTATAGCCCTTTGGGCATAGTTCCTAATTGCTCTCCGGAGCGGTTGATCAGTTCACAATTCCCACGAAAAGTGCATTAGTGTCTTTATTTTCCTACATCCCTTCCAGCATTTGTCATTTTCCTTCATATCCTATTAGTCAATCTGATAGGGGTAGGGGTGGGGGGTGCCTTGGAGTTATTTTAATTTGTATTTCTCTAATCATTAGTGATTTAGAACATTTTTTTCATATAGTTATAGGTAACTTTGATTATTTCACCTTAAAATTGCTTGTTCATGTCCAACAATTTATCATTTGGGGGATGGTTAGAGTTACAATGGTACAAGTTAGACTCATTTCTCTATATATTTGAGAAATGAGACCTTTATCAGAGAAACTTGCTGTAGAAATTTTTTTCACATTTATTGCTATTTATTTGCCTCCATCCTATTCCCCCACTTTTATCCCATTCTCCCTTTTACCTTGTCCATTCTCAAAAGGGACTGCTGACTACTCCTTCCTCTAATTTGCTTTCCCTTCTAGCAGTCTCTCCCCCTTTTCTTATCTCCTTCATCTCCTGCTTTCTTGTAGGATAAGATAAGATTTCTATATTCAATTGAGTATGTATGTTATTCCCTGTTTGAGCAATTCTTATCAGAGTAATAAGGTTCAAGCACTATTCCCTTTCCCATCTTCCCCTCCACTGTAAAGATATTTTGCACCTCTTTTATGTGAGGTAATTTACCCCATTCTCTACCTCCCTTTCCCCTTCTCCTAGCTCATTTCTCTCTTATTCCTTAATTTCATTTTTTTAGATAGCATACCATCATATTCAACTTAAACCCATGCTATCTGTCTATGTATACTCCTTTTAACAGCCCCTATAATGAGAAGGTTCTTAGGAGTTAGAAGTATCATCTTCCCATGTAGGAATGTAAACTGTTTAACCTTATTGAATTCCCTTATTATTTTTCATTCCTGTTTATCTTTTTATGCTTCTCTTGCATCTTATACTTGAAAGTCAGATTTCCTATTCAGCTCTGGTCTGTTCATCAGGAATATTTGAAAAGTCCTCACTGTTTCAATAAATATTCTTCTCACCTCCCCTTCCCCCCCCACCTCATTCTGATTATACTTAGTTTTGCTGGCTAGGTGATTCTTGGTTGTAATCCTAGCTTCTTTGCCCTCTGGAATATCATATTCTAGGCCCTCTGATTCTTTAATGTAGAAGCTGCTAAATCCTGTTTTATCCTAACTGTGGCTCAACAATATTTGAATTGTTTTATATTTCTGTCTGCTTATATTATTTTCTTCTTGACCTGGAAGCTCTTGAATTTGGCTATAATTTTCCTGGGAGTTTTTATTTAAGAATCTCTTTCAGTAGGTGATTGGCAGATTCTTTCTATTTCCATTTTATCCCTTAGTTCTAGACTATCAGGACAGTTTGCCTTGATAATTTCTTGAAAGATGTTTTCTAATCTCTTTTTTTGATCTTGGCTTTCAGCTAGTTCAAAAATTCTTAAATTATCTGTCCTTGCTCTTTTTTCCAGGTTAGTTGTTTTTCCAATGAGCTAGTTCACATATTCTTCTATTTTTTTCATTCTTTGATTTTGTTTAATTGTTTCTTTAGGTCTCGTGGAGTCTGCTTGCCCAATTGTAATTTTTAAGGAATTATTTTTTTCAGTGAGCTTTTGTACCTCCTTTTCCCATTTAGCTAGTTCTTATTTTTAAAGAGTTCTTCTCTTCAATGGATTTTTGTGCCTCTTTTCCCATTTGGCATATTCTTTTTTTTAGGTGTTATTTTCTTTAGTGTGCCTCTTTTAGCGAGTTGTTGACTCATTTTTCATGATTTTCTTGCATCATTCTCATTTCTTTTCCCAATTTTTTCTCTACCTCTCTTATATGATTTTTAAAATCCTTTTTGAGTTCTTCTAGGAATTTTTTTGGGGATTGAGATCAATTCACATTTTTCTTTGAGGCTTTGGATAAAGCAGTTTTGACTTTGTTGTCTTCTTTTGAGTCTGTGTTTTGAACTTCCCTGTCACCATAGTAACTTTATGGTCAGGTTTTTTGTTGTTGTTGTTGTTACAGCGTGTGCTTATTTTTCCAGCCTATTTCTTGTCTTTTCATTTTTATGTTGAGGTCGGGCTCTGCTCCTATGGTGGAGGGGGAACTGTCCCAAGATTCAGGTTTTTGTGTATAACTATTTTCAGAGCTAGTGGGAAACTGCAAGTTTTTGGTTTTTCCAAGGTAGTATGATCTAAGGAGAGGTGTGTTTCCTACATTTCTGGCCTGTGCTCTGCTCTGTAAGTGACCATAAGCACTCTCTGCCACCCTGGAACTATGACCAGGGTTCCTGTTCTCCTGCAACTGCAAGCTCTGGTGTGCTAATGTTCTTCCTCACCCTGGGACTGCCACCCAGGACTTCAGCCCAGATCTCAGCGTGGGTAATTTAACAGAGTCCGACATCCAGTGCCAGCAAGAGGACCCCTTATAATCTCCTTTTGAGCCGTTCTCTGGTGTCTTTACTGTCTGTTTTGGGCTGAGAGTTCCAGAAACTGCCACTACCACTGCTGACCCAATGTCCCCAAGGCCTGCTGCTGGTTTACTGTTGTGCTAGACTGGCATGACTGATCTTGCCTAACAACCTTTTCATTTGTCTTGGACTAGAAAATTATTTGACTTCATCCTTCTGTTGATTCTGCCACTCTGGAATTCATTTTGAGGCATATTTAAAGTTATCTGGAGGGGAGTTTGGGAGAGCTCAGGCTAGTCCCTGCCCTTTCTTCGCCGTTCTCTTAACTGTTTCCTGTTTTTCTTGTATATGGTTGGTTTGTACATAATTGTTCCCTTGTCTCCCCTATCAGTTCCTTGAGGGCAAGAACTGTCTTTTACTTCACACGGTGCCTGTGGGCACGTTTAATGAATATTTACTGACTGATGAGGTCAGTCATCTGTCTACTGCACCAGCCATTGCCTACAAGAAGAGCAAAGAAAAAAGCTGCAGTTTGGCAGAGCTTACAATACACCAGCTGGTACTGACAGTGTATGCAGTACGTCCCTCTCATAGGCACCAGTTTGTGCAGTGAGAGGTGAAAAATAGCTGCCTTCTTACAGCTCATCTCATGAGCTAAGCTTACTTATTGCCATTAGCATTTTCTTTTATTGTTCATTTCCATTGTTATCATTGTGTATGTAGAGATATTTTTGCCTGGTTCTATTTGCATCACTCAGCACTGGTTTGCATAGGTCTATATTTGTCATTTCTTAGGGTACAATAATACTCCATTTCATTCATGTCTCACAATTTTGTAGATATTCTGCAATCTCAACATACCTATTTTCTCTCTGGTTCTTTGCTACAATAAGAAGTCTATCAATACTCCTAGTTTCTATCTTATTAGTAGGAACAAACGCCTAAGTTATTTCTTTTGCCTTTTGGTGGCTTCATCAGTAAAACTTTTGAAGGCCGTCAGAGGAAGTTGGTATAGGATAGCTTAAGAGATTTGACTAGAAGAGTAAAATGTTCTAGAGTTTTTCATTTGGTATCATTTAGTTGTAAACATCTTGAAATGGTTTCAGAATTAATTAAAAATGTAAAATGACATGAAAAGACCTGCATACCAGCTTTGTCCTTGCTTTGGATGGGGAAGGGAAGTAGGAAGAGGAGCAGAAGTGAATCAAGTCATGTGATGTTGCCTGTCTGGCAGAAGTCTTGAAGTTCTGAGCAGAGAAACCAACTGTGTTTACTATTTTGGGTGAGTGAGGTTGGTTGGTTGCTACGAGCAGCTTCTCTATGGGACCCTTCCTTGCTTCCAGTATGCACAGCTCTACTCATTGAGATCATCCTGGTGCTTGCTATTGAGATTTGGGTGGAAGAGGGAGGTGTCTCTGCTTAGTCTGAGTCCTGACTGGAAGAAACACTCCCTTCAAGTGTCCCCTTCCCCAAATGTGGTCAGGCTTGGGCAGCTGGCAACTTTTTGCTCTGCAGAAATGAAACAGCAGCTTAGAAAGTGATGGTGAGCAGACCTTTTACAAGAAGCAAACTGCCTCTTTAAGGGGGCGAGGGAAGTCTGACTTATTGCAGCATCTGCTTCTGGATCCCCAAATCCCCTCCAGCATGCTGGAGGAGAAGACTAATATCCTACAGCGTGCCTCTGGAATTCTGCCCCTCCCAGGGATCAGGCTGAAGCAGGGGCAGGACATTGACTCAGCAGGATGCCAGGATCCATACCAGAGTTTGCGGGAAGGTTAGCGGGTTTGCACGCTGCTGCTGTTCCCTTCTGTGTTTCTCTGTTCTTTTTCTCCTGTCCTTGTACAAACTTTGAGTCTGGCTGCTTATTTCTTCCAAGCTTTTCTGAAGGTGTGAGGATCACATAGCAACTAGGCACAATGGCAAACATATACATATACACGTATATCCTATTATCTGTTATCTATATGTGCATGCACATATATCTATTTAATGGCTGGTTCACATTGTCCAATTGTTTTCTCCCTTTACTAACCCTTTCCTTCCACTCATGAAGTTGCTCAGAGGTAATCACAGCTTTGAGGAACAGGAGGAACCAGGGAGAAATAGCCTCCTAGGGAAGCAGGACATTCTCTTCTGTTGTTTTTGACAGAAATTTGAGGACCAAGGTGCCACCTCTTTCGGGGTAGGAGGAAGTAACAAGAATGAGAAATATTGGTGGTTTCCATGCTGGCACCACAGTCTGTGAGGAGGTAGTTTGTGCTGCCACTTTGTTCTGGTCCAGGGCTAAGAAGCTGGACTGGAGATAGAATCTTGGCCATTCTTAGTTTTAAATTTATAAAGAAATTCTCCTTTGGTACTTTGTAATAATGATTGGCTTTAGTGCAAAAGATGATCCTAAGTTTAAAGAAAGTACTTTCAGATGAACTTTAAGTTTGGAGAAAGGGAAAATGGCCAATAAATGCTAATGTAGGAAAATTATCCTCTTTTTTTGTAGCTTGGAAACTGTATGCTTTCTGGTGGCCAGATTTCCATAATCCACACTAAGAATTAAATGTAGATTAGTGTATACATTTGAAGACATTTCTTAGAAATTCTTGAAAATTTTCGAGTGCCTATGATTGGCCATGAATGAATGTATTGTAAATGTGATTAGATCAGGGTCCATCTGGGAAAGGGAGTAGCTTTTTAAAAAATGGCTTAGTTAGTGGACATCATTTTTTTTCATATACCTGTATTATTGTTCAGTGGATACAAAATAATCATTTGTGTTCCTTCTTTGAAAATTGACTGTATGTTTTGCTGTTTTGATGATGTTTATGAGGTTTGAATCTCTTAAGAGAAGCACTGAGATAATTCTCTTTTGAAGTTTTCCAGAATTTCATATTGTATTTTGAAAGCTGAAAGAGAAATCCTTTTACTTAAAGCCTCAGTATTTGTAACAAAATGGGAGGGAGGAGGAAGAAAACATACATTTTTGCTTTAGGTGGTGAAAGCAGAAGATACTTTGGGTTTACTCTCGATTCTTTTGTGCAGAAGATAGGGGAGAGAACAACAAATTTATATATTCTTCCTTCAGGAAATCCAACAAGAGACATCTACTTCTAATTAATTTTCATCTTCTTATATGTAATTTTTGTTATTTTATTCATATTTATTTTTCTTGCTTTCCTTTAAAAAAAAATGAATAGTCAGTGCTCAGTTACTTGGGGCTAATTGTACCTGGAGAAAAGCAAGCCAAAGGTGACCTTCACTTTATTGTATTAGTTGACAGTTGGAAATGGCCTATAGAAACATATGGCACCCACATTGTTGTCTTCTCCATTTTACTTTAGCATAGACAATATTGGACAGTGCACAAATCCTGGAGGGAGAAGAGTTTGAAAGTGCCAAAGATGAACTTACTTGTATTTTTCACACAATCTCTTAAGGTGGCCATTAAGTTGGCAAGGATAAACAAAAACTGTAAAACCCAGTGCTTGGTTGTTTTGGGGAAGATGGGTAAGCGGAGATGGCACTGCAGATTGGTAGAACTTCCTGGAGGACAATCTGGTGGTATATGATGAGTTATAACCCAGGGACCCAGTAGTCTCATCATTCAGAATATACATCGAAAACATTTCAAAATATTTTCAAAGTTTGTATGCAAATGTTTATAGTAGCAGTAGCACTTGTAATAGCAAAATAATGGAAACAGCCTAAGTACCTATTAAATAACAAGAATGACTGAACAAATGGTTGTGTAATATATAGTAGAATAGTGTAATAGAGTAATTAATGGCAAATAGGATTTTTTTTTTCTGATGAAAAAATTTAAGAGCCAGAAGAACAGTATCAATATTGGCTTTGATTACATGGTTTACCATATAGTCAGAGTCAATATGAATGGAAAAAATAAATAATAATAATGATAATTAACATAGGGCTTACTGTGCCCCAACTACTGTGCTAAGTGCTTTATAATTATTATCTTATTTGAACCTGTGAAATAGATAATAAGTTGATACAGCTGTTTAGATGTTAATTTTTAATAACAGTAATAATTCACCTTTCTGAAGGGTCTTGCAGTTTACAAATCACTTTACAACAGTCTTGTGAGATAGGTACTACAGATATATCACAGAAGAGGAAACTGAGGCCAATAAATGTGTTTTGAGTGAATATTTTAACAGTCTTGATGTTTAAAGTTAAATTCATAATAAACTGTCTTAAAAAGGGGAGAAGAAATCTCATGAAATTCCTATGGTTAGGAAGTGATTTCTGCCTTTGATTGCATTCCAGAATGTAATTAAATTCTGAGCCAGGCTTTTACAAATTCTTGTTGCCATTGGCCCTGATAATTGTAGTCTTGCCTCCTTTCACTGAGGGGACAGAAGTGTGCACACAGGTAGTGTTTCTTCATTCAGAAGAGGGCAGGGGTGTGTGTCCTTGTATATCCTTCCACCACTTGGCATTACTTAATGTTTGACCACTGCGCCAGACCAGAAATCTGTAGCTGGAGGAGCCTTAAGGGCTAGCTTGAGCCTCTAGTTCAGCAGTTCTCAACCTGTGGATTATATTCCATTTAAATACATCCTGCGTATTGGATATTTACATTACGATTCATAACATATTCATAGCAAATATTCATTTACATTACGATATATAACATATTCATAGCAAAATTACTGTTATGAAGTAGCAATGAAAATAATTTTATGGTTAGGGGTCACCACAACATGAGGAACTGTATTAAAGGGTCATGGCATTAGGAAGGTAGAGAACCATTGCACTAGTTGAACCTCTTCATTTTATGGTTGAGCAAATCAAGGTGCTAAGTCAAGATCTTGCCCAAGATCACAGAGGCAGCAAATGGCTAGCTCAGGCCCTTGAACTCAGAATCCAGGGTTCTTTTAGTGATATCACATTCCATGTCTCTAACCATGGGGAAATGTTTGCCTCCAGGACATTAACAGTAGCATTAAAGATACCTTTTGCCTGAAAAAGACATCTTGATTTTTTAGAAGCATAAGATTTGACATGGGAAGAAATTGCATGTCATTTTACAGATAATAGTAGCTGGGTATTTACACAGGGCTTCAGGGCTTGCTTTTTAAATACTATCTCGTTTGATCCTTACAACTACTCTGAGACACAGGGATTGTCATTCTGAATTTATAGATGAGGAAACAAATTTGGGAAGGTAAAGGGATTTACCCAAGCTTTCCCCTTCCTGCCTTCTCTTACTCCCCTCTATATCCTCAGGCCCTCCTGCTCCTCCTCCGGATGCCTCCTTGGGTGCTGCCCCAGGCCTGCTCATCGGCCTCCTCTCCTCCCAGGTACCCTGGGGATACTTTCTACCTACATCCTGGTTTACTTAGTGAACTGCAGTAGGGCTGACCCGCTAGGATATGCACTTCTTGAGTGCAGGAACCTCATTATCCCCGCTATTTAACACGGTGACTGACATATAAAGCATGCAAGAAATGATTGTTGACTGACTAAAGTTACATGGGCAGTAAAAAATAAGTGAGCTAAAATTTAGGCTTGCATCCTGTTACTCCAAATTCAGTTTTTTCCTCTTTTTTTCCTCTACTGTGCCATGACTGCATAACTATTTTTAATGTGGGTTCAGGGTGGACTGCTGGGCCCAGGAAAACTGGTTGTGTTGTTTTTCCAGGCAGAAATGTGGTAAACCTATAAAAAAACCAGTCTAGAGCAGTGGTTCTCAACCTGTGGGTCATGACTCTTTGGGGGTCGAATGACCCTTTCACAGGGGTCACAGGGGTTGCCTAAGACCATCAGAAAACACATATTTCTGATGGTCTTAGGAACTGAGATACCGCTTCTCTGTTCGTCTCCAGGCAGGTCCTCCCACATGCAGATATGCCCACAGAAGAATATTAAAGGGTCGTGGCATTAGGAAAGTTGAGAACCACTGGGCTAGAATGTCAGGAACCAGAAATGAACCCCTTGAGGGTATCCTTGTCTTTAAAAGCACCCTGATGTCAAATACAAGAAGCATGAGAAGGTAAACATGGAAAAGAAGCCATAAGGAACTTATCAAAGTTGAACTACTTACATGCCAACAGGGAAAAACAATAATTGTAACTTAGGAAACTTTTCTCAGTATGAGGATAGGTGAAGGGAATATAAGTGTATAGATATGTATACATACACATATGTCTATATAGGAGGGTATATATATGCATATGAATACATATGTGAGTGTGTGTATATATGTGTACATAGACAGAGGGCACAGGATCAATTGAATAGGAAGGGATGCTATTTTAAAAGGTGAAATTGAGAGGTGGGAGAGGAATATTAATGAGAGGAGACAGGGAGAGACAGAATGGGGTTAATCATCTCATATAGAAGAGGCAAGGGATAACTGTTATAATGGAGGGGAAGAACAGGAAGGCAAAAGGGAATGGGCCAACCTTACTCTCATTGAATTTG
>CM053585.1:378643666-378682029 GCA_028646515.1 Pseudochirops corinnae
CCCCCCCCCCCCCCCCGCTTCTGGGAGTCTCCCCGAATCTAAGGTTCAAATGGGTTAGGTTAAACCACCTTTCCCAGTGCAAAAAATGGCAACCAACTCTCTCTGAATCTAAGATTCAAATGGGTTAGGTTAAACCACCTTTCCCAGTGCAAAAACTGGCCACCGAGTCTCTCAGAATCTAAGATTCAAATGGGTTGGATTAAACCATTCTCCCCTCGTGTGGGAGCTGTCGCCTAACTCCCCAAGTCTGAGACTCAATAGAGGAGGAAAAAAAAAACCTTCCCTCCTTCAGTCACCCTAGGAGCTAATCAGATGGCATCCTTACCCCAGGACCCATGAGATATGCTTACTTTTAGGGCTATATGCATATAGTTTTCATGACTGTCTTCATCACCCCAGCCAGCTGGACTTTTTCCTCACTTTAACTCCTGTCTTCCCTCCTGTGCCTGTTCTTATCTACGGAATGCATCTCTCTTCGGGATCTTCCCAACCTAGAAGCCAGGGCTCCCCACCAAGTCCAGAGACCACCAGAGAAAGCTCCGGGGACGCCTGCCTAAAGACTGGCATGAGGAACGGCTGCTTTCAGGGGAGTACACACCCGGACACGAGCCCCCATTTATTTGGGATCAAAAATGTCCTTCATCCTTAATTTAGTGAAAAGAAATAAACACAGAGATCTCTTAGGATAAGAACAAGACTTTATTCCCTTCCCTGGGAGAAGAGGGCAGTCTTCTCCATGACTCATCATGGAGAAGAGGCAAGTTACAAAAGATAGTACTGGAATTTATAACCTAACTTAGTCAAGACCCCTCCCCAACTGTTTCCCTTCTCATTGGTGGAAAGGCATACTTCACCAAATACTTCCCCAACTGGGACAGCAAGGAAAGATAAGGGGAGGGTCCCACCAAGGCGGGAAAACAGACAAAGGAAGATAAAAGTGATTGACAGAAGCAATTTGAAAAGTTAACCACCCCAAATTGAGAAATTTTCACTCATCCCATACACTCTCAAAGCTAGGCTGCCATGTGGTTGGAAGCAGGCCCCAAAGCTCCCATGTGATTGGCCAGAATCAGGAAAGGCATCTCCAAGAATACTCCATGGGATGCTCCCCTCATCCTGTCACCCCTACTATCCACATGCAAGCATTTGGTCCAGGCTTGCAGTGTGGCCTATGAATCAGCTGTGATGTTAGAGTGACAAGGGGAGCACCCAAGACTGGGCACATTCACGCCTTGGCAAAGGACTAACCCATCAGGAGATGAATGTCTTGTGAAGGATTCCAGTAGGGTCTTACCAGGCTTGTCCTAGGCTTCAGGGCAGAAGCCCTGCCTTGACTCCCAGCTCTGCCATCTTCTAGCTGTGTGTTTTGGGGCAAAACACTTCCCCTGTCTGAACCTCAATCCTCATACATAAAATGAGAAATAGGCTAGAAACAGAATGGAAATGGAAATGCAAAGACAGCTGACCTGAGTTCAAATGCTGACTCAACCACTTGGGCTTCCTTGTCTGTACAAATGAAGCAAGGTGGGTGGCAGTGGTAGACTAACCCAGCTTCTAGAATCTTATCCAGTTCTAGAGACAGCTAGATGGCCTATGGAGAGAAGACTGAGCCTAGAGACAGCAAGATCTGCATTCAAATCCAGCCTCAGATACTTCCTGGCTGTGTAGCCCTGGGCAAGTCACTTAACTGCCTCAGTTTCCTGCACCTACCACCCAGGGTTGTTGTGATGATCAAATGATATGCTATTTGTAAAGAACTTAGCAAAGTGCTTGGCACATAGTAGGCATTTAATAAATGCTTATTTTTTTCTCCCCTTTCCTTTCTAAATCTATGATCCTATGATCTTGGATTGCAGTTCTCTGATAACAAACCCTCCTTGCAGGGTTGTTGCAAGGACCAGGTAGGATCCTGTATGGAGCACACTTTGTAAACAAGGGTTGGCTATTACCACTGTGTCCCAAGCTTTCCCAGCAGTGAAGACCCACTTCACTGGGTCATGTCCTATGGAGGGACAGCAAGCTCTGAGGATTGGCCCAGGCCAGGAGCAAACATGGCAGGCACATCAGTCTTTATTCTTCACCTTCAGCTTCTAATGGAATACAGTGCTGAGAGCATGACTTCTCAGGAAAGAGCCCTTGCATCTGGTGATCTAATAATCTCTTGAGACTTCTGTCCTTCCCTCGAGGCTTCCTGTCCCATTCCAATTTCCTCCAAAGCACTTTCTTTGGAAGTTCCCCTTTCTCAATATAGGTGTTCTCTCATTTTTCCCCCTCTCTGGAAAAAGCAGGACCCTGCCATTTGCTCTGGATTTGACTGGGCGCTGTCTGGGTCATCTAGAGCCTCCCCACCTCTGTGTTCTAGGCTGTTCTATGCTCCTAGGATACCCTTCTCCCAAGGCTAAGCCACAATGCCAGGCTCTTACTCAGATGCCCTCCCTTCTTCCCCTTTGGTCTTCCACTCTAACATATATTGATATTTCAGTGAATGGAGCTGTGAGCTTTCCAGCAAAATGGATGGACAAGGCATTTCTTATCTGCCTACTGTGTGACTGATACTGGAGATTCCAATACAAAAGCAAAACAGTCCCTGCCCTGGAGAAACTTGCCATAGTGTGGCTGCTCCTTTCTCTGGTGCAGATCTCAGCCCATCCATTGACTTTCATCACAGATGATTCTTG
The DNA here is from genome assembly GCA_028646515.1 of Pseudochirops corinnae. Classification (NCBI taxonomy): domain Eukaryota; kingdom Metazoa; phylum Chordata; class Mammalia; order Diprotodontia; family Pseudocheiridae; genus Pseudochirops; species Pseudochirops corinnae. The sequence goes on from CM053585.1 coordinate 378,646,345, forward strand.
TGAATCCTGCATAGAATATGCACCAACATACGGATGCCCTCCCTTGGGGTGTCTGAACATTGGAGAGCTCCTTGGATCCTGCATTTAGCCCAGGGCCTGGCAAACAGTAAGTGCTTAATGAATGCTTGTTAATGGATTGATTGAGCAAACAGTTTACATCTCATGCCAAAGACATCCTGGGTGATGGGCTCCAGCTTACTAACACCCACTCGGTCGTCCTCTAAAAAGCACAAGATAATGTGCATCCCCAGAGAATGCTGCACACGGTAGAGGCAGAAGCCACGTTTACCCAGAACCTCTCTCCACTGCCCAGTCTGCTCCTACCTTGTCTCTCACACAAGGAGCCTCTGTCAGGCCTCATTTTTTGCTATTGTTTTTGTGTTGATTTTTTATCTTGTTTTTTGTTTTACATGTTGTATCAGAGCCTAACTAGGAAAGAAAGGTTGTAGTGGTTATCTATTGGTAATGGAGAGACAGCATGTCACAGTGGGTAGGATGCTGGACTTGGGCTCAGGAAGACATGAGTCCAAGTCTCTCCTCTGACACACACTGGCTGTGTGACCTTAGGCCAGTCACCTAGCATGTCAATACATTAAGCAATTCTTTTTTCTTTTTGAAGGGGGAAGGCAAGGCAATTGGGGTTAAGTGACTTGCCCAAAGTTACACAGCTAGCAAGTGTGTCAGGTGTCTGAGGCTGGATTTGAACTCAGGTCCTCCTGACTCCAGGGTCGGTGTTCTATTCACTGCATCATCTAGTTGCCCCTAAGCAATTCTTTAAGACTGTAAATTATAGGACAGGTGCTAAATTGTATCAATAAAGAATATTTCTTCACAAGGAGCTCCCTACATCAGTGGTTCTCAAACCTTTTGGTCTCAAGACCCTTTTAAACTCTTAAAAATTATTCAGAGCCCCTCAGAGAGCTTTCATTTATGTAGATTATATCAATTTCTATTTGCCACATTATAAATTATAACTGATAATTTAAAATATTTAATTCATTAAAAAGATCAATAATAAGCTCATTACATGTTAACATAATGAAAGCAACTATATTTTCTGAAACAAGAAAAATAGTTGGAAGAAGAATGGCCTCGTTATACATTTTTACATTGTTGGATAACTTACAGATGATTCCTGGGGATGATGATAGATTGGGCTTCACTTAATTTAAGTCAGTGGGGTTGGGTAAATCAGCCACTCCTTCTATATAGATAGGGGAATTGGCTTAAATTGATTTTATCTGTAATTTAAATATTGGTATATAATCTGTACCAATCTTTATATCCAAAAGTATATAGGAGATAAGGAATAATAGACCTATGGTTTCATTGGTAAAGGGAATTCCAATAGAAGAAATTTCCCTCCTAATGCAGATCTTCACCTTCTCTGCAGCTCACTGTCTAACAGATCCGCCTGGGACACAGTGAGAATAAGTGAGTTGTCCAGGGTCATATAATACATTATGTACATGTTGGAACTGGGACTTGAACCCCAGGTCTTCCTGACTCTGAAGTCAGTTCTCTGTCCTCTATATGGTGATGCCTTTCTGTGTCTATGTCTGTGTTCATGTCTATGTCTGTGTCTCTGTGTCTATGTTTATGCCTGCTGTTAGGAAGGTATTTCCTAGCTGTGTGACCCTGGGCAAGTCACTTCACCCTTTTTGCCTCAGTTCCTTATCTATAAAATGAGCTGGGGAAGGAAATGGCAAACCACCACAGAACCTTTGCCAAGAAAACTCTAGATGGAGTCACAAAGAGTCAGATGTGACCAAAACAACTGAACAACAAAATGTCTCAGTTATTATTATTTTTTTTTCAATTTTCTATTTTTTTTTTATCTTTGTCTGAAAGAGTTGATAATCTGACTGTGTAGGCTGCTGATTCAGGATTGATTCCCACATTTGTAGTTTCCAGACCTTCTAGTTTGCTTTCTTAAAAAAAGAAAAACAAACGAACAAAACCCTTAAATTATTTATTATTTATTTCAATTTATTTTTTATTTTTCAACGCTCACTTCCATAAGTTTTAAATTTTCTCCCTCTCTCTTCCCAAGATGGCTTGCAATCTGATATGGGCTCTACACATATATTCCTATTAAACACATTTTCACATTAGTCATGCTAATAATTTATTTTAAAGTTCACATCAACACGGTTAATTAAACTTGTCTAGCAATGATTGACATTTAAATCAATGTATTTCAATGCACAAAATATCCTAGTTACTCTTCTGTCATTCCCTCAAAGTCTCCATCAAATTTCTTGGTCCATTTTTTTCTGTCACTTTTCACTTTTCTTTTTTCATGGCCATGGGCACTGCGGGCTCTGTTTGGTTCCCTTTTTCAATCTTGCATGATTTCACAAATGTCTTTCCAGATTTCTTTGTTTCCTACAGACTTGGTCACCTTAATGACACTAGTGTCTTTAATTCCACAATTAACTTAGGTATTCTCCTATTGTTGAACATGTAAGTTGCTGGCAGGTTTTTGGTATTTATAAATTATGCTGTTATGAAAATCTTTGAACAGAGATTTTTTTTTTGTTCCTTCCCTTTCAGAGTATATTGCTAATAATGAAATTGTTGGGTCAAAGGGGAAACTTATTTTGGTAACTTTTATTGTTTCCTGCCAGATTATTCTCCAAATAGATTATACAGTTTTATAATTCTACCAGCAATAAAGGTGACTCCAATTGTTTCTAATTATTTTTTTAATCAAATTGATGAGTATGAGGTCATAGCTCAGAATTTCTTTACTTTGCCCTTCTCTGATTATTAGTGAGACAGAGCATTTTTTTCAAATGATTATGAACACTTTTGAAAATTGTCTGTAAGGGCAACTAGGTGGCACAGTGGATAGAGCACTGGCTCTGAGTTCAAATCAGACCTCAGACATTTACTGGCTAAGTGACTCTGGGCAAATCATTTAACCCTAATTATTTCCAAAAAAGGAGGAGGAGGAGGAGGGGAAAGAAGGAAGGAAGGAAGGAGAAAAGAAAGAAAGAAAGAAAGAAAGAAAGAAAGAAAGAAAGAAAGGAAGGAAGGAAGGAAGGAAGGAAGGAAGGAAGGAAGGAAGAAAGAAAGAAAGAAAGAAAGAAAGAAAGAAAGAAGGAAAGAAAAAGAAAGAAAGAAAGAAGCTTGTCTGTCAAGGGCTTTGGAAGTTAATTACCTTTGTGGATTCTTAGTTCTTCATAGATTTCAAAAATCAAAATTTTCTGTTATATTTGTAATAAGAATGTTTTTTTTTAATTTATTTTTTTTTATTTGCTCATTTACTTTTAAATTACAAGATTCAGTTCCACAATCACTTGAGTTTCAGATTTTCTCTCCTCCCTTCCCCCCCCACCCCCCATGGTGGCGTGCAATCGTGTATAGGATCTGCAAATACTTTCACATTGTACAATAGTTTGGTCATATAGAAGGGCTGTAACCAATGAGTGATCACTGGGAAAAGAAAAAAAAAAAAACAAAAAACAACAAAACCAGAGATAAAAGAGAACGATAACGAGTTTTGCTTCAGTCTCCAAATAAGAATGTTTTAAATCTGTTGTTTTTTAAATTTTAATTCTATTGAGGTTTTTTTGTTACATAGAATTTTTTATTCTAATATAGACAAGTGGATTTATCTTGTCGCATAACTAGTTGTTGAATAGGGGAGAAAAATAAGTAATTTCTTTTTCACACAGTTTGACACACTTATTGAAAAATGGAACTGGGGAAAAGATTTATTGTATCACACATGCACTTGGGGAAATTGGTTGGCAACTGTGTAGGAAATGAATTTAGGCTGACATCTTAGATTCAATAAATTCCAGACATATCACAGACTTAACTTTTATTTTTTTAAGAACTATTCAAAAGATGAAAGCAAATGAAATAATTATTCAAGACTAGTCTTTTGTATACATTCGCCTAGCTGTCTGGCGTAAATGTTCCCATTGATTGAGCTATTTCTTGATTTTTCACTCATTAGCAGATATTTTTGGTTATAACCTTTTTGTAATAATATGCTTTAAAGTCTGAGAGTGCAAGACCCTCACCTTTCTTACCTCTTTCTGCCCCAACCTGGTTTCCTTTAGTGAGTGTGAGCTGCCTTCACAGGTACAACTGGGAATCCCATCGTGTCTTACTTTGCTCAACCAGCTGCCTTCATGGGTCCATGAGCTGGACTCAGTGATGGCTCATTTGAGAGAGACCAGCTTCTATTACCATACTCTTCTGTGACCACACAAACTGCCACCCTAGTGGTAACAAAAGGAAGAGAAGGAAAATAGTCATCCAGCTGACTTGACTTGAAGACATCCCCTGTTCTAAGGCCTCTCTCAGCCCTGACATCCTCTGTTCTCAGCCCCCTTCCAGCCTTGACATTCCCTGTTCTAAGACAGCACTCTCTCCTCCTCCAGCTCTAGTTGCACATTTTAAGAGCTCTCCCAGCTCTAAATCCTGTGAATAGCTGTTAATTGGTTCTCTCTAGGGCAGGTTGGACTGGAAGGGGAAGGGGACCACCATGATAATTCTTTGATGCCCTTCTAGAGCATTTACTGTCAATTTATTAGTTCGGGTTTGCAAATCCAGTCCTACGGAGGCTCCAGAGATGAGAAGGAGGGTAGTGATGGGGAGTCCGTTCTGGCCCCTGCCTTGCCCTGACCCCATCTGGAGCACCATGCTCTATCCTGAGCATCCCATTTTAGGAAGGACGTGGGTTGGCTAGAGATTGTTTGCAGAAAGGGAATTAGGGTGGGACGGGAGATGATGACAAGTGAGGAGGAATGATTGATGAGTCTGGAGGGAAAACATTTAGGGAGGCAGGATGGCTGCTGTGCTTTTGAATATCCTAGAGGGCAAAACTAGGAAAAAAGAGGGGGATGCAGGAGAGGTGCAGAAAGTCAGATTTAGTGTCAGAAGGAAGGAAACAACTTTTTAACAGTGAGTAGTATTCAAAAGCATGACAGCTAAGTGACACACTGGATGTGGGGGTGGGGAACTTGTGGTCTCGAGACCACACATAGTCATCCAGGTCCTCAAGTGAGGCCCTTTCACTGAATCCAAACTTCACAGCAGGATTTTTTCTTTGATGGGTGGATTCAGGTTTGCCACCCTTGGGATAGAATATTGGATTTGGAGTCAGGAAGATCTGAGTTCAAATCCAGCCTCAGACACCTATTAGCTGTATGACCCTGGACAAATTAATTAGTCTCCCTGAGCCTCAGTTTCTTCATATGGTCAAGGAGAGATAATAATAGTACTTATTTACTTATTGTTGTAAGGATCAAACGTGCTTTGCAAACTTTAATAACCTAGATAAATGCTAGCTGTTGATTACTATCACAGGTTGTCTTGGAGATAGCAAATTCCTCTTTCCTGAAATTCTTCTAACAGGCTGATAACTTCCACAGGTAGGTTGTGGAGGGGTGTGTATGTTTCTGCTCAGAAGTAAATAGCAGTGGAATCCCTTCAGAATCTGGCTCCAGGAGGCAGCTAAGTGGCCCAGTGAATAGAGCACCAGCCCAGGAGTCAGGAGGACCTGAGTTCAGATCAGACACTTAACACTTACTAGCCCTGTGACCTTGGGCAAGTCACTTAATCCCAATTGCCCTGGCCTCCCACATCCAAAAAGAAAAAAAAAAATCTGGCTCCAGCCAGACTTCGCTGATATATTTCACATTATTGGCCCTACTGTACTCTGTTAATGCCTCCCACCCCTATTTTATATAAATATATATATGTGATATGCAATAATTATACACACATATATAGCCGATAAGTCAATACCCCACACATATCTGTTTCATTCATACCCTGTCTTTCTCCCTGTCTCTACTTAAAGCCAGGAGCAGCCCTAGGGGTCAGCCAACTCATCCACTCTCCCTCTCTCTCTTCTTTTTATTGGTGAGGAAACTGAGGCCCAAAGAAATGAAGCCAACCAAATTCACATGCCTAGAAGGTGGCGAGGCTGCGACTGGAACTCATGTCCCCAGTTTCCCAATCCAGCCCTCCTCCTTCCTCCTGTACCACCACACCTCCTTTAGCTTATTGGAGGCCAAGGAAATCTGCTTTTCCTTAGCTGTGTTGTGTCTGTCTGCCTTGGAAATGTCCTGAACTCAATTTAAAAAAACACCCCAATCCTTCCATCCTCCCCCCACGAAATTGGGGCTTGGCAGCTGCTGGTACATTTTAATCCTAGACTATGACAGAGCTGAGCTAAATCCTCGTTGGGGAAAAATAAAGCTTTGCTGGCTGCTATTTTAAAATAAGAAAAAAATTCCTCCAGGATTGGGAACTTAGAGTTCTTTCCACCTCCAAGGGAACCTTGGTCCAAGTTTTCTGTGCACGTCTTGCCCAAGACTGGTCTGGGGTGGGGGTGGGGAGATGCAGGTACTTGCCACTAGAGGGCAGTGAAGAACAGATTATAATACATAAGGCCAGAGTGGGAAATGAAGCATGGCAGTCCCATGTCTGTAAAGTTTAGAAAAGGCTTTTCTTTGAGGTAGGCAGTGCAAGGGCTGCCTCCCTCCTTCCTTCTGCCCCCTGAGGAGTTTATTCCCTCAGTTTTGGAATGCTTCTCCTAGGGCTGATCTGTCCTAGCTGCCCAACTCAAACAACATTGTCATGGGCCCTCCCTTTCTACCCCTGAATCTCCCTCCCGCCATTTTGCCTTCGGCCCTACTGTGTGCCCTTCCCTGAGTGGTGGGAATAGTAATCAGATTAATAATACCATTGATTTCTACATATACCCATACGTGTGCACAGGATCTCTCCCAATAAAAGAGACCAGGGACTGTTTCCCTTGTATCCTCCATGCATGTAGCAGTTCCTGGCACTGGAGAAGTGCTTAATAAATGCTTGTTGGGGGCTTGATAGCTACTGGAAAGGGCCATCAGTGCGCTGTTCAGTCACAGTCCATCCCTGTGACTCCTCAGACCCAAGCCGCCTTCCCTGGCTACCACTCTTCTTTTTGTAGCTGTTGTTCAATCATGTCCGATTCTCTGTGATCCCATTTGGGGTTTTCTTGGCAAAGATGTTGGAGGGGTTTGCAATTTCCTTCTCCACCTAATTTTACAGATGAGGAAACTGAGGCAAACAGGATTAAGTGACTTGTCCAGGGTCACACAGCTTATAAATGTCTGAGGCTGGATTTGAACTCCAGAAGATGAATCTTCCTGACTCTAGGCTCATCGCTCTATCTACTCCAGCGCCACCTAACCGCCCTCTAGGTGCACTCCTAGGTCCCTGGCACCTTGTATCATCCATATTTATTCATTGTATTGATAAGGAAAAACAAGGCTGAGAAGGAAAGTAATTGAAAAAACAACGAAGATTTCTTTTTAGATTTTATTTTTTACTTTTTACATAGATTTTTTAACATTTAAATTTTTTTTGAATGTTAAAAACATTAAATGTTTTTTACATTGCCTGCATTTCCCCCTGAAGTCCTCTATTTTCCTTGATGACCACTGCTTAAATCAAATCACAGACTTTTTTAAAAAATGAGTATAAAGAGGGGGAAACAAGCCTGTTATTTTCTACAGAAGTTCCCTGCTCATATTATTTCACTTGAGCCTCACAGTGACTCTGTGAGGTCAGTATTCTAAGTGTTTTTGTCCTTCCATTTTACACATGAGGAAACCTAGGCCCAGACAAGGATGTGGCTTGCCCATGGTCATACTGATAATGTCAAAGTGGGGGACTTGAACCCAGGTCATTCTGATACCCAGCTCAGTGCTCCAGTCACTACGACCCACTACTTCTCATGGCTTGCTCCTTATCCATCACCCAGGCGGGATGTCAAAGAAAAAAATCAAACCTGGCTCTCCAGACTCTATCTCTAACCCCTTTGCCCTGCCTTACAGACTTCCCTCCCAGGAGGGCAAGAAAAGGGGTGGGAGTTATACAGTGGCCTCTCTATACCTAACCTCTCTGAGTCTCAATTTCCTCGGATGCTAAATGAGGGGATAATAGATAGATAGACAGATAGATAGATAGATAGATATAGATATAGATATATAGATCCCAAGTTTTAAATCTTTAAATTTCAGCCTTAAATTTATGATTTAAATCTATGTTTTTCAGCTTTAAATGTGTGATTCTATGATCTGAATGCAATGGAATGCTCTTGGACAAAAAGAAATGATGATATGAAGAATTCAGAGCAACTTGGAATGATTTATATGAACTGATGCAAACCCAGTAGAATAACATACAGAATGAATATAATGTAAAAGACTATCATGTAAGTGAAAATAATTCCAAAATGCTTCTGAGCTCAGATTGCATGCAATGACCAGAGGTGTTGTGCTGTTCATCTATTGGGCCATAGTCTGCCATGTTGTCCATGGGTTTTTCTTGGTAAAGAGACTGGAATGACACTATAATAGACATCCTGGTACAGCAGCGAAGAGCTGTGGATTTTAAGTCTGTCACAGAATCCTCTTGTGGAGTACATGAGCTTAGGCAAGTGAACTCACCCCTCCCAGCCTCAGGTTTCCTTCTTATTCAAAGGAAGGGCTGTGCTGCTTAGTACATATTTACTATGTAAATATTTATTGATTGATTTGTTGATGGAATTTCTTTAAGTTTTTTCAGTGAACAAAAATCTATTTTCTTTGCCTCTAATCTACCCCCTACATGGGGGAGGGAGGGAATAAAATAAATAAAAATCTAGTCTTTTAAAATTTATTTTTAAAAATAAAATAAAGAAAAACAAAATCCTTGTAATACATATGCATTGTCAAACAGGGCGTATTTCGGCACTGACCAAATCCAAAAATGTTTGTCCATTTTCGTAATTTTGCTGTCATCGTACCAATTGTTCCTCTGGTACTGTTCACTTCCCTTTCAGTTCTAAACCCATAACAATACGGGTTCCACAGAACAGATGTCCAAACACACCTTCCTTCTCTTGGTAGACAGGTGGGGAATACCACAATGCAGGGTATTGCATTGTCAACAGCTGTGGTTGCTGAGCTGGTTGGTTGGCTTAACTGGTTCTTTGTTTCAAGCCAGAGGGTTTAATGTGGGGTTGATATATTAGGAAATGATTGTGATGTAAAAAACAAAAGGCTTCAATAAGACCTTAAAAAAAAAAGATAAGGGGATGGATGAGACAATCTCTAGGTTTTTTCCCAGTTCTCAATCCTATAACTATGATTAATATCCACCTACATAATCAGAGCCTGATTTGACTTGCTTTTTTTGTAGGACGAGGGGAAGGGCTCCTTAAGGACCCTTCATTTCTATTCTGTTTGTCCATTTATAAACATTTACTAAGTGCCTTCTGGCTTTAAAATTCATTAATACATTTTAAATTTATTGATTAATTTTTATTTTGACCCAAACCCACTTATACAGAGTTTGTTCCCTGAATCTGTCCATTGTTGACTGAGAGGAATGATGTAGCCTTCAACTTTGACCCTCTGGGACTGACGATGACCCTTGTATTTCACCAGAATTTTGTTGATTTCATTTGCATTGTTGTAGTGAGTGGTTTTTAGGGGTTCTGCTTTCTCCTCTAGAGGCCACTTTAAACAAGCATTCCCATGAATTCTCAGAATTCTTTGTATTCATCCATGATTTCTCTTATTTTATTTTTAAAAACTTTATTGATGTCTTTTGCTTTTTATACTATAGTTATAGCCTGGAGTCTACATTGGAAGCCCTTGCCTCAGACACTTAACTTCTGTGTGACCCTCAGCAAGCGACTACCTGCCTCAGTTTCCTGAGCTCCGTTAAATTGGGATTATACCCTGCCTCCCAGGGTTGTTGTAGGATCAAATGAGACAATCTTTGTTAAAAGCTTTGCAAATCTTAGTGTGTGCGACGTCAACAATGGCTATTATTCGAGGAATGCAATTACACAAACACCAAAAGAATGAACAAAACCTCAAAAAAGGAAAGAAGTATCTGAGAGTAACCTATTTAATCTGCAGTTAAAGCTTGACTGATATTTACTGAGTACTAATTAGGTGTCTGGCCCAGTGTGAGGTTTGGGAAAAGCCAAAGGGGTCGAGTCATTCAAGATACATTCTCACTTGACAGATATCTGCTAAGTACCTGCTCTGAGTGTCTAACCTAAATCTCAGGTGGTAGGTGAGATACCCAATTTAGAGAAGACTCCCAACCTGTCCTCCGGTGCCTTCTAATCTAGCAAGGTGATAAGACTCAAAGACAGATAACAGCAATGGGGTGCAAGAAGCCTAATTGGGTTGTTTTGTTTGTTTGTTTTGGTCATAGCAAGTACCACAAATCATAGCCAAAACTCCTGGTAGGAAGACCTCCTTCCATTGAGGATGGAATAGGGAGCTCACCCCAGCCTTATAATCACCGAAAGTTCTTTATTTTCCTAACATTTCTGTGAGGCAGGGAGGGTTCCTAAAACTCATTTTATAGCAGAAGAAAGTATGGCACAGGAAGGCAGAAAGGGGTATAGGGACAGACTCCAAAACTAGAGGCTGGGCTTCCTGACTCCCAGGACTGTGGCCTTTGACTCTGTATCCAACAAGAAGGAAATGGGTGTGTGTATGGAAAGAGCCCTGTTTCTGGTATTAGTTAACTAACTGATTTTGGGTGAGGCCGGAGAAACAATCCCTCTCTGGGGTTGCATCTTCACTTTTAAATTGGAAAGGAGGAATGGGGCTGGATTATATCAGAAATTCTTAATTTTCAATCTATAAACTTGGTTTGAAAAATATTTTTGATAACTGAATTTCTATAATGAGTTTTCTTTGTAATCCTCTGAATTACAATTTTTTGGATGTGGCTGATGGAGGAATTTATTTGACTTGGCTATCCAAACAAGAGGGTTTTTTTGGTTTGTTTTTGTTTACTTTTGTGGAAGGGACAGAAAAATAAAGGTTTGTTAATTTTAAAAAGTTGATTAAAAATTAATCCTATGTGTTTCATGCATTTAAAGATATCATTCTGAGAAGAGAGATTTCACCAAATTTCCAAAGGAGTCTGTGACACAAAAAAAGGTTAAGAATCCCTGGAATAGCTTTCCCCGCTATCCTGAAGAGGGTTCCATACAGCATTGTTCTCGGTTTCCGTTGTAACTTTAAAGAGAAACTTTCACAATGTCCGGAGCCCTAGATGTTTTGCAGATGAAGGAGGATAATGTCCTCAAATTCCTTGGTGCAGGAACCCATCTGGGTGGCACCAATTTGGACTTCCAGATGGAACAGCACATCTGCAAAAGAAAGAGTGAAGGCATCTACATCATTAATTTGAAGAGAAGTTGTGAAAAACTTCTGCCCGCAGCTCGAGCCATTGTTGCCATTGAAAACCCAGCTGATGTTAGTGTCATCTCATCCAGGAACACTGGCCAGTGAGCTGTTCTGAAATTTGCTGCTGCCACTGGTGCCACACCTATTGCTGGACGTTTCACAGCCTGCACCTTCACTAACCAGATTCAGGCAGCTTTCAGGGAGCCTCTCCTCTTGGTGGTCACTCATCCTTGGGCAGATCACCAGCCTGACTGAAGCATCGTATGTTAACCTCCCAACCATTGCACTGTGCAACACAGGCTCCCCACTTCACTATGTGGACATTGCCATTCCATGTAACAACAAGGGAGTTCACTCCGGGGGTCTGATGTGGATGCTGGCCCGTGAAGTCCTACAGATGCGTGGTACCATCTCCTGGGAACACCCTTGGAAGTTATGCCTGATCTTTACTTCTACAGGGATCCAGAGGAGATTGAAAAGGAAGAGCAGGCCAAAGCTGAGAAGGCAGTGACAAAGGAGGAATTTCAGGGTGAACGGACTGCACCTGCCCCAGAATTCACTGCTACTCAACCAGAGGTGGCTGATTGGTCCTAGGACGTACAGGTCCTGTCTGTGCCCATTCAACAGTTCCCCACCAAATACTGGAGTGCTCAGCCGGCTACTGAGGACTGGTCTGCTGCTCCTACTGTTCAGGCTACTGAGTGGGTAGGAACTACCACAGAATGGTCTTAAAACCCAGATTCTCTAAGAGTGTTGGAAAAATGCTGATGGAAAAATAAACATTGGTTTCTTACCAAAAAAAAAATCTCTGGAATAATAGGCCGTCTCCAATGATGATCCCAACTCTGACATTCCCTACCCTCCAAGGCCCCTCCCAGCCCTGACATCTTTTGTCCTCAAGCCCCTTCCAGCCCTGACCTTCCCTGTTCTCAGGCCCCTCCCAAATGTAACATTTCACATTCTCAGTTTCCCTTCAGGTCTAATGTTCTGTATCAATAAATTCAATAAATAAATAAAATAAAGTTCAATAAATAAACGAGCGTTTATAAAACCCCAACTTCGTACCAGACACGGCTAAAAGCTCTAGGGACACAGAGACAAAAGCAGAAAGCAGCGCCTGCCCTCCAGGGGCCTCTAGTCTGTCTAGGAAACCACTCTAAAAGCAGACAAATGCAACTCCAGGTGACTGAGAGGAAGGCTCCGGAGCAGACCAGGCAGAGCTCTGGGAGCACGATGAGGGTTCCTGCTGCCTCCAGCCCAGCGCAGGGCTGCTCTCCTCCTGCCAGGACTATTGCAATGGCCTGGGGGCTCTCCGTCTCTCCTCTGAGTGCGCTCAATAAGCTCCAGGCTCCTCGGGGCCTCCAGGAGCAAACACAAAAGGCTCTGGTTAGCAGCCCTTCCTGACCTGCCTGCACATTTCCTCCATCTCCCGACTCAGCTCCTTTCCCCTGGCCGTGCCCCACGCCTGGTATTCTTTCTCCTCATCTCTGCCTCTTGGCTTTCCTGGCTTCCTTCCAGTCCCACGTACAATCCCCTCAGACACAGGAAGCCTCTCCTGAGCCTTCCCTTCGGGACGCGTCCTGTTTGTTCGCCTATGCGGCTGCATCCGAGGGCAGGCCTGGCATCCCTCGGGCTTCACAACACCTGGCACACAGTAGGTGCTTACTAGGTGCTTATGGAGGGGCTGCTGCACCAGGCCCCAAGAGGCGGCACTGGAGCGGGGATGCGTTCCGGGCACTCGTGGGCAGAAGCGTGGCTGGAGCAGCAGCTCGGGAAGGTCAGTCTGCCCTGACCGCAGACAATGACCAGGCGGGCCAGCGTGCACGCCACAAGCCTCGATGCCGGAGGTGACTGCGAGCCGCTGCTCTGACCTGCCACCTGCGGGACTCTTGCTCTCGATCCCCGGGGCTCGCCACTCCCTCTCTTGTCCACTAGAGGGGGCGGGGGTGGGGACGAGCAGGAGCCGCGGGGGGCCCGGGCTGACCCGCTCACAACAAATGCTTGGAGGCCACTTTAAGGTTCCAAAACCCCACCTCCCTCCACCCTTTACCCTCCTCCCCCCTCCCCTGGGCCGCCGAGTCGGTTCCAGGATTCTCTTCGTCGATGAGATCATCTTCCCCCTGTCGATTGGCCCCGGCTCGCTGTCAATCCCAGGAAGTCTCGCCTTTCGGCCCTCCCTGCCCTCCGCCGTCCGTCCTTCTTCCCAGCGCAGCCGCTGATTGGCCGAGGGCGGCTGTCACTTCGCCCGTGCGCGGCGTGGGGGGGCGGGAGGCGTGAAGCGCGAGGCGGAGCGCGGAGGGGGAGGGACGGGCGCTTCCGTGGCTGAGGCGGAGAGGAGCCGGCGGCGGCCACAGCGACAGCAGTGGTACCGGGGCCGCGCGACCCGGGCCTGTTTCGTCCTTCTCTCCCCTCCCCAGCCGACCGGCGCCCCGCGCCTGCCGCCGCTGCTTCTGCTTCGGGAGCGGCTCCGCACCGGCCGGGACGCGGACGCCCGGGAGGCGGCGAGAGGGAGAGCTGGGGCCGGGGCCCAGAGGCAACTCGGCAGAGGTGAGTGCGAGGGGGATGCCCCCCCCATCCCGAGGAGGTTCCGCCCCCCGCCGCATCTCTGGGCGGGCTCCCCTCCCCCTCCCATTCCTGTCTCCAGGTGGGCCCGCCCCTGTCATGGGGGGGGGTTCTGCCCACTCTGGTACCGCGCCCCCTCTCGGAGCAGTATGATCCTCCCCTACTGCTCCTGGAGTGGTGCCACCCACCTTGGGCCTCCCATCTCGGCCGGTGCCGCCCACCGAGGCACCTCCCTTGCCCCTTCTCAGCCTCGGGATGCGGCTCCCCTCATCTCACCCCCAGGACCCCATCCTCTGAGCTCCCCGGAGGAGATGCCCACATGTGTGACTTCTCTTGTTTGAGTTGGTGCTCTAGCGCCCCCCCCTTTACTGCGGACCCCCACCCCCTTGTCTCTGCTGTTAAGGCCGTGCTCGAGACCCTCCCTGCATTCCCCCCCCAGTCACCCCCCCAGTCCTTTAGTGTGTGTGTCTGGAGCGGGGTCCGTCCTCTTAGACCCCCCCCTCCTCCCTTCTCCTCCTGGAGGCAGGGGAGCCAGGTGCTCGTTCAGGATCCCTTGAGTTCAGAGTGTGTCTCCCTGGCCTTCCCCCCCCCCCCCAGGCTGCTTCGCTCTCAGCTCCAGCACCTCCTGGTGCTTTCCTACTCCCCGAGCTCGGGCTTTTTCAAGATGGGAGGGTCTGCCCCTTACTTCTTGGGAAATGCCTCAATCCTTGGCCTCTTGGACCTGGCCCAGGACGTGGGGGAGCCCTGGGCTTGCCCCTTTCTGTACAGGAGGTGAAGAGGATAGAAGCATCATAGGTGGGTCATTGGAATAGAGCAGAGAGGGTCCAGTCCATTTGCCCTGACACCAGGTCCTTGGGCGCAGCGCAGATACAGGAGGGAGCCCAGGCATCATCTCGGCAGGGCTGGGGAACCTGCGGCCCTGAGGCCACAGGCGGCCTTCTAGATCCTTGAGTGCAGACTTTGGACTAAATCCAAATTTCACAGAACAAATCCTTTTAATAAAAAGCCCAGATTCCGAGCCAACCCAATCTTGTGAATGGGGAAGCAGAGCCCTCAAGTCAGGGTTACAGAGGGGCAGAATTGGGGTCCCCCACCCTAGCTTCTAACTCTCCACTGGATTTACTCTGACCCTCCATTACCACTAGGAGCTCTGTGGCACTAGGACAGGCCCAGAGGAGCACACTTCCTCTGTCATCATGGGGATGCCCCTGGATCCTGTTCAGAAGGCTTTTCTTGTTGGCGAGCCCTTATGTATGTAACCCATATCCTTGGATCACCCCGGGCGGGGGAGGGTTGTTCAGGCTTGTGCAGATGTGTGATGCTTGTGTAGCAGCAGATGGAGCATGGAGCCACCGGGATCATGTGGATATGGAGATGCAAGGCTGGCAAAGAGGTAACAAGAGCATTCGATTATGGGGCCTGGACCTGACTTCCAATTCGTGTCACTTTGGGCAGTCACATAGACCTCGTGCGTCTCTCACTTCTCATTTGTAAAGGAAGGGGCTGGGACTGGATGATCTTTAGATGACTTTCTAGCCCCAAATCCCACAGTCGTATAAAATCTGGCAGATGTGGACTTTGTCCCCTAGGAAAGTGTCTGATGAGAGTTAGGACACTGTCCAAGGGCAGTTTGATGGAGTGGATAGAGAAGCTTCCTCAGTTCAGGTCCCACCTTGGGCAGCTATAGTTTGAGGACAGATTCCTAAGACCAAATTGAAGAGTAGCTACTCATCTTCATTAATAGAGGGATATTTTTCAATTGAAATTCCCTGCACTGACCTAGGACACCCAGCATTTTGTGTCACTGTGTTCTCAATCTCATTTGAATAGCCTTGCTATGTATAGTTTTTGGTAGCATAAATGAAGGCACTCTGGTACCCTGCCTTGGAGACCACATGCTCACAATATTACACACACCAGAATGTGGCATGGAGTCCTGGTTATCGTAATGAAATCACACCTATATGTTCCCTATCATTTATATCATTCTTAACTCTTTCTGTCTTGAGATGCCTCCAAGTTGTTGAGTATGGGTTGTCATTCCAGAACGCAAAGCTGTGGGCTCTAACTTGGGCTTTATTTGAAAAGAAGTTGAACTGCATTTGGATCTCTTATTATAGATGACCCCAAAGCACTTCCAATTATACAGCTTCAACACTGAAAAGGGAGATGTTTTCATGCTTCCCGTGGACAAAGTGGTACAGTCCCAGGACTGTAGGCGGGGAAGCTTTGGGCTCAGAGTGATTATAGTTTTGTATGATGTCTTTCACTTTTTAAATATTAAGTCAAAAGGCTCTACAAAAGCTGGGTTTATTAGTGGAATGCTTTATAAAGAAATGCAGAGTTGTTACTGTCTTTAAAAACACATACAGGGAAAATGATGCAGACCTAATAGCAGGAGGCTCACTTCATACTTACCTAAGCACAGATAGAAAAAAGTCAGGCTTCCAAAAGCTTCCAGAGGTTCCAGTGGAGTCAGTGGACACCGTTAAGTGCTCACTGTGTGCACAGCAGTGGGGACTTTTGGATATGTGATGTCTTTAATTACTAACCTGCAGTCTGTGAACTTGTTTTTAAAAGTATTCTGATAACTGGAGTTCATTAGAATTGGTTGCCATTGATCTAGTGCATAATAGGCGCTTAATAAATGTTTATTGACTTATTGCATGTTGAAGTGTCTAGTCCTGTGCTCAATGCTCTGGGAGGTAAAAGAGTGTTCTAGAAAAAACACATTTTCTTGTTTGGCATTATCTTGGCTCCAGCTGCTCTGGAAGTGCTGTCTTGCTAAGGCAAGAACTGCAGTCTGCTTTGATGGAGGGAGTATTCACACAAGAGGGAAGATGGAGGTTAGTTAATGTTTTCATACAGTAGAAATTAAGTCTGTGCAAACCCATGGGTAACCACATTCAGAGAAAGCACGTTGGCATAAAGATGAACTAATAAATACACATTTGTCTTCTGTGGAGTTTGTCTGTTTTCTGTTTTAATTGTAAAACGTTTAGTTGCTTCCTGGAGTTGGATGGAGATGATCATCTGATAAAGCTTTGTAAAATAGGCTTTACTTCAGGAGAACCTCAGGAGAGAATCTCCATGAAATTCCTAACTGTGTTGGTGCCTCATTCATTGATGGAGATGGCCCTGAGCTCTTAATGACCACGTCATCCTGGGCTGTGTCAGGCTTTGGCAGGTCTTGTACCAAGCTGGAAAGGCTTTGGGGATGTATGATGCTACTGAGCTGTTATTGGATGAGCCACTTAGGTGAGTGTGCTGTGGCCCCATTGGCACAGAGTTGGCTAGCAGGTGATGAATTTGGATGCTGCAGGAACTCGAGAATGTGGCATGGAAGAGATGTGACCTGTGTTGGGGATGGCATCCTCACAATCACATCCCAGATCTTTTGAAGAAAGTATTTAAAACAGGAAAGGGAAGGAATTTGTAGATCACAGGTGAAATGATCGGGGCACAGAAATTGTCATATGAATATATAAGATTTAGGAATGGACATATTCCATTGAGAGAGTAACTCCCAGCTTAGTGGGTAGAGGGGGAACACTGAGGTAGGGATGCAGCTTTGAGGGCAGTACCCTGGCCAACTCTTGCAGCTTCAGGGTTGGGGAGGACACAAGTATGAGGGGACAGAATGGAGATGTACTCTCAGGGGCCGTGGCTGAAAGACAAGTGAAGAGAGAAGGTTGTGAGGCAGCCTGGGAACATTCCAGTGCTCAGCATTGTCTCTCAGCATCAGCTTGGGTGGACAGAGTGAGACTCTCTTGTGAAGTCCCAGT
This sequence comes from Pseudochirops corinnae, assembly GCA_028646515.1. Classification (NCBI taxonomy): domain Eukaryota; kingdom Metazoa; phylum Chordata; class Mammalia; order Diprotodontia; family Pseudocheiridae; genus Pseudochirops; species Pseudochirops corinnae. The sequence goes on from CM053585.1 coordinate 378,663,908, forward strand.
GTTCTCATCTGTGAAAAAAAGACAGTGATAATAACTTGTTAGTGCTTTGAAAGTTTTTAAAGTGCTGTCTTGGATTTGGACCATTTCTTTTTCTAGTTCTTTTATTCTTTAGTAAATGAAATTAAAAAACACCATTCCTTGCATAAATGGGACTTGTTAGCAAGCATACTACCTATTTCATTTTCAGTCGTGTCTGACTCAGTGTGACTCCATTTGGGGTTTTCTTGGCAGAGAAACTGAAGTGGTTTGCCATTTCCTTCTCCAGTTCATTTTATAGATGAGGAAACTGAGGCAAATGGAGTGAAGTGACTTGCCCAGGGTCACACAGCTAGCAAGTGTCTGAGGCCAGATTTGAACTCAGGATGATGAGTCCTCCTGGCTCCAGGCCTGGTACATTATCCTCTGTGCCACCTAGCTGCCCCTTGGAAATTGAAATAGCACTTTTTGGCATGTGAATCCTCTCTGCTTTGAGATTTATAGTTTTATTTCAGTTAGCCAGTCAGCAGGCATTTATTAAGTGCCTACCATATGCCAGACGTTGTGCTAAGTTCTGGATTTACAAAAAAAAGGCAACAAATAGTCTCTTCTTTCCAGAAGCTAACAGCCTAATGGGGGAGACAGCATTTAACCAGCTGTTTGTAAATGATGCGTGCATACAGATAGGTAGAGCTATACATACACACACATATATGTTGGAGAGAATCCCAGAGGGAAGGACAGCTGAGAAATGTTTTCTGTAGAAGGTAGGATTTTAGCTGGGTGTAGAAGGAAGCTGAGAGGTGGAGATAAGGAAAGAGAGCTCACCAGGGCTGTGGGATGGCCAGTGAAGAAGCTTGGAGTCAGGTAATGGTGATTGCTTGCCTTGTTGGAGCAACGGTAAGGACACCAGTGTCGCTGGGTCACAACGTGTGGGGTTGCATAAGAAGACTGGAGAAGTAGAAGGGGGACAGATTACAAAGGGCTCTGAAGGCCAAACCAGACCCTGGGTTTGATCAGGAAGGTGCTGGAGGCCACTCCAGTTTACCCACTAGAAGGGTGTTATGGACAGCTGGTGCTTTAGGAAGACCAATTTGGTAATTGAGTGGAGACTAGACTGTAGTAGAGAGGGATTTGTGTCAGGGAGACCAACCCAGAGGCCCTGCAGTCGAGGCAAATGCCTTTGGAACGTTGGGAATGTCGGAGAAGAGAAGGAAGTATATTGCAGGACATTGCAAAGGTCCTAGTGATGGAAGTCTTGCGCTTATCTCACTTGGCAACAGATGGGAAGGGGTTGCCTGGGTAGATGATGCTCTCAAAAGTAATGTGGAAGTTAGGAATAAGAAAGGGTTTGCCTTTCAGTCTGGGTCATGGTGAATTTGAGATGTCTGTGGGATATCCAGGTCTAGATGTCCAGTAGGCAGTTGGAGATTCAAGTCCGTGGTTGGGCAGAGAGGATAGGGTTGGATAATCAGCAATCAGCAAGAGGTGAACATTGAATTCATGGGAGCTAATGAACTTAAGAATTTAAATACTGTTTTAGAGATCTTTAGTTTAATTACAACCCTTTCAGTAGTGAGTCTCCCAAAATTAGCTAGCCTGGGTCTTGGATCATAGACACATAGTTCAGAACTTAGGGTGGAGGGATCTTGCAGAGGTTTTGCTTCATTGTATGGCCCTCAATGGCCCTGTGTCACTTCTGTGCCACAGTGAGAAGGAGCATTGTAGCAGAACTTGAGTAGAAGTTAAATGGCAAGAAATTTTTGTGGGGCCTACATCTTAAAATTTGTGCATGGAGAAATTTTAATATTAGAAAAATAAATTTTTTGAGTGATTAAAATCTAGACTGTGAGTACATAACTTTACCTCCCCACTCTTCTCCCCATGACACCTTCCACTGAATCAGGTGAAAGAACCAGTCTGATTTTGCCAGTGTTACTGATGAAAAATAAAACCTGAGCAGCTTTGCATAGTTGGGCAGAATGTCAGTGTGATTTGGAAGTCTTTGTGTTAGCATCAAGGTATTCAAGTCATTGAAATTAACTTTGCCATTTTCCTTATTTGTATCTTGGTGCTGTTCCTGAAATGGAAAACTAGGATAATGACTTCACATCTGAAATGGCTCAATAAATACTAAATAAGGGCATACTATAATGTCCAAATTTTGAGGAATTCTTGCCAGTATTTCAGTATCTTTTTAACTGTAAATGGGGAGCATGGTGCCAGTGTCCCTTAATGTGGTTAATATGTATGTATTTTCTCTACCGCAGAATTTGTAGGAACTTGGGAAATTGCCAGCCCATCATGCTTTTGTATACCAAGCTGCACTTTTTTCTTGTATTTCAGAGTGGGTTATCACTCTCGAGACCCTGGCTATATATTGCTAATTATTCACTTGTGTTATTATATGTAGGCTATATTTAAAGTAATTATTCTTTTCTGTGACGGTAGAATGTATTTTATTGCACTTTTCTGTAAGAGATTTTATGAAGGACCTGGGGAGTGATAGAGGATTCGAAATTCACACTGATAGTATAAAATAGGTAAAGAGAAAAGTATGAATTGAACCCAGAAGTTAAAACTAAGGACTTTTTTTTTTTCTCCGAACTCCTGGCATATGTTAAACTGCCTTAGTGTAAAAGAGGGCTTTTCCACACCAGGTTTCACGTCAGAAACCTTTTCACACAACCCTCCTCTTCCTGTACTCTGTGAGCCAGTGACTCTGGAACCTCTGCATAGAATCTCCAATGTAGATGTGTTCACCGGCGGGCCTCCCGAGCATGGAACACCTCCCCTTCTCTGCCTCCTGCTTTCACTGGCTTTCTTCAGGTTCCTGCTAACATTTCATTGAATGAAGGAAGCCATTCCTGAACTCTCTTAATTGCTCATGCCTTTCCCTTGGATTATTTCCCATTGATTCTGTACCTGTTTTGTTTGTACATAAGTATTTGTAGGTGTCTCCTCCATTAGACTGTGAACCCCTTGCATTCAGGGGCCCTATTTTGTCTTTCTTTGTGCCCCTGGTGAAAGTGTTGTTCTGGGCACTTAGTAGGGGCTGAATAAATGCTCATTGATCTGCAACAACTATACCTTTTAGGCTTTAGTACCTAACCTGGGGGTCGAACAACCCTTTCACAGGGGTCACAGGGGTCACCCAAGACCATTGGAAAACACGTATTTCCGATGGTCTTAGGGACTGAGACACCACTCCAGGTGGATCTGCCCACATACAAGTATTAAAGGGTCTTGGCATTAGGAGGGTTGAGAACCACTGACCTAAGGAGATCATTGTTAATTGGTTTTCTTTATTTTTTTGAGTGAGTCATATGTTTGTAAAGGGGATGTTTGTGCTAATGTAAGAGATATCGGGCTAGTAATTTTAAATAAAACAAATTGTAAAATTTGCTCTTCACCTTTTTTAGGTTCAAAGGGTTGTTGACTTGTTCTTGTGGTCTGATCCATGGGTATCCAACCAATGTATTGTACCAAGCAATTCTTTGGATTTTTTTCTAGGCTAGACATTAAGCGAGTATGACATCCCTGTAAGTTTGTATTTATATTTTGTTGAATTTAACCTGAAAGCTGATTATGGGGATAAACCTGGCAGAATCAGCATTTATGTTTGAAAATTGGATCTGCCTTCTACAAGGCTAGTAATGGCATTTCATTTTCCAACTTATTTAACAATCTCTTTAGTGCCTAAATAAAACTAAGTTAATCGTAGTTTAATCTTTTGTTCTATTGAGTGAATTAGAAGGATTTCTGAATCTTTTTCCACATTTACTTTCTTTTTTTCCCCGTGAAAAGCATATTTCCATATTAGCCATATTGTAAAAGAAAACATAGATCTCCTCCCCCCCCCCAAAAAAACCCACAAAGAAAAATAAATTAAAAAAAAATTCTACTTCATTCAGCATGCAGACTCCATCAGTTATTTCTCTGGAGGTGGATAGCATTTTTCATCACAAATCCTTTGGGATTGTCTGGGATCATTGAATTGATCAGAATAGTTAAGTCTTTCAGATTTGCTCATTGTACAGTGCAGCTGATCCTGTGTAGAATGTTCTTCTGGTTCTGCTCATTTCACTTTTTATCAGCTCATATGTAAGTCTTCCCAGTTTTTTTGCTAAGAGCATCCTGGTCATCTTTTCTTATAGCACTGCAGTCTTCTATCACAATCATATATTACAGCTTGTTCAGCCATTCCCCAATTGAAGGGCATCTCCTTGATTTCCGGTTCTTTGCCACCACGAAAAGAGCACACAAAAAAAGTAATTTTCCTTTTTCTTTGATTTCTTTAGGGTACAGACCTAGTAGTGCTATTACTAGGTCAGAAGATAGGCACAGTTTTATAGCCCTTTGGTGTATAATTAGTGAAAATTTCTTTGTTGAAAGCAACTTTGGTGTAGTTGGAGATTGTTCTCCAGAATGGTTGGATCAGTCTCAGTGCCACCAGCACTCTCCCAATTTTCCTATATCCCTTCTCTCATTGGTCATTTTCCTTTTTCAACATTCTCTTTCTTGAAGTGAGAGCTTAGAAGCAAGGCCTCATCCTAGCGTTCCCTGATCTTTCCTTCCCTCTTGTCAGCCAAGAAGCATTCATTAGGCTATATCCATGTGCTAGGGGCTGTGAGTACAAAGAAAAAGAATAAAGGAGGCAGGAAACTAACCTGGTATGAACAGAAAGCTACAGGTACAAAGACAATTCAGTACAAAGTGTATACAGAGTCATTTCTAGGGGATGACCCTCCTCTGCCATTGGGTTGGATGGTGGCGGGGTGGGGTAGGGCAGGGGGCAGGAGAGGCTTCCTCTTTGTGGTGACATGAGGTGAACTTTATTGAAAGAAGCGAAGAGGGAATTTTATTCCAGGCATGAGGGATAGCCTGGGCAAAAGCCTGGAGAGGAGAGATGGTAAGAAAACCAGTTTGGCCAGAGAGGTGCTGGGGTTTTGACGATTTTTTTCATTTTCCCACATAATCAGTCAATCAGTCTCTTGCTCTGTCTTATTCTCTTACTTCATCTCTTGTCTCTTGTCTCTTTCACCTTCCCTCTCTCATCTCCCTTTCTCTCTTTCTGTCTCTGTCTCTTCTGTGTCTCTCATTCTCTCTCTGTCACACACACACACACACACACACACATACACACAACTCTACTTTTGAGGATAGAGTGAAATGAACATCATCTTTGGACCATTTCAAGAATGATCAAGTTATTTCTTTGCTTTTAGTCTAAGTCTGGAGCTAGAGAAGAGAGCAGCAAAGAGATGATATGGAGTAGGGGCAGGTATGTCAGACCTTGCCTCTTTTTCTGCCTCCCTTCATTCCAGGAAGCGGATGGATGGGAGGACATGGTACTGATGGGCAGACTCTCTTCAGATGGGCAACTCTTGTCCTTGTAGCCTCCTAAGAACTTTCCCATGATGCCTGCCCAGAGTCCAGATCTCCACTTTGACTGTTCTAGAGGGAATCGTCTCATACTCCATAAAGTCACGGGGTGGGATTAGATCGTACCAGCTTCAAAATCCTAGAAACTTCTTTCCTTTTTGGTTTTGATTTGTCTTCTCCTATTGGGATGCTTTGTTTTCTGGAAGTCAGGAAGCTAATCTCATATGGGGGAAAGCAACAGGTACTTGGACAGTTCAGTATAAAATAGATGTAAAATTCTTATTAGCAGCTGAGTGGGTGGGGAGTCAGGACGAGCGGGTGTTGGAAATTTACACTTGGGCCATGAGCACAGCTGATTAGGTCCCTTTTTTGCTTTGGGTTGTTTCTTACAGCTAGCTCTGTAGAGTCTTTTCCTTTTGCCATTTCCTAGTCTGGTCTGTAGAGAAATACCAGCCAATGACAGGCTGGATATAGTGAGTCCTCAGATGGGAAGAAGTACACCATGCAAAATTGGGTTCTAGTTTGGCCAAAGAAATAACAATTTCTTCTTTCTTTTCCTGCCAGGATGTTTGGGGAAAAGAGAAGAGTTTCTTAAGGATGAGAATGGACTTAACCTGCCTATTGTGATGGCTTCTTGATCTCCTTTACAAGAGGCATCAGAAGGTTACCTGTAGGAAAGATATACATTTTTCAAGTCAAGTAAATAATATTTTTTCTTTTTGTCATGGTGATTCTTCTCTCCAGTTACTGGGCAGCGTGCTCTGAATTCATGGAACAACTGTCTCTAACTCCTCACATATGGCCGAATACTTACTAGCTGTGTGATCCTGGGCAAGTCACTTAGCCCTCTATGCTTCAGTTTCCTCAGCTGTAAAATGAGCTGGAGCATCTCCAGCCAAGAAAATGACACAACAACAACAAAATTCCTCTGGATGTCAGCCTCAAACTAATTTTATGATAATAATAATAAGAATAAGAAAATAAGCATTTATTAAGTGCCTACTGTGTATTAGATACTATGCTAAGGCCTTAACAGAAATTTTATTTGTTCCTCACAACAACCCTAGGAGATAAGTGCTGTTATCTCTGTTTTACAGTTGAGGAAACTGAGGCAGGCAGAGATTAAGTGACTTGCCCAGGGTCACATAACTAGAAAGTGTCTGAAGTAAAATTTGAACCTAGCTCTTCCAGACTTCAGGCCTAGTTATCTATCCATTGTGCCATGTTATATTGCATTTTAAAACTTACTTCTTTTCACTTAAAAAAAAAGAAAAGAAAACCAAAATCCTAATAACAGATGTGCATAATTAAGCACAACAAATTCCTGCATTGATCATGTCTAAAAGTCCTTATATCTCAATGTGCCCCCTGAGCTCATCAGTACTCTGCCATGAAGCAGCTGGCATTGGTCCTTAGGAATTGGTTGTTGGAGTTTATATCTCATGTTAAGGTTTACCAGACCCTGGTGTCTCCCTCGCCTCCCCAGCCTCTTTGTGAAGTGGATAGTACAGAGGAAGAAACAGGTCACCAGAGATTTGCTTGTGGTCACCCTGCTGGTCAAGGTCACTCTGGGTTTAAGCATTGGCTCTAGACTCTTACGTCCTGCCCTCCTCCCCTGAGGGTTCCCACTGAGTGGTTCACAAAGCCCTTTGGGCTTCACAGTGATGGACCGAGGGGTTTGTGCTCAAAATCCTTTAATGGTACCTTAAGCAGTGACTTATTCTGGGGAATATTAGGAGTCATGGATCATGTCACCTTGGGGTTTACAGCACCTTTTTTTGGTTGTTGTTCAAAGGGATTTGAGGAACAAAACATGTTGGAAGTCACTGCTTGACTCCCATCCTGCTTCCTGGCCTCTCCACAGAGGGTTCTGGGTAGTCCTTGTTTATCAGACCTGTTGCTGCCTCCACTTTCTGCTTCTCCCACCTTGGATTGGTCATTTGGCTTCTCACCACACTGGGAAGCACTGGTAGGTCATGTGAGCAGCAGGGTTTTGTAATTTTAGTGGAAAGTGGCTTAACTTCTAGTTGAAAGCTTACCATGGATGAAAATGAGCATATTGTGTTAGGTTCTTTCCTCCTCTACCTTTCCCTGGCATGCCCTGCTGAAAGGGGAGCCGGGGAGATTAGGACTGCTTTTGTCTGATAAGAACCCAGAAATTTAAGTGGCGCCAACTCCCACAGTGGCAATCTGAGGCCAGAGCTCAGTGTGCTGCCCTCCTTGTGCCTGTGAGTATAGACTGTAGATTTTGGTTTGTCATAGTGCCCATACTGAGCTTTATAGACATTGGAGAGAAGGTTGGACCCTGGGAACAGGAAGTCTTAGAAAAAGGGGACAGCACTAGTCTTTCTTAATTTGGAAGGTTGCAAGCCCTGGGGTCTAGCGCTGACTTTATGCTCCTAGAGCGGGCAAGCTATGTCATTTTGTGCAGCCTCCATTTTCCCCATCTATTAAATGGGGCTGATAATAGTAATGAGATAACATGTATCAGAATACCTAATCTAATAGACTTGGAAGGCTCAGATAAAGTGTTAGGTGCTTGGCGACCTTTGGAATGTGCTTTACCCATAGTTCTTTTTTTTTTTTTTTTTTTTTGGAGGGGGGAAGGCAAGGCAATTAGGGTTAAGTGACTTCCCCAAGGTCACACAACTTGTAAGTGTGTCAAGTGTCTGAGGCCAAATTTGAATTCAGGTCCTTCTGACTCCAGGACCTGTGCTCTATTCACTGTGCCACCTAGCTGCCCCCATAATTTTTCTTGTTATGGAGTCCAGGACCGGAGTTTGAATCTTGTCTATTCCTGTGATTATGGGCAAGTCATTTTACCTTTTTGAAGAGTTTTGGTTTTCTCATCTGTTAAATGAGGATAATATTTACCTCTGTCTAGCACACAGGATTGTTGTGAGGTCCAAATGAGATAATTTATGTACGAGTATTCTGTAATCATTAAGTACTCATTCTGGGATGAGCCAACTAGGAGGCCCCAAGGTTCCAGTGCTGGGCTAGGAATCAGAAAGTCCTGAGTTCTGCTCCTGCCTCAGACACTTCTAGCTGTGTGGCCCTGGGCAAGCCACTTCATGTTTGTTTTCTTAGCTGTAAAAATGAGGATCGTAAGAGCGCCTGCCACACGAGGTTGTTGTGACAATCCGATGGGATGCTGTCCGTCAAGGGCTTCACAAACCTCAGAGTGTTTTAGTGATGCATGCTCTTATTACTGACTCAGTGTGCCTCTTCTAGTATTTATTTGATGACCTCACTGATAGAGATCTTTCTTTGCACAGTATTAATATCGTTTTGTTGTTGAGTCATTTCAGTCATGTCTGACTCTCCATGACCCCATTTGGGGTTTTCTCGGCAAAGATACTGAAGTGGTTTGCCATTTACTTTTCCAGCTCATTTTACAGATGAGGAAATTGAGGCAAGCAAGGTGAAGTGACTTGTCCAGGGTCACACTTGTCTAGTGTCCGAGGCCAGATTTGAACTCGGGAAGATGAGTCTCCTTGACTCCAGGCCTGGTGCTCTCTCTAGTGCACCACCTCACATTTATATGGTGTTTCACGGTTTACAGTAATCCTGTGAGGTAGATAGTGTGAATATTGTTATGCTCGACCTAGAATGAATATGCAAAGAAGTAAGGAAAAGTTCTGCACCACTTTTCAGTGATGCTGGAGAAAATGTTTATACACTTACAAGATTTGTCCGTTTTCTCCCCGCCACATTCTTGCTGTGTTTTTGGACAAGTCTGGCCTTCAGGGACTAATTGAAGAGATGAGAGGTAATTATCCTAAAGAAGAGAAGCCTTGGAAGGTACATGCTAGCTGTCCCGTGGAAGAGGCAAGCATCTTACTCGGTTTTGCCCTTCAGGGCAGGAAGAGGAGATGCTGAGAGGAAGAGGAGATGCTGAGAGGAAGAGAGGTGGAGGAGCTGCTGAGGGGCAGGTAGAGCCCGAAGGGAGGAAAACCCTGTGCCTCCAAGGCTTTCCCCAAATGGAAAGGACTTTGGCAGTACGGCCATCGTGGTTTCTCCCTCACATGTGGCTTTTGGTCAAAGGCTAACTGACCATTTACTTGGGGGTGATGTAGAGGGTGTTCTTAAGCAGGTATGGATTATACTTGTAACTTCTCAGGTCGTTTTTGACTCTTGAGGCTCGGAGATGGGGGCAATGTTGATCAGGCCAAGGGTGTTTATTCTGCGTAGTCACAGGGATGACAAGTCTTCAGCCAAAGTGCCCTCACTAGACATCCGAGAAGCAAAGGCTCCAACATATTAAGCTGTTCACGGGTAGAATATTCAGTCTCCTGAGGTAATGAGTTCCCCTTCACTGGAGGTCTTCAAGCAGAGACTGGATGGCCCTTATCCTGGGGGTAGGATTCATTGCAAAGGGAACGGTAGTATTTTATAGAAGCAGTGGGAGTATTGATTTGATTACCGTTCCCCAAACAAAGGTGGTATAGAGGTGTGATAGTGGAGCCCATGATGGGATGCTGTTCAGGGTGGACACTTGTGTGACCTGATCTGCAGTGGGCTCTGTGAGGTTGTGCCAGTCAGAGCAGCTCAGCCCCAAGGCAGGCAGATTGAGGCCCCTAGAGTGTAGTCTTTGGTGACTAAGAGAATTGATGCCCCACTGGAGTTTAAGCCTGGCTTTGCCGCTTACTTGTGTTACCATAGACAAGCCATTGCCTCTGTGTTTCAGTTTCTTCATTTGCAGACCAGGAATGATACATGTTCTGTCTGCCTCACAGTGTTATTGTATCTAATAATGGAAAGGCCCTTAATCATAAGGAGCTAAATAAATGCTAGTTATTTGTCTTCCTCTCCTAGTTATTACTCCTTTGCAAACCCTATCCTTTATTCTTTAACTTAGAAAGATTTCTCTCTTCAGCTTGGAGGGACATTTCTAGTGGGCATGTACCCAGGGTTCTCTTCTGTTCAGCTTCAGTTGGATCAGTGACTTTGCTGAAGGTTTAAATAGCATACTTCTCACATTTCCAAATGACACCAAGCCAGGAGGGCTACATGTTAGATGAGAGAATTAAAATTCAAAATGACTTTTTAACAAAATAGAACAGTGGGCCAAATAAGATAGGATTGAATTTGATAAGGGTAAATATAAAATGCCTCATTTAGGTTAAAAAAATCAGCTGCTTGGAGGGGAGTAGGCAAGTAACAGGAGGTCGTGGGTAGAATAAAGTAGAGGAGGCTGGAGGGATAGGAGAGAAGAGATATATGCAAACAGAAAAGCAAAGAGCAGAAGAATTTGGGAAAGTCTGTGTCTACATATGTATGTATATACCTATATGTGGATGTACATATCTCTAGCTATGGAGAATTCTATCCACACTTAAATGTAGCCTTCTGGGGAGTCGGGAAAGGAAAAAAAAGAACAAAGTAAAAAAGAGCACAGCAGAGAACAGAAAACTTACAAGGAGGCAAAAAAAATATTTATTGTACAGACTTTCTTGAAATGAAAATTTATTGTTATATGTTTTGAATCCTTGCTTCTGTTTTTTTATTTTGTATTATATACTTTTTCCTTTTAAATTTATTTTCTTATGTTTTGCTATGCACATGACATGCTTTTTTTCTTTGTATTTAAGTTCCAATATTTAAATTTATGATATGTTTTTGTTTCTTTTATCTATTCTGTATTTGTGTTCTGGTGTTTGAGTCTAAAGAAAAAAAAATTAATTGCACAAAATCAGAATGGGGAAGGATGCAACTGAATGACAGCTTGTGGACAGGCCATGACCCAAGAGTCCAGAAGGCCTGGCTTTAAGTCCAGCCTCACACACTTGCTAGCTCTGTGATGTTGGGCAAGTCACATAATTATTCTAACTTCGGTTTCCTCATCTGTAAAAATGAGAGTTGGGCTTGATGAGCTTCAAGTTCTTTTCTAGCTCTAAATCTCTTGATCCTATGAGCCCCTCTGGCTTTTTTTTTTTTGGTAGATTGTAACCTCACCATGAGTCAGCAGTGTCAAATGGTTGCCAAAAAGATTAATGAAAATACTGACTTTTATTACTAAAAGTCTGATGTCCGGAAAAAGGGAAGTGAAAGCTTTGTTGTCCTCTGACCTCGTAATAGCCTATCTATAGAGTTGTATTCTATTCTGGATGTGACAATTTTTGAAGGTTACTGAGAAGCTAGGACACCTAGGTACTTAAAATATGGTCATAATAAGAATTGGATGATCAAACTGGGAATGTTTAGTCTGGAGTAGAAAAGAATGCTCCTGATTTCTGTCTTTTGAGTGCTTAAAAGGCTGTTATATGGGAGAGGGATCAGCCTTATTTTGTTACGTGTCCCTAGAAGGCACAACTTGGGTCTGTGCAGGAAAGTTGCTGGGATAAAAACTTTGACTTTTTACAACTCATCCCTGAAGCTGGTTTTGAAGAGCTCTTTCTATCTCCTGAGCTAGTGAGGTCTTCAGGCATAGACTTGGATAGCCACTTGTGGTGGTTTTTGTAGAGGAGTTTCTCGTTTAGATGTAGATTTGACTGGTTTCTCTCTGATATTCTCTAATCAGATTATTCTTCTTACTTGTCCTTAGTATTTGTTTGGATTTAAATAAAGATAGGCATATAGTATATTTGTTGAGGGGTCTTGAAGTTTCCTCTTCTTTAAGGGCCAAGTTCTGTGCCTTTCTATGCCTTCGACTACCTTATGACAAGGGAAGGGCGTGGATCTAGAGTGAAGGGGCCTGGAGCTAGAGTCATTTCTTTGTCACTTTCTGTCCTGGGCGTATTGGCTAAGCCTCTGGGCCACTGGATCAATCAACAAGCATTGATTAAGCCCCCACTAGGTGCCAGGGACTGTGTTGGGTACTGTGAAAGCAGGGACAAAAAAGACATGGCTCCTCTCCTCAAGGAACTTGGATTTCTGAGGCTCCTTTCCTCTTTAAAATCTTATGATCTGATAACTCAGAATCTTTTTCTTACTTGTGAACTGCTCTTGGCAGGAAAATGGTGTGGTTTTGTTGGTAGCTAGGATGTACAAGGAGGCAGTGAGATGCCTCAGTGGATAGGATGCTGAGCCTGGAATCAAGAACACGTGAGTTCAAAAGCAACCTCAGAGACTTACAAGCTATTTGACCCTGGGCAGGTCATTTAACATGTTTGACTTAATCCACTGGCAAAGAAAATGACAGACCACTCCAGTATCTTTGCCAAAAAAACCCTGTGGACAGTATGGTCTACAGGGTCATGAAAAGTCAGACATGACTGTACAACTAAACAGCAAGAAGGGTGCAAAAGTCAGGAAACCCTGAGTTCAAATCCTGCCTCACATACTGTCTAGCTTTGTGACCTTGGACAGGTCACTTAACCTTTCTCAGCCTCAGTTTCCTCATCTGTAAAGTGAGGATAATAACACTATCATTTACCTCACAAGATTGTTGTGAGGATTAAATGAAATAGCACGGAATGGCCTTTGCAAACCTTACAGGACTATATAAATGCTACCTATTTTTATTTGTTAGTTGGGGCAATTGAGTTTTAAGAATTTTTAATTTTTAATTTAAAATTACTTTTTTTACTTAATTTAAATTAAATTACTTAATTTAAAAATACTTTTTCTGATTACATATAAAAACAATTTTAACCATCATTTTTTATAATTTTGAGTTCTAAATTCTCTCCTCCCCTTCTTTTCCTCCCCCCTCATCGAGAAGGCAAGCAATTTGATAAAGGTTATACATGTGCAGTCATGCAAAACATATTTCCATATTAGCCATGTGGTAAAAGAAAACACAAACCAAAAAAAAAAAAACCTCAAAAATAAAGGAAAAAACCAGTATGCTTTTATCTACATTCAAATTGTATCCGTTCTTTCTCTGGAAGGGGATATCATATTTCATCATTGGTCCATCAGAATAGTTTGGATCATTGTATTGCTGAGAATAGCTAAATCATTCACAGTTGATCATTTTACAGTATTGCTGTTGCTATTTACAGTGTTTGCCTGGTTCTGCTCAGTTCACTTTGTATCAGTTCATGTAAGTCTTTCCAAGTTTTTGAGACCATCCCGCTCATCATTTCTTATAGCACAATAATATTCCATCACAATCATATGCTACAGCTTGTTCAAACATTAAAATTCTTTGCTACGACAAAAAGTTGCTATATTCTTGAATATAGAGGTCCTTTTCCTATTTTTTATAAATTAAAAAAATCTCTTTTAGGATACAGACCTAGTAGTGGTATTGCTGGATCAAAGAGTATGCACAGTTTTATAATCCTCTGATCATAGTTTTGAATTGCTATTCAGAGTGGTTGAATCAGTTCACAACTCAACCAACAGTGCATTAGTATCCCAGTTTTCCCACATCCCCCCTCCAACAACTGTCATTTTCTTTTTCTGTCTTCTTATCCAACCTGATGGGTTGGAGTTGTTTTAATTTGCATTTCTCTAATCAATAGTTATTTAGAGCATTTTTTCTTTTTTATTTTATTTTATTTCATTTTATTTTGTGGAGATTTTAAAAAAAATTTTTAAAAATTTTTAATTTTTTAAAATTTATTTATTTACTTTTAGTTTACAAGACTCAGTTCCACAGTCCCTTGAGTTTCAGATTTTCTGCCCTCCTTCTTCCTCCTCCCACCCTGTGGCGGCATACAATCAAGTATAGGATCTGCAGATATTTTCACATTGGACATCAGTCTGGTTGTATAGAAGGGTTGTTGAGTGAACAGTGGGAAAAAAGACAGAAAACCAAACATGGAAAACAATGCTAGCATATAGATTGCTTCAGTCTTCATTTAAACTCTGTTCTTTCTAGAGCTTTCTCTGAATGTAGGTATCTCCTTCCATCCCGAGACTTGTAGAGTTGTCTTATAGACAGTCTATAGAAGAGTCCAGTTTTTCAAAGTTGGTCATCACACATACGATGTGTCTGTGATTGTGTACAAATTTTTCCTGGTTCTGCTCTTCTCACTTAGCATCAGTTTGTATAAGCCTCTCTAGGTGAATATGAAGACCGTCTCTTCCCCATTTCTTATAGCACAATAGTATTCCATTACATTCATAAACCACAACTTGTTTAGCCATTCCCCAATTGATGGGCATCCCCTTAATTTCCAGTTTTTTGCCACCACAAAGAGAGCTGCAATAAATATTTTTGTACATATGGGTCTTCCTCCCACTTCTATGATCTCTTTGGGGTACAACCCCAGTAGTGGTATTGTTTGGGATAAAGACCCCAAGGAACCTTACCCAAAATAAATCCAGAGGTTTCTCAAGTTAAAGACAAGCTCTTTATTCTAAAGACAAGTCTCATGAGAGTTGGGTGTCACCTATTACAGAAAGGCCTGGTATAGGGAGGCACCCAATAAGAGGCAAGCAAGCAGTTATATACCCTTGTACAAACAATTCTATGAAAAGCCCCAAAATTTCCAGATAAACCCCAAGCCCCCTCCCACCAAAAATCCCCTAATGCTGGATCATTACCCCATTGGTGGGGTGACATGACCTCACAGTCTGTGCAGGACCCTAGAAAGCCCCTCTTACCCAAGGCAAAGACATATAGCTATGATTATCCATATGTGGCAAAAGAGGGCCATTACAAAAAGCCCCTTACAGGAAAAAGGGAGGGAGAGTAGCAGCACACCATCTGATTTCCCCGAAATCAGGTGACTTACAGGAACATGAAACTTAGGCCTAAAGAGATCTAGGACCTAGCTCAAGTTTGGTGACTGTCTCTTTCATTTTATGAGAATGCTTTCACCTATCCCACTCAGTCTCCCCTCTCTTATTTAGGCGTGAAAACTTCTCACACCAATTCTGGTAAGCCTCCTCAACTATCTTATCTGTTTCAGATAAAGAGAATATTAGTAGCATTCTCAGGGCAAAGAAAATGATTCTAAGAGGGGAGGAGTAGACAATTGCTTGATACAAAGTAGTATATAATTATGATTAAGCTAATACAGAGAGAGAGGAGGGAACAAATGATTTCCCTTCTCCTCTCATCAACAGACATACACAGGGAGAGGAGTCCAGGGTCTTGATTGCTCACTCTGCGTAACTGCGCCATAGGTGGAGCTTCAGATTCTCTGGTTGGGCTCTTTCAACAGTCCAGGAAGTGGGGGATTCAACGGGTCCCTTTCACATGAGTGTGATGAGTCCAGCCTTTTCTTTTGTCTGGACCAAAGTATTGGAAATCAGTAGAGTCTGGAATGGACTTTCCCAGGCTGGATTGAGCTTCTCCTCCTTCTAGGTTCAGATCAGGACCCAGTTTCCCAGTTGGTACCTGTGAACTGTGAATCTCAAGGGAGGAGTCTGCGTGATCAGCCCTTTTGTAGGTGCCTTGCCAGGGAGGCTACATATTGCCTCAAAAATTTGTCCTTCTGGTCAAACAATGGATCTAGGCTGTCTCTGCCTTTGCCAGGGTAGGAGTGTCCAAAGAAGACCTCATAGGGGGAGAGCCCTAGATTTCTTCTAGATTTGGTCCTGATTCTAAGGAGGGCCAAGGGTAGGCACTTGGTCCAGGGTAGCTGGATTTCCAAACCAATTTAGTGAGCTACCTCTTAATTTCTTGATTCATTCTTTCAACTTTGCCAGACGAGGGGGGATGCCAGGGAGTGTGAAACTCCCAAGTGATGTCTAGGGCCTGGGCTAGAGACTGTAGGATCTTGGCCGTAAAATGAGTCCCTTTGTCTGAGTCAGTCCATTCCACCACTCCCATACCTTGGGATAATTTGTTCTAGCAGAATTTTACCAGCAGCTGGAGCTGTTGTGTGAGGCAGAGGAAAGGCCTGCACCCAGGAGGTCATGTGGTCCACTACAACCAGCAAGTACTTGAGGCGTCCTATGGGAGGTAATTTGGTGAAGTCCACCTGTATGCTCTGGAAAGGCCTGAGGCCCAGAGGCCTACCTCCGACCAGAGTTTGGTGCAATGCTGACCTGTTTGTCCTTTGACACACAAGGCAGCCGTTCACCAACTACCGCGCCAGAGTATAGAGGCCAGGTGTTACAAAGTGAGCCAGGACTGCACACAGGTTCTAGACATCCCAATGACTGCCCTGATGTAAGTGCTAAAGGACCTGCCTCATACCTGCTTTGGTCAGTACCTCTCTTCCATCCAGGATGTACCACCGTCCACCCTGCTTTCATGCTCCCAAGGCCAGTAATTTCTGCTTTTCTTCCTTGGTAAAGGAAGGGGAAGGGAGACCTGGGGAGAAAAAGAGGGAACCAAGACCAACAATTTTTCAGAAGGTTCTGATTCTGCCATCCCAGCGCTTTTTGCTTCCTCATCTGCAAAGTGATTGCCCCTTTCTTTAGAAGACTATCCGGTTTGATCGCTACCCACATGTATTATTGCTATGGCCTCAGGTATTATCATGTTTTAATTTCTGAGAGACTTCCCTTCTGTTTATGCTCTGGCATAAATTATTCTACTATGAATATTAGCCAATTAGGACAAGGCTGAAGCTAGATACCAACTAATATCCCCACAAACTAGAGGGTCTTTTACTTAAGCAAGAATTTCTATACTGAATCTTAAGCTTAATAGCATTAATCTCTTATTAACTTTAGATGTTCCAGACTCAACTGTTTAATAGATTAACTATTACATTATGATTATTGAAGCTTGTCACCAAGAATGGGGGCAAAATTATAATATGGGAACTATAATTCCCTAATTTCAGGGTGTTGAGTCCAGGCAGGATGCATATAAATCTCATTAAGCCATGCTTGAAGTCTACTAGGTGTTTGAGGTTAATATGAATCAGGAGAATCTTACCTCAGCTCATGCAGAATAGTTGCTCTCCTGACCTCCTTGTACTTCATACCTGAGTCTTCTGGAACCATGGGTCGGTGGCTCTGGTGGCTAGGATAGCTTTTCTTAATATTCATACCTGGAGCTGGACTCAGAGAAATGGCCAATTAATAGTCCCATCAAAAACTTAGGTAATAATCTCCAATAATCAACCCAAAACATGATTATAATCTCACATTGGTTGAGGCACATCCTTAAAACGAGTCTTAAATAACCTGTTTTCATCTTTATATTTATTCCTATTCATGAAGGAAGCAAATCTTGCTCTAACAGGTTTATATTTACTTTCCAAAATTTCTCTTTACCCTTTTATGACTATGCTCAATCTGAACTTTCACTGAGACCCCTTTCCTTTCAACTAAAAATATTTCTGATTTAATCTCAACAATTAATTCAGTCAGTTAATACCCAGTTGCTCTTTCATCACTTTGAAATGCCCAATGACTCTATTCTACACAAATACATCTTACTAGTGTCACTTAAAAATCTCAGCCTTAATTTATGGTATAACATTTCATCATTATATTTCCTTATCTTTATTTGACTTATTAATTAATATATATCTTCTTAAAATACTTCCTCACACTTAGTGTGTTTCAAGCAACTATCTAGAGACAGAAGAGTCTGGAGGACTCTCCTCTTTTCTTTTCAAATCTTTTTTTATCCATCTTATCCATTCTATTAACATCAATATTATATATATTATGTTTTGTACTGGACTCTGCAAAGAGGGTGGAGTGTTTGCAGAGGTCCATGATCCAGTCTTACAAACTGATGAATTATATATCTAATTATTCTCATAACTTTCAGAAACAATATCCTCAAGATAGCAACATTTCAAACATTTCCCTTAATTTTGCTTTTCACCAGAAGTCTTTTGCCCTGACAGGGGATAGAATCTCCTTTCCTTGAAAATTTCTTGAAAGATGCTTTCTGAGTTCTGTTTTTGATCATGGCTTTCTGGTAGTCCAGTAATTTTTAAGTTGTCTTT
>CM053585.1:378682529-378697550 GCA_028646515.1 Pseudochirops corinnae
GGAGGGGAGAAAATCTGAAACCCAAGTGATTGTGGAACTGAATCTTGTAAATTAAAAGTAAATGAGTAAATAAAAAATAAATTAAAAAAAAAAAAGCCTCCCATGATCCCTCCATCTCCACTTGCCGTGATCCTCAACTCTCATGTCCTTCCCAGCTCAATCCTCTTCCTTTCCTCTCACTCTCACTCTCTTCAGAATTCTCTAGTCAAGCTTATACAATCGAAGTTATCAATGATGTCTTAATTATCACACCTAAGGACTTTTTTTCTCAATCCTCACTCCTCTCAAGCCCTCTGCAGCCTCTGACACAGCAGATCCTTCTCTTCTTCTGGATACTCTCATATCACTCATACTTTCCATGACCTTGCTCCCTCCTGGTTCTCCTCCTGCCTGTCTTGGCTTTTAAAGCCCTTGATCATCTTCCCTCTTCCTGTTTCTCCACTGCTCTTACACCTTTCTCCCCTCGATGGACTGGGTGGTCCTGTGACACACTGGCCTCCATCCCCTACCTCTGAACGTCTCACTGACTGTCTCTCACATCTAGAACATTCTCCTTCCTTGTTTCAGCCTCCTGGCTTTCCTTTCCCAGTCCTCCTTAGTGCCCTTTCCCCTTGAAACTGGCACTGACTTATCCTCAAACATAGTTATTTCCATGTTGTCTCCTATCAGACTGGGAGTTCCTTGAGGGCAGGGAAGGTTTTTTCCTTCCCTTTGTATTTCCAAAGCTTAGCTCCAGTGCCTGGTACAGGGGAGGTGCTTCAGAAAACCTTCCTGACCAACCCCCCCAAAGTTACCAATGATCTTATAACTGTCAAATTTGGGCAGTCTTTACTCAGTCGTCATCCTTCTTGACATCTATGTAGCATCTGACGTTGCTGATCAACTTATGCCACTGGATAAGTTCTCTTCTTGCCGTTTTCCTCTTTCCTGGTTTTCGTTTTCCTCATCTGACCCTTCTGTTCTTAGTCTTCGTTCCTGGTTCTTTATTTATCACCACTCTTCATCCTCCCTTGGTCACCTTAGCTTCCAAGGGTTCAATGATGTCTTCTGCCATGAGAATACCTGCTCCAACAGCTGCACTGATACGCGGAGTCTGCTCATATGGGGGCCCTTGTTAATGGGGGTGCCCATAGAAAACCCCAATGGGAGCAGTCTGAGGAAGGCGATGGGGGACAGACTGATGAATCCATCACCACCAGCACTGGGGCAAACCAGTCACTCCACTACCATTCCTTCTTGGAGAACTGTCCACTCAGCAATGCAGTGACCTGGCAGGGTCACGTAGCCAGGGCAGACCAGAACCCTGGCAAGGGTCCTGATTCCAAGATCGGTGCCACAGTGCACAGAGGGGAGTGCACTTATGAAAAAGGAACTCAGATCTGGCCTCGAAGAATTACAAGCTGTGTGAGCCTGGGTGAGTCACTTAACCTTGGCTTCCTCATCTGTAAAATGGGGATTATGATAAAAGAGCATCTACCACACAGGACTGAGCACAGTGCCTGACATGTAATAGGAGCTCTATAGATGCAGCCTTATATCCTTCTCCCCAGCTAAGCCATGTTGATTTAATGTAGCTCAATGTGCTTCTGGGAGAAGAAGATACCAACTTCACAGTAACAAATGAATATAACACAGTTAACTCAAAGTGATGTCAGAGCCACAAGAAAGCACACTGAGGGTTTGAAAGCTTCTATGTGACATTTTCCATTTGACTGTAACATATTCCAACATCTGAATGTGCCAGGAGGGGGGGAGGGGGGCAGTCTTTGAGGACAGCCACTGTCCCCAGTGCTATCTATCCCACAGAAACTCACAGATTTCGAAGACAAAGTAGTCCTAGAGGAAGGCTGTTGAGGGAGAAATCAACCTCTCTCTATAACTAAGAAGCAGAAAGAATAAAATGCAGAAATGATTTAAAATTCTCAACTTGGTCAACAGACTTGCTTGTTTACTTTACCAAACCTTATTCTAGTGCATCTAAAAATAAGATTTTATTTTCTCTACCTACCCTGTGTTATTTAGCCACTAATAAATAGAAATGGTTGTTTCACTGTTAATGATAAGTATAAAAACAAGATAGTAGAAGGCATTAAAATGGAGGGCTGGATCACACATATATTGCTCCAATCCTGAATATCTGAGTGTTGTCCATATCTCTAATAACTAAATTCTGGCATTCAGTGTAGCTTACACAGGTACAGACTGAAGCAACACGTTTGGTTTTTTGGAGGGAATAAGGCAAGACAATTGGAATTAAATGACTTGCCCAAGGTCACACAGCTAGTTAAGTGTCAAGTGTCTGAGGTCGGATTTGAACTCAGGTCCTCCTGACTTCAGGGCTGGTGCTCTATTTACTGTGCCACCTAGCTGCCCTCCCCCCCTCTTAAACAAAGTCTCCACAGGGCTACACATAGATAAAATGTCATCTCACTCTCATGTCCATTTCTGATAAACACATGCCCAAGCATACTATTGCTTATTATTACAAGGAAATCTAATCATATGGAAATGCCACTAGTTCTAACTAGTTAGGTCTCTTCCCCCAAACGTCTGGTGTTGTGCAAACTAAAAGAACCCAGAAGACACACTAGGCTCTAGACCACCCCCAGTGTTCTATGGCCCAACCAATGCCTCCAAGGTATCAGAACTCATCTAACACAGAGGTGGCAATTGCTACCGATTTTCAGGAGCATGGTTCTTTGCTCCAGAAGAGACAGAGATAGCCATTTCTGTTAACTTTTAGGGACAAAGCAAACATCGAAGCCATAAAATTATGACTGCAAATATCCAACTCTATGGTGCTAGAGCTCACATCATTCTTTTAGAACTCTAATTTCCACATTTGGTTACCTGGGGTTCTTAATTTGAGGTCTGTGAATTTGGGTTTTTTTTTTAAGCATTTTGCTAATTTTCAAAATAACTGATTTCCTTCACAATGCAATTTTATTTGATTCATTCAGAAATGATTCCATGAAAAGGATCCAGAATGCATACAAAGTTAAGAAACTTCAGCCCTATGTCATGTGTACCCTAGAATACTTTGGGTCAAACTTTCAACTACGACAAGTGGTATATTTGGGGGAAAAAGTTGTTCCCTATGCAAAACATTTACACATAACTTCCTTATGTCAGGGTTCTTTATTCTGCATACAGTTCAATTGCCTTGGAGAAGAAATAAAGAACTGACTATATTTCTAAGTACCACGGCCAACCTTTCAAATTTCAGAGAGAGGATTCCAAAACGTTTCCTAAGGATACACTAGTCTCCGATTAAGAAACAGAAAATTCTCAGGGTCTTCATCTCTCAAGAAGCCATCACTTCTAACCATACAAATTTAAAAACACCAAAATATACTTTACATGTCTTTCTTCCATCATTTCCAAAACATTGTTCTTTAGCCTCTTAATGAAGGTCTTCCACAAGAATCTGCCCTTGGGCCTCTTGCCAACCTCCCTCCTGGCAATCAGGCCCTTACATAAAGCGGGCACTTAATAACTGTCCTTTGACTTAACTGTTCTCTTGAATGCTGCCCTCTCACCTTCATCTGCCCAAAGTGCATCCACCCTAGGCTTCAAGTCAATTTAACACAGCAAACATTTATACAATATAAGGTATAGATAAAGCCTTCTGCTAGAAACTGGCAACAAAAGCAAAGTCCAAAATGCAAGAGTCCCTGCCCTTGATGAGCTTTGCATTTCCTGGGAGGCACAACATGTATACCAGTAAATGAATGTTAAGTACAGAAAAAGTAACAGAAAATGATTTCATGATGGAGAGAATTGTACCAACTGGGGGCAGAATGAAAGTCCTTGTGTAGGAGGTGGCAGGTGATCTGTGCTTTTAAGGAAGACAGAGTAAACAGAGGAAGAAGGAATGCACCATGTACAGCTAGAAGACCAGGCTGACTAGAATAGAGAGCATAGGGTTTAAAATGAAAGCAGACAAGAAAAGTGGATGGAAACCAGATTGGGGGAGTCTTTAAATGCTAGGTGGAGGATTTTGTATTTTATCAACAGCAAGCTACTGAAAACTGCTGAGCAGAGAAGTGTTACGGTTAAAGCTGTCTTTTAAAATATTAATTTGGAAGTTGTACCAAGGAGGGATGGATCAGCGCCATTCCTCAATTGATGAGCATCCCTCAATTTTCAATTCTTTAGCACCACAAAAAAAGTTGCTATCAATATTTTTGTACCTTTTTCTTTGATCTCTTTGGGATACAGATCGAGTAGAGGTATTGCTGGGTCAAAGGGTATGCACAGTTTTATAGCACTTTGGGCAGAGTTCCAAAATGCTCTACAGAATAGTTAGATAAGTTCACAACTCCACCAACAGGGCATCAGTGTCCCTATTTTCCCATATCCCCTCTAACATCAGCCATTTTCCTTTTCTGTCATATTAGCCAGTTTAACAGGTATGAGGTGGTGTCTCAGAGTTGTTTTAATTTGTACTTCTCTAGTCAATAGTGATTTAAAGCATTTTTTCACATGACTAGAGATAGCTTTGATTTCTTCATCTGAACTGACTGTTCATATGCTTTGATCATTTATCAATTGGAGAATGACTTATATTTTTATAAATTTGACTCCATTCCTTATATATCTGAGAAATGAGGCCTTTATCAGAGAAACTTGCTGTAATTTTTCCCCCCAGTTTCCTGCTTTCCTTCTAATACTGGCAGCATTGGTTTTGTTTATGCAAGAACTTTCATATTTAAGGTAACTAAAATTATCCATTTTATATCACATGATCCTCTCTACCTCTTGTTTAGTCATAAATTCTTCTCTTATTCATATATGAGAAGCAAAATTTTTCATGCTCCCTTAATCTGCTTGTGGTATCACTCTTTATGTCTAAATCATGTACCCATTTTGACTTTAACTTCGTATATGATAAGAGATACTGGTCTATACCTAGCTTCTTACAAAGTGCTTTCCAGTTTTTCTAGCAATTTTTGTCACATAGTGAGTTCTTGTTCCAAAAGCTTGAATCTTTGAGTTTATCAAACACTAGATTACTATGGTAATTTACTACTTTGTACCTAATCTATTCCTCTGAGCTACCACTCTACATCTTAGCCAGTATCACACTGTTCTCACTATTATCACTTTGTAATAATTTGAAACTTGGTGTTCCTATCCAACCAGCTCTGGTCACAGTAAATATTCTTTTTCAACAACCCAAAAGGCAACTCTACACATGGACATCACCAGATAGTCAATATTCAGACTGACTGTATTTTATGCAGCCAAAGATGGAGAAGTCAGTTAAAATAAGACCTGGAGCTGACTGTGGCTCAGATAATGAGCTTCTTATTACAAAATGCAGACTTAAATTGAAGAAAGCAGGGAAAATCATCATGCCATATAGGTATGACTTAAATAACATCCATTATGAATAAAAAGCGGAGGTGATGTATAGATTCAAGGGATTAGATTTGGTAGACAGAGTGCCTGAAGAACTGTGGACAGAAACCTGCAATACCGTACAGGTGGCAGCAACAAAAGACATTCCAAAGATAAAGAAGAGCAAGAAAGCAAAATGGCTTTCTGATGAGACTTTCCAAAAATCTGAAGGAAGAAGGAAAGAGAAGGGTGATGAGAAAGGGACAGATAAATCCAACTGAATTCAGAATTCCAGAGAACAGCAAGGACAGATAAGAGGTTTTCTTATATCAGCAATGCAAAGAAATAGAAGAAAACAACATAATAGGAAAGACAAGAAATCTCTTCAAGAAAATGGTAGGAACTTAACAGAAACAGCAGAGATTAAGAAGAGATGACAAGAAAACACAAAAGAATTATACAAGAAAGATCTTAACATCACTTATAACCATGATAGTATAGTTACTGATCTAAAGCCAGACATCCTGGAGAATGAAGTCAAGTGGGACTTACAATCATAGCTAACAATAAGGCTAGTGCAGATGATGGAATTCTATCTGGTCTGTTTAAAATCCTAAAAGATGATGTTTTTAAAGCGCTGCCCTCAATGTGCCAAGTAAATATGGAAAAATCAACAGTGACCAGTGAAAAGATCAGTTTATGTCCCAGTCCTAAAGAAGAGCAATGCCAAAGAATGTCCAAATTACTGAACAACTGTGCTCACTTCACATGCCAGCAAGATTATGTTTAAGATTCTGGAAGCTAGGCTCCAGCAACATCTGAACCAAAAAATACCAGAAGAGCAGGCTGGTTTCCGAAGAGGCAGAGGAACTAGAGACCAAATTGCCAACATTTGCAGGATTATGGCGAAAGCAAGGGAGTTCCAAAAAACACCTACTTCTGTTTCACTGACTACACTAAAGCCTTTAACTGTGTGGATCACAACAAACTGTGGCAAGGCCTCAAAGAAATAGGAGTAAAGATCATCTTACTTGTCTCCGGAGGAATCTGTATACAGGCCAAGAAGCAAAAGTTAGAACCAAACATGGAATAACTGATTGGCTTAAGACTGGAAATGGAATATGACAAGGCTGTACATTGTTACCTTATTTATTTAACTTACATGTAGAATACATCATGTGAAATGCCAGGCTGAACAAAATAAAAGTCAGAATTAAGAATGCTGGAAGAAATATCAACAATCTCAGTTATGCATACAATACCACTCTGGTGGCAAAAAGTGAAGAAGAATTAAGAATCCTCTTGATAAAGGTAAAAGAAAAGAGCGTAAAAGCTGGCTTGGAGCTTAAAAACTAAGATCATGGCAACTGGTCCCATCATTTGCTAGCAAATAAAGGGAGAAGAAACAGAAGCAGGGTCAGATTTTATACTCTTGGGCTCAAAGATCACTGCAGATGGCAGCTGAGGTCATGAAATTAAAAGACAATGGTTCCTTGGAAGGAAAGCTTTGGCAAATCTGAACAGCATACTGGGAAGATAAGCAATTCAACATACGTTGTACATGTGTAGTTACGCAAAACATTTCCATAGTCGTTACACTGTGAAAGACTAACTATATTTCCCTCCATCCTATCCTGCCCATCACTTATTCTGTTTTCATCACCTTGATGACAAAGGTCCACGTATAGTCAAAGCTATGGTTTTCCAGTAGCAATGTACAGCTGTGAGCCAGACTGTAAAGAAAGCTGGGCACCACAGAAACGACACTTTCTGACTGTGGTGCTGGAGAAGACTTTTTAGAGTCCCTTGGACAAAGAGGAGATTAAATAAGTCAATACTTAAAGAGCCTGGGGTGTTATGGTTCCTGGAGTCACAAAGAGTGGGACACAACTGAACCACAAAAACAACACTACTACCCAGGGTTCCTAAGGCTATCAATTTTATCTTTGCAATGTCTCTCACACTTCTAGCCCTTCTCTCTTCTGACACTGCTATCACTCAGATACAAGCTGTCAGCGCCTCACACCTTTACTATTTCAGTGTTGCTGTTTGTTGTCTAGGGGGTCTCCCTGTCACAATTCCCTCCCCACTCCAGTCCATCCTCCATTCAGCTGTCAAAGTGACCAAAGTGTAGGTCCCCCATTCAGCAAACTCCAGTGGCTCCCTATTATCTACAAGACCCAATATAAAATCATCATTTTATTAAGTCCATCCTCTCCTGAGCTTTCTGACCTTTCTGCTTCTTCTATCTTAACTTCCCTCCACACACTCTGTGACCCAGTGACACAGGACTCCTTGCTGTTCCTGACCAAAGCCCTCCACCTCTCAATTCTTAAAGGTTTTCACTGGCTGTCCTCCATGCCTGGGATTCTCTTCTTCCCCATCTCTGCTTCCTTTCAGTCTCAGCTAAAGTCTCACCTTCTGTAAGAAGTTTGTCCCAATAACATACACACTCAATTGGGTACCTTACCCTACAGGAAAGCAGAGGAGAAGGGGATAAGAGGGGGGATAATAGAAGGGAGGGCAGATTGGAGGAGAGGGTAGTTAGAAGCAAACACTTTTGAAAAGGGACAGGGTCAAAGTAGAAAACAGAATAAGTGATGGGCAGGATAGGATGGAAGGAAAAATAGTTAGTCTTTCACAATATAACTACTATGGAAATGTTTTGTGTAACTACACATGTACAACCTATATTGAATTGCTTATCTTCCCAGTGGGGGTGGGTGAGGAGGGAAAAAGGGAAAGAATCTGGAAATCAAAGATTTAAAAACAAATGTTAAAAAAAATTGGTTTTTACATGCAATTGGGAAATAAGATATATAGGCACTGGGGTACAGAAATCCATTTTGCCCTACTAGAAAGTCAGGGGGAGAATGGGGAAGGATATAAGAGAGAGCAGATTAGGGGAAGGGGTATTCAGTAGACTCGCTATCTTGGGGTGAGGGTAGGGGAAAGATGGGGAGAAAATTTCTAACTCAAAATCTTGTGGAAATGAATGTTGAAAACTAAAAATAAAAATTAATTTTTTTAAAGTCTGTCCCACTCTTCTTTATTCTTAGTGCATGCCCTCTGTGACTGCACTATATTTATCTTCTATCTATCTTGCTTGTACAGAGTTGTTTATGTGTTGTTTCCCCCACTGGACTTGCAAGCACAGAGAACCTAGACTCTCTTTTGCCTTTTTTCCATATTCCCAGCACACAGAAAAATGACTGGAATGCAGCAGGTACTTAATAAACGCTAGGTTCCTTACTGATTCTATGCATGTGGCTCCTTGTAAAAACCGTGAAATATTATGAAATGATGTGAAAACTTTTACTAAGGGTACACTGAGTGTGGAGTCATAGGGCCTGTGTTCAAATCCCAGCTCTCCTACTTCATAGATGACTAGCCTGAAGCAAATCCTTTTACTCATCAGTTTCCTCATCTGTGAAATAAGGAGCTTAGACTAGGTCAAGTCAAACTCAAAGTCCTCAGGATCCAAAAATACCCAAATGCCTTCTAACTCTACATGTGTCCTGGGAACACGAAGGTCCCTTATGTCTCTAAATCCTATAAGAGTAGATAAGATCACAAAAGATAAAAACAGGCCAATTTTAATTACATAAAACTGAAGAGTTTTCATGCAAACCGTATCTGGTCAGTGAAACAAAAGCAATGATGTACCTAGAATCAAGAGGAAAATTGTTGATTGGGGAAAAAAATCTTTGCACCAAATATCTCTGAAAAAGGTCTGTTATCTAAGATATACAGAGAACTGACACAAATATATAGGACCAAAAGTCATTTCCCAATGGATGACTGGTCAAGGAATGAATAGTTCTTAAAAGAAATAAAAACTATTAACATCTATGTGAAAGACTGCTCCAAATCAACAACAGCAGAAGTACAAAGTAAAACAACTTCTAAGTTTACACCTCACACCTAGCAAATTGACAAAGAGACGAGAATAACTGATGTGACAGGAGCTACAGGAATGGACATTGCGAAGTGACCCAACAGTTCTGGAAAACAACGTGTGATTATGCAAAGTAAGTCCCTAAGTGCCCATACCCTCTGATCTCTACATCTCATCAGGAATATACCCCAAGGAAGTCAAAGGCAGAATAAAAAGCTCCACATATAACAAAACACAGCAACACTTTTGTGGTTATTAAACAAAGAGAAATGACAAAGATGAGAAAGGAAAACAGATAAGCAGGACAGGACTAGAGCTATCATATTAAGTTTAACATATGCTTTTAAAAAATGAAGCTGTAGGTAACAGATTCAATGTCATATGCAATCTTTTTTCTGTTTCTTTGCATAAGGAAATTTTCACCTTTGAAAACAAAAAAATTTTAAAAATAAAGTGGATGCTAATTGATTGAGAAATGACCAAACACACTGGGGTACATGGATCTAATGGCATATTATTACACTGTTAAGAAGGAGGAAGAATTCTGAAAAGAATGGTAAGATTTAGATGAATGGACACAAAGTGAAGTAAACAGAACCAAGAAAGCAATCTATACTATGACTGCAACAAAGTAATAAAAGAACAATAAAGTGCACTTGAATGCTATGGGATTATAATGTCTAAATTTGGTACCAGAAAAAAGAAAATGCAGCTCCCTCTTTTAATTAGAGAGGTATGTAATACTGTATAAGCTACCACACAGAGCAGATGAACTACTGTTTTTCTTTCATCTTTGTTCCAAGTGAAGGCTCATTGCAGAGTGGGGATACATCTGAAATGGTTTTGATGTTAAAAACAAAAGGAGCCAATAAAACAACTTTTAAAAAAAATTTAAGGAAAAAACAAACCCTATAAACTCTAAGACCAAAGTACTTCATCTAGGAACCTCAGATGACTAGGGGCTCCACAGGCAAGATTTCAAGAGGTTAGTGAACTTGGATGAGGAGAGGGCAGAAGAAAAAAAAATACACACACACACACACACAAATATATATGTGTGTATGTATATATATTTTCCATTAGCCTCTGAGGTTATGCATAATACATATAGATATTATATATATAATGTATATATATAAAATTTTCATTAACCTCTAACTGAAATTTAGCATTTCCTCTGATTATGAGGTTTTTTAAAATCCTTATTCTGAGAAGGGGTTCATATGTGTCATCATACAGCCAAGGGGGTTCGTCACACAAAAAAAGGTTAAGAACTTCTGCTATAAGCTAAAGTCCCTTTTGTCTCTATGTCCTATGAGCCCACAGGGGTCAGCCGCAGTCCTGACACCTTTAAATTCTATGCTCCTAGGATCTTCACAGTCCTTCTCATCTCTATAGTCTATATACTCCTATGATTTTTAAATCCTTTCCATCTCTAAGGTCACTACCACCTCCAAATCTGTATTTCTGTGACATGAAAGTTTGACTGAACAAACTCCACCAAAAGGCAACCGAACTATCTTTCTACTCACCATTCTTTCGTTCACTGAGTGGAGGCAGGTTGGGATTCCGGCCAGGATGGAGGCTCAGGGTCAGCTCAGGCTGCAGGGTAAGTTCCTGAAGCTCATTGGCAACAGCTTCACTCTGGGGGCTTGGTGCCGCAGCCAGAGCCACCAGCACTGGCTCATCATCATTGTCGCCGGCCCCTCCTCCGTCCAGCCCATTTACAGCAACGACGGAAGGGGGCAGGCACACCACACTGGAGAAATCCACTTTGGCTTTTGTGGTGGCAACCTGGAAACCAAATGAAAAACAAAGTTCAGATATCCAATGCTACCCAGAACATCAGCTTAATACTCTGGGGTTCTTAATTGATTGATGAATCTCATATCAGGAAGATCTGAAAAATACAGAAGACTGAAAAGGAAAACAACAGGTAAGAACAAACGGGAGTCAGGCACCTCATTAACCTTAAGCACCAGTTGGTTGCTGGTTGGCCAATCAGGTCTGGAAATGGCTCTCAATTATTAAATAATAATTATTTTAAATTCTACTGATTTGTAAATTTTTAACAATTTAACTTGGATTGAAATGAAATTTACTATGGTGTCTGTGGAGATAGAGTTTACCAAGCTAGTATTTGTCTTAAGTGGTGTTAACCTGTTGAAAGAACATCTTAAAAAAATAACTGTGGATAAACATTTGTCACTCATTACATATGCAGGGGAGGGCAGACTGGTGTGTATGTATATATATGTAAATATTTGGAGAATCTGAATTCAAACCTCTCCCTGCCATTTCTTCCCACTATAACCTTGAGCACATCACTGAAACCACAGTCTCATCTATTAAAATAATGAGGCTGAACCACATGACCGGTTTGGTAAGACCTCTACTTAGAAATAAATTGTTACTAGTTATAGTAAAAATAAATTATTACTAGTTAGTTCAAGTAGTGGTAGTTAGTTCAAGTAGTAGCTCAAGTACTTTTGAGAGCAAGAAGGCTCTCTCCCGTCCCCACCTTCCCTCAGTTCCGCCCTACACAACTCTGAGCACCAGGCTGGAAGAATGGATAGCCTCATTTTTGGTATTCCCTCTCCCCTTCTCTCAAGTCTCTAGGCTGCCCAGACCCCATCAGGGAAGCCCAAAAGGAACAGACACAAGAGTGTTCCTACTACTTGGCTAAGCTGGTAATTAAGAACTGCAAACCTTTGTCACTGGCATCCAGGCCTTTCCATCTGTCCATTGGCTGGTTCCTTTAGTAAATGTTGTCTTCTCCAATTAGAGTGTGAGCTACTTGAGGGCAGAAATTGTGTCGTAATTTTTTCTAATTTTATTCCCAATGGCTGGCAGAAAGTAACACAATGTTTTTCATCCATTCATTCAAAAATATTCTGCAACTCACTTTTCATATTAATTTTATTAAATAAATACTTGAGTGCAAAGCACTATACTAGGTATTAAAAGAGATACAAAGATGAGTAAAATGAGTAAAACATACTTAAAGAGTTTATAATCTAGTAAAGCAGATCCCATTATAAATGACAGAATAAATAAGGGGTTATCTGCAAAGTAAAAATGCAATGGGGGCTTGAGGGACTGGAGGACTCTAAGAGCTAACAGACAGGATTTTGAGAAGTGAAGATTTAAGGAAGATAGGGATAGGAAGAAAATTCCACAAAGATGGAACGGTATCAGTAGAAAAGAAGGCTGAGGGGGCAGAAACAAGAGAGGGGAGTAGCAGAAAGCAATAAAGCTGAGCCTCTTTCCACAGCTCTTCCAAACAGGTCTATTAAACGTACCAAACCAAGTCCTAAGTGGGAAATACAGAAAGTTACAGGGAGTCTTCCATCTGGTCCAGGCCAACACAGGGAGATAGACAGACAGAAGTTGGCTGACACCAGGGCCTAGGATACTAGGGCAGGAGCATGGGCTGGCATCCAAGAGGAGGTCTCAGACCTCAGTGGGGACCAAGGCACCACAGTGGATAGACTATTGGATTAGGAGGCCCTGGGTGGGATACTGAGAAAGGAGGTCAGAAAGAAGCAGTAGTGGTACACCTCAGACCACAAGAGCAGAGAAGGATCTCAGTTGCAGGCCTAGTTCAGTCTACAGAGGCATAACCAAAGGGGAGCCTGCAGTTTTGACCCCTGGATCAGTAGAACTTCCCAGATGACTGATAGCATCAGAAACTAGCAGCAATCTATGGTTGCTCTGATAAAAATCCAGGTCAGAAACTTGGAGAGCTAGGACAAGAAGGGCAGCAATTAGATTCTACCTGGGATCAGTGAGCACTAAAAGCTTTCTAGTCCCAAACCTGGGCTATCTCTGAGATCCTAGAACAACACAACCTTCAGCAGCTCAAGGAAGCAGCAAAAGAACAAGTCTATGTCTTACCTCCAGAAGTGTGTAGAGTCCAGGCCTAACATCAAATCTGAAATCAGGAAGTAGGCTGGAAGAATGGACAATGAAACCCACTATAACGAACCATTATGATGGCAAGGACCATCAAAAACACAAACACAAAAGAAAAGAATGACTCCTAGATATCTACAACCAAAATTTCAAAGAAAAACAGGTTAGTCACAAACTCAACCAGAATTCTTGAAAGAGAGGAAACAAGAGTTTTTTAAAAGTAGAGTTTTATAATATTTTATAAGTAAAATGAGAGCACTTGAGGAAGAAATTGGAAAAGAAATGATAGCTATCAAAGAAAGAATTAGAAAAGAAATTAACAGCTTAGCACAAGAGATACAAAACCTTATCCAACCAAGGAAATCAATAATTTCACACAACAACAAGAAATATTAAAACAAAATCAAAAGGCTGGGGAAAAGAACAGAAGAAAATATAAGATACCTCATAATAAAAATAACTGATCTGGAAAACAAATCAAGGAGAAAAAAAGAATGCAATGACCAAAAAAAGGGCCTAGGTGTCATTTCAAGGAATCTTCAAAGAAAAGTGCCTAGTTCTCTTAGAGGATAAAGTGGAAAGAGAAAGACGAGTCATCATCTGAAAGTAACTTCAAAATGAAAACTCCCAGGAACCTTACTGCCAAAATCCAATGCATCCAGGTCAAAGAAAAACTACTGCAAGCAGCCAGAAGGAAAGAATTCAAGTATCTATGAGTCACAGTCAGAATCACACAATTTAGTAACCACTGCTCCAAAGGAATGGAGAGTTTGGAAGACAGTATTCTGGAAGGCAAAGGATATAGATTTACAGTCAAGGGTAACTTACCCAGCTAAGCTGAGTATATTCATACAGTGAGGAAAATGAATCTTTTACAAAATAAAATACTTCCAAGGGTTCCTAATGAAAAGAGTAGAGATAAACAGAAATTTTGAAGTCCAAACAGAGAAGTCATGAGAGAGATAAAAAGGTCATCACTTAAAAGACCGATCATAAGAGACTAACCAAGGAAAAACTATTTACACATATGGGGAGATGATACATGTATCCCCTCTGAATTGTATCATCATCAGGAGCCAGAGTCTTATTAGACAGAAGGCCTAGGAGTGTTACAGAAATCCCTACAAACACAGAGGATTGGAGGAATTAGGTGATATTTGAACTTTACTTTTCTCTGAACTAGTTAAAGGAGGGAAGAGTAAGTCTAAGCACAGAACTGGCTGCAGAAAGACATTTCACTCAACAGGGAAACAGGTGAGAAAGGGATGAAGACGAAGAGATTATCAAAGGACAGAAAGAATGAGAACCTGTGACTGGACTCCTGGAGAGGGAAAGAGAAGGGAAACAAACGAGCAACAGGAGACTTCATCAAACGTAGACTACTGGTGCTGAGCACATGCCTTTTCTCTCACCAACCTCTCTCCTTTGTAAAGAGGGAAAAAGCAAACTCTGATCAAGGTAGTGATTAATATTATAATAAAAAACACTACCCATTTCCTGCCTGAGAGGTGACAGACTCAGGGTGCAGACTGAGATGTGGGAATTTTGGACAGAGCTGATGTGGGAATTTGTTTTGCTTGACTATGCAAATTTATTGCAAGGATTTTATTTTACTTTTTTTTTTTCAATGGGAGAAGGGAGAGGGAAAGAAGGTGGATTTTCTGTTCATTAAAAAAATAAAATTAAGCTTTAAAAAAGAGGGTACATATTTCTTACAAGGGTTTGGTTCTCTTTTTTTTCAATAGGGGCTGCAAAAGGGGAGAGAAAATACTGTAAATGCTTATTAACTGGAGGGTAGGGGGAGGGGAGAGGGAAAACCTAGAGGAAAGTAAAAGTATCCAGGAAGAGAGGATAGTCAACAGTGC
>CM053585.1:378698050-378728515 GCA_028646515.1 Pseudochirops corinnae
GAAGCTTTTGGTGTGGGAATTCTGACTGTGTTGTCTTCCTCCCTTTCCCTGCTTTGTTCTTTCTTTTCCCTGAAGAAGGAATCTAGAGTTTGGTTGCTATTCTTACTTTGCTTCCTATGCTTATTCATGGTTGCCATTCAATGGTGTTTTTTTTTGTTTTTGTTTTTAGTTCTGTGGAACTCTGCTTTCAGAGGGAACAGCTCTGTCCCAAATCACTGGGATTTTCCTAGCTGCTGGGGCTTTTAGGAGGCTGCTGGGGTCCCTCCCCAGCTTCAGCTCACTGGAAAAAAAAAACCCAGGACCACCACCCAAGACCATGATCTGGATCCAGGCCGCTCAAGGCCAGAGCACTTGGCCTCTGAACAACTGCTTGGCCCCCCTGCTGTCTGCAGGCCAGGAGCTCTGAAGCAGCAATATGGAGGCAGGTGCAGAACCTCCCCTTCCCGCTTTTTTGCCCTGGAGGCAGCTTGGCCAGACCGCTTTTCTTCCCTGGTTTTTAGCCAAGTTCCACTAACTTGAGTCCTTTTTTCTTATGGCTGGATAATTCTGGATACTTCCACAGCTGCCGTAGATCCGCTCTCTTGAAGCTCCAGCCTTGGCGGGACTCAACTTGTTCAGCCGCCCCTAGGGCAAAGCCTCCATTTCAGGCTGGGGTGATTTCGGCTTTCAGAGCTGAAATGGTCGCTTTGAGCTGAGCTGCCTTCAGCAGGAGATATATCTGTGTCCGTTTTAGAGCCCTAGAATTTGTTTAGAGTCATATTTTTTTGGTATTTGATGTGGCTGTGTTGGAGCTGCGACTTCTTGCTGCTCCTATGCTGCCATCTTGGCTCCACCCTCCCTGGCTCCAATTTCTTACGCTGAACCCAGCCTTGCATTTTCAGACCACTACAGGACATCTCTAATTAACCCAGGTTTCCTAGCATTTAATGGCTGAACTTTCACTTCATCTCGCAAAGATCACGCCTCCAAGCTCCTTCCACGCCATCTTTATTCTCTCTCTCTTCACTCTTTGCCCTCTGTACTCTGGCCACCATGCCCTTCTCTTTCTCACCACAACTCTGAACCCAGCCTTGAGTACTGGGCTTATAGATTAGTTTTTATCTTGCCTGAAATGACACTTCCACACTACTTCTCTGGCCATCTCCCTACACTGAGAACCTTTCCAGCGCCCCTCTATGCATTGTCTTCCCCCATCTGAATGTAAGTTCCTTAAGAGCAGGGACTGCCTTACTTTCTTGTTTATATCACCAGCACTTAGCATAGACACATAATAAGAGTTAAATAAATGCTCACCCCATCCCACAATCACTTCAAGCTTAACATCTAAATTCATCAACACCCAAAACTAGTCCTTTCTCCCAACTTGCCTGTGTCACTTACTGTCATAACCAATTTCCAGCTCCTTTCAGGGTCAAAATACTAAAATTATCTTTGGCTCCTTCTTCCCTCTCCTTCAGCCCTATACTAAGTTACCAAGTCCTAACAATTCTGCCTTTGAAATGCCTTTTGAATAAGTCTCTTCTCCATTCCCACGTCCACCACCTTGGGGCAGGTTTTCACAACCCCCTATCTAGGCTCCCAGGATATGTTCCTAGCTCTCTTTCAGCCTTAAGCATTCAAGCTCTTTCCATCATCCTGCTCATTAATTCAAGACCAATGTTTGATCATTTAACCATCATTTCTTAAGCATCTACTACGTAAAAGGCATGAAAACCTAGTATCTGTCAAGTCACCACTTTACTCCTTCACGTCTGTGCCTAATTTGCCATGGCTCCACTCACCACCCAAGCCAGTTCTCTCACTTCGATCATTGTAATAACCTCTTCCTTGGACTCTTTCCCTCTGCATGTACCCTTCTACACAAAAACAACCTCAAATGGCAGCTAAACTTAAATGCAATGACCAGTTGGGGTCCCAGAGAATGTACCTCCTTTTAGTAGAGAGGTAGGAGACTAAGGATCCAGAATGCTGAACACACTATCAGACACAGTCATGTTAGTGATGGATAATTTTGCATAACTTTTATTAAAGGGGAGATTAGTATATCAGGAAATGATCATGGAGCAAATAGCAAAAGACACAAATAAAACTTTTTTTAAAGCTCTGTGGAATTTTGAGGACTGCAAACGCAATGTGAGTAGAAAGCGAACATTTTTGTTGTTTTTCCTTCGTTCTCAAAGAGGACTATGCCACTGTGGAGGTGATGCCATGACTTGCAAGTGAACCAGATTTAAGTGAGGGAGGGCTGTGCAGTCACCAGCCTCACTTTCTCCTCAGGAACCAATGTGACCCTAGATTGAATTAAGGAAAGAATCAGGGCCAGCACTGGGAAGGTGAGCGTGCTCTGATCAGACCACACATCTCTAGTCTTGTGCCCTGTCAGGGAGGACACTGAGAAGCCACATGCAGAAGAGAGTGATCGGGATAGTGAGGAGCCTCAAGACCATGCCTGTGGAAGGACTGACTGAAGGAATTACACATGTTTAAACTGGAGAAAACTCAGGGTAACATGATAGGTTTCTTCAAGTCCTTGAAGGGCTGTCATGTGCAACAGTCACTATAAGTCTTGCTGCCCATCGCTTCAAAGGGCAGACCCAGGGGCACACAGGGTATTTCAGAGAAGTAGACTGACGCTTTATGGAAAAGGAATCTCCTGAACAATGAGGACTTCCTACAGTAAAGTGGGCTGTCTGGTCCCCGGGTGAAGGGCCTGGGCTAGATGGCCTCGAAGGTCCCTTCCAACTCTTTATGAGTCCATGCCTGATGAGCAATGATATTTTCCAGGAGGCTGCAGACCTCACGATAGGGACCTAACTGTATTTAAATCAATATTTCAATTCCAATGAGACATGAGGAATTTGGACACAGCAAAATGAAGAGGAAGAAAGGGAATACAAATAGAGAAGATAGTCGTGGAAGTGCCTACTTTAAAAAAGACAACAACATTAGCTTCAGAGAGCAAGCTAAGAGAAATGGCTTCTTATTATAACTGAGATAGAGACTGGCAGGCCCTCCAGGTAGACATCAGCTACTACATGAGCGGATCTTTCCAACCTGTGGGTCAACAGTGAAAAACAGATATTTGCCATGCCTTTCCGAAACTGAAATAGAAACTTCAGGAGAGATTTCCCCATATAGTATTCACTTGGAAATAAGACCCTAATACTTGGAGTGTATGTTTGGATTGTTTACTTAAACTGTTTTAGGGTTTATTGAAAGTCTTACTTTTGAAATGCATGTTCTTTATTCAATCCGTTAGTCAAAGAAAATGAGGTTAGATGACCTGCAAAGTTCCCAGCTCAGCTGACTGAGATGGGGACTGGAGGCAAACAAGGGAGTTATCTTCCATATATCTCACCATGAACCCAGTGAAACATAAAAAGATAAATTTAGGTGACAATTACATACATTTCCCCCCTTCTCCTCCAGCTCTTACCCAATGTTCCTCTAATAATCAATGGTGCCCAAGACCAATCTAAAGCAACGTGGGCATATTCTAAAAAATAGCTTGCTGGCCCACATCTTCCTCAAATGTACGCATTATGTTGTTTTGTTTTGTTTTTTTAAGTCAAAGTGTCTTCATCTTCTGTTCTTGCATGGCAAAGATTCTGTTTATTTAAACAGAGTACTTTAATGTCAAAAATAATTTCAAAGAATGATTTGCCAAGGAAAGTCCCCATGGATAATTTCAGAGATAATCAACCCTCAGGACAATCCAGAGTTGACTATAATGCCAGATTCTCCCATCATCCACAAAGATTCTATCACTTCCTAAGGCTATTTTCCCTAAAAGAAATGCTTTAAATTGCTCAACTCTTACCAGCTTACCTCCTGTTTCTTATCCATCTACAAAGTAGAATCATTCAACAAGAGTTCTCTTATACTCACCACGCAACTACAAAACTGAGTTTTCTTGTCCAGTTTTGAATTACTTTTCTCAGGTAAGACCTTTCTAAGCTTTCACTCAAAAGAATATCTGAATGCCTGAAAATTATCTTCTGGGAGTTCCCTCAAATACCGTTAGGGGAGAATAGAAACAGATTTCTCTTGCATTATTACAAAAACTTCCCCCAACATCTTTCAGTTTTGGCAGGCCCTGACAAAATCCCCTTTTCCTATACACCCTTACAGGGAGGGGAATTTGGGTCAAGAACACTGCCAACTTCTAGTTGCCTTAGGCAAATTTCCAAACTCAGATAAAGTCCAGGAGGTTAAACATTTCTCAATGACGCAGTATTCCTCAGAGAGGAATAAGGAAAAGGTCCAAAAACCTATTCTTCCCAAAGCAAAGAAAAGAAAAGAAAAGCCAATTCAAACCTTTCTCTTGTTCCAGAGAAATAAGTGAAGCTAAACCATATTATTTATCCCCTCAATATACTCTTTACAGGCCTAAAAAAAAGTTGGGAGGTGACAAGAGAGGTAGTTGCAGAAACTTAAGATTAATCTAATCAATAAATTAATTTCTAGAGAGTAAACATATTTTACGATTTCCAGTCATGAGCTAAGCGGGGGGAAAAAATCTATAGTAAAGTGAAAGGATAGGAAGCAACAGGATAGAATAACCTAAAATTGGAAAAACATGTTGGGCAACAAATTCAGCTCAGACAGGACTGGAAATCCACATCTGAATTACATCACTTGGGCTATTAAAAGTGTGTGTGTGTGGGGGGGGGGGGGTGCATGCATGTACACGAAGGCACACAGGGTGGGGAAGAATACAGAAGTTTTATACACACATATATCCATACAAACATACACGAGTATACACATACAGACACACCAAAAATTTTAATGGAAGAATATCAGTTATCTGGACTCCTGGAACATCACTCAGCATGTTCTAGAGATCACTACATTATTTCATGGAATGAACTTACTTATTAGAACAATTTCAAGACTAAACCAATGATGGTAGTAGTTCCTGTCTAGCTACGCTTTCACATGGATTTTCTCACTTAACTGACATAATTCTGTAAGGCAGGCAGGGCAGATAGTATTATTATTTTCATTTTAAAGACAGAGAAACTGAGATACAAAGAGTTTCAGTGCTTTGCTCAAACTCCTGCTAACTCCTTCCATGATCCCAAGCAGTCACTCACCACGAAGCTGCTGAAGTTAATAGTAAAGGAGTAGTCACAAAAAGATGTCCAGGTTTTGTACTTGACTTCTGCCCAACGGAATTGCTTGCCTTTACACTGGCAACAAGACTATGGCAGTTCTAGGTCACAGACTCCAGGGCCAAAGCTAGAAGGAACTTCAGAGGTCCAAGAGTCCAAGTCCTTCACCTGATTGATGCAGAAATGGAAGCCCACCAAGGAAATGATTTGAGAAGGTGATATTAGAGGTAGAATTTGAACTCTGGTTCCATGACTCCAGAACCACTGTTCTTACCACTACATCCAATTTAACAGGTATTTATTAAGCAACTATTAGGTACTCATGAGTCTTCAAACCTACTCTACAGACAAAGCAGAAATTCGCTGAGAATGCTCGCTAAAAATCCAAGAACCCAGCATTGGGAGCTCCCCTTGCCCAGTGACAAGTTGTGTCATTTCTCCAAGACTCTGCTCCCTCATCTGTTGGACTAGATGACCTCTCAGGTCCTTTCCAGCTCTACAAATTCACTTTGGAGAGTCAGTCAACAAGCATTTATTAAGTATCTACTATTTGTCACAGTCTAAGAGGGGAGACAGCAAGAACTAAACAGGATGAATTAGAGATAATCAGAAGTTGGGAAGGCTTTAAGGTTAAGAAGAATTAGGAAGGTGGGGTTTTATCTGGGACTTGAAGGGAGCCCAGAAAGCCAAGAGGCAAAGATGAGGAGGGAGAACATTTCAGGGATGGACAACCACAAAGAAAAATGCAAGCTGGGGAGATGGAGGGCCATGTTCTAGGAAGAATAGGGAGGTCAGCATCACTGCACCACAAAGTCCATGGGGATAAAGAAAGTATAAGAAGATGGGAGATGTTGGAGGGGGCCAGGTTATAGAGGATTTAGAATACCAAGCAGATTTCATATCTGTATGTGGAGGTGATAAAGAAACAGAGGATCTTACCAAAAAGGACAGTGACATAGTCAGACTTATGCTTTAGGAAGATCAGTCTGACAGCTGAGTGGAGGAGGAACTGGACTGAATTTCTGAGTTGCTCAGGAAGGCAAACCAGTTGGGGGGATGAAGGCCTGCCCCAGTATGGCAATGGCACATTGGTCACACTGCTAGTATTTGTCACAGGCTGGCAGAATTTGATATTTCTGATCTGGAGACCTGCTCTGTATCCACTAGACTAGACCACACTGCCTCTCTAATCCCATTTTACAGACAAGAAGGATAAGACTAGGAAAGGTTAAAAGACACAGTCATGGCTACACAGTCAAAGCATCTGAAGCGGGATTCAAATCCAGGTCTCTTGATTCTGCCAAGTCTAGGGCATCTCTTATTATAGCAATGAACCTTTCAATGGCTCCTCCCTGACTTAGGCCGCCATTTCCAGAATACTTGGTTGTAGGACAGAGGTTCCTCAAAGAGAAGGAAGCCTCTTTTTCTCCCTTTCCATGAGAACTAGTATGGGAATGAGATGTTGAGAGCCTCCAAGAAAAGAGGAGCATTTCCCAACTTCATTCCTATGGTATATGTCACAGCCGAGACTTTGGAAAAAAGACGCCTTCACAAGCTGCCAGAAGCCATGCCCTCGTCTCAGGGGATGACTAACCACTCAAGCTTTATGGTGTTGATGTCATCCTGGCAGTAGCCAACATCTCACTTGCTGAACATGTTGGCTCTTGATATCCAGCTACAGGGCAAAGGGACGAACATCCTGCAAAAATCAAGAAACTCACATGCATAACCATAACATCACTTAGCAACTTTCAGCTTAAAAGTAATTTGTAAATCTTAACAAATCTATCTCTACCATGAGCAGTTTATGGAAATGTTTGTTAAACTGTAATTTTTCTAATTGTTATTTCACATAATAACTCATGCGCTACACAAAAATCTTCCAAACACTTCCAAAGGGCATATGCAATTTGGAACTTAGTTTAAAGTAACAATACACAAGAAAATTATTCGGAAAAGGGAAGTTTACCAATGAAAGATCCTCAAGCGTCTGAATGCTATTATGAGCAAAGCAAGGTCAAAGGAGTTTGGCATCCCACAGAAATAAATTCTGAGAGATGGTAAATCAGTCAAAAGATCAGTTCACATTCCATGAACACTACCCATCTCATAATGGCCAACCTCGACTTGAGAACATCCTGGCACTAGCAGTACTCCAGGGAGCTATGGGTAAGAGCCAAAGGAAAAGGCTGATAGTAGGCAATATGTGGCAGTACCCTAACAACACACATCCAAGCTGGAAGAGTTGGGCTGAAACCTCGCTGGGATGGCTCTTACTGCTTTAGAGACAAGTGGGCAAGCTTTGGGGCACATCTAATCAAAGACGCTTTCTGAGAGGCTGAAACAGGAAATTGTTCTAGGTGACAAAACTGAAGCATATCAAAAAGAAACAATGAAATCCTTAGCCTCTAAAGCAAAAGCCAACTAAGGTACACAGGGCTTCTGTGTGGCAGGTACCGGCTTGGGACCCAAGTCATAAGTAATGAAGTGGGTATAGAGACTGTCCTTATTTCCATATCCATAGAATCTGATACCAAACTGAATAGTGTGTCTAGCTGTGTGATCCTGGGCAAGTCATCTGACCTCTGTTTGCTTCAGTTTCTGCATTTGTAAGATAGGGATAATAATGGTATCTACCTCCCAGGGTTGTTTGTGAGGATCAAGTGATCATCTACAGGAATTCAGAGTTTAACCACTTACAGGGCTGCAGATGATGGTTACTTTCCTGTCGGGGCCACTCTCTCTCTCTATTACAAGTCTATCCATTCTTGGAAGTTCACATCAGAGAACAATGCTATCAAAGGCTCACTGCTGAACCCCAGAGGTCCCCTAGTCTAATTCAGACCAGAACAGCTTCCTGTCACCTGACATATCATCCAGGCTCTATCTGTAGATCTCCAGTGACGGGGCACTCATCACCTCCCAGAACAGCCTAGTCTTGCCTAGAAGGGATGGGAAGCAACTGATCTGAATAAAAACAGTCCTTCTGAGGCTTCTGGCCTCTAGGCCAAGCAGTAAGTCTCCTCCAAGAAGCTTTCATACTTTTCATTTCAAAACAATTTATTTCAGCATCTTCTCTAGCAAAGCACGGGAGCTCTGGGGCACAAGAGAATGGTTTTTCTACATTTTGTATAAAAAATAGATTAGCACAGTCAATTATTTTTTCAGAAACATACATAGGACGCGGTGGTTTGGGTTGATTTTTTCAATCCTTAAATATCTACCAAATTTAAACATACTGATACTGGTCACCATGAACAGAACTCAAGATTTCATAAATGTTAACACACAAGTCAACTGACAGACTGCCCTGACATAAGGATCTTATCACTAGGTAATGAACTGCTACTCTTCAGAGTAAAGTCACTAGAAAATTAGTTTCAAACATCTCCTAAGCGGAAGAACTACTGTTAATAACTAGCAAGGTTAAAACCACCACCAATGAAAACCAACTATTGTGAAGTTCCTCAAACTTCTGACCTTTAGGGCGAGAAAGGTAAAGGATCTTTTAAATCTAGAGCCAACAATGCCCTTCATAAACCAAATGTTCCAACTATAATGATATCTATGTTTAAATTTACGTCCCATCCAAAGAGACTGCTTGGCTATATCAGAAAGAATTCCTAATGCACTTATGGCAAGAAACTCAAGTGGCCTTGCTTAGTATCAGGGCTATTCAAATATAGGACTCTGGTTATGGGCCAGGAGAGGTGGAGCTAGAAATTCTACTTCATTGCAATTCAAAAAGGTAACCATTCCAATCCTTTGAGTTGGCAACAGTCATGACTGGAAATTGCAGCTTCCAGGGCATTGCCTAGAACTTATATGAGTTTTACAAGACATACGAGACAGAATGAAAACTCTCCTGGGAGGTAGTGGGGGTTTAGGACAAAATTCAAGAGGAAAGGATAACAAGTAATGACAAGGAAGACAAGGCATCCCGAGGTTACTGTGGCTAAAGCAGATAGGGAGCATACTGAAGAGGTTTAGGCTCTTGGAATGCCCCGCCCCCCCCCAATCTTCCCACTTGATGAGGCATCAGCCTGAGGCCATAAGCCCTTCATTATCCTAGGCCCAGATCTGTTACTCTTCACCTAGCTAGGCTCCATTGTCCAACTACTCCCCACCCTTGATCCTCCCAAAAAATCTATACTCAAACCTATTACCCTTAAACTAGCCAGGCCCTCCAGTGTCATCCCCAGGAAGCCTTCAGCCATTTCCCATCTTTAATCCCATTACTGCAGTCTGACCTCAGTCCCATCAAGAACCTCCTTAGACTCTTCCTCAAGACCCTCCCCAAAGCCCTCCTCTAGAGCAGGCCTAGATCCTTCCTACAGTCTTTCTGTATATAAGATCTGGCTTGCCTCCATGAAGGTGCTGAGATTCAGTCTAGCTCAGACTCAGTCTGTGTCAGATTTTTCTGGCCCACTGGTCAATACAACCATCACAAATACTTAGGCTCCTTAAGAGTCTAACCATTATGGTGAATCTTTAATAAACTTTGTTTTACTTTGGCTGAGAAAAAGCTTGAATTGAATTCATTCTGCCAGACCCGGAATGTCGGTACTTTGGGGTTTCCAAGAACCCCTAACCTCCAAACCTCGACAATACCAGTCACAAAAATGGCTTTTTCCCATTAAGTCACATGCATTTCTCACGTGATTCTTCAGTCCCTTTCTAATATAAGCTATAAATTGGTCAAAATGGGGGAAATGAAGAGACAGCCCTTTGGCAAAAATAACCATGATATTCTCTGCTGTTTCCCTCTTCTCTTAGGTGAAGACTGGCAACCAAGAGACATCCCTGGCTCCTTGAGGGAGATCAGCTCCTGGCAGGAAGAGGAGGTGTTTTTTCTGGTCCTGTTGCTAGGACAGAAGCAGGAAAGGACACTTCCACCTGCCTTTGGGTAAGCTCCAAGGCTCTTAATTGTATGGTCAGCCCCAAATGCACAGGACAGAGTAGTAAGAATGCTGGACAGGGAAGAAAATGGAAGGGCTTTTAGCTCAGAGACTTAATTTCACCAATCTGTAAAATCAAACTCCATTCTGTTATGACACTAAATAACTATGAGATCCTAAGACTGAGCCCTTTCTTCAGTCATAGTTTTTACTGTGACAATGAAGCAAACCCACCCCCCCCCCCCATCCCCCTTCAAGGAAAGCAAGGATATGCCACAAACAACTTTGCCTGGGGTGGAGATGGGGAATACCAGATTGTTACCATAGGTTTACATAATTAGAAATTATTTTCTCTCAATAGTTGGTCTTCATCTCCCAGGAGAACACACCAACTTTGATTTTAAGCTATGCTTACCAACCAGGTTATTTAATAATAATTCAGAGAGCATAAAAATACTCCCCCCATCTTTCCTCTACACCAAGCAAATGGGGCAAGCCGTCTGTCAGAGGCTAAAGACATAGTGTCAGTATGGAGAGTCCGAATGAAGCCTAATAATTCACACTGATTCACACTCCACCCCAAGTCACCCACTACACTTTAGAAACTTTAATATTGTACACAGGATCTCTAGCAAAGCTTTATGATAGCAAACAGAAGAAAACAGTAAACCAATAGCAGGATCAAACAGCTTCAGGCTCAGAAAAGAGATGAGGAAATATGCCACCCTAGGTTCCACTGGCAAGACTAAATGTGATGGGAGATCAAAGGGAGACCTGGGTCTGAGGCAGAGAACAGAAGTGCTACATGGCAATCAGTTAACTGGCTTATAGATGTCAGGCATTGTGCTAAGTGCTAGAGGGGTGTGTGTGTGTTGGGTGGAGGGGGTGATGAAAA
This sequence comes from Pseudochirops corinnae, assembly GCA_028646515.1. Taxonomy (NCBI): domain Eukaryota; kingdom Metazoa; phylum Chordata; class Mammalia; order Diprotodontia; family Pseudocheiridae; genus Pseudochirops; species Pseudochirops corinnae. Next base: position 378,708,961 of record CM053585.1, read on the forward strand.
GGAAGAGGGAAAGGCAAAGAGAAGGGGAAAGAGGAGAAACAGACATAGAGGGAGAAAGAGGTGACGTGAATAAGAGGGAGGGAGGGAGAGGGTGATGAGAAGGAAGTGAAATATGGAGAGGGAAGAAGGAAGAGAGAGGGCGAAAGAAACAGAGAGAAGGAGAGGGAGAGAGGGAGGGAGGGAAAGAGAGAGAGAAAGAGAGAGTGAGAGAGAGAGAAAGAGAGAGGGAGAGGGAGGGAGAGGGAGGAAGAACAAATGCATGAGCACTTTTTCCACATCCAAGGTCTCATACCAAGCTGTTCCACAGAAATGCCCTTTCAAGCAGTTTAAACACTTCAAAATAACGTCACTATTTTATGCCCAAGGGAGCTAAGATTATTCTTGCCTATCAAAAACAAAAATAACTTTGTGTGCTTCTAGTTTATAAAACTTCTGAAAGGCTTAGCTAATTGAGGGTACATTTGTGTGCACAGGAGGGATCACCAGTTCTGCCAAGAACACAGGCTAACACAAACACTGCAAAGATAAATTTTAATAAATCTTACAAAGAAGAAACAAAGGCAAAAATGTGAAAGGGATTTATACAAACTCTACTGGTCAAAGGGAACAGCTTAATGACATGGAGTTCTTCCTCTGCCTGCATTTTTGCAGGGCAGGGGGGAGCCCCCTGGCCACACGGATCACAAGCATCAACCCCCCTCCCTTAGCCAGGAGGCTCTACAACCTAAAGCTTTCTTAAAAGAACATTCTGTCAAAGCTGGCAGTCATTCTCGTTTCAGAATTCAAGACTTCCAAATGACCTTTTAGTAGTCACTCAATTCCTGGCCTAGAGCTCAATGAAATGTGGCAGGATCTAGATGAACTGAACTAACTTTAGTTAAGTAGTACTAGCCTCTGCCCCTCTGACTGGAGGGCTGAGAATCCTTCATTTCCCATCAGCTGCATTCTTTGGATTCTATTTCACCATCAGCACCTTAATAAAACTGCATTGTATTGTAAGTCAGAACATCTGAACTAACAGAAACTCTTCTGAACAAATTATGTACTTTAAATAAGGATATAGATATATACATATATAAATGATTCACACATACACACACATTCAAAAAGATAGGTGTTTACTGGAAGGCACACTTCAATTGTAGGGTCACATTATCCCTACTCTCTCTCTCTCTCTTTTTTTTTTTTTTTTTTTTTTTTTTTGCTTTTTGCAGGGTGGAAGGCAGGGCTATTGGGGTTAAGTGACTTGCCCAAGGTCACATGGCTAGTAATTGTTAAGTGTCTGAGGTCGAATTTGAACTCAGGTCCTCCTGACTCCAAGGCCGGTGCCACTGTGCCACCTAGCCGCCCCTATCCCTACATTCTAATACTGGCCCAATACTTGGACCCAGACACAAAATAATGTAAGCAGAGGACAAAGCCAAGATGGCAGAATAATCAGAAGCCATGCAGTGAGCTCCCCACCCCAAATGCTTCAAGCAGATCTAAAAAAAAAAAAAAAAAAAGGTACCACACCAAATCCTGAAAGGGAAATGCAGAAAAACTTGGGTAGCCCAGGTTGGCACAGAGACAGACAGGAAGGTCTACAGACACTTGGGAGGGGACCAAACCAGGAGCATGCCAAGGCAGGCCACCCCAATGACAGAGAGGCTGTGAACCAGACAAAGACCTGGACCTCGCCAGACTTAGGCCCAACTGGCACTACCCCCATCTTAAGTTACAGACTTTGGGTGAATTGCAGAAGGGTACCGGTATCATTGATAGGTAGGGAAGCCCCATACATCATACTGAAAAAGGAGGAAGTTCAGAAGCCAGCAGCAGCGGGCTCAAGCTTAGAATATAGTCTCACTTCCAGCATCTATCTCAGCCTGCAAAGCAATAATCAAGACAGGAATCAAGACCAAAAGGGAGCCTACAGTCCTGCCACTTGGAACCAAGAAAGCTTTCCAACTAGCTAACGGGCTGAGTTCAGCAGCATCTACTTTTGCTTAGACTCAAACCCAGGTCCAGCACTTGCAGGGATCAGATAAGGAGGGCAGCAACCAGAATACTCTGGGAGCACTGCAAGCCTTGCAAGGTTCCAGTCTGCCCCTCAGACCCTGGAATAACACAACACTCCAAGAAAGTAGCAACAGGACAAGCCCAAACCTTCCCTCCAGAAGTGTGCAGACCAAAGCCCTAACATCAGTTAGGAAAGTTGGAAAGTAGACTGGAAGGACAAACAAACAAACCCCACTATAACAAGCTATTATAATGGCAAAGACCCTCAAAATAGAAACAGAAAAGAAAGACTCATAACACCTCCCAGCAAAACCTCAGAGAAAAACACAGCTTAGGCACAAACTCCACCAGAATTCCTGGAAGAGATAAAGCAAGAGTTAAAAAAAAAGTTTCATAAGTGAAATGAAAGCATTTGAATAAGAAACTGGAAAAGAAATGAGAGGTACGGAAGAATCTAAAAGGGAATTAACAGCTTGGCACAAGAGGTACAAAACTTTGCCCAACTAACAAACTCTTTGAAAATGAGAATAGACCAAAGAGCAGTCAATGACTTCATGAGACAACAAGAAACACTAAAACAAAGCCAAAAAACCTAAAACAACAACAACAAAAACCCAGAACAAAATGTAAGCTATCTCATAAAGGGAAAAAAATGACCTGGAAAACAAACTGAAGAGAAAAAAATTTAAAAATCATTGAACCATCTGAACAACATGACCAAAAAATGAACCAGTCATCAGTTTTCAAGAAAACTTCAAAGAAAACTGCCCAGATCTTCCAGAACCAGAAGGAAAAGTAGAAACAGAAAGAATCAACCAGTCACCTCCTGAAAAAACTCCAAAATGAAAATTCCAATTCATTGCCAAAATCCTGTGCTTTCAGGTCAAAGAAAAAATACCAAGATCATCCAGAAAGAAAGAATTCAAGTATCCGGGAGCCACACTCAGAATCAAAGAAGATTTAGCAACCAACACTATAAAAGAATGCAGAACTTCAAATATGATATTCCAGAAAGTCAAATCTATGGGCCTACAGTGAAAAATATTTTACCCAACAAAACTGAGTATAATGTCACAAAAAATGGACCTTTAATAGAGTACTTCCAATCATTCCTGATGAAAAGGGCAGAGCTGCTGAGAAACTTTGAAGTTCAAACACAGGAGTGAAGAGAAACATAAAAAGGTAAACTCAAATGAACAAATATAAAGGACTAAATAAGTATAAACTACTTATATTTGAATATGGGGAGAGGATACATGTGTCCCCTCTGAACCCTACCATCATCAGGGTTCATAAAGGGAGTCCAATTAGATAAAGCCTAGGAGTGTTTCCATTATGTCTTGGTGAACTTAAGAATGGAAAAAAAAGAGGAAGAAAAGTACACTGGGGAGGGTGGGGGAGTGAAAGGAAGGTTAGAGAAAATTATCTCATATAACTATATGTACATGTAGACATTTACACAAAGGAGGGAGAGGTAGCAGAAGGGAAGTGGTTGACACTTGAACCTCACTCTCATCTGAACTGACCAAAAGAAAATACACACACACACACACACACACACACACACACACACAGTTGGGAAGAGAGATATATTTCACTCAACAGGGAAACAGAAGATAAAGAAGAGACAGTAGGAGGGGTAATTAGAGGGAGGCTGGATTAAGAGGGGAAAAGAGTTCCAAGCAAAACAAACTCCATGGACAGTTTTTTGAGGTAACAAAGAATGGTAATATAACAGTGTGCCCATAAATTGAGAAACAAACAACTTACAGTCTCTATAATGGAATATTAACTACTTTGCTGAACTTTTATGAACATAACAACCAAGCAGAATTCCAGAGGACTAATCATGAAAGAGCCTACCCACCCCCAATAGAGAAGTGAAGGACTCAGAATGCAGAATGAAGACAAATATTTTTTTGGACATGGCCAATGTAAAAATTTGTTTTGATTGAGTACACATGTTTGTAATCAGTTTTGTTTTTCTTATGTTCTGAATTGGGAACAGGGAGTTGGGGTGGGAGGGTAAGATGAAGCTTCTTGGCTGATTAAAACAAAATATTTTAGAAAAAAAAAGAAACGCAAAGAAGAAAAAGAAAGAAATGCAAGTAACTAAAAATATTCTCTCTTCTCTAGGTTTTCATGACATTACTCTATCCTGGTTCTATTCCTACCTTTCTTGACCACTCCTTTTTAGTCTCCTCTGCTGGATCGTTACGCCTGAAAAGCATGAGTGTGTCACAGGGTTCTGTCTTGGACCCTCTTCTCTTCTCTGGCTGTAGTAGAGTCTATACTAGCCTCACTTAGTGATGTCATCAACTTCCATGGATTCACTTATCTCTGTACTGATGATTCTCAAATTTGACCCCTAGTCTCATATCTCCAACTGCCTATTAGACATCTGAAATTGGATTTCCTACATGGCACCTTAAACTTAAAATGCCCAAAGCTGAATTCATCTTGTTCCTCCCCGCAAACCCTCTCTTCTTCCTAAATTCCCTATTACTGTAGAAGGCACCACCATCTTTCCAGTCACTCAGATTCACAAGCTAAGGCATCACTCTCGACTCCCGACTCTTTCAATCCACCCATTTACTCAAATCTCTTGTCAGGTCCTGTCATTTCTACCAGCCAACATCTCCCTGAGATAATCCCTCCTCTCTTCTGATACTGCCACCACCATCACTCCACACCTGAACGATCTGAATGGTTTGCTGGTTGTTTCCCTTCCCACAAATCTCTTCCTACTCTAGTCCATCCTCCACCCAGCTGTGGAAGTGATCTTCCTAAAGTACACAGTTGACCATGTCATGCCCCTACTCAGTAAACTTTCTTCAGACCCTCAGTGCTTAGCACAAGGCATGGTACAAGGTGGGTACTTAATATATGTCTGGAGACTGACTAAAAAGGTTAGGTTATCAGTTTAAGGCACAGAATAAGGCAAATGACATGAAATTTCTTTGCATGCCTTCTATAAAAGAAATAACTACAAATACAAAAGCAAGACTGTTTGTCCAAACAACAGATTAAAGTGCTATGATAATGATGGTAGGGTCACAGGTTCAATCAACATGAGAATCACGAGTTTTCTTCTTTTCCATGTTCCCTGATGCCAACTAGCCAGTCTGAAAATAAAAGTTATATTAATAAATAATTAAAATAATAAATAAAATAAATATTTTTGAAAAAAAATTTGAGAAATTAAAAAAAATTTTTTTTGAAAATAAAAGTTAAATTCAGATAGTTCAGTTTTGACCTGGCTCCTCTCATTTTGGACTTCTTTGCTTCACCATGCACCCAGTAAACTCACCACTGGGAAATTTTAACCATCTTACAAGAGTCAATCAGCCTTGGTACTCACACACCAGCAGTATCCTCAACCCCTCTGACTGAAGGGCAGAGCCATGAACACTTCAACCTCCAGTTACGAAGTGTGGGGGGGGGCGGGGCGGGGGAGAAAGGGTCAGTGGACATCTCCTCAGATACCACCTCATTTCCCACAAGGCCACACTCATTTTGGACTACTTCTTCGCTTTTCTACCATGGCCCCAGGTCTGCTACCTCCTCCCACTCCTCTTTAGCTTTCTTTTTTGTGTTGTGTTACCCCACTGTGTTGTGTTCCCCCAGTAAGCATCCTGAGGGTAGGAATTTTCTTTCTTTCTCATATTTGTATTCTTAGCACAGTGCCTGACACACAGTAGGCATTTAAAAAATGTTTACTCACTACTATGTCACTGATCACAAAGGGATTTGGGTAAAAGACTATTTCAATATAAATCCATCCTCATTATTGAAAAAACAAAAACAAAAAACAAATAAATACTAAATCTGGGTTGAAAATAATTTTTAAACAATTTTTTAAATCTAGGTTAAACAATTACCTAATAGCCTTACAACATCTAAGCATCACAGAAGGAAAATTGGGCTAGAGCCTAAAAGACTATAGTTCCAGTCTCATTTCTGCCCCTAAACTGTCTGTGATTGTAAACAAATTGCCTAATTTCTTCTAGCCTCAGTTTTCTGACACATCAAATAAAGATGTACTATCCTGCCTAATTCATACAGCTGGTGTGAGGTTTTCAAAAAAGAAAAGGTTTGTGAAAACACCTTGTAAACTGGTATAAGTGTTAGAATTAAAAACTCACCGAGGCAACATTAGAATCCAGGTGCGTTGAGTTCAAATCCAGAGCTCTTATTAGACTATACTGTCTCCTCTCAACTGGAAACCAGTTTTTCAGTCCTTGAATTTTAAATGCTACAGGAAAGGGAATGTAACTCTAAGATTCCTGTTGGTATATATAGCACCCAGAAGTGTGCGGAAAGCAAACAAGCACTTAAGCACTGCTTGGGATCAAGAGGATGAGAAGGAAGATGAAAATGCAGGCTTTAGTTTGTCCTAATTTTCAGATAGCACTTAAAAGTATCCTAGAACCAATGCTAATATAATTCTGTGATCACTATGTACCAGAAAATAATAAAGCAGCCTGAAGGTTTGCAAGACGGAAGAAAGACAAGGTATATGAAGGTAAAGAAAGCTATTTTTCCTTTATCGAGAGACAAATTTAACATTTCAGAGACTGGACTTCATCTACAAATCAAAGATCAGTCAGGAGGTGGGGGGAGTGGTGAAAAAAATTAAAAAGTAATCAATCCTTATAAAATATCTTAAAATAAAAACCTAGTAAAGCATAAACCAAATAGGAAATAATGCAATATGACTGAGACAAGAAAATTCTCAGATGTGCTCAAGTGTAAAACTCTGAATGGGGAATCAGGAGAATTGGGTTCTAATACCAGATGGCTACTAACAAACCATTATCTTGGTTAAGTGTCTCTGGGCATCAGTTTCCCCATGAGCAAAACCCAGAAGGTTGGACTAGATTGTGGATTGGCCACTGATAACTTCCAAAACAAATATAGCTCCTGAAGCAGATCCCTGCAGCTTTTAAAGCCCACACAGTGAAGTCTGTGTTTTCACAAGTTCTGTCTTTCCTTATGCAAGTCATCCTTATGCATTTTCTTACGCATTCACGTCTAAGTTGAATCTTCTGGACCCTCAGGTTCTTCATCTACAAAGTGGGGACAATAATACTTTTACTAACTACCTCACAGAGCTGTTTTGAATAAAGTACTTGTAAACTGTAAAGCACTATAGACACTACTGCCTGTGGATCGGCTCACCTCAATAAAAGGCGGATAGGTTACGTATGACAAGACAACTGAGTGAATCTCCTACCTTGGAAGCAGACAGAGCTGAGGTCTGGTGTTTTCTTGCTCCCTATCCTGCCCAAGGTAGAGCCCACTAGGCTGGACCCCATCCTCCTTAGTCATTACTACCATCCTACCTTTTAACCATTCTGGCTTATATGCCTGTTCTTCTGCTTCCCACTTCCTTCTGTCTTATACTTGCCCCTCAGAACCAAGCTCATCCTGCCTTCAACATGACAATTAGCTAAACTAATAAACTTAATGTTCATCATAATAGAAGATTATAGGAGATCTTTTGGACTCTCAAATTCTTGGCCACATATATTCAGAGTAATAAGTGGCTGCTGGAAACAATAATTACTAGTCAGTCAATTATTTTACATTATATAAACTGAATAAAATAATAAATGCATATGACCTGGCTCTTCAAAAAGTAATTTTCTAAGAATATTCACCACAAATAGCTCTCCTCCCTTAAGACCACCAGTTTCTCAACTTGATGGTTTTTGTGAGGTCCTTTTCTGATCTAAAAGCCTACATTCTGAAGATCTGGGTTGTAGAAATGGGGAAGTTGTATTACGTACTGGGCACTGAGCTAGGCCTTCTAAGGCTTTAAATTCAAAAGCAAACTATTCCTTGCTCTCAAGGAACCTACATTCAAAGAGAGGAGAAAACATACACATCTATAAATATATACACAATAGATATCAGGTAACTGATCCAAATAGCTAAGTCAGGCACAGTTGATCGCTGTACAATATTGCTGTTACTGTGTACGGTGTTCCTCTGGTTCTGTTCATTTTACTTTGCATTAGTTTATGTAAGACTGCCCAGGTTTTTCTGAAAGCATCCTACTCATCATTTCTTTTTTTTTCCTTCTGTATCATTTCTTATAGCACAATAGTATTCCGTCACAATCATATAGCTTGTTCAACCATTTCTTAATTGATGGGCCACCACTAAAAGAGTTGTTATAACTCTCTTTGAACATAGAGGTACTTTTCCTTTTTGTTTTATCTCTTTGGGATATAGACCTAGTGGTGGTATTGCTGGACCCTTTCAGGCAAAGTTCCAAAATGCTCTCCAGACTAGTTAGATCAGTTCACAACTCTACCAAGAATGTAACAGTGTCCCAGTTTTGCCACATCCCCTCTAACATGGGCTAATATGACAGAAAAGGAAAACAGCAAATCTAACAGGTATAAAAGGTTTTGTTTTTTTTTTTTTACCTCAGAGTTGTTTTAGTTTGCATTTCTCTAATCTATAGTTATTTAAAGCACTTTTTTCATACTGACTATATGATTTCTTTGATTTCTTCATCTGAAAACTGACTGTTCACATCCTCTGACCATTTATCACTTGGGAAATGACTTACATTTTCATAAATTTCATTCTATTCCCTTTATCAGAGAAACACGTAAAAAAAATTTCCCCTAGTTTCCTGCTTTCTTTCTAATCCGGGCAGCAACGATTTTACAAAAACTGTCTAATTTTGTGTAATCAAAATTATCTATTCTATATCCCATGATCCTTTATATTTCTTGCTAGGTCATAAATTCTTCCCTTAACCTTATCTAAGTCAGCTAAAATTTTCCATGTTCCCCTAATATGCTTATGATATCACCCCTCATGTCTAAATCATGTTCTCTTTTTGACCTCATCTTGGTATGTGAGATACTGCTATATATCTAGTTTCTTCCAAACTGCTTTCCAGTTTTCCCAGTGGCTTCTGTCTAATAGTGAGTTCTTGTCTCAAAAGCCTAGGTCTTTGGGTATATCAAACACTAGATTACAATGGTCATTTACTACTGTGTACTGTAGTACACTGATCCACTACTCTATTTCTTAGTCAGTGTCACTTTGTTTTCATGATCACCACTTTGTAATACAACTTGAGATCCGATGCCGCTATGCCACCTATCTCACATTTCTTTTCATTAATTCCCTTAATATTCTTGACCTTTTGTTCTTCCAGATGAATTGTTATTATTACTACTCCAATATTTTTGCCAAGAAAACTCCAGAGTCATTAACAGTTGGACACAATTTAACAACAACAAAATTTTGCTTTTGCTTTGAGATCATGATTGTTACCCTGCCTTTTTTACCTCAGCTAAAGCGCAAAAGATTCTACTCCAGCCCCTTATTTTTATTCTGTGTGTGTCCCTCTGTTTCAAATGTGTTTCATGTAAACTACATATTATTGGATTCTGGTTTCTAATTCATTCTGCTATTCACTTCTATTTTGTGGGTGAATTCACTGTATTCACATTTGGTTATGATTACTAATTGTATTTCCTTCCATCCTATTTCTTCCTCTTCCTCCTCCTCCCTCCTTCTTCTTATTCTCTCTCTCTCTTTCTCTTTCTCTCTCTCTCTCCCTCCTGTCCCTTCTCAAAAGGCTATTTTACCTCTGACCACTGCCTGCCTCCCTTAGTTCTCCCTTCCATCAGCCTCCCCCACCCCCACTTATCCTCATTCTCTCCCACTTGTCTGTTGAGTAAGATAGATTTTTATATCCAACTAAGTATGTATGTTATTCCTTCTTTGAACCAATTCCAATGAAAGTGAGGTTCACGCATTGCCCACCACTCCCCACTCCATTTTCCCCTCCCCTACAAAAGCTCCTTCTTGTACACCTCTTTTTATGAGAAAAAATTCTTATTATCTCCCCCTTTCCCATTGCATTCCTCTTTCTCACCCCTTCATTTGGGGGAAAGTGTGTGTGTATGTGGGGGGAATCATTCCAACACAATAGACTCATATTCATGACATCTATGTAGATTCCTTCTAACTGCCCTATTAATGATAAAGTTCTTAAGATTTATATGTACAATCTTCCTATATAGGAATGTAAACAGTTTAAAGAGTCCCTTATGATTACTTTTTCTGGTTTACATTTTTATGCTTCTCTTGAGTCTTCTGTCTGAATGTCAAATTTTCTATTCAGCTCTAGTTTTTTCATCAAGAATGATGGAAAAGTCCTCTTTTTCATTAAATATCAATTTTCCCCTGAAAGATTACACTCTGTAGGTTGTAATGGTTGTAATGCTAGCTCCTCTGCCTTCTGAAATATCGTATTCCAAGCCCTCCATTCCTTTAACATGGAAGCTGCTAAATCTTATGTGATCCTGAATGTGGTTCAATGATATTTAAATGGTTTCTTTCTGGTTATTGTTATGGGTATCTGAAGATCTTCCCTGCCCCTAGGCCCTTTGATAGGCTTAAGTGACTCTGAGAACCCTCCCCAATTTGAAAATATACTGTGCCCCTAAAAGTCTGAATGTGGTCACATGGAGCCTGTGGTGGGAAGCTTGTTTTTCAGGAACTCCCATACCTTATTACTTTGTGATTAGGCAGTGGGTCAAGAGGGTTGTGACATTCTCTGATCCAAGAGAAGGCTATATATATACCCTGATTTGAGTTTTTGCTTTGGGGCTCACTTTGGAAAGAGTTGTGTGATTTGGCCATATGAGACTCTGGGAAGCCATTGAGCCCCCTGGCTTTGAAAACCCAGATGTTGGTACTTCCCTCTCTGGTAACTAACTAGGTATGGATGTGATGATCAGACAGCTGGAAGCCCGTCTGCTGATCTGTTTCTTTGTCTGCTTGTAACTTCTGTTTGTATTCTCTGAAGTTCAGGGTGTTGACTTTTCCCCCTGAACTAAGTAAATGATATATGTTTGATTGATTAAAGTAAGATTGTTAAACCATTTTGAGTTGCTTTCCCTTAGAAAAGGGAATCCTGGATATGCTAAGGTGCTTGCTGTTACAGTTACTGACAATATTTTCTCCTTGGCCTGGAAGCTTTGGAATTTGGCTTTAATATTTCTGCAAGTTTTCATTTTGAGATCTCTTTCAGGAGGTAACAGATGTATTCTTTCAATTTCAACTTTACCCTCTGATTCTAGGATACTAGGGTAGTTTTCCTCTATAATTTCTTGAAAGATGTTGTCTAGGCTCTTTTTTTGTTCACGGCTTCAGGTAGTCAAAATTTTTAAATTATCTCTCCTTGATCGACTTTCCAGGTTAGCTGTTTTTCCAAAGAGATATTTCACATTTTCTTCTATTTTTTTATTCTTTTGATTTTATTTTGTTATTTCTTGATATCTTATGAAGTCATTAGCTTCCACTTGCCCACTTCTGCTTTTTAAAGAAGTTCTTCTCTTCAGTGGATTTTTGTGCCTCTTTTACTAGTGAGCAAAGTGTGGTTTTTAAGGTGTTATTTTCTTCAGGTTTTTTTTTCTTTTGCACTTCTTTCACCAAGCTCTTGACTCTTTTCATAATTTTCTTAAATCACCCTCATTCCTTTCTCCAATTTTCTCCTGACTTCTCTTATTTTAAAGTCCTTTTTGAACTCTTCCAGAAATTCTTCTTCTTCTTCTTCTTCTTCTTTTTTTTGCTTTTTGGAGCAGGGAGGGCAAAGCAATTGGGGTTAAGTGACTTGTCCAAGGTCTCACAGCTAGTTTAGTGTCTGAGGCCAGATTTGAACTCAGGTCCTCCTGACTCCAGGGCTGGTGCTCTATTCACTGAGCCACCTAGCCACCCATCTTCCAGGAATTCTTGGTGGGCTTCTATCCAATTCACATTTTTCTTTGAGGCTTTGCTTATAGCTATTTTGACATCATTATCTTCTTCTGAGTTTGTGTCTTAATCTTCCGTCACCACAGTAGTTTTTTATGGTCAGTTTTTTGTTGTTTCCTCATTTTTCTAGTCGATTTTTAAATTTTTAATTTTATGTTAAAGCTGGGCTCTGTTCCCAGGATAGAGGTGATACTTTCCCAAGCTTCAGATGGTTGCTGGTTGTATTTTTTCTTGCTGCTGTTTTGAGAGTTAGTTCTGTTGTTTGTAAGTTTTCAGTGCTTCCAAAGTGGTATGATCTAAGGAGAAATATGGTCACCGCTCTCCTACTCTGTGCTCTGGTTTTTATCCAGAAGTACCTTTGTTTCCCTGTAGCCTCAAATGCTAACACTCCTCTTGGCTCTGGAGCAGTGTAATAGTAATAAAATTTGAAGATCCCTTTGTATTGCTAAACTGAGGTACTTAGCACCTAGTTTTAAATTAAGCCTCTATTAAAGAAACAGAAGGTATGAACCCCTGTTGCTGACATAACAGGAAGAGGCTGAAGAGGGAACCCCTGTTGCTGACATAACAGGAAGAGGCTGAAGAGGGGAACCCCTGTTGCTGACATAACAGGAAGGGGTTGAACAGGGAGGAGATATACCATATTTAAGGAAGAGCACAAGCTGGACTGTCAGAATTTCCTGGGGTAAGCATCGTGGAGGCAGGGCAGCTGCTGCTGGACTTTAGTCTGAAGACCGAACTGAGAATTGAGAAGAACTGAGAAGAGAACACAAAACTCGAACTTGTGGTGGCATAACTTTTGCTGAGATCTTTCTTCTGGGAACTTCTGCTGAAGAGCTTCTGAGAACCAGCCAAAACTTCTGCTGAAGACTTCCGAGGGCCAGCCTGGAGCTGCCAGGGGAAGCATGACTGTGGTGTTGGTACTTTGTCTATTTGTGACTTTGTTAAGCCTTGACTTCCTAGGAATAGAGACTGTGAAGGACTTAAGGTAGACTGGACACTGTGAGCTTCAGTATGGAACAGGAACTGCATGGAGAGCTGGACAAGGCTGAGAGCTGTCTGCCTTTGAACCCAGGTGACAGTTTGGTGAATTCAAGTAGGAGCTGGGATCATGGAAGGGGAACCAGGGAATCTGAGAGCCTACCTCAGGTCAAGATGAAGAAATCTCTCTGTGGATACTGAGTAGTGACTCATAAAATTGTAACTTACTTATGAACTAGGGGTGGATGTCCTGTGTATTTTCCACTACCCCTTAAGAGAGTACTGAATAGTGACTGTTGAAATTGTAACTTACTTTTGACGAGGTGTGGATGGCCTGTGTATTTTCCATTACCCTTTAAGAGAGTACTCAGTAGTGACTGATATTGTACCTTAATTGCACTCCATGGGTGGAGAACTTTGACTATTGTATTTTGTGTCCCTTAAAGAAGCCTAGCCTCCTTAAGGATGAGCGAGTTAAGGATTAAGAAGGCTCTCCTCCTTAAGACTGACTGAATTAAGGATGATTGAATGACTAAATGATTGAGTTACTAAATGACTGTACTTTGTTCACAACTATGTGACCACTTTGGTGAAAACTATTCGGCCATTTTAATGATAACTTGTTGAGTTGTGACATGGTGAATGTTATATTTTGATTTTCTGTGATAAGTTGTAACAGTGTGAATGCTGTACCTTGATTTTCCATGAATGTTTTGCTCTGATTTGTTATTGAATAAATAAAGAGTCTGCTATACTATGTAATCAGAACCTTGAAAGCTGTTCCCAGCAGCAGTCCTTTGGAAAGCTCATGCTTGGCTTTACAAGCAGGTCCCCTCCTCTCCCTTAAGCCACAAGCACTAGTGCTCCTTTCTGCCTGGGAACTGAGAACAAGACCTCTGCTCCCTTGTGAACAACCCCTAGCTCTCTTCTCTGCCCTGAACTGTGACCAGGGCCCTGGCTCTGCTGTGTCCACAAGTGCAATCTCTCCTTTTGGCCACAGAAGTGTGACTCAGGTCCTGCTCTCTTGTGGCAGCAAGTGCCAGTGCATCCCTTCAACCCAGAACTGCGACTGGAACTGGAGATGGGCAATTTCAACAGGGTCCTGTACCGAGTGCCAGCAAAGGATCCCCATAATCTCTTTCTGACCAGTCATCCAACCCAAATATGGTAAACTCTGTAACCCTTCTTGAACACACTCCCTTTTCTTCTTCTAGTGCAGACCTTCATCACCTCATTCCCGGCCTATTGCAATATCCTGCTGCTCAGACTGCCTGCCCCAAGTCTATCCACATCACTATCCACCCTCCACTCAGCTGCCAAAGTGATTTTCCTTAAAGTGCAAGTCTGACCTCTATCATTCCCCTATTCAAATAAAATCCAGCGTCTCCTGATGATGACCAAAATAAAATACAAAATGCTCTTTTTAGCAGTCAAAGTGCTTCATAAGCTGCCCCTCCCCCATTTCCCCAGTGATCTTGCACCTTCCATCCTCCTCCCCTACATGCTCTGTAATCCAGTGACACCAGTCTCCTGTTGTTCTTTCCACAAGATAGTCCTCTTAACTCCAGGCATTTTCTCAGGCTGTTCTTCATGGCTGGAATGCTCCCCCGACTCACCTCTGTCTTCTGCCTTTCCTGGCTTTTTTCAAGTCTCTGGTAAAATCACATCTTCCAAAAGAAGCATTTCCTGGTCCCTCTGAATTCTCACGCCTTTCCTCTGCTGATTATTTCTAATGTAACCCCTCTGTGGCTTGCTTGTATTTGCATACAAGTTATCTGCAAGTAGTCTCCCCCATTAGACTATGAATTCCCTGAAAATGAGGATCATCTTTTGCCCTTTTTTTGGTATCCTCAACGCTTAGAACAGAGCTTGGCACATCGTAGGTGTTAAATCATATGTACTGACTGGTTTGTGACACAGACGCTAACTAAGGTCACCAAGAACACACCAAAAGCCTCTGTCAATTCACCTGAAGATGGTACCTCTTAAAGGTCAACTATATGAAAAGTCCAAAACACAGAGGAGACTACCTTCACCTACTATTGGCAAGTCACTACTATTAGGAGATCTGAATTGGCCAGACCTAGAGACAGCTTGTTAGGTTAGCAACTACATGCCTGAGTCTCCTTAGCCACCAGCAATGAAGTCCCAACACTATGATGCTGTGAAATGGACATAAGTCATGCTACTTTGCCTCAGTCTTCCCTTACTCTTGGTTTGAAAAATCCCAAGCTCCCTCCTCCAAGGCAAGCCCAGGAAGAGTAATGGTTGCTGTCAACCTTTTTCATTACAGCTTAGCAGAACACCTAGCAATAGCAATGTGCATTATAGCCCAACTAATGCTGCTGACGATGCATACCAAGTGTGTGACCAATGAGAAGCTCTAACAACACACTATTCAAGATTTTAAAAAATTGACACATGCAAGAATTAACAGTTAGAAAGAGCACAGGTTTAATTTTCTTAATGTGGAAATGACCTTGGCTACAAGATGCTTATAGAACCAAACCCTGGTTTGTTCCTGCTGTGTTGAAGGAGATTTCTAAACCCAAAGTTTCCAGGATCAACACACCAAGCAGGCTCACAATAAAAAAGGGATACCTAGGGATAACCCAACAAGTAGTTATGTTCAAATCCTAGAAGAAGGGTTGGCCTTCTTCCGCTTCCCCCCGAGGGAAAAAGCCAGAGTGAGATGGGGAGGAGGTATGGAGATTTGATTCAATGCATGGAAAAACTTTCTCACATAGCTGTGAGCTTTTCCCAACAGGCTATCTCATGGGTAATGGTTCTCCTTCACTAGAGGTTTTCAAATAGACTAAATGATTACCTGCCAAGGAGGTTATAGGAGGGCTTCCTGCTCAGGCAACAGGTTGGCCTGGATGACCTTGGAGGGCCCTTTAAACCCTGGATTTGGGGGCTCATGCCTTCTTCTTGGCACTCTCTCTGTGTACAAACCATATTAAAAAGCTACTGGGGTCTTGCTCTAACAGTATTTATGAACTAGAGCACATCATTTCCTATGAGGCAGGATGACCATTCAAAGGCGTTCCATTATAATGAACCAAAAGTAACTCATCAGAGGATATTTGAAGCACGGCTTTGCAAAGTCACCATTGTCAGAATGTTACTGTGGGAAAATTAGAGCCTCATGCCAATGACTGCCTTCACATTTCTGGCAGACTGGTTCACCTTGAATCCACTGAGCAACTGTTTCAGTTTCTCTAAAATCTACCTCCTTTGAAGTTTATCCAAGAATTTCTTGTGTTTCCTTTGCTAAATGACATTAGTATGTCACTAAACAGCTACAAGATAGCTGCCACATTCCACAGAACAGGCTACAACCTTTCAGAAGTGAAAAGTCCATCAGTTTAAGCCTACTATACTTTTGGATGAAAGATATTTGAGAAGTCAGCTTGATGTTCTAGTCCTCTTTGCCTTATGCTGTGAAGCAAGAAGAGAGAAGAGAGGAGAGAAGAAGAGAGAAGAGATAAGAAGAGAGGAGAGGCAGGGAGGGGAGAAGGAGGAGGAGGAGGGGAGAGAAAGGGAGAGGAGAGGAGAGGAGAGGAGGGGTAGGGAAAAGGGTAAAGGAGGGGAGGGTGGAGGGGAGGGGAGAAGGAAGAGAGGAGGAGGAGGAGGAAGAAGAGAAATCAGGATAGAGAAGCCTGCCTAGACCTTGCATGCCACCCTGACCTGCCATCCATGTCAATTTTATCTATCCTGCCCTACACCCTACTCTCCCCTGAAACTTTATGCAGTGGCTGGCCAAACAGATGGGTGACTAGTCTGGCCTAAACATTCCTCACAGGGGATAAAAGCTCCAAGACTGGAAAAGGAAAGATTAAGGAAGTCTTAGTAAATAGAGAGAGTACTGAGAGGCCCATGGAGAAAGCAAATACATTCCTGTCACTTGAGGGCCTACTAAAAGATGGAGACTTACATGTTCCATAATGAGCTCTGCAACTAAAAGTAAACAATCACTAAAATAGTTCGAGAATGCATTATTCCAAAGCAAAACAGACACCTACAAAGAGTAAGACTAAAATATTACCATAAAAGAAATCATGCCAGTAATTTTGGCAAAGATAGATATGAAGCATTAAGACAGGGACCAGACTGGGGAGATGCAGGGAGAAGGCAAAGGTAAGGCAACCTGGAATATACAGAAATCCATATTTTCAATGGCTCACAAAAATGGATCCTGGTAGTCTTATTATTTAAAGAGAGTCAGGGAGAAGAGGAAAGGAAAAATGACTGGTTTTTGCTGCCTCCTTTTCCTTCTGTATAGGGATGCCTGGTAGAACCTGAGGCTTCTACTGATGACAACTGCAGCATTCACTCTACCTAAGCAGTCCCCAAGGAAAACCGTGAGATCACTTCTGCCAGGGATGGCTTCTGCCAGAACCAATAAGGAATCTCAGTCTGAGTGAAGGCTAAAGGATGGGAAGAGGTTATCAAATGTCATTTGTATGAATCTTTCAGGATATGTTCTCAGTAGGGAAAAAAAAAGGAAAACACTACACTATATTTCAGCTCGAGTCTAAAAATAACACAAGAACATTCTCTTATTTTTAGAGTGCTATCTTGAAAGTTTAAAAATACTGGCAACCTAGACAAGCCCATTAAGAACAAAAGGAGTTTAAAAAAAAGTTTATTTCTAAGGTAGGCAAAGTCTACTGCAAGAGAAATAGTACACGGTAAAGGCTCAGGATTTGTACTTTCTTCCTTGGTTTTTCTCACCCCTAAATGTGTACTAACTTTCTGGAGTGTCTTCATGATAAACAATGGGCAGTAAGTGGAAGAAGATACCCACCACCCAAGAGGAGTCAGGCACTGAGAGCAGAAAGAACCTTTCTCAGGACTTCAGGACTTCAAGGAGACAGACTAGCATTACATTAAGAAGCACTTAGAAAATGATAGGCCCTAAAGACAGTAATTCATAAAACAACACAAGCAATTGCACTACCCCTCATTAAAGCAATTTTAAAAATACTTATTAGACTAAGCTTTATTTCCATGCACTTCTTTACTGAGGAGAGCCCTGAGTTCAGCAACCAGAGGATTCATCACCAATTCTGAATATTTAGAATTTTAAAATAGAGGAAAATTACCAACTGTTAATTCATAGTGAAAGACTGAAAATGCCAGTGAAATAAGCCTTGTTTCTGCCTTGCCTTCACCCTCAAAGTCAATCCTTTAGGTCACGTAGCCATCCTAACGATGGATATCCACCCTAGCCTAGAAAACAGGGGGCTCAGAACACAGTTTACAAGCAAAAGCTCTGGGGCTTACCTGAGCGCACAGCCGTCATCAGCATTTCAGGCTCCAGCAGCGTCATGACAGCCCCAGGGAAGAGACAGACACAGGCAGACTAAAGAAAATCTGAAAAGGATCTTGTCTTCAGAGGCCACTGAGAACCTTCTTTAAGGCCACTCTCACAGCAGAGATCAAGCTGAGAACTCTCCCAGGAGAGCGTAGTTCCCAGTTTATCCCACCCACAGGCAAGCTGAGATGGTCTGGAGTTGAATGACTGCCCACAGGAAGTTGAAAAGCACTCAAGTCAAGACTCCAGAGTGTGCTTAGAACACGGAACTCCTCCCCTTGCTAGCCTTCTTTGGGGGAAGGGGAAAGACACAAACAAAAAGACACAGAAAAGGAGAGGAAGAGTTTTCCCTCTCCCCCGTCCCAAAGCAGAAGGAGATTTGGTACACACTTCTGATCCTCTAGGGATCCTGCTAATGGAGGGACTTAGTCCTATGGATAAGAGACACCACTTAACACACTCCAGGGCACTCAGGGACCAGATTCCACATCCACTAAATGTGGACAAAAAAAGGCATACATCATACACAAATGTGAATGCTATGTGAGCATTCTACATTACACCCCTTTAGTCTGGGATATTTATAGAAGCCAGGCCAGAGAAGCTAAATATTTGCCTATAGAATCTGAACTATTCCCTCCTCCCCTCACCCATTAAAATATACTTTCAAAAAATTATGTAATTACATTGCAGAATTTTCATCTTTCTCAGGTCATTCTCCACAATAGGCCACTCATAAGCACCTAAAAAGCCCATGTGATCACACTTACATACTCAACACTTTCTGTTTTCTTATGAGTAAGCAGCTAGCAGATGAATAGTTCCTTATTAGAATGGTTAGCATATTTTAAATGACAGACATTACCCGAATCAAATGAAAAAACATAATGCTAACGCACAAAGACCTTTCTTGTTGGACATTATGTTCCTTGTTTCAATATCTCTTTACTAACAAAGTATCTTCTGAGCTTCATCTTAAAAGTAGGTTGAAAAGAGGCCTAATCAGGGAAATGAACCTTGGGGGTAAAGATTCTTCTAGAAAGTCCATAAAGTCAAAATAAATTTCCTTAGTTCAGAATCTATACAAAAATCAAATAACCAACAAGGGGGGGCGGGATAGGAAAGAGGGACATATAATCAGTCTCTCACAATATGCCCACTGTGGAGAGGTTCTGTGTAATCACACATGTACAGCCTGTATTTTAATTGCTTGTCCTTCCAGTGGGGGTGGGTGACGAGAGAGGAAGGGAAAGAATCTAGAATTTAAAGTTCTATAATCAAATGTTAAAAATATAAATGTGTGTGTGTGTATATATATATATATTTATTTATTATTATTATTATTATTACTATTATTAACTACATCCAACTGGGATTTAAGATATACACGCACTGTGGTACGGAGATCCATCCTACCCTACCAGAAAGTCAAAGGGGTAAGGGGGAGGATATAGGAGGGAA
>CM053585.1:378729015-378800945 GCA_028646515.1 Pseudochirops corinnae
GGTGGTGGGGGGAAAGAGGGGGAGAAAATATGTAACTCAAAATCTTGTGGAAATGAATGATGTAAACTATAATAAAATTTTTAAAAAATGATGAGATTGGACTCAGTGACCTCTAAGGCTACTTCTAACTCTAAGTGTGTAATTAATCAATCAACAGGCATTTGTTAAGTGTCCATCATGTTCCTGGCCCTTAGCTGGAAAAACAAGTATGAAAAGGAAACAGTCCCTGCTTGCCCTTCACTTACCTTCTCATAGGAAGACAGCAAGTATGGATGAGAATGTGTGCAGCAAAAAGATAAAGTCAGTGAGTACAACCTATATTCAAAACAACAGAATACAAGGTAGTTTGGAAAGGAAAACACTTGAGAGTCAGAAGAGGCTTCATGAGGCAGAAGAAGGTGTTTAATTATGTTGTAAAAGTGCCGGGAGTCCAAGGAGAAGCAGCACTTCTGGCATGAGGGCTGCCTCACCATTTTGGGGGCTGCTCAACTACCTGTGGTGTTCACCTGGCACTCAGCTCTCACCTTGGCAGACAGTAACCAACTCTTCCTCAATTAAATTCGATTCGCCAGCAAGGGAGGACATTGCCCCATGCTGTCATTGGTCCTCTTTGAAAACAAAGGACAAACAACAATATTTAAAAAGAAAATCTCTGAAGCTGATGTAAAGTAGGAGTGCTTTCTAGACATCTGGGGTGGACAGAGGACAGACACAGTGTCTAGTGTGATGAACAGAGAGGAGGCCTATTGGTTGGAGGACAGAATAGGAGGCAGAATGCTGTCCAATGAGGCTGGAAAAGGTAGTTTGTGGGCTTGCTATTTTTGATCCTTGAGACAATAGGAAACTGCTGGAGTTGGTTGAATGGGAGACATCTGTGCTTAAGAAAAGGACTTTGGCAGTAGGGTGTAGGGTGGACTAAAGAGGGGGCTTGAGGCAATCAGGAGACTACCAAGATTAAAGAGGCATGAAGTAATTAATGAAGGCCTGAACTAAGGTGTGAGTGGAGGTAGAAGGGGCAAGGCATGGTGAAGGTCCAGGGCATGCATTGGAAGGCTGTCAAGCCTTCAACAGAAGCAGAGACATTTGGAGTAGGAGAGGGTTATGGGAAGGAAATGATGTGTTTGATGTTAAGATAAGTCTCTGGGACTTCTAGTGCTAAATGTCCAAGCGAAGCCGACAACTTAAACAGTGCTTACTGAGGTTAGCATTGGGCAGGCTCATAGTTCTCATGGTTCCAGGATTCATTCAGTTAAAATTGGAACCACAGAATTTCAGACATTCAGGTATATATAATGATCACTGCCGTGTTGTGATTCTTTCGTGCTGTGGTATCCATATTTGGGGACCGTTGATTCTGCAACCTTGCTTCCTAGGATTTTAATTCTTGGATAGATCTGATGGGATCCTTTCATTTTAGTTTAAAAAACAAAACAAAAATCTGTGAAATCCCAATGAATTTTAAAGTGGAAATAGCTTGTAATTTTCATTATTAAGCATTTCGCAAATGACTTTTAGTGGCTTTATATTATTGATAAGTATAGGGTCCAGGACTAGGCCAATGGTAATCTCTGTATTCTGTCATCATGGGCAGAATTGTTTTGTTCTGGGTGCATCACTTAGGAATGACATTGATCTCAACTGTTGCTTTCTACTTATTATCCTGTATGACCTTGGGCAAGTCACTTGTAATTCCTCAGGGTTTCAGTACTCAGTAAAATAAGGGGGTCAGACAAGATGACCTTTAAGAGGCCTTTTATCTCTAAATTTGTTATCCTCTGTTCTTGGGAACCAGGCATATTTATCCTGGAGAAGAGAAGAACTGGGGGAGACATGATGGCTCTCTTCATTCTGAGTTTCCTTTCTCTTCTCAGTCTCCCTGACATCTCATGTCAGTATCCTTTGATATCATCCTCCAGTCTCTGAGAAAGAGGTGGCCCTTCCCTTTGCCAAGGCCAACACCTCTACATCTTCTCATCTTCTGCAGTGGATTGCATCCTCAATCATCTGCTCCCCTTTTTCTAAATCTTCAACCTCTTCCTATCCCAGTTGCCTTCAAACCTACCCAAGGCTTCTCTCAACTTAAATAACTTTCATTAGAGGCTGGTGTCCCCTAACAGTCTATCTCTCCTCCCTTTCTCAGCCAGACTCCATGGAAAAGATATCTGTGCTCAGGGCCTCCACTTCCTCTCCTTTTACTCACTCCTCAGCCTGTTGCAGCAGTCTCTGTTTCAGCCTCATCTCTGACCTACAGTAGCTGCTCTTCTTAACTGCTCCTGCTGATGGTCTTTTTCAGTCCTGACCCTTTTCCAGCTGTCTGTTGCATCTGGCACTCCTCTGGGCTGCTCTCTCCTCCCTGGACGTTGTAACATTACTTTGGTTCTCCACCCACTTGCCAGACTGCTCCTTTGCCGTTTCATCAAACATGGGTATTGCCCAAAGTTCTGTCCTAGGTATGCGCTCTCTCCTCTCTTTCTTCCCCTTCTCCCCATCAGCTCCCATGGGAGTTCATCTCATCTCTGCAAGACCTCCAATATATCTCTCTGTCTAGCCCTTAATTGATAACTATCTATCCAGTTCTCTCTTGAACTTCAATCCAACACCATCAGTTGTCTATTAGACATTTCAGACTGGATTTCCTGGTGACATCTCAAACTCCCTACATCTAAAACTGAACTCATCTTTCCCCCTAAACTCTCTCTCTTCTTTCCAGTTTTCCCCCTCTTTATATCAGAGGCACCACCATTTTCCCAGGTTTATAACTTGATCATCATCCTTTGCCTCCTCACTTTGCCTAGGCCCACCTATCCAGTCAGTTGTCATACTTCTATTTCTGCCCTAACTTAGTTTCTCATCACCTTTCACCTGGAATTGTGCAACAGCCTTCTCATTTGTCTGCTGTTTCTTTAGGCTCTCTCTGCTCCAGTCTATAAAGCACAGCATGTGGCACATGCTGCCACACTGATTTTCCTTTCTCCCCGTGTCAACTCTAGTGGCTCGCAGCTGCCTCCATGACCAATGTTTCTTCAGTTTAGCTTTCAAAGGCCTTCACCACCTGACCCTAACCTCACTGGACCCGATCTCATTGGACATTACTTGCTCTCTGACCTCTGCTAGCCAGCAAAGTGAACCCTGTCTCCATCTTCTGTCTCTGTGCCTTTGTGCTGACTGTGTCCCACACCTGAGCTGTGCTCCCTCATTACAAGGGCCTCAGAGGCTCCTCTCTTCTTTCAGGATGCAACGCAGGTCCTGCTTTCTACATGAAGCCTTTTCTGTTTTCCTCCTAACCCCAGCTGCTGGTGCCCTCCCTCTCAAGCCATCTTGTTTTTATTTCTGTACTCCAATATTTACCTGTGTGCCCTATTTGCATATAAGTGTCTTGAGAGTAGGATTCTTGAATTCTTTGCATTTTTACCTGGCATCTAGCTCAGAACCTGGCATACAGTGGAGAGTGTGCCAGGCACTTTGCTAAGACTAGAACTCCAGCACGCAGGTGTTATTATGATCCCCATTTTACAGTTGGAGAGGCTAAAGCAAACAGAAGTTAAGTGATCTTTTTGGTAAATCACACAGTAAATGTCTAAGGTTAGGTTTGAACTTGACTCTTTCTGACTTGTCTCTGCTGCTTCATTTTTCCCTCTGTCTTCTGTAATTAATAACTGTGAGTTGATGGTGATTGATTCATTCATGTATTTGATGATTCCATCATTTGGAGGAGGGAATTGACTTGTTCTTTCAATCTTGAGTATAGAACTAGTATGAGTTGTGGCAACTGCGGAGAAGTGAATATGGGGAGAGCAGAAGGAAATGTCTCCTGACCAGGCTTTCCCAGAGTGCAGTGGACAACAGCTTTTGGAGCTCTCACCAGGAATCTTCACACAGAGGTGTCTGCCACAGTCACTCTTGTCAGGGATGCTGTAGAGAGAACACATGGCCCAGTGTAGATTACTCAACAGCCTCTGAGAGCCTGGCTGCCTTATTCAGGGCATTGGGGTTGACTCTTCTGCTTTCCTGCCTGGCATGTCATTTTCAGGTCCCATGTGGAATTCTCCTTACATATCCATAGTGTTGCTGTTTAATGCAAGTGTGGGCAAGGTTAAAAATATCTCGTCTAACCTAGATTTTCACAGTGATATGAAGTCAGGGTTCCATGCCGTCATGGAATGGGAATCATTTTCATATTCAGGAAATTAGAGGCTGAGAAAAACAGCCTGTCACTTGTCTCCTGAGCTGAGCATCTTTGCTGTCCTGTTTCTTAGAGGCAGTCTAAGACAAGGGCAAGAGCATTTAGATAACATCTACTGTGCTCCAGGCATTGTCTAAGTGCTTTATAAATCTCATTTGACTATAGTTTGAGTGGCTCAGTAAAGGGGGCGAGAGGGAGATGGCTACACTTTCATCTTCTTCTATACTCCTTTGTTGCATTGGTGCTCTGTCCCTTTTTGTACTTTGACTTTTATGTTCTTGTATTGGAACTTTAAGCAGAAATGGGAAAAGAGTGAGATGAGTTCAGTGTGCAAAGTTTCTGTCCCACCATGTTCTTTCCCCATGTTAAAGTAAATCTAAGTCATTATTTAGGAAGGAGCGAGAGGCATTGACAGTTCCTAAGGGGGTAGATTACGATGTTCAGTTCTACTTTATAGTGTTTTAAAAAATAACTTTCTCTGTTGCAAATCTTCTCTTTAATGGACTGTGTGGTCAGTGACTTTCATCTCTACAAATATCTGGTCATGTCTATGTGGGCCCCATGTATGTAAGCCCACTAGCTGATCCACTAAATGGATGGAGGATTCATTGGCAGGTTGATGGGGCAAGCCATGCTTTCTGGTTAAAGTGTGTACCCAGGGGCCGGCCTGGAGCTTTCTCTCCTGACCCAGCACCTTTGGAGCACCTAGGCCTGGGACGGTGGTCTGACCAGGGCTCGCCACTTCATGCTGTGGACTGGGTGGGCTTGGTAGGCCTTGGAACTCTGAGTCGTTCAGGCCT
Organism: Pseudochirops corinnae; assembly: GCA_028646515.1. Taxonomy (NCBI): domain Eukaryota; kingdom Metazoa; phylum Chordata; class Mammalia; order Diprotodontia; family Pseudocheiridae; genus Pseudochirops; species Pseudochirops corinnae. The sequence continues at coordinate 378,733,999 of CM053585.1, forward strand.
TAACTTGTGTATTTAGTGCTCCACATGGGCATGGAGTGGCTCCGCACCCTTGTTTCCTGGTTTGGTGTTTATCAAAAGTCTGTCATGAAATGTCTGCTATGATGACTCAGCGCTGTCGTTGGCAAGTGTCAGGGACGGAGAGAGTGTGTGGAGAGTGGTGACCAGGCTGAGCTTCTAAGAAGAGAAGGCTCAGACGAAGAGCAGAAAAGGTTTTTGTCCGTCCGTCATCCTGTAAGTTCTCAGGATTGTTGTTGTGTGCATGGATGTACACACGTCATGTACTCGGAGAGGTGTGTGTCTGTGTGTGCATACACAGAGCACGTATCTGCTGGCTGCTGTTACTCGGCTCTGCTGCTTCGTTTTTCCCTCTTCATAAATACCATTGAAGTAGCTAGAAGAGCGCTGTGCAGCACGCTGCGCAGGACACGCAGCCTGTTGAGTTCCAGCAACACCAATGATAGTAGAGTTGCAAGGGCACCTCACTTATTTCACTGGGGAACTTGGTCAGATTTCAGATAAATGGGGAGCTAACAACAGGGGTGGGGGAGGCAGATGAGGCCAGGGCACTGATGGCCCTTTCAGATAATCGAAGCCTAATTCTTACTAGCATTTGGAATGCAAAAGGTTTCCAAACCTTCCCCTCTGGCCTAGAATTAAGAAGCAGTGGAAGGTGCCTTGTTTGCCCAGGCCAAACACTGAGTCAGTCAGTGAGCAAATAGGAGAGCTTTGCTGGGGTCTCTGAATTCAGGATTATGGCCATGCCTGGGTGGCTGGACTTGTGTAGCTTCCTAGTGGATTTTTAAAGAAAATTTTTATTATTTGGGGGTAATAGTTGCTGTTAATTATTCTCTATGACATATGTCATTTGTTTATATATGGTTGTTTAAGCAAGTTGGGGGGGCGGGGAGGGCAGAGGCAGGCACTTAACACAGTGACTGGCACATAATGAACTCTTTAAAAATGTCCATTGACTCTGAGTAGTTTCTTTGGGGTGTTTAGACCTATTGAGTTTCATAAAGTTCTGTAGGTTTTCTAGTTTAGAACAATTTTCTCTCTCTTGATATTGTATGTCCTTGTACATAGAGAGAGAGAGAGAGACGACCATTTTCTAGTAACTTCCCTGAAGTCTCAGGAAGCAGTGTGAATCTCTTCTCTTCTCTCCCATGTCCACTGCACTCTTTTATCTCCCTTTGTTATTTTGTGGTTTCAAAATGTTCTGAAGAGAAATTGAATTCTGGGATTAATTTAGAGGGCAAGACCACCTAAGCTCATTGATGTTGGCCTGAACCATCTTGTTCCTGTTGCTTGTTTCTGTCTTCTTAGAGGCTAGGCCCAAGGGTCCAAATTCCTGCTATATAACTTTTCCATTTGACTTGTTGAGGCAGTGAGACTTCCTCGCTAATGTCACCCTCACTTGCTAAGGCTGTGGACATCCTCAAGGAATGATTCTGAGCACAGTGATTTTAGTCACTATGAAGTGTTTCACCCCTCATCATGTTTCCTAAGTTAAGTGAATTTCTGTATTGAAAGGGCACTCAACTCAGTGGTTCAGGTACCTGGCTTGCCTTCCTACCCCTGCACTCTCATGATGCCTCGCCCTGGTCTTTCCTTTTGCTTTCTTAAATCTTGAAGGATTGATTGAGGTTAGAGCATCACAGATCTGGAATTGGAAGGGACTTCAGCAGCCATCTGATCCAATCTGCATAGTTTATAGATGAAGATATTGAGGCAAAGAGAGGTTGAATGAGTTGTCTAGAATCACAGGGCAGTGACTGGCAGTTAGCACCTTATTTGACTCTTCTGACTCCAGTTTCAGGGTTCTTTCCATTGTACCATATTGCATTCTAGTGAAACAACTGGGAACCATATACAGAATTACAAAATCTACTAACGCACAACATCGGGTCTAGTGTAAAACATATGCTTGTTTTTTAAAACATTTGTTGTTTTAAAAATTTGAGTTTCTCTCCTTCCTCTCCCCCCCCTTCTTGAGAAAGCAAGCAATTTGCTATAAATTATACATGTGCAGTCATGCAGAACATTTCCATGTTAGCCATGTTGCAAAAGAAAATGAAGACCAAAAAAACCTTAAGAAAAATAAAGTTAAAAAAAAGTACACTTTGATCTGCCCTCAGACTTCATCACTGCTTTCTCTGGAAGTGGATAGCTTTTTTTCACCATTTGTCCTTTAGAATTGTCTTGGATCATTGTATTGCTGAAAATAGCTAAGTCATTCATAGTTGATCATTGTACAGTATTGCTGTTACTGTATACAGTGTTCTGGTTCTGCTAATTTCACTTTGCATCAGTTCATGTAAGTTTTCTCAGGTTTTTCTGAAACCATCCTGCTCATCATTTCTTATAGCACAGTAGTATTACATAACAATCTTATACCACAACTTGTTCAGCCATTCCCAATTAGTGGGCACCCCTTCAATTTCCAGGTTTTTTGCCACCACAAAAAGAAATGCTATAAATATTTTGTACAACTAGATCATTTTCCTTTTTCTTTGATCTCTTTGGAATGCAGACCTAGTAGTGGTGTTGCTGGATGAAAGGGTATGCATGGTTTTATAGCCCTTTGGGCATAGTTCCAAATTGCTTTCCAGAATGGTTGGATCAGTTCACATCTGTGCCAGCAGTGCATTTAGTGTCCCAGTTTTTCCACATCCCCTCCAACATTTGTCATTTATCTGATAGATATGTGAGATAGTATCTCAGAGTTGTTTTAATTTGCCTTTATCTAATCAGTAGTTATTCAGAGCATTTTCTTTTCATAAAACATGTGCTTCTTAATAGGATGATTCCTCCATTGTAAATGTAGGTAGGTTACTTTTATCCCCCAACTATCCCACCCATATGTAGGTGATGGGTATGTGTTAACAAACAAGAGCTCCTAGTGACATCAGAATTAAAAATGAAAGGATCCTTGTTGTTGTTCAGTTGTTTTTAGTCTTGTCCAATTCTTTGTGAGCCCATTCGGGGTTTTCTTGCCAAAGATACTGGAGTAGTTTGTCAGTTCCTTCTCCAGCTCATTTTACAAATGAGGAAACAGGGAACCAGGGTGGAGTGACTTGCCCAAGGTCACACAACTAGTAAGTGTCTGAGGACAGATTTGAACTTGGGCAGATACGTTTTTCTGACTCTAGGCTCAGTATTCTATCTACTGCACCACTTACCTGCCCCAGAAGGACCCTTAGAGAGCATCTAATACAGTCCTCTTCATTTTATGCATGAGGAAATTGAGGTACAGATAGTCAGTGGGAATTTGTTAAGCATTTACTCTGTCAGGCACTGTGTTGAGCTCTGATACAAAGAGAGTCAAAAATCAAGCCCCATCTCCAGAGGAAACAGCAACCAAGATGATAGAGGATGAATTTGAAATAATCAACAGATGTAAGGCACCAGCGTTAAAAGGGACTGGACAGGACTTCTTAAAGAAGGTAAGATTTACATTTTGAGATCCAAAGGAAGCCTGAGAAGCCAGGCAGGAGAGGTGAGGGGGGACAGAACATTGTCTAAGACCCGCTCTGGCCCAGTGTGGAGACGGGAGCCTGAGCTTCTTGTTTGTTCAAGGTCACACTGAAAATAAGCTGTATCAGAGTCAAGACTGAACCCAGGGTTGTAGGCTCTAAATCCAGTGTTCTTTCCACTCCGGTATCCTATACTTGTATTTAAAAAAATCAGCTGTTAATGTGGTTTAGATAGTAGTTCATAAGGAAAAGATCTAAGGAACTGGTGTGTGACTCAGCGGTGTGACATACTGTGGCCCCCACTCACCCTGATCTGGAGCAGTGTTGGGTAGAGTCTCTTGTTCTGGTCCCCTCACTCACCCTAGAGAAATAAGGAAGCAGTGAGCAGTGCAAGCCCTCCATATATACATACTGATACACACAAAATAGTCTGATGCTTGCTGGTATGTGAGTGAAGGGGATCAAATCATTCAGTCATTATTATTTCCTCTAAATCAAGGTTCTTCACCCTGTGTGTCCTCAGAATAATGTTTTTAAATGCATAAAACACATAGGATTACAAGGAAAACCTTAATTAGAATAAAACTGTGATTTTTTTTTTTTTAAATTTCCCAGATTCCAGGTAAAGAAACCTGCTCTGGGTGGAAGTTAAATGGAAATGTTTTATATTGGAGGGGCCTTCTCGCTGGTCCTGTTCAGTGAACAGGGTTTGGATAAATGAAAGGAGGGACAGACTTGGGGCTGGATGCTCCCTCGAAAACTTAACAGTTCTGTGCCCCCTGAGCAAGTCAGCTAGCTTCCACCAGCTTCAGTTTCCTCAGGTGAGAACTAAATGAGATAACATAGGTGGAGTGCTTTCCAGTCACTGCATGTATTAGCTACAACTACCGTAACACTAGTTAGCATTATAATTGTTAGCCATTAAGAAGAGAATGGGTATGTTCATGTCACTTTCTATCCTCCCTGCTTGGGAACCAATGCAAAACTTGTTCATGAGAGAGGGTTCGATACACAGCCCAGTCAGTCATCTTATTTGCAAAATTATAGTTATTCAGAGATGTCTTGTTTAAACATCTTTCTCTAACCCAAGCTCCAGCCTGTCACAAAGCACATGTTTCATTTACATAAATGGTCTGTGAATACAAAAAAGCCCTGTGGCTTCATGTAGGGGGCACTTTAGACCCTTAGAGTGCTTTTTACTTTTGAAATATAGAGAATTGATTTTTATCTTTTTCTCTTTTTAAACAAACTCTTATCAAGCTGTGCTTCCATGCCAGGGTGGCAACAAGCACTCACTTGATACCAAAATTGAGCCCTTTCTGGAGGTGCTCAAAATCATCTCTTTAGGCTTCTTCATCTCCAGAGAGTTTCTAGGCCTTCAAGTGCTCTGGAGGGTGAAGAAAGGGAGAAGGGCAAAGGGGTGCATGGACAGAGCTCTGCCAACAGTGCAGAGGTTCATTTCTAATGAGTGCCACACAGCCTGAGCTGTATAATTACGGTGTTCTTGCTACTCTTGGTTAATTTAGGAAATATAACCATGTAGAGTACCCTTCTGCTGACAGGAGACTAGTACCTTGTCATCTTTCAAACTTCTCATCTCAGGAAGAAGCTGTTGGTATAGAAGGTTTTGTGCAAGAGACGAGGCTTCTGAGTTGTGTGGATTGTTATCGCCTTGCTCGACCCTTCACAACTTCCTCTCCTGCCGCCCACAGCCAAATACGGAAACTGTGTTCTATCAGGCCACTTCTGCAATTTTGGGTGTTCACAACTCCTAGACCTCCCCTTAACGCTTAGACTCTCATGGCTTAGGACTGAAAGACAAAATTCATGTTGAATTTTAAAATGGGCCTTTTGTGGTACTCTGCCCCACTGACTATCCTTCTTCCTGTTCTCTCCATTGTGCAGTGCTCCAGTTGAAGCTTCAGCAACGCCGGACCCGGGAGGAGCTAGTGAGCCAAGGGATCATGCCGCGTAAGTGCCCTTTCCTTCAGCCCCATCCCTTCTCTCTTCTCTGAATGGTAGAACCAGCTGCCTTTGCATGCAGTACTGGAGTGAGTGTGCCTCATGGGGCCCAAAATAGACAATCCAACCAAATGTTGTTTGTTCTGCTCCCTCCCACCTTTCGAAGTTCAGTGCATCCAGAGAGCTAGAACTCTTCTGGCCAGCAAGATTCAATGAAATACCCTTGATTAATTTGAAAGTGGAAGGCAGCGAGGGAGGGCAAGGAGGATTGTGAATCATCCTTTGATTCCGTGCTGTGTGCCCCAAAGAATGTGTTCTGAACGTGTACCTTTGTGGGCAGGGCAGGGCAGGGCTGGTAATCAGTCTTTGCTCAGATTTCCTGCCTTTAGGGTTTTTTCCTATGAGTTCTGTCAGTTTACCATAATTCTTGAACTTGAGTGTTGTGGGTGAGGGCCCATAAACTTTCTGCCTTGCTGTTTGAGTTGGAGAAAACTCCCGGGGATTTCCCTCTCTCCTCTCCAAGTTCTAGCCTTGTTTTCTGAATTGCTGAAGCAGTCATTCTTGAAAGAAAGGTTTTGACTTTGACTTCAGAGTGAGGCACTGACAAGTATTGTGATGTGGCTGTAAGCTTGGGTTCCCTTAGAACGTGTGTATACCTGTTGGTGGGGTTGGTGGACAGTGGAGGAGCCAGCTCTGAAATTCAGACTGTTTGGGAGACTCATTGACAGTAATGTGGTGAATGTAAAGAGGGACAGATGTGTGTTGGGAGGCTTCTGGCACTGCCCAGTAGCCCCACTGTGGACAAGTCACTTCATCTCTCTTGGCCTGAGCTTCCTGTGTTGCCCCTGCCTCCTGTCACCAGGTTCTCAGGAGGAAATCATTGTAGTAATGCTGATTGCTATTATCGTCGATAGTAGGAACATAAATTTAGTGGAGACGGAAGTGAGCAAAACTTGCGTTGTTTCTGGTGATGGTTCTTTTTCGATCCCCAGGAAACAACACCTGCTTATATCTTTTCTTCTTTGAAAAGCCTCCTGCAAAAGAAAGGTCCCCTTCAACCCTTCTCTGAAAAGTCACCTATTCCCCCTCCTCCCCCCCCCCAATAATTCGGAGAAGTAGAGTGAAGGAAACTTCCGGAGCTCTTTCTAATCGGCAGAGAGGAAATGAGAACCATCCACCTTCATAACTCAAAGTACATTGGTGACATTGTGAGCATTGGTGCTGGGCTTTTCTGGGCCCTCAAGGTGACTCCACTAATGATTGAAGAGGTAGAATTCTGGGAGGCCAGTCAAAGTCAGACCTTTCTTATGGTCCATCCTTACTCTGATACTGCACTGTTCCCTCATCTTATGCTGTGTTCATCCCTGTCTTGTTTATGCCCTTCCAGTGTAGAGACTGCTTTAACTGTCTGCTTTGGCAAATATATCTCCCATTGTGAAGGGAATTGGAGCTGTTTCCATTTACGTTGTAGAGTGAGTGGTGGGAGTCCCATCACATAAGGAACAACTTGTTTACAAAACATTTGTCTTGCAACAGCCATCCAGGGTAGGTTGTGCAAATATTATTATCCTCATTTTGTGGACTCAGAGTGTGAAGAACTGGAGCCCTGGAGATCATTTAGTCTGACCCTTCACTTTACAGGTGAGGAAACTGAGGCCTAGAAAGGGATGCAGAATGAAGTGTTAAAGCTGTTTTCCTATGACTCCAATTTGGGGCTTTATCTACTTTAGGACATGGCTGGCCAGCAGCTCTGTCTTAGATATCACCCCATTAGTGACCTAAGCCACCTGAAGGAACAGTGACGCAGCCTGTGATCAGGCAGGGAAAGGCTGTACCCTACAAAATGATCTCCAGATTGATCTGTGCCGGGTGGGCACGTTACCAGCTTTTCCTCAAAGAAACCGATGATATGGACATCTCAGTAAGTGCTTCCTAAGTATCTAGCACTTCATCAGGTGCTTTGAGTGATATTGAAGAAAAGGAGCAGGGCTGTATTCAGGGGAATTAGCCAAACTCTAGTTGGGAAGCCACAGAACAGCTGGAGACAGTTATGCTGATGGGTGTGGGCTGGCCTCCTGTGCAGGGGCCTGCCTTCCTCCCACTTGTGCCTATCCCCACCTTTGTGGGTAGGTGCCTGGGAGGACAAGACGGTGATTCTTTCATGTTTGCAAGGCAGGGTTAGATGACCAGGTTGGGAATCTCCTGGGACTCCTGCAGGTTTGCCTGTGTACCACCCAAGTTAGAATCATGAGACATCGAGAACGTTAGCTAGTCCAGGCTCTTCCTTTTTTTTTTTCCTTCTTTTCTTCTTCCATTTTTGGTGGGGGCGAGGCAGATTAAGAAATTGAGACCCAAAGAAGTTGTCACTGAAAGTCACACTGTCAGTCAACAGCATCTTATTCAGTGCCTAGTGTGTGCCAAGCACTCTGCTTGACACGCAGGATACCAAAACCCAAACCAAACCAGTCTCTGCCCTCAAGGGTTTACCATTCAGTTGTAGGGGTTACCACATGTGTAGACAGAATAATTCTTAGGTGGTGCAGAGAGGGAAGTGGGGCATGAGCAGTCTCAAGAATCAGGCCAATCTTCACACTGAATATCCTATTTCAACTGAGTTTGAAGGAGGTAGAGGGGGAGAGGGAATGCATGTCATGTGTGGAGGAGAGCCAAGGCAAAGACTCAGAGATGGGAAATAGAGAAGCTGGTTGTGAGGAGCAACAAGGGCAGTTTTACTAGAACATAAAGCTTGGAAATGGGAGAATGGATTCTAAGACAGGAAAGGTAGGTTAGGGCCAAGTGGGGAAGGGCTTTCAAGGCCAAACAGAGGCAGTGGTGATCTCCTGGAGTTTGTTGAGCAGAGCATGGTCAGACTCATGCTGAAAAAAGATCATCGTGGCAGCTGAGGAAGACAGGATTAGATTGGGCAGGGCCTTGAAGCAGGTAGATCTCGCCAGTAGGCTGGTGGGCAGTGGTCCAGGTGAGAGGTGATGAGGGCCTGCGCCAAGGCAGTCCCCATGTATGGGGTGAGGAGAGGACAGAGGCCAAGATGAAAGTAAAGTTAGAGAACATAATCAAGAATAATGCTGAGCTCACAAACCTTGGAGACCAGAGGAAGGCCGGTGCCTTTGAGAGAAGTGGGAAAGTTTAGAGGAGCATTGGGTGCTAGGGAGAGTTTTGTGAACGAAGCCACAGGCGCCTCTTTTCTGAAAAGGGCTTGACAGCTGAAATAGGCTGAGGCGCCTGGTTCTTCCTGTCTCTGCCCTAACAATGCACATTATTTAAGACATCTGACCTGTTGTGGAGAAGGTGGTGTCTGCTATAGACTGTTAAACAGGATCGATTCCCAATCTCCTTTGTTCTCAACGTGTAATCATTGGTTTCAAATTTAACACTCCTTAACTAAACTCTGAAGTTATACAGACAATGCCAGACAGCACAGCATTATCTGTTCCAGACCCTGTGCTTTCACCATGGATTTCTGAGGCTCTGTGTACCTTGAAGGAGCTCCTTGGGGGAAGGGGGGAGATGGCTGAGGAAGGAAACCAGTCTTGAAGGCAGAAAGCTGAGGCAAGATGTATTCCATATGCTCTAGGCAGAGATTCAGGGTCATGTTGGCAAAGAGATGAGCTGTGTTTAGAATGCCTTGTTCTTAAACAGTGCTTTCCCCTTGCCTTTTATATATGACATTTAAAGGTGTAAAAGGTCAGGAGGTTAGGTGAATTCTAAGAGAAATGTTTTGGCAGGGAGATGTTGTAGAGGAATGACCTTTTAAAGGAATCATGGAAGTTCTGTTACTTGGCACAAACCAGAAAAATCTATAATCTCTCCTGGATGGAAAAGAGGAGCCCTGTTGGTTTCTTCCTTTTCAGACTAATACTGTTAAGTTTATAGGATGTTGAGAAAGGAACAGCAGTGCTTCATTTTTAACGAATTTAAGTCTTTAGCTAACATGCTGCTATTTTCTCTTTCCTTGGCAGCCCCTCCCCAAATTTTTTTCCACGTACCTTTGGCTTTGTCAGGATATGTCCTTCCACTCCCTCCACTAGTATAGATTGCAGCCCATTCATACCTTCTCATCCTGCACCATTTTTCACAGAATCTAAGTTGAAAGACACCTCAGAGTTCATATTGTTCAACCTGTACCTGAACAAGGAAGCTTTAAATAGCATACCCCAAAAAAGTTATCCAGCCTTATCTTTACTCTCTGAGGGAGAACCCACTACTTCCCAACACAACCCAGTCCTTTTTGGGATACTGCTGATTCTTAAATCAATTAGCCCTTAATTTGCCCTTTTCAAACTTCTAACCAGACCTTCAACTTCTGTCCTTGGGGGCCAAGAAGATTTTGAATCTCTTTTTTATAGATGACTGCAAGCAGGAAGCTACACAAGTCTTCTCTCCTCCAGGCCCTTCTACCCGTCCTTCTGTGACATGACCTTGAGGCCCTTCATCATCCTGATTGCCCTCTTTCTGGCCAGTCTTCAACTTATCAGTTGCCTTCCTAAAATGTAACATTCAGAGCAAACAGTGTTTTTCTATGTGGTTTGACCAAGACAAAGAACAGCAGGATTTTCACCTTTCTAATCCTAGACCCTGTTCCTCTCTTAATGAGCCTAAGGTTGTGTTATCTTTCTTAGCTTCCATGTCACACCATTGAGTTAGGTTGAGTGTATAGTCTACCAAACCTGCTGTAGGAGTCTTTCACAGGGGTCTTCCCCACACCTCTGCCATTGCGAATTTCTTAAGTATATGATTGATTTCTTTCAATCCAACTTAAAAACTTTACATTTATCCCTAACAAATGTAATCCTAATAGATTCTGCCCATTTTTGGTGTCTGGTGCACTGAGCTTGGTGTCATCTACAAATTCGGTAAGCTTGCCATGTGACAAGAATGTTCATCAATACAAGCATGGCGCCCACAACAGAGGCCATGTCCTCTTCCACTGATGTCTTCTGAGTTGATGTTGGATCAGATCTTTGAGTCTGGTCTATCGACCAATTCTAGAGTCACCTCAGTGTGCTGATTTAGCCCACTTTTCTATTTTTTAGGTGAGAATATTGTGAATGACTTTGTCAAATGTTTTGCCCAAGACTAGGTACACTAACTTAGAGCATTCCCCTGACCAGCCTAGTACTCCTGTCAACAGTGGAAATTGTACACACACATATAATTTTAATCTCCCTTTAAACAGATTCCCTCAGTATATTTCATCAAATGAGGTCTTATCTAGTCCTCAGAAGAGTCTTTGTCTCTTTGACATTTTATCTGAGATAAAATGGTGGAATCGAGAATAGTGGAGCATTAGGAAGCAGTACAACTCAGCTTGCCTCCACAGAGATCTAGAAGATGCACTAGACCTAATCTTGATGGGGAAATCAAGAAAAAGTCACAGTGAACCATTTTTTTCCAAACCAGCTTGGTGAAGGAGAGCAAAGAGGTTTGTGGATACTGGGGATGAGATTAATAAGCCAGGAGCATACCGAAGTGGGACAGAATACTCCAGCACCTGGGGAGAGGCTCTCCATACCTATACCAGAGCATGACAATGAAGACAAGTGACAACTGGCAGCTTTGTCTCCTAATACTCAGTCCTGGATCACAGATCCAGAGTGGACTGAAAGGGGGGCCTCTACATGGGAGGGCAGTCCGAGGTAGAGAGGCTGTAGAACAAGGAAGTAGCAAGTTCAGAAGCCAAGCAGTAGCTGGACAGCACAGATTCTGGGAGCAGAATAGTGTCTCAGTCCTAGCATCTAGCCTGGTCTGCGGAGGAATGACCAAGGTAAGAGTCTCCTACCAAAGAATCCTGCCAGCAAAGCTTTCAGCTGGCTAATAGGGCTGAGTCCATACACATTCTACTGTTGATCAGACCAAAACCCAGGTCAGGAACTCAGCTGTCAGATTAGGTTAGCAGCAGTCAGACCGTACTCTGTATCAGACAGCCATGGGAAGCACTTAAAGCTTGCAGGCCCTAGCCTGCCCCTGAGATCCTGAAATAACATAATACTCAATACCCCAAAGAAAGCAGAAACAATGCAAGCCCAGATCTCCCCACAAGAAGTATACAGAACCCAGCCCTAATATCAAGTCTGAAATCAGCAGGGGGGATAATAATCAAACAAAAAAAGAATTCTTCCCTAAATAGCTCTTATGGCAGAAGGAAGGCTCAAGCCACAAAAGCAGAAGAGAATAAAACCTCTACAACAAATGCTTCAGAGAAAAACTGAGCTTGAGCACAAGCTCAACCAGAATTCCTTCAAGAGATGAAGCAAGAGTTTTTTTTTTTAAGTGTAATTTTTTAAAAAATGAAATGAGTGCTAGAGGAAAAAACTGAAAAAGAAATGAGAGCTATGGAAGAAGGAATTGGAAAGGCAATTAACAACTTGACGTAATAGCTACAAAGTCAAACTACAGATTCCCTGAAAATTAGAGTAGACCAAATAGAAATACCAATAGCTCCATGTGATAACAAAAAATATTGAAACAAAGTTAAAAGACTGAAAAAAAAAAATAGAAGAAAACATAAGATATCTCATAGCAAAAGCAACTGACTTAGAAAACAGACCAAGAAGAAAATATTTAAGAATCAATGAACTAGAGAGAAAGGAGGTAAGACTTTCTTCTGAATGAGACCTTCCTCTGACTCTGCACTTTTCATCTCTCTGTCTGTATCTCCTGAAGAAAGATGACAAGGGGGTGGGCCAACTTCGGTCTGCTCCAATGTGACTTTCCCCCGTCCAGGAGACTCCCATTTCCTGTTGTGCCTACATGATTTACAACTTCAGGTGCGAAGAGGAAAAGATCTTCCTCTGACTAAGACTTGCCTCTCCTGTTCTCTGTGTTCCCTGAGGGAAGCCTGCTGAAGGCTGATGGAGCCATCTGTGCTGGTGCTGCCTGCTAGCAGCCTGATTCCTCCAGTGCAGAGAGGAGCGAACTTCCCCACTGACCTCAGTCTTTCCATCTCCTGCCGCTCCTGTCCCTTGAGGGAAGAAGAAAGTAAGTGGGGAGTGGGACCATTTCCCAGGCTCTGCTTGTCTCTGGCCCACTCTCTGAACCTCCTCTAAGAAGAGGAGTGACGCTTAGTGAACATTATCACATCTAATGATAACTATCCCAACCTGTGATTCTGAACCTCTGTAGATCATCCTCTAAAACTCATCCTCCACCCCGATTCCTTATTCCCATCCCTCACAGAATCTCTTTCTCGCACTCCTTCTGTGGTTTAACAGCTGTCAAGACCTGGCTGCCTGTTTGTGGCACAGCCTTTCTGGTTGTACCTTCACTAACCCCATCGATTCACTGGTCAAGGTGGGGGTGGGTGCACTATTACTTGTTCCCTCTTGTCACTTTCAGATTCTCCCCCTACAAGCTCCATCACTCAATAATCTCTCCTTTGAGGTTCATGCAATTCATATCTGCCACTCAATGAAAGTCCTGGTAGCTGATGTCTGCAGACCCCCAGCTCATTCCCCTTCCTTCCTCACTGAGCTTGATACCTGGCCCACAGACTTTCTTTCCTTCCCACCTGCTGTCCTCAGACATGGGTACTTATACATACTGACTCTCCCTCAAACATCCTAACCACTCACTTCCTGAACCTGCTTATTTCCCATGACCTGCTCCTTCACCCTACCTTAGCCACACACAAAAATGGTCATATACTAGAACTTGGCCATCACCCACAGATAGACCACTTCCTTGTTCTGGAATTCTCTTCACTGACCATAATCTGTTGGTTTTCCAGCTCTCCCAGGCCATCACCCTTCACTAGTTATTCTCTCCTTTTTGCCTCATCTTGACTCCTTAGTGAACCAGTTCGACTCTATATTGCCCTCTTCTCTTGAGCCTCCAGCCTCTTAATCATTTTCACTGATTGTAACCTGCTAAGCCCCAACCTTGGATGACTCCTCCTATCTGCCACTTCTGCTCCTGCACATATGCTGCTGAGCAACGGTAAAGAAAATCATGGAACCATTCTGTCGGGTCCATTACAATTTTATGTAACACTTACAACCTGGGCCTTCACTGCTGCTAGGTAATCCTACTATACTTCTCACTGTACCACTTTCCACAGAGTCCCTTCCACAGTTTTTCATCCTTCTTCAAACCTCTGATGTTTCCCCCTTCCTCCACTCCCTCAATTGATAACTTTGCCTCATATTTTACAGAAAAAATTGAGGCCATTCACTGTGAACTCCCTCTTGGCCCCTCTTCCTGTTCTTTTATCACTCAGATGCCTTCTGCCTTTGTCTCCTTCTGTACTCCTATCTCACAGGAAGACATGGAGTTACTCTTTTCCTTCTACCAGGCCAACCCATTGCCTTCCCATTACCTCCAACAGATTGTTCTTTTTGTCATTTTGTCCTACCCTTTAATCTGATTCCTGGCTCCTTTTCTGCTGCCTACAAGATGCCCATGTCTCCCCTATCCTGAAAAACCCTAATTTGATCCTTCCATCCCCAGGACCATTAGCCTCTATCTCAGTGGTTCTCAACCTGTGGGTTGTGACCCCTTTAGGGTTCTAACGACCCTTTCACAGGGGTCACAGGGGGTCGCCTAAGACCATCGGAAAACACATATTTCCGATAGTCTTAGGAATGGAGGCACTGCTCCTCTATATGTCTTCAGGCGGGTCCGTCCACATGCAGATACTCCTACATATGAATATTAAAGGGTCCCCGCATTAGGAAGGTTGAGAACCACTGCTCTTTCTCTTTAGCCATTTGTATCAGACCTCCTTGGAAAAGCCTCGATTAACAGGTGCCTCTGTGTTTTCTCCTCTCACTCTCTTCATAACTCCTTACGATTCAGCTTCTGACCTCATTCAGTGGAATGAGGCTGCTCTCTTCAAAGGTACTAATGATCTCGTAATTCTCAAATCCAGTGACTTTTTCTCAGTCCTCATTCTTGAGCTCGTTGCAGCCTTTGACGTGGTTGATCACTCTCTCTTCCTTGATAATTTCTTCTCTCTCGATGCTCTCTTTTGGGAGCAACATTCTGTCCTGGTTCTCCTCAGTCTCCTTTGCTGGATGGTAGAGTAGGGTTCTGCCCTGGCCTCTTCTCCCTCTAGACTATTTTCTCTGTGCTGATGATTCTCAAAAACTAATTAAGCATGTCCTAAACAGAACTCATGCTTTTTACTCCTATACCCTCCACCACTTCATAACTTCTTATTACTGTTGAGGACAACACCATTCCTCATTCTCTCTCAAGCAACTCTTGCCCCTCCCAATCCAATCTTTTGCCAAGACCTATCAGTTTTGTTTTTTCACTATCTCTTGACTTTGTCCCCTTCTCTGCACCTGGATGCAGGCTCTCATCACCTCACTCCTGGGCCGGTCTGCTGATAGTGACCCACCTGTCTCAGTTCTCTCCTTGCTCCATTCCATCTTCTACTCAACTACCAAAGTGATTTTCCTAAAGCAGAGGTCTGATCACTTTACCCACCTACTTAGTAAACTGCCGTGGCTCCCTGTTACCCGAGGGTCACATACTGAATCTTTGTTTGGCATTATACATCCTTCATAACCTAGCCCCCTGCTAGGGGAGCTTTTTATACCTTTCCAGTCTTTTTATATTTTACTCTCTACTCTTCAGTCAAGTGAAAGTGCCTTCCTGGCTGTTCCACAGACAAGACACCCTCTATCTCTTGGCTCTAGGCATTTTGTCTGTCATTCTCCATGCCTAGAATGTTCCCAGTGCTTAGCATCTTCCACAGAAAACCTTTCCCAGCCCTTCTTAATTCTAATGCTTGCTTGCTTTTCATTGTTTCCCATTTATCCTATACATACATATATATATAGTTTATTTCAGCAGTTCTCAACTTGTGGGTCGTGACCCCTTTGGGGGTTGAATGGGATTGCCTAAGACCATCGGAAAGCACATATTTCCAATAGTCTTAGGAACCGAGACACGGCTCCTCTGTCCGTCTCCAGGCGGTCCGCCCACATGCAGATACACCCACATATGAGTATTAAAGGGTTGCAGCATTAGGAAGGTTGAGAACCACTGGCTTATTTGCACTTTTTTCCTCCCTGATCGGCTACTCTGCTTGCTTTTCACTTCATGGAACATTGTGCCTCCCCTAGCATAAGCTCCCCTAGGTTGATTCAGTTTTTGATACTCAATACCTTTTCAACTCCCTCATTTTGAAGGCTGGAGAGTGAATCGGTGGATTCTTCCCAATGCCTTCCTTTATAGAGGGCTTTCTCTCCATTTTCCAGTCTGGTGGACTCCCTTTTTGACTTCCTTTAGTGTATTCTAATACCCCATTTAGGACACCTCCCCCACCCTTCCACAGTGCTTACCAAAATGCTTGGCAGCATAGTCAGTGTTTAAAAAATGTTTTATTGCCTGGCTGACTCTCTGAACACTATGACCAAAAAAAGAACAATCTAGACATCATATTTCAAGAAATCTTGAAAGAAAATTGCCCAGATCTCTCAGTAGTAGAGAGCAAAATAGAAAGAATCCATTGATCACTTCCTGAAAGAAAACCTTAAACTGAAAACCCCCATGAACATCATAAGCAACATTCAGAGCTTCCAGGTTGAAGAAAAAATACAACAAGCTAAGAGAAAGAAAAACTCCAGCTATATAGGAGTCACAGTCAGGATCACACATGATTTTGTAGCCCTCCACTCCACACTCAAAGGGAGTGGGAAGCTCAGGATAGGCTATTTCACATGGGAAAGGTTTCCAAGGCTGACAGCCAGTACTAACTTAATCAGCAGCACTTGAGTATAATGCTACAGGGGGAAATGGATTTTCAGTGAAATAGAAGACTCCTGAGCATTCTTGATGAAAAGACCAGAGCCTTGGAGAAACTTGGAAGCTCAAACACAGGAGTGAAGAGGAAAGATGGGCATGAACGAACACTAAAGGTCTAACCAAGGTGAAAGTGCTTCCTTTCAGATATGGGGCATGTAGTTACATTTAGTACATGTGGCCTCATCGGGGTCAGAGAGTCAGTCGAATCAGACAAGGCCTAGGAGTGGTTCTGTTCTGTTGGGATGATCTTAAGAATGGAAAGAGGGGAAGAGGAACATTTTAGCCAAGAGGAATCTTTTCCTCTCAAGTTGATTTTACTAGTTTTCCTTACAGAAATGTTTTCTTTTTGCCTTGTTCAGTCAAAATGTTCACATATTAAAGGAGCTTTAAAAAAGCAAACCACCCCACCATATCTTTTGCTGTCTTTGCATTACTTTGCTGGCTTCTGTTCATTCCTGGGATGGTCCCCCAGGCTCTATGTTTAAGGCCTCTGCTCTTTCTGTCGCTGCATCATCTCCTGTAGATTTATTGATCATCTGTGTGCCAGTGACTCCCGGCTCTAGATAAGGGATCCCCAAAGCCTTGGTGCATGCAGTTCTGAGTTTTAATAGCTTCAGAAGTATGAGTGCCACAGACTTATAAAACAGTCATCTGAAAGCCTCATTATTTAAATGTCTTTTACTTAGGATTGTGAATTTTGTATTTTAATAGGATGGGGCACCCTGTCATGCTGCCTTGCACATGCAACAGTTTTTGCTTGATATTTGCTCCAGCTGCTGGGTCACCAGAGGAGGGACTCTCACTTGGCCGTCTGTGGTGACTGATCTATTTCCATTGTACTCATTCTTGTGGGTTAACATCAAAACTATCACATATAAATCAAATCCTCCTTCTTTGGATGCTCTTAAGGCTTAGATTACAAATGCAGTATTTCTAATCTTTGAGTAGCAGCTGATGAACATTTTTATGACATTCATAAAGTGGACCAGAGTGATGGATAGCACAAGACAATGGTTATCATGAATTTTAATAAAAAAATACCAGTAAATAATTAACCTAGCACATGTTGTTTATTGTAAGTTTATAAAACTTTTGGGACCTTCTATATATCCAGCCCCCATCTCTCTCCTGAATTCCAGTCCCACATCACCAGCTGCTTATTAGGCATTTCGAACTGGGATATCTTGGAGTTAGTTCAGGCTCCAAGAATTTGTCACCTTTCAACCTAAATACTTTCCTCTTCCAAACTTATCACTTCTGTCAAAGGTACCCCATTCTGCCAGTTTCTCAAGTTCATAACCTTGACATTATCACTATCATTCTCCCTTACCTCATACATCCATTTAGCTGCCAAATCTTGCCATTTCTACCTCCCCAGTACCCTCACAGCTCTTCTCTACACATGCAGTCACCATCCCAGTTCAGGTCCTCCCCACCTTTGAGCTGTATTATTACAATAGCCTCCTAATTGATTTCTCTATACTTTCTCACTCTACTTTTTAGATTTCTCCATATGTATTTTTTCTCAATATACAGTGTTTCTTGGGCTCTACCCTTTACCTATTTTGTTCTTTTAAATAAATTATGCCCTTCCAGAGCTATATTCTAGCAATAGATCTCTTCCAACCAAAGATTTGTGGTATCTCTGGGGTCTGAGCACTGGACTTGGGAGTCCACATATATTGGTGGGAAAACATTGGGCATTATATTAAATATATATTGAATATATATTGATTATAATAATTAAAATAATATATTGAATATGTATAAAAATATATCATGAGTACTTTTGAAACTACTAAGTTTCACAGAACCTTATCCTAATTCCTTGGAAGATTGTTTTGAGATTAATTTTAAAGAATTCCTGTATACTCAAGCCTCTTGATGACATTTATGTCTAAACAATTAAGAAAAGTAAAAATATCTTAGGAGAATTTTGATCCAAAGAGAAAATTCTGTTAGCATGTCGAAGACCTCTTTTCTTCTCATTTGAAGAAGCAAAAGTATAGCTTAGAATAGGCTCCAGGATCTTTGCATTTCTGGAGTTACATCAGCTGAAGCTCTTAGCACAGGTACTATGGTATTCTGCTTGCTGAGAAGGAAGTTTCTTTTTAATTCTGGAGCTTCAGAATTACCTAACCAATTTCCTGAAGCACTTACTCTATTACTATTACCACTCTGTCAGTACCAAAAATTTTGTTCATCTCTTTGCCTATAGTCAAATTCTGTGGCCTAATCTTCACCAAATAGAGCAGCTAGGGTTCAAACCCCCTTTCCTTCTTTTTTTTAAAAATTATTTTTCAATTAACAGGCACTTATTTTCTTGTAACCAAAATGCATATTCAAGATAAACCTATTTTCCACATTGTCCATGACCAAAGGCAGCCTCTCTCTCTTCTTGAATGCCTTGATATTTCCCAGGTTATAATTCTTTTCACAGGATGTGGAAAGCCTCTTGGAGAGCCGCCAGGCTGCTTAGTGTCTTAGAATGGCCGCTGGTTTGGGAGTGAGAAGATGCCTATCCCAGAGCTGCCACTTGGTGGCCAACTCTTCTGGGATTGCTCCCCCCACACCACAAGCTGGTGTGAGCAAAGGAGTGAACCATTAAACTTGCTAGAGAAGGGTGGGTTGTTATCAGAGTTCAGTCTCTTCCTTTTACAGAAAAGGGAATTGAGACCCAGAGAAGCTGAGTGACTTGTCTGAGTTACCTGCAGGCACTGAGTGAGGGGACAGCAATTCGCACTTGTATGCTCTGACCCCTCTGGGCCAGCACTTTGTACCACTGTATCCTAGGTGGTGCCCTCAGTAAGTGTCTCTGAAAACTAAATCCTGGGTCTGCTCTTGAAGGAATGAGCAGACTTATGGAGGCCTTGGTGTTTCCTGAGGGGGAAGCGAGTGTGGTGAGTATATATAGTTTAGGATCCTCATTGTTATTAAAAGGGCTTGGTCTACATAGTCCTCTTCTAATTCCCCATTGCCTATTGGGGGAAATGGAATTATAGAGGGCTGGCACCTTTTAAAAGTGTGTTTTTTGATTCTGAGCTTAAACATTAAATAAAATAAGCATCTCCATATGTATGGTAGACTGGAAAAAGAGGGAGATGTACCTGAAACTGTGAAAGTCTATTAAATATATACAGCTTGCTTTTCTTTTAAAGCTTAGGATAAACTTTCAAATATACAGTGCCTGTCTGGGCTTCCTCCTTTTTTTCCTTCTCTTTTGTGAATTTTAAACAGTGTCAGTGACCTTCTTTTCTTAGTTTTTCTTTTATTGGCCCCTCTGCTGCTCACCTCTCTTCTCTTTCAGGTCACTTCCTCCACCTGCCATCTCACTGAAACAAAGGAAAACAAGACCTTGGGAACAAATATGCTTAGCCAAGCAAAACCTATTCCTGTCTCTCTCTGCCTCTGTGCCAGGTGGTGGGCAGCAGGTGGCATTTAGAATAGAGCCTTATACTTGGAGTCCATAAGACCTGGGCTCACATTCGTTCTCAGCCACCTCCCAGCAGTGACCACCAAGTCACTCGTGTAACCTCCTGGCTTCAGTTTCCTCATTTGTAAAACAGGCATCTTGAAGGTCCGTTTCATTTTAAAATCTCTGACTCTGTGATCGTTAGTCCTATGGTATTGTTAGGAATGACTGCATTGATTAGAGTCCTGTGCAGAAATTGGTCTCCTGGTTTTGCTTATGTTTTTTTGTTTCAGTCGTATACCCCTCTCCATGACCCTCTTTGGGGTTTTCTTGGCAAAGATACTGGAGTAGTTTCCCATTGCATTCTCCAGCTCATTTTACAGATGAGGAAACTGAGGCACACAAGATTGCCCAGGGTCACACAACTAGTAAGTATCTGAGACTGGATTGAAATTCAGGAAGATGAGTCTTCTTAATTCCAGGCCTGACAGTCTGTCCACTGTGCCACCTGGCTGCTTATTTCTTTCTGCAACAATGCATACAAGGTTTCCCAGGTTTCTCTAAAACCATCCCATTCATCATTTCTTAGGATATAGTAACATTCTGTTACATTATTATACTGTAATTTGCTCATTCCATGGTCAGTGGGCACCCCCTTAGTGTCCAGTTCTTTGCTTTTAATATTAAATATTTAATTTAAAATATTGATTTATTTAAATATTTAATTTTAAATATTTTTGTTCATGTATGTCATTTTCCTGTCTTTGATCTCTTTGGAGTATTGACCTAGTAGTGGGTCCTAAAGTATCTACAATTTAGTCACTTTTGGGACATGGTTCCAGATTGCTTTCCAGAAGGGCTCCACCAATAATTCACAGCTCTACCAAGTGTATTAATGTACCTGTTTTCTGGTAACTTCTCCAGCAGCCGTGGGTTTCCTTTTGATCATCTTTGCCAATCTGAGAGATGGAACTTCAGAGCTGTTTTGATTTACATTCCACCAGTTATTAGCCATTTGGGGCATTTTTTCATATGCTGTTGATAACTTAAATTTCTTTCTTTGAAAATTGTCTGTTCTCATTCTTTAATAGCTATTGGGGAATATTTCTTCATCTTAGAAACTTGAAATACTTCCTTCTTTACCTTGATTACGAGGGCCTTTATCAGAGTTAAGGATAGTAAGGGCTTTTCCACGTTAATTGTTTCCCTTTAATTTTTACTGTATTAGTTTTGTTTGTGCAACAGCTTTTTAAATTTTACACAATCAAAATTGCTATTTATCTATCTAACCCTTGGTCATGAGCTCTTCTCCCATGTGTAATTGTGAAAACGATTTTCTTTCTTGCTCTTCTAATTTGGTTATTATGTCACTTTTTATATTTACGATATGTCCATTTGCCACTTACCTTGGTATATAGTATGAGGTATCGATATATTACTAAATCCTACCTGCCTGCTTTCCATTTTTCCTGGAAATTTTTTGTTGAATAGTAAATCTTTGCCCCAGGAGTTTGGGCCTTTAGGTTCATCTAACATTGTACTACTATATTTGCTTGCTTCTTTATATTTTGTACCTAATATGTTCCATTGGTCAACTTCTTTGTTAACCAGTACTAAGTAGTTTTGATTATTATGACTTTATATGCATGATAACTTATAATTAAGATCTGATATTGCGAAGCCCTTTACCCTTTTTTTCTGCCTACCTTTTTTCATCATTGCTTTTGAAAATCTTAATCTTCTCTTCCCTACAGATGAATTTTTCATTATTTTTCTAGCCTTATAAAGCAATCTTTTAGTAATTCGGTATAACACTAAAATTGATTCAGGAGGTATTTTAGTTTGGGGAAGCTAGGCAATGCAGTTTATAGAGTGCTGGGAATAAAGTCAGGAAGACTCATATTCCTGAGTTTAAATCTGGCTTCAGACACTTAATAGCAGTGTGACCCTGGGAAAGTCACTCAACCCGGTTTGCCTCAGTTTCCTCATCTGCAAAATGAGCTGGAGAAGGAAATGGTGTACCACTCCAGTATCTTTGCCAAGAAAACTCCAAATGGGGTAACGAGGGATTGGACATGACTGAAAAATGATTGAAGAAGAGCTATTTTAATTTTTATTATATGGACTTAGCCTATTCTTGAGCAACATAGATTTCTCCAATTATTTAAGTACGTCTTTCTATATAGAGCATTTTGTAGTTGTATTCATATAGTTTGTGTCTGGGTAGATAAAGTCTCAACCACTTTGCACATTTTGTAGTTATGTTGAATGGAATTTATTTCTCCTTTCAAGTACATAGAAATATGGTGATTTATGTGAATTTATTTTATCACTTTCCTATAATTATTTCAGTTACTAATTTTTTAGTTTACTCTTTTGAGTTATTTAGAACCTATGTCACATGTAATGTAATTGTTTGCTTGTGAAATTTCAGTGAGGTAGACAGAGTATTGACCCGATTTTGCCAGAGGAATACTAGTACCACACAGATATTTTTGTCAGTGAAGATCCTTGAGGGCAGCTTCTCAGGATCCTGTTGGCTTCCAAAACATGTTCTTTGTTCAGTACACAGCTAGATGGGTGCTAACTGTTCTTCTCTACCCTGTATTTGTGACCCACATCCAGGAGAGTGGGCAGCAGAGCTGCCAGATGTCACTTGTTCCTGTACTTATTTTCTTGTTTAAGGAACCCCTAGCATCTCTTTCTGGGCTGGTACCCTAGCTTTGTTTCTCTTTCAGTCCATAGATGTCCTGGAATACTCTCCACCTAGACATGTACTTCTGGCCAGACCCTGTCAGTGTCCACAGACCTTTCTGTCTTCTTAAGCCACCTTGGGCTGGAAAAAAAAAAGACTCCCTGTGAGTTTTTCTTGGGTTTCCTGGTCAGAATCCAATCTGGTGCTTTTCTAGATCTTTGTTGAGGAGGTGTGCTGGGTGAATTAGGCTAAGATGCTTCCTCTCCACCATTTTGTCTCCATCTTCCCCACTTTGTCTTATTTCAGCTTTTGCATTACAAAACCACCTGATTTGTTTGATATCCACAGAAATGGAAATCAGGATTTTAGCTCCAACTTTGCTGGTGCAGTCAATTATAAATCATAGAATTTGGAAGTGGAAGAGAGCTTAGAACATTGAGGATATCTCACTCCTTAACTAGCTGTGTGCCCATGGAATGAGGTGGTTTAGATTAGACTGGCTCCAAGATACTCTGCAGCTCTGAAATGGTGATTCTCTGATGACAAGAATAGCCACACCCAAAGGTAATTTAGGTAACTTTCTTTCTTCATCTCTTTCACGTGCTCTCTCTTGCTGCTTTTGACTGGCTGGAAGAAATTATTGAGGAAACCATTGGAAACGTGGCCATAAACCAGCACCATTCTTCCAAAGTAGCAGGAAGAGTCTTGCTGAAAGTTAGATGGCTCTTGGTCACCCACCTGAGGTTTTCTGGGTCTTACCTGGAACCCCTCCCCTGAGGTATTGTAAAGATTAATCTGATTGAATCATTAAAGTACTTAGAGATTTGGAATCCTAAATTCTGATCTCTAAAACTGGAGAAGACCTCAGAAGTCATCTCGTCCATTTGATAGAGAGGAAGCTGATGGGCCCAGGGAGCCATGGAAGGATGATTGCATTGAAAAGGAAAAGAAAATCCACCAATTGGGTCATGGCCTGTGAAGACAGGAGTGTGACAGTTCAACTGTCTTGGAATCTCCAGAGTACTTCTTGACTTTCATCTTGTCACTGGACTTTGATGATTTTGGAATAAAGAGTGAGGCCTTTGTGGAACTCTGCCTCGCTTAGATCCAGTTCACCAGCCATTCAGGATGTCACCACCTAATGTCATTGGTCTTCTTCAGAAACAAAGGATAAATAACAAGAACAACGTCTAATATTGGATGAGTATTGTACTTAAGTTTTGTATTCCAGGGAAGGGGATAAACGATCATGAGATTTGGGGCTGACAAAAATTTTTTGCCTGGTTTGTCATCAGAAATCTTTCCTTATTATCTTGAGAAAGGATCATCTGTGTAATGTCCTGGACTTTGTTTATACTGTATGTATGACGTATATATAATGTGTGTATGTGTGTATGGCAGTGGTTCTTCAAGCTGTCCACTTGGGGGCATTTCTCTTCTTTCATGCTCAGCTTCCCTGGTTAATATTGAACAGAACCACCTCCTTCCCAGTTCTGATATTCTTACAGTGGTATGCTCAGGTAAAGAGTGTGAGTGTGTGAGTGTGTGTGTGTGTGTGTGTGTGTGTGTGTGTGAATGAATTTATTCAGTTTATTGAATGTTAGACTCAAAGTTTAAAGGGTTATATGAGACATAAAATGTACTGCCTCCTCCCCACCCCTAGCCATTTGCTGGGAATTTCAGCTACATGTTTCTGATATAGTTTATTGTCGTTTAAAAAAAATCATGGAGAACTCAAGGGGGGGTCCCAGAGCCTGCCCCTCATCACTTACCACACAGGTATTTCTTCTAGACAAGTTTATTTCACAGTTTAATGTACTTCTGTTTCTTCAAGGACAGCTTGTATTCAAGGTCTTGTTGAAGAAACTCGATTGAATAGATTACGAAGGCAGTTAGTGATGTTACTTATTCATCTGACCTCAAGTCTAGTAAACCTCCCAGTACCATGGTGGGGTAGGGGCGGCAGGGATGATTTAGATGGATTCAGCAAACTTTACTGAGCATTTTCTGCTTTAAGGCACGTAATCTGATAACGAGAGTAATGAGATTTCAGTGTCAGCAGAAATGCGCCCTGGACTGTGGTGTAGGGGTAGTGCATTAGCTGGTCTGGGACATTGAGACCAGGAACACCTGTGGATAATGTTTGAGTTTAATTTACTAAGGAACACGTGCAGCAATAAGAATTGAAAGGTCTTGATTGAGCCTGAGACGGCTGTGGTATGAAATTCAGAAAGCAACAGTTGGCATGGCTGGCATGAGTCAAAGCTAAGAGCAGCGTCTTTGACCCCTTTCTTTCTACCTTTCAGAGTTCACTGTACTGACTCTCACATTTCTTCTTAAATCCCTGGGGAGTGTCTGCCCTTTGCCTTACCACATTTATGCCTTCATCCCTCCCTTTCTGCAGCTCCAGGAAGGGCCCTGAGGCCCTGTCACCTGTTCTGCTCACTCATTGGCGGGTAGAGTATCTTGGAGAGTATTCCATTTCCCAGGGAAGGACATGCAGTGACTGCCTGGAAGCCTAGGGATTATTCATTGATTTTTGTTTGGGGCTGTAATCTCCTTTGGGGTATGGGAGGACAAGTCTCTATTTCCCAAACTGCCTGTGAACAAAGGAGACTTTTACTGTTGGTTTTGGGTTTCCATGGCCCCAAATTCAGGCTCCTTTCCCTCACTGCTCCAGCACCAGAGAGTTAGATCAGCTCTGGTTCTGTCTCTTTGTCCTGATTAGTAAGTGGAACCTGAGAAGACTGACAAGCAGCCATTTGGTCAGTGGTCCTGTGTACTCTGGGCTTTTCTGTCCAGACAAAATAGAGAAAAAAACAGAGTGTAGGTAGGAATCCTTATGCTCTGCACAGTCATTGGCAGGCTTTCCTGGCCTTACCACCTAAAAGGTACAATGGTTAGGATTCCCTGTGAACAGATTCTAGCTTGAGCTAGGAAGGGTTTCGGGAGGTCACTCAGTTCAACTCACTTTTTACAGATGAGGAGACCAAGACAGTGAAAGGAAGGGGCTTGCTTCAGGCCACAGAAGTAGTTAGTGGAAGAACCAGAATTTGAAACCAGGCTCCTGACCCCAGAGGCAGTCAACTCTTTCCTCTGGGCCACACTGCTCCCCTGCTGAGCAGCATTGCAGCCTTATAAACAGGGAGCCATGGACAGAGATAGTGGAGACAGCCTGGAGGCCACACAGGCGATTGACAGATAAATGGGGCTGGTGAGGGAAGCAGGTCATTTCAGTCCAACCCAAATCTACTGATGTTTGGGAGGCAAGAAGGCCTTTTGAATTAGAATGTGTTTTGTGCCAAGAATGGCTAGGGCCACATCCCTGTCTTCAAAGGCCTTGCATTCTTCCAAAGGAAGGCTAGTGCTTGGATGTTCATTCTACCTCTGGGATCTCTTTGCAGTTTCTAGAAATATGGTGATGTCAAGCCCCAAGTAGTAGTAGTTGGAGACTTTGTGCTCTCGAGTGAAATGAGAGCAAGCCCCGGCTGTTTAGTTGTAAATGCTCCAGCCTGAGCCTTCTCTTCCATAGCCCTCTCTGCTGTCTGGAACTCTCTTCTGCCCCATCAATGACACATTTAACTTCTTTTTTTTTATTTGTAGTCACTAGTAGAGTCTGTAATGCTTGTCCACCAACCTCCTGAGCCACGAGGAAACCCCCTATTCCCTCTGTGTTCTTCCCCCTCAAGAGGTTGAGACTGAGAGCCATATTGCCTTAGCTGTCTTATGTTGGGTTCGGCTACTAAACCAGACACTCAGATGTCAAGGGTTCCAAGATGAAATTCCTTTCAGACCTGTGCCCAGGAAATGGACATTGAGTCTTAAATTCATTATTCCCAGAAATCTCAGCTTAAAGCGAGAGTCCCTGAGAGGACCTCAGAAAGTGAAAAATGCTGTCTGTACCAGTTGTTGGGTGGCCACCTACCTAGGCTGCCAAATTAAGGCCTTGCTTTAGGTAATTCAGGGAAGAGTAAAAGTCTTCTCTGGTTTATGTGATGAGGCCTATCTAGGTTACTTTGCAACCAAACTGCCTCCAGTCATGGGTGTGTAGTGAGAGCTTACCCTTGTCTTGGCTCTGGGTGGCTGGAAGGGCTGGGATCTAGGAGTAAGCCCCCACTGACCTTTTGGTGCCATTCCTCCCTCACCCCCATTCAGAGTGATGGCATCGAGGTGGGGTCTCTTCCCAGGAGGTCTGAAGATGAGGGGGGAGGGAATTGTCCACCAGCCCAAAGGGTTGAGAGTAAGCTGCTGAATGTGACTGCATTGGGTGGAACCAGCCCCTGGCCCTCAGTGCTGGGAAAAGCTTGGCATGACCTTTTTGCTGTGGCAGAGACTGGTTACGGCAGAACTAACCAGCAGCCCAGAGCTGTTCAGCAGATACTTGTGCTGTGGCCAGAAGCAGTGCTAGATCCTCAGCTAATTTTGGATTGACTCTGACGGTGCAGCAGCACTCGCCTTCGATGCTGTCTCAGCTACTCCCAGAGGGCTACAGGGGAAGCCAGGATGTGTGCCCGCTGAACATGGTTTGAGGTCAGTTTGAAGACCTCCCTTGTGTCCTTGTGCCAACATTAGCAAAAACAACAATCCAAGGTTTGTTCCCCAAAGAATAGCTAGGAGAATAGAGAATTTGAAAGAGCAAATTAAATCTCTGTTGTTTATTTTCTTTGTAATTATTACATTTTTAAGAAGTTGATTCTTGATCAGGGAAGTATCTGTTTCTCTTTTTTGTTTGTTTCCCAGTGTGGTGAATATACTTGGGATTGTACAGCCTGGCCTGCCTTTCTAGGTGGCCCTTACAGTGAAACTGCTGTAAAACCAGTAAGGCAGGAAACATTTATTAAGCACTCACTTTGTGCTAGGCACTGTGCTAATCCCTGGGAATAAAAACAAAGCAAAAGATTGTCACTGCCCTCTGGGAGCTCACAGTCTGATGGAGGGCCCTGAGAAAAGGGAATGTCAGGGCTGGGAGGGGCTTGGAACAGGGATTAATTGCATCTCATCTAACCAAGTGACTTATTCTGAGGCCCTCAATAAATGTTTTTTAACGATAATGATGAAGAAAATGTCCTTGGAAAATAACATTTCCAAAATGACATTTGGAAAATAAGGGTAATTAAGTGTTAGATATCCAGGAGAAGAGTTGCCTGTACTGTTTTTAAAAAATCATTGTTAATATAGCGACATATTAATAAGAACAGTGAGAATGGCTTCCACTGACATTCCTCTCAGAGGTCCTGCAAAATTCTTTTCTCCTTAGGTTCCACCATGATGTCTCTTGTTTTCATGGGAGGTCCCACTGGCCATTTAAGTCCATTCTGGTTTATCTGGAGATGTTTCCATATAAACATAAATGAATGAAAAAAATTAATCCCATTATTTCATGCTTCAGCCATGAAAGGCATGCAGCTTGCTCTCATAGGTAGCTTATATTCAAAGCTAGATAACAGCAGTAGACACATTCGCAACAAGGTGATGCTCTTTCCTCCCTCCTCTTTCCTCTCCATTCTATTGTAGCATATTTTCCTAGAATCTTAGAGTTGAACAGGATTACCTGATGCTTGAGTTTGATTACTGGCTCTGCTACTTAGTACCTTTGTGGTGGGGGACAAGTTGCTTCACAGCTGTGGGCCTTGGCCCTGCTTTCTTCTGTAGAATTGGACTTCGGCTTTAGTGGTTGATGCAATTTTTCCTTCCCTCGGATCTGAATCTTTCACCCTAGTTCTGTGCTCCAGAACCAAGAAAAACAAATCAAATTCGAATCTTCGTGACAGCCCTTGAGGTATTTGAAGATAGTTATCATTTCATTCCTCACCCTCCAGTCTTCTCAAGGCCAAGCATCATTATTCCTTCAGTCTATCCTCTAGGCATGGCTTCTGGTCCACTCACCCTCCTGATCCCTTTCCTCTAATCTAACTATTTTAAAGAGGAATGAGACAGCTCCAGAGGAAGGAAGAAATAGCAGCCACCACTGGTGCCCAATAAGGGTTCTGAATTCAGAAGAGACTCTTTGATAAAAGCAACCACACAACAACCTCTTCTTTAAAACAAATTTTGCTTATTCGATTTCTTTGAAATTTTTTTGATGTTAACAAATACTAAAAAGAGCATTTTGGAACAGAGAAAGAGGATGGTGCCCAGCCCTGTGAATCTGTTATGCATAGCTTTCTTTTGAGTATGTAAAAAATTAAACATGTAATTTTCAGAGATGTTTTACTTATCTGTGATTTCCTTCTGTTTTCCTATGTATATTTAAGAATACTTAAGTGAACCTCTTTCTTTTCTTTTTTCCTTTAAAAAAATCTGATTCCTTCTGTGCATTAAAAAATGCTTCAGTAACACCCACCTTTCTTCCTTGTCTATCTATATCCTTCCTCTCCCACCTCCCTGTCCCATTTTAGGCAAGAGAAAAAAAACAAAACCCTTGTAACCTAAATGCATAGTCGGATAAAACAAATGGCTACATTATAGCCATGTCTGAAAATAAGTGTTTCATACTGCAACGTGAGTCCATTACCTCTGTTGTCAGGAGGATAGTAGCGTGCTTCATCACTAGTTCCCTTGAATGGTTAACTGCATTGATCAGAGTTTGTGAGTCTTTCAAAGTTGTTTGTTACAATTTTGGTGTTACTGTGTAAGTTATCTTTGGTTCTGCTCACTTTACTATGTATCAATTTACACAAGTCTTCCCAATTTTCTTTGACGCTATTCTTTTGTCATTTCTTATGGCATGATAGTATATTTAATTTTTATTTTGATAATTTGATTAACATTTCTCTGATTGATGGACAACCGCTTAGTTTCTAATTCTTTGCTACTGTGAAAAGAGTTACTATAAATATTTTTGTGCATATGATCCCAACTCTTAACTGGCCAAGCCATTAGAACAGCAGAAGTGGGAGGAAAGAGGCATCTGTTTGAAAACAGTGCAGTAGTCAACTGGACTGGGGACTGAGACTTATGTTAGGGATGCTTGGAGAATCTGTCTGTTGGGTTTCTTCCAGGACTATAATTTCCTAGAGAAAGTCAGCCTTTTCTTTCAGAAAAGCATTCTCTGCTCTGACCTGCCGTCTTGTTCTTCCTCCCCCCAAGCATTGAATGAACCTGAACATCATCCTTGATTATTTACTGCCCCTCGGTCCCAGATCCCTTACATAGACTGCAACGCATTTCTCAGTTATATTTCATTCTTACCTTTCATCTCACATCAATGCCCTTTAATCCCTTCAGCAGTCTTGTGCTTGGCATACATCAGTACTTCCTCATCACTCCCCACCCCCAGTCTTGTCTAGCTGCTACAAAAACTTACTTGCCCCTTATGTGGTGAATCTGGTGAGGAGACTTTTGGGAAACCCCTGCAAAGAACAGAATAGAAAGAAGGCCACCCGGTCCTTCTTCTTGAGTTGTTGGAGGAAGCAAACTTGAAATGGCTGAACTCACCACCCCAGAAGGAGCTACTCAGAAGTGGAAGGAAAATGGAAAACAGTTACAAAAAGCTATGTGTAGCACAAGGAGAAAGATGGAGAGATAGGGAATAACTGCCCAGAGAGACAAAGGAGGTATATCGCACACCAGGCAGGAAGTGCTTGAATCTCTGAATTGGAGGGGTTCCTGAACAGGAACATGGAGACCTCAGTGATGGACCATACACAGCTTGTACCTCCAGTCTACACAGGCTTCTCTACCACTTTTACCAAGATGTAGTATGTGGAAGAAATTATTCCTTTGGCAAGTAGTGTTGAATTACTGTAGCAAGCCTTCCCCTTATTAGCTTCTTTCCCTCTTTAGTTCTAGAAATTACTGCCAAAATCACCTTGTTCCCCTTGCTCAATGACTACACCCTTCACTTCCCTACCCCTACAGTCTGGCTTCTTTCTCCACTGAACTGAAACTGCCTTCTCCTACATCAACGTGAGCTCTTTGTTGCTAAGTCCAACAGCCTTTGCTCAGTCTGCGTCCTTTTCTTTTTGAACCCCCCTGCATCATTTGACTCTGTATGACTCCGCCTCTTTGTGGATAATCTCTCTTCCCTAGATTTCTGCAGTGCTGCTTGGTTGTGGCTTTTTTCCTGCCTCTCTGACAAGTCCTGCTCAGGGCCTGTTGCTGCAGGGTCATCCTGTTAGTTCTCTTCTCTCTCCTGGGCCCTACCTCTGATAGACACCAATATCTCAGAGTCAGCATGGACAGTGTAACTCATCACCTTTCCTTTCACTCCCCTCTCCTCACTTCCTTTTTTTCTGTCAGGCACCATTTTAGAATTGGTCTGGAGTTTGGAACCTAGTAGCAGTCTTTGGTTTTTCCTTTTTTTTGCTTTTTTGGAGGGTGGAGGGCAGGGCAATTTGGGTTAAGTGACTTTCCCAAGATCACACAGCTAGTTGAGTGTCTGAGGCCAAATTTGAACTCAGGTCCTCCTGCTCTATTCACTGCGCCATCTAGCCACCCCCGAGATCTTTAATTATTTACCTTCTTCAGCCTTATTGTTACTGTCTCCATCTTGCTGAAATCAGTTGTGTTTATTTTGTGTGTATTCTATATTCATTTGCCTGTGAACATGTTGTATGTAACCTCCTGGTAGAGTGTAAATTCCTTGAGTGTAAAGGAATTTCTTGAAGCCTGTATTAAGGATCTGCTATGTGCTAAGCCCTGTGCTAGGTCCTAGAGATATAAATACAAAGAATAAAACAAGCCCTTCATGCACATGTGGCACCAGTGCGATATTTACAGTGCCCACGGTCACAGTAGAGACCATAACTGTAAGTATGGCATAATGTTCGATTGCAAAATATGCCAGACTCTCCAGATAGAGGATAAAGCTGAAGGATTTATTTAGACACCAGAAAACCGAGTCCCAAAACCAGTAAGCCAAAGTACCAAAGACATTCAGAAGCCATAATAATGCTGAGAGCCACAGCATCCTTCAGCCTTCCCACAAACCAATACCAGACCAATATTTACTCACAAAACTCTACTTCCTTGCCTAAGCTCCTCTGTCCCCAGCTGTCTCCAACTGTCACACTCTCTGACCCAGCTTCCTTTGAGCTGTAGGGGGCAGTGTTTACTTTCAAGGCAGGAAAGCTTCCTGCAGGCTCTAAGTGGGGCAGAGTTTATCTTCACAGCCAGGGAGGTCTTCAAACTCCCTCCTAGGTCCATCAAGGGGTAGGGAAGATCTTCAAATTCCATTCCCATTGCAGCACAAAGCCTTCATTCTCTCAGGATACACATGCATACACGTGTACATTACACACACACACACACACACACACACACAAAACAAAATAAATACAAAGAGAATAAACAACGAAATACAAGGGAGAGAAGGACAGTAGCATTTGGATGTGGAGATCAGGAAGGGCTTCATGTAGAAGGTGGTGATTGAGCTGCATCATGAAAACAGAGAAGAGAGAGAGAGAGTGAGAGCTAATGCTTGAGCTCATTTGGGTAGATTGTAGGGTGTAGGAGGGAGAATAACTTTGTGAGGTGGAAAAATACCCAAGTTGAGGTCAGGTTGTGAAGGATTTTCAAAGGCAAATGGGAGTTTCTTTTTAATCCTAGAGACCATAGGTAAACACTGGAGTCTGTTGATTGTAGGAATAACATGATTAGATCTGCACTTAAGGATAATCAGTTTGTCACCTGTGTGAAGGATGAACTGGTGTGGGGAATCACTTGAGACTGGAAGACTTATTAGGAGGCTGATGCAGAAATCTGGGAAAGAAATGATGAAAGAAGAAATGAAAGTGATGGCTGCGTGAAGAGAAAGAAGGCATGGACATGAGAAGTGTGACGGTAGAAATGTAATTGTTTGGCAACTGATTGGCCCTGTGAGGTGAGGGAGAATGAGGTGTGAAGAGTGATCCTGAGGAACTAGAAAAATGGTGGTGCCTTGAACAGAAATAGGAAAGTCTGGCAGAGGTGGGAGACTTGGGGAGGCGGGGTGGTGAGCACTGTGCGGAGCAGTCATCCCTCTGAAATGGCCAGTAGGTAGTTGGTGATGGGAGACTGAGGTCATCACCATAAAGATTGCAGTCAGTCTCACAGGAGCTAACAGCTGGTCCATTTTTGTATTTTATCTTTGTTGCCTAGCGCTGTATAGCATGTAGTAGGCCTTTAATAAATGCTTGCTGATTGGTTCTTTATATAGGTTGAGTGTTGTTGATTCTGCTTTTTTTTTTATTCCACATCAATTCATACAAGCCAAGAAAGCTTTTCTCCAGCAGAGCATTCATCTCAGCAAACACATCTGTGATGATTATGGCCTTCTGTGCCCTTGGTCAGCCAGGGCAGCCCCCTTAATCAAGAGCATAACTTCTGCTTGATGAACAGACTCACGTCCTCGTTTGGATTCAGACCTGTCTCCATGTGGCCCTTTGTTCTCATTTACCAAGTGTTTTTTTTCCTCTCCTCTGTAACAGTGCCCTTCCTTTGACTGGAGTTATCTGATTGGTATTTATTAATAGTGGTCCCCTCTTCTTTGTGGCCTACCATTAGTAGGTGTGTGCTTGGACCCCCTCCACCCCTGAAATGGCATTGGCAACAAAGTTTCCTTGAGACTAAAGATGTCCTTGGGTTAGAGTTGGAGGTAGAGTTGACAGCCATAGAGAGTGAGAGGAACTAGTCCCCACGCGATCAAACACGTGACCTCGATCCAGGGTAGCCTAGTAGGTCTTTAGTTAGGTTCTAGGTTTCACGTTCCACATCTGTAAAACTGGGGTAATAAGAGAACCTACCTCATGGGGGTTTTGTGGGGAATCAAATGAGCTTATGTTGGCAAAAAAATAACAATGACAACAACAAACACCACACACACACACACACACACACACACACACGCACGACCACAAAGTGCTATATATAACTCTGATGCTGTTCCTCTGATTCTCCTCTTTTCCTTCCTCATTGTCTTCCTTAACCAGTCAAGCTAAGCTACCAAAGATGAGATTCTGTGCTGAGTGAAGCATCAGGCCTCAGGCTGTGGCCCCAGGCTGTGTGTCTGCAGCCAAGCTGTCTGGACCTCTCCCCATCAATAATGTCCACTCTTTTACTTTGCATATAAAACATAATATTTTGTCCTTTGTATCTATGTCATGTCACGTAACTTGTTTTAGTTAAATGGCAGACTCAAACGTTAGTTTTATTTTCACCCTCTACTTAAAGATTCTTAGAATTGGAAGATCTCTGTTTCCTTTAAAAACAAGTTTTTATTAATGTCATTTGTATCTGTTTTTCTTTAAACATCACCATAATTTACCTCAGTATCACTTCCCACCCCTTTCCCAGAAAGTCATGCCACAGTACAAGTAACTTTTTTTTTTTGCTTTTTGGAGAGGGGAGGGCAGGGCAATTGGGGTTAAGTGACTTGCCCAAGGTTACAGGGCTAGTAAGTGTTGTGTTGGAGGTCAGATTTGAAAGGAGGTCCTCCTGACTTCAGGGCTGATGCTCTAGTCACTGCACCACATAGCCGCCCCATAGCATTTTTTTTTTTTTAAAGAAAAAAGAGGGAAAAAAATCAGCATAACTGACCAACCACTGGAAAAAGTCTCATGTTCAGTATGCCACATTTGTGGGCCTCATGCCTCTTGGAAGGACAGAGTCAAACACCTTCTTATCTCAGCTTTGGAGCAAGGCTTGTTCTTTGTGATTCCGTAGCTTTCTCTTTTGATTTGTGTCCTTGGTTCTTGCCATGTGCATTGTTGTGGGTATTGTATAGATTGGTTTCTTGACTCTGCCTAATGCATTCTGCATCAATTCACATACATCTTTCCAGGCTTCCCTATATTGGTTTACAGCACAGTAAGTTCCCATAACATTCATATACCACGGTTTGTTCAACCATTCCCAGTTGATGGGCATCTCTCTTGTTTCCACTTCTTTGCTCAGTGGGGTGGGGAGTGGGAGACAGAGTTAATCACAGGGCACATTAGAGGTAAGGCCAGGGCAAGATCTAGGTCGATGTCCTGATTCGTCTTTGGTGCCCATGGTGTCTGCAGGCTTTACATTTGTGCCATGGTTACTGAATGATTGGCTAACCAGAGGGAAGTGTAAAGTCTCTTTCTTCAGACTGAGATGTTGTGGCTTGTTGAAAATGCCTTTACTCTTTGTAAATGTGTGAGTATTCTGGGAGGAGGCGGGCTCATTCTTCTTCTGGCTTTTGATAAACGAAGAACGCCCCCTGCTGCTGACAGCTGGGAATGTGAGTGCTTGCTCTGAAGACACACTAACCACCTAAGCTAAGAGACTTTAAAAGTATTCATAGAATGAATGGCCACTGTCCTCCTGATGAGCAGAGGCATCTAGCCTAGCTAGACACTAGCAAGTGTCCTTCTGTGCTAGTGGTTGTGAAGGCTCAGCCTCCCCAGAGGCTCCAGGCTGGGAGTGTCCTTGTTTCCCCTTCCTACCTACTGCCAGCCAGTCCTAGAGCCTAGAGCCCAAGCGCTCTCTGGGATTTCACAATTGCTCTGAAATCCCTTTGCCCAGAAGTGAAACTGACCACAGTCTTGTACATTTCACTCTTCTTCCTGTTGTTCCCCACTTAGTTGTAGTGAGTCAAGACTTTCTGTGCCCCCTCATCCACCATCCATGAAACTATGGTCTTTCTTGTCACTGTCCTTCTGGACCCACAGCAAGGCTTTTAAGGACTCCCTGGGTTTTGTGTCATCCTCACCCTCAAAACCTGCTCTGGAGTCTCCATTGGAACCAGGAGTAGCCTCTGCCCTGGGTCATACTGAGAGTGGAGGCCAGGAGTGACTGACTCCTTTGAGCTGGAAGGGACCTTGCAAGCCCCAGGATCCTAGGTATTGAGAGCTGGAAGGAAACTTGAAGGCTCTGGCCCAACCACCTCGTTTCATCAGCAAGGGATATGAGCCCAGCGGCAGCCCAAGAATGAGCTGGCAGAGTCAGGGTTTGCATTCAGGGTCTCTAACTCCAGGGGCTCCCTCTGTCCATGCCCCTTAAGCTCCTTTAGCCAACCTTGCCCTGTGAATCTTGGCAGGGTTAAGCAAATAGTGGCTGTGAACTGCTTGGACAAGCTCTGTGGAGATGAGGCACAAGCTAATTTGAGTAACACTGTGACATGTTATACTTAACCCAGTCAAGTGAAATGTCTAATTCCTGGTGGGAGCTTTAGAAAAAGGATTCATTGGCAATATGGGGGAATACCAGACCAGGAGTCAGGGGAGAGCTGGCTTTGGCAAGGATTGGTATTGTGACCATTTTGTCAAGATTGGGAAAGGCAATTGGGAAATAGTTAGCAAAATTAATAAAAGTACAGTAAAGCCTAGATAAGGTTGACATATGGTTTTCTAATCCAATACTTGCCTGTAGGGATCCTTGTGTATGGTGTAGTTTTCTTCCTCTCTGTTTGGGCAGCGGGGTGATGCAGTGGATAGAGCACCAGGACTGGAGTCAGGAAGACCTGAGCTCAAATTTGGCCACAGATGCTTACTAACTGCGTGACCCTGTATAACCCTGTTTGCCTCAGTTTCCTCATCCATAAAATGAACTGGAGAAGGAAATGGCAAACCACTCAAGTATCTTTGCCAAGAAAACCCAAATGAGATCAGGAACAGTTGAACCCAACTGAAACATGACTAAACTATTTGAGTGTGACATGTCTGATGTAAAGGATGGTTTTTAAGCTGAATCCTGAAGGAAGAGATACTTTCTAGGAGGTGGTGGTAAGGAGAAGCTATTTTAGGCATTCAGGCCAGCCAGTGCAAAGACATGGAAGTGGTAAATGACATGTTGAGATAAGGAACTGACAGGCTAATTTGATGACAAAGGAGGACTAATGAGGTTGGAAAGCTAGTTTGGGGCCAGGTTGTGAAGAACTTTAATGTTTGAGCCTTGTCTAGACAGTAGGTAGCCACTGTAGTTTAGTGAGTGGAGGAAGTTAAATCTGCACTTGGGGAAAATCAGGTCACTCCTGCCTCTCAGACAGGAAAGGGCCTGGGCTGCAGCCGCAAAAGCAGTAGTGGAGAGCTTAATGTTCTCAAGCACTTTAAGCTTTACAAAGTACTTTCCTCACAGCCCTTTTGTGAGGGATGTGGTATTGTGCCCATTTTATAGATAGGAAAGCTGAGGCTTATATCAAAGTTTAGAGAGGAAAGAGATTTGAGGCAGAGAGACCAGGTAGGAAGGCCTAGAGGGAATGGTCTCGAGAGGTGATGGGGGCTTGGACTGAAGCAGCACTTCTGTATGTAGGTAGGCAGAAGGGGTGGAATCGTTCATCTTTGATGTTTTTCTTCTTTCCACCAGCTCTGAAAAGTCCAGCTGCATTTCATGAGCAGAGAAGGAGCTTGGAGCGGGCCCGGGTAAGGCACTGTGTGTTTCTCCAAAGCTCTTCAGATGTCTTTTTGTGACTGCTGCTTGTATGGGAGGCCCAGCTTGGGTCTAAGAGTTGCTTTTCTTTCACACATTCTTGTAGTGCCCATGCTGGCCTTTCCACCCACCAGGAACACTTTCCTGGTGCGGTTAAGTGGAACATCATTGGAGTGAAAGCTGGACCCAGCTCAATATGTTGGTTGCCTCTGGTATCCATCTTCCCATCCTGGCCATTTCACACCCCATTCCTCCAGTAATCTTTCTCTTGGGCAACACTGCTGCTGTGCTCAGGCTTATAAAGCACTTTTGTATAAGCCAGCAGGGTCCTGTTGGCTGAAGCCTGCTACCTCCATGTCCCTTGGGGCAGGCATCTTTGTGGGACTGAGTTCCTGACCATTTCAGGGCTAAAGAGATTTCAGAGGGGCTCTGGAAAGCCGAGCTCCTTGTCTGCAAGCTGCCCGAGGGTGCCACTGGGGAACTTCCTGCTGCCTAATGGGGAAACCCCTGGAGAGGCTCCTGATGTCTGCCTTTCACTCAGCATGGGTGACAGACCGGCTAGCCCAACTGGCCTCTCCCAGGCCCCAGAGGTTGCCCAGGAGACTCCTCCCTCTTTGGAGACAGCTGTGGACAACCAGAGGTTTTATGGATTCTTTAAATGGGGGAGAGGAATCCTAGAAGCAGAAGCATGGACTTTTTAGTGCTGGAAGAGAGCACAAAGGTGATCTAGGCCCAGACTCCCATTTCCCAGCTGAAAAGCCTGAGGCCTGAGGTAGAGCAACCTGACTCCAGTCCCATTTCATAGCTGAGTCAGCCCAGGCCCAGAGGCTGTGGTTCATGAGTGATGGATGGACGATTGGAAAATGGCCTTCACTTGACTCCAAGTTCATGACCAATCCTGACCATTTCCAGAGTGAAAGCTTTGCTGAGATTGAGATTCCTGTCTTATAGGAGACGCAGGAAGGTTCACAGTCACCCAGCTGGGGTGTCAGGGCAGGATTGTCATACCCAGGTCCAAAAACATCACCTTTTCCATTTTTCCCCACTCTCCGTGACAGGTTTCTCTAGTGCTTCAAAGCCTTATCTTCATGTTAGAGATGGGGAAACTGAGGCCTGGAATGGTGAACTTCTTTGCCCAGGGGTAGATGGAATACTTAAACCTAGGTTTTTTGATTCCCAGACCAACATTGTGATGAGGAAAAGAGGGAAGGAGAAGGGAGGGTGCAGAATGTGCCTAACGTTCCACTTCAGAGCCGAGTCTATAAAACCAAACCAGATGGGGGCTTGGGATGCCTTCTCTCCATTCCCCTGGGTTCTTTTCCTATAGGGCCTGAGGAATTGTGCCTTTCAATTTCATTCCCAAAAGCCTTCTTAATTAGCAGCACCATAGTCCAGAGGGAGTTCTGGATTGGGGTCAGAGGCCTGTGTCTGATTCCTGTGACTCTAGGGAAGCTGTTCATCCTCCTGAGGTTTTTGATTCTTTGTTTAGACAGTAGAGATGGCAATACTGGTACCATCCTTCACAGGATGGCTGTGAAAGAAGTGCTGGGTGTGTAAGCCTTGAGGTGCTGGCAAAATGTGAGCTGTGGCTAGTGCCACTGTGGGTGCAACCCAGGGCCTTCCTAAGCCAGGGGGCTCTGAAGGCCACTGCCCTTAGAGGTTGTCTCCTGTGGCCATTGGAATTGAGCTTTCTCCAGATAGTCTGGCTGGCTCTTTAGGCCCAGAGCACAAAGGCAGGTGAGCTCAGTTGGAGGATATCTAGGCAGCAGGAGACAAAGCAGAGATCTGGAGCCCCAGGACTTGATGAGCCTGTACTAAGAGGCCTCTTTTTGTCTGCCCTCTGACATAACACTGGGGGGAGACTCTTGAGATGAGATCTCTGTACTGGGCAGGGCTGTGGATAGTGCCTTAGAACAGTGTGGGTTTCAACAGCAGTATATCAGAATTAAAATCTAAGAGAATCACTGGAATCTTGAAAAAACAAACATGGGCCATGCTGATGCTGGCGAGCACCGGTGGGGGTTCAGGCCCATGGCCTAGGGTGACTGTACATGCCAGCATGGGCCCCCAGGCTGACCTGGGGGAACCTGGGAGCCATCCAGGTGGCCCAGCCAGGGTGGCTTTCCTTGTGTTGGTATACTAAGCCTAAAAGTCTCTTCTTTTTGCTTTTGTTGTAATAGACAGAAGACTATTTGAAACGGAAGATCCGTTCGCGGCCAGAGAGATCAGAGCTGGTCAGGATGCACATTTTGGAAGGTTTGTGGAGAAGGGAGAGGGTCCAAGAGGAGGAATCTTGACTTCCTATGCCCACAGCTGCCCCGCTGCCCCAGAAATATGCCCCAGTCATCATTTATTAATGGATTTTAATATGAGAAAGGCCTCAGAGCTCAGCCAGTCCAAACTCCTCTCACAGATCCAAGCATCCAAGGTTCAGAAAGGGAAATCACCGGACCCTGAGAGAGTCCCTCAGACTGCTACCCTTAGACCTCCTCGTCCCTCTCCTTGGCTCCTGTGTGTCTGGCCAGAGAACTGGCTGTGCTCTCACTCCCCGGGCTCAGCCAAGATGCCTTGACCAGAATTTCTGCTTTAGAATTCTCAGGGAGGCACAGCTTTAAAAACAGTCATTAGCCATTTTCTCCCATCATTTCTTGGTACTGAATGTATTCTCTCCACCTATCCATGCCTTACTTCTCCTTCAAATGTGACTAAAACAAATGCATTCCTTGAAACTTTTTTTGATTTTCAAAAGCTGACACTAGCTGTGTCATCTTTTCCACATTGTCTCCCCCCAGGGTTTGGGCCAAGGAGTAGCCTAGTGGCCTCTGTAGAAACAACCGTTTGATGTCAGTGGTGTAATAAGGCCTTTCTGTCCAGCCCTATTAGTTTGCAGATGAGACTCTCTAGGGCCCAGAGCACATAGTGAAATCAGGGAGAGCTAGACCTCCCATTTCCCAGGCCGTTATTCTTTCTTTTATATAGCATGCTGCTCACCAATCAGTATGCAGCCATATCCTGTTTCTTAGGGCAGGAATTTATCTCTAATCCATTGGCTCTTTGGTCCTTGGGTAGCCTTTAAGTTGGTAAATTCTTGTTCTGTGACCCACCCAAATTCAAGGTGAATAGGAGATGGGTGTATATAGCTCTCCTTGCTCCTTTTCAGAAAGAAAGGATGACAGCTGCTCCGAGGTCCTCAAAACAGGACCAGGGGTACTAATCAGTCTCTTCCCCTTGCCTTTTGAGCAGAGACCTCAGCTGAACCTTCCCTCCAAGCCAAACAGCTAAAACTGAAGAGAGCCAGGCTAGCCGATGACCTCAATGAGAAGATAGCCCAACGGCCAGGCCCCATGGAACTAGTGGAGAAGAACATTCTTCCAGTGGAGTCCAGTCTGAAGGAGGCCATCATCGGTAAGGAGGCGCTTGGCTGATCCCAGTTGGCCTCCTGGCCAGCGAGGGGTGGGGCTTTAAAGCCCAGGGCAAGTCTGAGGCTTGTAGAGCCCAGGGTGCTGGCCTGCTCAGCTGAGAGGAAATCAAGATGAGTCTGAACCCTGAGAGGCAGTTTGGTAGTGTCAACAGTAGCAGACACCTTTGGCTCCTGGTGCTTGACGGAGAAATGGAGAGAAAGGGCAGGAGGGCAATCTGTAGAGCCAGCCCTTAGCCTTGGCAGGGTCACTGTCCTTCTCTAAGGAGCCATTTCTTGGGAGCCTTGACGCCTTCAGACTTAGGGTTTCAGCTTCCTCAGTCCTGGAAAAAACTGTATCCGTAGGACCCTCTGTTTTGCCAGTGGAGTCACTTAAAAGCAAGTAGCACAGAGGAGGTAGCTGCGTAAATGGGCAGGCATTCCCCATGCCTGTGCCCATTGCTCCTCTCCTACTCCTTCCTGGCTCAGTACCTTTTGCTCAACAAAGCACACATGTGGGCACATGTGAATCTGTTTTTTCTGACTCCCCCCTAGAAAGTAGTTGAATAAAAGTAGCTAGAAAGTAGTTGAATAAAAGAGATAAAGTGGCTGCCCTCACCCAGCTGGGGTGGCCTCAGCACTCTATGGGCAAAGGCCCCTGGCAACATTTCCCTTAGCATGCAGCTCACACATCTCAGGAAGCACAGAGATGAGCAGGGTGGTGCCCACCCCGGCCCCAGGTAGGCCTGGAGTTTGAGGGTGACCTTCTGCTAAGCCTTCAAATGGAATGTTGTGCCATGGAAGGAGGTGAGATTGAATTGCTCTGAATATGAAGGACTTTGAGATCCCTGCCCAGGACAAGCTGGCCCCCTCCCCCCAAAAAACCACTTGCCCCTAATGCCAGAGATGCCTTGTATGCCTTTGTACCCTTTGCTATCCTGTCTGTTCATGTTCCCCTTGGATGGCAGAATTACAAGGCCTGAAAACAGACCCTGTTGGGAACCTCTGTTTAGCCCCAGGGATGGGAGCCTCAGGTCCCTGTC
The DNA here is from genome assembly GCA_028646515.1 of Pseudochirops corinnae. NCBI lineage: Eukaryota > Metazoa > Chordata > Mammalia > Diprotodontia > Pseudocheiridae > Pseudochirops > Pseudochirops corinnae. Next base: position 378,775,064 of record CM053585.1, read on the forward strand.
TAAATCACCCTAGCCCTGCAGGGGCACAGGGAATGGGGGAAGGGCATAGGCAGGTTGGCAGGATCTTCCTCATACCCTGAGCCTGAGGAAGAGCCTTCTCTGGTCTTGTCCAGGGAGACTGGGTCTGGCTGCTACCTGTATATTCTGTTGTGGATTTGCTCAGGTTCTCTTCTGTGGATTCTTCCCTATGAGCCGAGTCTGTTCGCTAGTCCATCTTGGCCCCCCTACCCCTCACCAGCTCTGATGCTTTTCCAACCTGATTCAGAGGTTGTGGTGTGAATTTTGTTGAAATGTCCCTTTCTCCCTAAGTTCCCTGTTCTCTTTCTCTGCCTTCCCTCATAACTCTGGGATTTCTATGCCAAGGTCTCTTGCCCTTGAGGAGATACACTCAGCCGCCTTGTATAGCTCATCATCTTCATAACAAGGAGTAAGATTCTCTTTCTGTGTTGCTGAGAGGTTGTATCCCTGGCTAAGAGATGTCCTCCTTCTTGTTTTCATTTATGAAAGGCAGACACATGATCAAGGTGAAGCACTTTAGGGTTTTTCTTGAGAATTCAGTCAGTGATACCCTGCTGCAGCTCTCCTATGCATTTCCTTAGAAGAAAAAGCAGTTCGTGTGAGCCCCCAGGAAAATGGGAAGTCTGGTTGTGGTTCCAGGCCTGAGGGCAGGAAAAGGCCACCAAGCTTGGAGAGTCTTTCTCCCCTGGGTGTCCTAGAAGATGGAAATGAGAAGGGGGCTTAATGAGGAACTGAAAGACTCTTCCCTTCTCCCAGGGTGGGGCTCTTGGTGAGACAATGGGGCTTTTATTTCTCCTTTACCCAGAAGAGCTTTTCTGGGACTGTCATCCCTGGGAGGAAGAAGTGAAGGGGTGGCTGTGTCCCCCCCCCTCTCCCCCCCCTGCTAGGTGGGCATTGCCACTGCTTGGCTCCTCTGGGCCTCTCATCATTCCCTGTGGTAATAAGTGGGCCCTCAGTGGCCCTATGCTGACACGTGACTCTGGCTTTTCTTTGCAGTGGGACAGGTCAATTACCCCAAAGTGGCTGACAACTCTTCCTTTGATGAGGACAGCAGTGATGCCTTATCCCCTGAGCAGCCAGCCAGCCATGAGTCCCAGGGGTCAGCGCCGTCACCGCTGGAGGGTCGAGGCAGTGAGCCCCTGGCCCCTTCGATTTCTGCGTCCCCTCCTCAGGTGAGGCTGCAGCAGCAGCTGCTTCAGGCAGAATTGGCCACATGTACTGTGGGAAGTTGACAGAGTCACTCCCTCTTTGAGAGCCAGAGTGGCTTCATAGTTGACCTTGAAGCATTGAGTTCTGTGATCCACAAGGTTTGACTTTCTTAATAATGGTGCCTCCATTAGGAAAGCCCTCCAGCCAGCTGGAACAGGTAGCCTCTGAAAGGAGGCTCTGAAGGAGTGTTGGCAGATTTGTGCAGGAGAGGAAGGGAGACAGTTGGACCAGATTCCACTTCAGATTGAGTCCAGGCCTATGGCTGAGGCCGCCTGGCAGCTAGCTGTATGCACCAGCCTTGGCAGTCTGCCCCTGCTTCATGTGCCTGTCTGCTGATGGTGGTGATGAGCATGCCATCCTTCCACCTCTGTGCCATTAGTGGAAAGAGACCCAGAACAGGAAGATTGGGGTTCAGACCTTTGACTCTGTCTTGCTGTGTGACCCTGAGCAAGGCCCTTCCCCTCTCTGAGCCTTAGTATCTTCCTCTGTAAAATGAAGGGGCTGGATTCAATGGCCTCCAAGTCTCCTTCAGCTCTAGATCCATTCATGACCCTCTGAAGCCTTACATTCCCCTCACACAGCCCATTTCCTCTTTTGTAAAACTAGGATAATGACACTTTACCTTCCTTTCAAGTAGGTTGTGAGGAAGGAGCTTTAGACAAGTGGGTTGTTTCCCCAGCCCCAGATCAGTCCTCCTGGTCAGTTTATCATAGACCACTAAGGATAATTTCAGACCAACTAGGGAAGTCATTGCCAGAAGAGCCCCTCCACCCATCAAGGTTCCATCTGCCTTTCTGCTGCTTCTGACTGTTGGCCCCACTTCTCCTGTCTAGGCTAAGCCAGTGCTGACTAGTTCTTTTTGGCACTCTGTCCTCTGGAGTATGGATGGGCCTCCTGTGTCTGGTCTCTCAGGCTGGCCCTCATGTTCTCCCTTCAGGTGATGTCCCAGCTCCAGGTGTGCCCTGACTCCAGTGAACCCACTTTCCTGGCAGAGCAGCCATCTCCTCTGCCAACTCCACCTTTGATGCCACCCAGCCTCCCCAATGGAGGGATTGCTCCCACTGCCAAGCCCACCCCAACACTCATCAAGGTACCAGCAGCCACTTTTGGGTGTCAAGGTCAGAGGGAGGGGGAAGGTGGGGAAGAGATCTCTGGCAGGGTAAGGACTGTTGGTGCTGGCCTTTCTCTAGACCTTCTTAGGCCCATGGAAAAATAGTGGGAACAAACATCTGGGGTAGGGACAGGAGGGGTGCGGTGTTTACTCAGTGGAAGGAGTTGTTGACTGCCTCATGGGTAAAAGGGAGGTGGGCAGAAAGTCAAGGGTTCTCTCTCTCAGGCCATATTTTGGTTGTGCTTAGTACTCAGGTATTTAACTTCCAGGTCCTGAAGTTCTGAGCTCCCTTCTTGACCACAGCTACCTTCTCCATTCCCTTATGTGCTATTGAACTTGCTCTTCTCTTCTTGGTGGCCTTCAGTGCCCAAGTCCCTCTTCATTCTAGTCTCCTGGCTCATCAACTCTCTTCCATTTTCCTTTCTACTGCACTTGGACCACTTGCTCAGCTATTCCAATAATGTCCTAGTTAGCACCCTGATCAGTGCCTCCACCTCACCCCGTCCTTGCCAGGCCCCATCTTGGATCTTAACCACTGTTTCATTTCCCCATACCCCTCAGAGGCTCTCTCATCCTGCCATGTCTTAGTTGTTGCCAGGGCCTGTTGAATTCACTTCTGAGCATCTCTTGTCTGTTTCAGCTCTCTGACATCCTTGTCCATTTCACTCTGACATCCTTGTCCATTTCATCTTTATAATATTTCTTGTCCATTTGACCTTTGTCAAATATATTCCCTTTTCTCCTCTAAAACTGCCCCAACCCTGGTGCTGGCCCTTATCACCTCACACCTGGACTATTGCAATAGCTAATAGCTGCAGATGGGTCTGCCCACCTCAAGTCTCTTCCCCTTCCAGACTATGCTCCATTCAGTCACCAAAGGGATTTTCCTAAAGCACAGGTCTGATCATGTCATCTGCAACTCAGTAAACTCCAGTTGTCTATTGGAACAAATGCAAAATGCTCTGTTTGATAGTCAAAGCCCTTCATTATTGCTAATATTTATATAGCACTATGGGACAGGCACTGTGCTAGTGCTTCACAGGGAAGTAGGTGCGGTTATTGTCCCTAGATAAGGAAACTGAGACAAATAGAGATTAAATGACTTGCTCACAGTGATGATGACCCAGCTAGTAAGTGCCCGAGTCTGGATCTCAACTCAGGTCTTTCTGATTCTAGGCCCAGTGCTCTATCCACCTCACTACTCATTAACCATGCCCCGCTACCCTTTCTCTTAAAACCCTATAACCATTCTGAGATCCAGTAACATTGGGCTCCTGACTGTTCCTCCCCCAAGATACTCCATCTCTCTGCTGTCCTCCATGCCTGGAATTCTCCCCTTCCTCATCTTCACCTCCTGGCTTTCCTGACTTCCTTCAAATTCCATCTTAGAAAGCCTTTCCTGATAATTTCCTATTTATCCTTTCTATATTGTGTTCACGCCTAGTTGTTGGCATGTTGTCTCCCCGCTCAGACTGTGTGACCTAGCTCCTTGAGAGCTGGACTGTCCTTGGCTTTCTTTGTGTCCCCAGCACTCAGCCCAGAGCCTACCACCTAGTCAGTGTATTTATTGATTGGTTCATACTCTGGGGCTGCTGGTTGTATCCTTTCTCACTGCTGCTTTGACTGACTGCCCACCAGAGTTCTGCCCACCAGAGTTCTGCCCACCAGAGTTCTGCCCATCAGAGTTCTGTGGTCAGTAGATAACATTGTCCCTTCTATTGGAGAAGTTCAAGGTCATCTTGTGTTCTGTTTGGCCTCAGATGACAAAATTCAGAACAATGAAGTCTGCAGAAAGGCAGACTGAGGCTCAAAGGAAACACCTTCCGACACCCAGAGTGGAGTGAGCTGTATTGCATGTAGAAGGCCTTCAGATTCTGTGATTTTGGGGGAGGGGATTACTTTTGAGTATGGCCAGATGATGTCCAAGCAGCTTCCCGCTTCTGGACTAGCCACCTGCCCCCACAGACACTTCAGATCTTTGCCGAGTCCAGCCCCGATGTGAGTTGGCCTTGATGACCCCATAGTCTGACTGAAGTGCTCTGGGTTCCTTTCCCTTCCACCTTGGCCACTCTGTGTCGTTACCCATCCTGTTCCTTCTAGATGTCTTTGCCCTTTGCTTGGGTCCCCATCCTGTCTGCTTCACCTCCTCTGGCCATTGACGCTGTAATGCAGTGGGAGGCAGGAGAAGTGTCTTCTAGCCTGCAACACTTCTTCCACCAATGAATGATCTCTTGGGTGCCTGTCAGGAGGCCCCATGCTTAGTACTTGTCCATCTTCCCTCCGTGAAGGGCAGTCTCATCTGTTCTCAGGACCTCAGTTATCACTTGGGCACATACAGAGGATATGAACTCCACGTTCACGTGTCCCGCCCCTGGCCTCTCTTGGGACCCCCAGCCCTGCAGTTGCCCTTCTCCCTGGATGCCTCACTGGTTTTTGGCCCTCTGCATAGGGTCTCAAGCTGAGCTCCACCTTCCCTCCTCAACTTACCACTTTTTCCTTCCCTGTTTCTTTCCTGCCATTCACCCGATCCTCTAGCTCCTAACTCCACGTTATCCTTGGCCTCTGTTCTCCCTCCACACTCAGGCACTGAGGCTCCTTTTGATGGGCCTTTCCTATCTCTCCACCTGGGCCTCCCCTTGGCAGCAGGAGGAAGTGGAGCAGGTGGGAGGAGACTCTCAGAGCCTTGGCGCCTCCATGCCTGCCTTGTGCTAGGTGTTTAGCTCAGCTGGCCTTGTCTCGCCCCTTGCCCTTCTCCTGCCACCTTAGTGCCAGCACTACCCTATCTATGCTCTGCTCAGGGGCTCACTCCTCCTCAAGTTTCTGTGATGACTCCAGCTTTTTGGAAGCCCTCAGGCTCCTTCGAACTCTGCTAGCACTGAATCATTGTTATATCTCCACCTTCCTCCCACATTAGACTGTCATCTCCTTGAGGGCAGGTGCTGTGTGGCTTTCATTTCCTTCCATGGGCTTGGGGCCCCAAGGGCTCATGCAGTCCTTGGAGTCAGGAGGAAGGACTTGAGGGTCTTTTAGTCTCAAAGCTGACCATGGCAGGCCTGGGATGGAAAGGACAGAGACAGCTTGGACTGGGGTGGGGGTGGGGGGTGTCAATGGAAGGCTAAGGCTCATGTATCTCCCCTCTTCTGCCCTCCTGTCAGCAAAGCCAGCCCAAGGCCCTGGGAGAGAAGCCCCCAAGAAGCAAGAAGGCCAAGGAGCTGAAGCCCAAAGTGAAGAAACTCAAGTACCACCAGTACATTCCCCCTGACCAGAAGCAGGACAAGGGGGCACCCCCCATGGACTCATCCTATGCCAAGATACTGCAGCAGCAACAGCTCTTCCTCCAACTCCAGATTCTCAACCAGCAGCAGCAGCACTACAATTACCAAACCATCTTGCCAGCCCCTCCCAAGTAAGGCCCCTTGCCCTGGCTTCCTTCTGGGCAGCAGCCCCACGACCGCCACCTTTGGATTGTGAGGCCTGTGGGTGAGGGAGGTCCCTCTGCCTACATCCATCTGTCTTGGGGTGTCAGAAGCCCAGCTGAGCCCCTTGCAGGCCAGCTCTGGGCCCCTTTTTTGCCATGTGGTATGGCTGTGCCCAGCACTGACCCCTTGCCCACCCTGCCCAGGAGAGGAAGAAGGGGTACTTTGGCTTCTGAGTTTCATTTCTGACTCTTTTCCTTGCCCCCAGGCCTGTGGGTGAGCCCCAGGGTAGCAGCAGCCCCACTTCCCTGCGCACTCTCCCCACTGCCCTGGGCAGTTCAGCCTCCGGCCCACCTGGGCCCAGTGGCCTTGTGCGCCAGAACTCTGTGACTGGCAAGCTGGGCCCCCTGCCCTCCAACCTGGATGACATGAAGGTAAAGCTCTCTTCCAGCCTTTCTTTAGTTCCAGTCTCAGGCTCCCCTGCCCCAGGGTCTGGGTGGGCAGGGGAGTGATCTTGGTCCCTGGCTGTTCTCCAGAGTGTTCTTGGTGTTAGGGAGGGCATTTCTTTCCTTATATTCATTTTGAGAATGAAAGAACCCACTTGGGATAAAGGTCTTTAACCACACAATGTCCAACTTTGATCAGCAGTCCCCCTAAACCACCTCCATATCCCCTATTTTTATTATGGCCAACTCAGGCCTGGGGGGACACAGGACATGAGAGCCTCAGATCCAAGCCTCCTGTCTCATCCTGTTGGCTCTAGCTTTAAGGGGTTCTGTCTCTTGTATGACAAACACAGAACCTGCCAGGGGAGGGGAGAGCAGCCTGAGCTCAGGGGAAAGCCAGAGGTGGCTTCCTCTGGTCAGAGTGAGAGATGGAAGGTACATTGTAAGTTTTTGGCCTGGGAGCCCCTGGGTCCAAAGCGGCCACATCTGTTCTGCCGTGCTCAAGATCTCCTGGTGACCCTCCCCCTCTGCTCTGTGGTTCATGTAGGTGGCTGAGCTGAAGCAGGAGCTAAAGATGAGAGCGCTACCCGTCTCGGGCACCAAAACAGACCTGATCGAGCGCCTCCGGGCCTACCAAGAGCATGCAGGGGTCCCTGGCTCCACCTCTGGAGCCCCCAAGCCTGGGGCCACCCCCATCCTCGCCAAAGCTGGGGAAGTGGTGGTGGCCTTCCCCGCGGCCCGGCTGAGTGCAGGACCTGCCCTGATGGCTGCAGGCCTGGCGCCCACTGAGGTTGTCGTGGCCACTGTGACCAGCAATGGGATGGTGAAGTTCGGCAGCACGGGCTCAACACCCCCTGTGTCTCCTACACCCTCAGAGCGCTCCCTGCTCAGCGCAGGGGACGAGAATTCCACTGGGGGCGGAGGAGATGCCTTTGGGGACATGGTGACCTCACCCCTGACACAGCTCACCCTACAGGCATCCCCAGTGCAGATTCTGGTGAAGGAGGAGAGCCCCGCGTCCCGGGCTGAGCGCAGCAGCCGAGACTTCGAGGGCCGCGACAAGGACCAGATGCTGCAGGAGAAGGACAAGCAAATTGAGGAGCTGACACGCATGCTCAAGCAGAAGCAGCAGCTAGTGGAGATGCTGAGGCTGCAGCTGGAGCAGGAGAAGCGTGCCCAGCAGGCGGCCCCTCGCCCTCCACCCCCTGCCCTCCTGGCCCAGGTGAAGCAGGAGGAAGGCTTCTCCAGCTGCCAGCTCACTGGGCCATCTGCAGAGCCCAGCGCCATGCCCGTGCTGGCTGTGACAGTGAAGCAGGAGGTGGTGCCCGAGGAGGAGCCTCCCAGTTGCCTCCTGGCACCAGAGCTGAGTGGTCTCCTCCCAGGGCCTCCCCCAGCGCTCGTCACGGATGCCACAGGGACCCACATCGTCCTTACTGTGACCAAGCGGGACACGGAGGACTCGCCTGAGGATGAGCCTGGGAAAACTTGCAGCAGCCAGAGCCCCTCTAAGGTGGGAACTTGGTCCTGTCCTCTGTGGGGCCAGGGGCAGCAGGGGCGTAAGAGATTGTCTGCTCTTTCAAATGGCAACTTCTGTTCAGCTGTTGTGGAGCCCAGATAAGGGCCCACTCAAGTCTCCTGGGAGCTCAGAAGGTTGGTCCTGCATCCTCCTTCAGGCCACTCCCTCTGACCCTGAGGGCCCTTGGGGCTCTGTCCTAGGCACAGGGAGCAAGGTCATGGCTTCAGTGGCCATCTCTCCTGTCCGCCTTTCCTGCCCCAACCTCTCACTGACATTTCAGACATCTCAGACTGGATGTACACAGACATCTGAAACAGACCTTGGGCCCCCCTACCCCATCCAGTATGGTGCCAGAGCCTGTAGGTTTCACTTGGCATCATCTCTCCCCATGCCTACTTTGGGCTGGGCCTTCCTAACTGCCTCAGGTCTCTCCCTGCTCCAGTGCAGTCATCAGAGTGATTTTCCTGAAGCCTAAAGTCTGACCATGTCACCCCCTACTCAATAAACTCCAGCGCTCCCTGTTGCCTCCAGGAGCAAACACAAAATGCTATTAGGTGGCCAAAGCTCTTCAGCACTGGCCCCTTCCTCGGCTTCCAGTCTTCTGACATGGCCTCCTGGCTCCTCTCAAACAAGAGGGCCCCCCCACCTTCTCTCTGACTGTCCCCCAGGCCTGGGACACCCTCCCTGCTTATGCTGCACTGCTGTTTGTACACACACTGTCTGGCACCCAATCAGAGGATGAGCCCCTATGTGCCTGCTGCAGGCAGGCCCCAGCTTATACCCAGCCCTCTAGAGTCCAGTTTTTGAGGTTGCCCTTAGGTGCGGTGTCTCCTTGTCCCCTTCCCTTCATTAGACGCTGCTGATCCCCAAGGAGCTTGGCAGCATGATGCCTGCTGACAAGGATGTGACCAAACTTCGCAAAGGTCGCCTGAGCCTTGGCCACAATTTACACTTGAACCTTCTGGGTTTGGGCAAATCCCTTTATCTCTCTGGACTCCGCTTCCTCACACAGGGCAATTGGGGTTAAGTGACTTGCCCAAAGTCACACTGCTAGTAAGTGTTAAGTGTCTGAGGCCGGATGTGAACTCGGGTCCTCCAGACTCCAGGGCCAGTGCCCTATTTGCTGTGCCACCTAGCTGCCCTCTCAGTTCCTTCACTTTTGCAATGAGAGCTTGGCCTTGCTGACTTCTGAGATACAGTTTCAAGCCAGTGTTTCTCTTCCTCCCTTTGTTCCGGTCTGCAGCTGCTGCTTGGGGGCCACCCCTGGGCAGGAGGTCCCTCCATGTTCCAGGTGGCCTCTCCAAGATGGGCAGACCTGTGGATGTGACTGGCCTCGAGCACTGACCCTTCTCCTTGTGTCTCTCTCTGCAGGGTCCGCGCAGTCCAGGACCTTCCCCACTTCTGCCCTTCTCAGTTCCCTCTGGCCTGCAGTCATTCTTTCCAAATGGCTTCCATAAGACTTCCTTGAAAGCCAGTATGGCCACTCCCAGCAGCCTGCCCAAGAAGGTACATGCCCCTTCTTTTCTGACCAGAGATCCCTGGGATCCAGGAGAGATCAGCATCCGCCCCACCTTAAAGGCCAAGCTCGGCCTGCCCTCTCCTCACAGACATCTCTTGTCTGCCCAGCCCTTGTCAGAACCCAGTTCACCAGTGGCCCTCCAGACCTCCCAGATGGATCTGGACCACCAGCCCCAGGCCCTGTTTGAGGCACCTCCTGGGGCCAGCCCCCTGCCCGCCCTGGTGAAGAAAGAGCCCCCTGGCTACAACGAGGCTGTGAAGCAGCAGCCCAAGGCCCAGGAGGTAAGCGGTGGTGGCCACGGGCAGCAAGGCTGGGGGGCAGAGTCCTTGGGCAGGGCAGCGGTCAGAGCTGACCACTGGGACAGGCAGGGCCTGGCAGGCCCTTTCCACAGTTTCCCTTCTCTCCTCTTCTCAGGAAAATGGTTCCTCAAGCCAGCAGATGGATGATCTCTTTGACATCCTTATTCAGAGTGGAGGTGAGTGAGGGCAGGCGCTCCCCCTCCCCCTCAGTGAGAGGGTCTGGCCTTCAGACTCTGAGTCCCCAGGGGATGGAGGAGGGAGAGCCAGCCTGGGTAGATCAGTGCCTACCCCCCCCCCCATCCACATGTGGGGGGCTGCTTCCCAGTGGCCTCCCCCATGTCCTTGACTCTCTTTTCTTTGGCAGAAATTTCAGCTGACTTTAAGGAGTCATCACCCTCACCTGGGAAGGATTCCAGCCCAGCCCTGCCCTGCCCTTCCCCAGCGACCCCCCAGCCTCCTCCAGAGCTGCCCCTGCCCCTGGGCACCAGCCCTGCCCCAGGCCGCCTGGAAGACTTTCTGGAGAGCAGCACAGGGCTGCCTCTGCTGACAGGGGGTCAGGAAGGCCCTGAGCCCCTATCCCTCATTGATGACCTACACAGTCAGATGCTCAGCAGCTCCGCTATCCTGGACCACCCGCCTTCCCCCATGGACACTTCTGACTTGCACTTTGCTCACGAGTCCAGCACCAACCTGAGTCTGGACTTGGCCGAGGGCCACCTGGACAGCATGGACTGGCTAGAGTTGTCAGGGGGGCCTGTCCTCAGCCTGGCACCCCCTAGCACCATGGCCCCCAGCCTCTTCTCCACAGACTTCTTGGATGGCCATGATCTGCACCTACACTGGGATTCCTGCTTGTAGCCTCCAGTGAGCTGGGCCCTGACTGCCCCAGTGACGGCGACTGCACTGGGGGCTTTCCTGGGTGGTCTCAGGCCAGGCTGGGGAAGTTGCTATTGGCCTCCATTTTTGAGGCCCGAGGTGCCATGCTTTTGTCCAGGGCAGGACTGGGCAAGGATCAGACCTCCCTGCCTAGCTTCTGACCCTTTCTCCTCAGGGAGGAAACCCCCTGGGCCTCCGGCCTCCTGGGCAGCCCTAGTGCAGTGGTTGTACACGTGAGAAATGGTCTGTACAGGTGTAAATAGCTCAATGTTATATATATATATATTCTATTCATACATCTCTCTCTTTTTGGTGAGAGGCAGCCGAGGCTCCGTGGCGGCCCCCAGGGTGCATCCCTGGGAGCCCCTCACCCAGGCTTGCTTTTTGGCCGGACACGCCCCAGCCCTGCCACCTTTGGTTCCTCATCAGTGCCACGCGTGCAGAGGCGCTCTAGGGCCCAGTCCCCGTGTCTCGCCTCTTTGCAGCAAACACTAGCAGGGCAGGGCCAGGTTGGGCCCAAGGCCCCCTCGCTGTCACCCCCCCCCCCCCCCCCCCAGCCCTGGGGCTAATGATGGGTGAACAGCTGGCAGGAAGGGTTGTTTTTTTTTATAAATTAAAACACACTAGCGCTTTAAGGTAATGTCCTACCTCAAGGCACCTCCTGGAGGGGGTGGGGGGCAGAAGAGAAAGAATGCCCCCCTCCCCCCAAGGAGGGGAGGAGCTGAAGGCAGTGTGGTGTGGTTTTTTTTAAAAAGCAGGTGCTTTCACAATATGCTGTTTATTTATAAACCAAAAGAATAAAGGTCCTATCACTGTTGTCCAGTGTTCCATCCTCCCTGGCTCTCCTAACATTTCTACCTGAGCAAAGACAAAATAGCCGAGGGGTCTCTGGTTGGCCCTGCCCTCCTCCCCGCCCCCGTCACTCCTGGGCCCCAGAGCTGGGCCTGGGGGGTGGGCAACCCTGGGTCACCCGTCTATGTCCCAGCTGAAGAGATGGTGTTTCACCAGCATGTCCTGAACACCGTCTTTTAGTGGTTTCTTCTCCTTCTCCTGCAAACAGACCACAAGCCTCTTGGCCCCCGGCCTCCACACAGGAAGGCCGGGGCTCGGGTCCCTTTGGCCACTCACCTCTTTCTTGATGGGAAGCTCCCAGTCCTGAGAGAGACTGAAGGCAAAGCAGCAGAGGACTCTGGGGGAGGGGAAGGCAGAGGTGAAGCCCTCCCCAGGTGCCACGGCCCCTCTTCCTCCCCCCCACCCAGAGGAGAGGCCACTCACCGCAGCTCACACTTGATCTGGACCCAGCCTGGGCTGCGGAGGAAGGACCATGGGTGGTACCACTTCTCCACGGTGGCCACGCTCGAGCAGAGCACCTCAAGCCACAGATGCAGCACCTGCTCACTGGAGGGTGGATGGAGCTGCAGCGAGCCCGGAAGCTTTCCTGGCCCTCACCCTCACCCCCAGCCCCTCCCTTTCCCCACTCACTTGAGCCCCACGCAGATGAGTGAGCGGAGCTTGACGTCCATCTGAGTGTGGGCAGCGTCGTGAGTCATGTTCACAGACTGAACAGCCTGTGGAGGAGGACAGGAGGCTGGCCCAGACTGAGGGTTCCCTGCTCAAGCAGGCACCTCCACGGGAGGGGACATAGGCCTGAGGCCGCAGGTCACTTACATACCCGATAGAGCAGTTCCTCTGGGGTCAGCACTTTTCCATCTTCATCTAACCTGGAGAAGGCAAAAGCGTTAGCCCAGGGGTTGGGCAGTGGGGCACTGCCATGGGAATGGGACCCAGGAGCCCCTGACAGGCTGGGCACTGTGGGGGAAGGAAAGCCTGGAAGAAAAACCATTACCTGTAAGTTTTACAGAGAACGAGACGAGAGTAGACAGAGTCGAAGTCCCGCTCCACTTCACGGCCGGCCGCCTGTGGGGAGATAGAGGGGGAAAGGGGAAGGTTGGCCCCAGGGACCACTCCCAGGCCCTCCTTGGAGCCCTCCGGGGACCCCTGCCCCACTCTGACCTCTTCGATAAAGAGCCATGGGTGGCCAGGGCCCCCAAGCAGGGATGGTTTCTTCAGCCCGTGTTCAAATATCGACTTGAGGGCAGGACAGAGGGTCCCTCGCACCAGGTCCATGACACCCTCTGTCACAGAATCATCTCCAGCCACAGAATACTGCAGCAAAGGAGTAGGGGGAAGTGAGTGAGGCCTGGGTCGTCTCACAGTCCCACCCCAAAGCCTTTCTGAAGGGAAGGAAGAAAATGGGGTTGGCTGGGCCCAGGCTCTCCCACAGCCATGAACCCCCAGTTCCAGCACCATAGGGTCAAACCCAGGGATCTGCCCCTAGTGACTAGATTTAGGAGCTCCCTCCTCAGCCATGGCCTTTTACCTCTTTGCTGCGTTCATCCAAGACCTCAACAAACTTGGCAGGAAACCAGCCTGTGGGAGAGGCACAGAACTGACCCAGGCCTGTGAGCTGTCTGTAGTGGCCAACATTGCACTCAGGTTGCAACGAGGACAAGGGCCACACCCAGACAGGGCTCCTGTGCTTGAGCCCCTCAGCCAGCCTGGGCCCATGTTCAGCTCCCTGCAGCCCTTACCTCTCAGTCCATTCAGCTCTCCTACCCAACAATGCTCATCCTTTTGCGATATGATCTACCAGGGAGGGAGACAGGGTGCCTGGTCACATCTCACATCAGTGGGCCAAAGCCCCCAGGGGCAAGTGCCCACCCTCCACTGCCCCATGCTCGCACCGTGATAATGTCGTTTTTTCGAAAGCCCAGTTCATCGTCATCATGGCGTTCAAAGTCCAGCAAGGCCTTTGCCCGGCGCCGCTGACTGCGGAAACACGCCACATAGTTTTCGTGGTCCCGCTGGTGGCTTTCCATGGTGTAGTCTGGGGTCAGCTCCTGTTCAGAGCCCCCAGAAAGGGGGGTGGGGAGTCACGGTCCAAACTCTCCCCTTCCCTGCCTCGTCCCCAACATTCAGTCTCCCTCCTCACTGTCACCTGCCAGAGCCTTTTCCAGATGCACCTACTTGGAAAGGCCACAAAGAAGAGGCTGCCCCCAAGGAGCATAGACATGGTCAAGGAGAGCTGGCCCTCTGCTGACCTGTGCTGGCCATGGGATCCTGAGCAAATCCCAGGCAACTCACTGAGCAGGTGCTGACCTGCACTAGTGGAAAGAGATTCCTCATCTGGGAGTTCCCTTGCACTGAGATCAGTTGGCAGCTGATGTTGCCAAGTCAACAAACATTTAATAAGTGCCTACTAGGCGCGAGGCACTGGGCCAAGGCTCAGTATCAACTTTGCTCCAATCCCTTGCCAGGCACTGGACACTGGGCCAGTCTATATCCACCCTCTGCCGTGCTGGCAAGAGGCAGGCGGGGCCCTGGGCTCCCCAGGGGAGACTGAGGACCCCCAGCCTCGGGTCTCTCCCACCTCTCTCCACTCACCACGCTGCCATTTTTGGGGTCCACGCACTGGAAGTGGCGGGCCACCTGCAGGATGGCTTCACGCAGATCAGCCACCAGCTCTGTCTGCTTTATGTTCTTGGCCTTCAAAGCCTCAAGGTCCTCGTCCCCTGGAGAGCACAGAGAGGCCAGTGAGGGCTGCAGCCCCTTCTCCAGGGGTAGAAGGGCCCCCTGGCCCAGCCACCCACTGACCCCGCTACCCACTGACCCCGCTAGTCTCACCAAAGAGCAGGGAGGCGATGCCCGACTTCCTGCGCTGGGTTCTGCGCTGCACCACCTAGAGAACAGTGGCCACAGAGCAGGTCAGGGGTTGGGCCCAGCCTAGTAGTGAGGGAGTCAGCCCCCAAGGGGAGGTCATGTGCCCTTGGTCACCTTGGTGAGGTTGCTGGTGCCACTGGGGCCGAGCAGCTGGCCCTGGTCGGTGAGGAGGTAGGCCAGGTGCTTGCGGCGCTGGGTCTCCACAGCCACATGGGTCAGGGAGCCAGCCAGGCGCATGGCCTCAGCCAGCAGCACCTCCACGTCCTCCATCTGTGATGGGATGTCTGACAGCGTGTTGAAGATGGAGGCCGAATTTTCCGACTGGATCAGTTCCTCCTCCTGCAGCCAGAGGGAGAGCAAGGCGAAGGTGGGTCCCATCCCCCCGAAAGGCCAAGGGAGATCCAGGGGAAGCCCAGCACAGAGACCCACCCCGTCAGCATGGAGACACCTGAAATTTCTCCGAGGCAGGAAGAGGGCTTGATGGGAGCACCCTGGGTCCCCAGACACTTGTGAGATGTGGGACCCTGAGCACCTCACTTCACCCTGCCTGTCTCAGTATCTTCATCTGTAAATGGGAATAACAAGAGCACTCATCTCCCAAAGTTATATGGACAAAAGATGTTCGTATCACGCTGTGCAAACCTTCAATGTTGAGATGGTGCTGGGAGCACAGGAGGGCCTCAGCCTCCCAGGAGTCCCCTCTGCCAGCCAGCCTGTCAGTCACTGAATGGAGATGACAGAACCTCCCGCCCGGCTCTGCCCACCAAGCCCCACTGGGTTCAAGTCCTGACTCTCCCCCTTTGTGGCTCGGTGACCGTGGGCAGGTCATTTAACTTGGGCCTGTTTGCTCATCTACAGAATGGAAAATTGGCCAGCAGCTGCCCTGCCTTGGGAGCTGCCAAGATGGGCATGGGGGAAGGGAGAAGCCTGCCTGGGAGCTGCCAAGATGGGCATGGGGGAAGGGAGAAGCCTGCCTGCAGGCCTCAGTTTCCCCTGGGGGCAGGCACCTTCATCCGGAGCATGCCCAGGGTGGTCTGGAAGAGCACCAGTGAGCCCTGGTAGAAGAACAGGTCCCAGATGCGCAGCAGCAGCTTCATGTGGACCACGCTGGCGAAGGCCGTGAGGAACCAGTGCACGGTGATGAGGGACAGCTCTGGGGGGACACAGGCACCAGCTACCACCCTGCCCAGCCCGTGGCTCCTCCCCGGGGAGCCGCCCCCACCCCCTCACCGATGTCGTGCTCCAGGAGCAGCGCATCTAGCCGGGGCAGGTACTGCACGATCAAGTGCCGCAGGACCCGCTGGTCCATTTGGACACCCATCAGGGTGGTGCTGAAGTAGGCAGCAGGCACCAGGTCCTCTATGATGGCGCACATCATCCAGAAGGCATCCTCCTCCTCCAGAAAGAGCAGCAGGCAGGCAGCCACCTGTGGGGTGGAGGGGGGGGGGGGAGGGGCTCCAGGGTTGAAGGTGGGGCTCTTGGGGCTCCCCCTCCCTCTGCCACCTCCCCCTCCCAGCTGCCTCGCCCTGCTCACCATGCCAGTACCCTGGCAGTAGCCGATCTCAGGGTAGAGCCAGGCAAGCCCTCGGAGGATCCTGCGCAGCCGAGGCACCCCAATACTGTTCATGGTAGAGAAGCAGGCGTTGCTGGGCATGGTGCGAAGCAGGTCCTTTTCAATCTGGTGAAAGCCCCAGGCCCCACCCCCAGTTGCCCTTTCAGACACAGCCACAGGGAGCCGCTCCCCACCCCAGTCAGCAGGGCACCCCCACCGTCCCTGAGTGCTGCCATCTCACTGCTCCTGTCAGTCTCCCTTCTACGCTGCCCAGTGAGCGCCCTGCCCCATGCCACACCTGCTTGGCTGCGATGCACTCATCATTGGAGCTGTTCTTGACGATGTCCCGATAGGCCAGCTCCGAGCTACGCTTCTTCTGCAGGGCCCCAGACAGGCGCATCCACAGCTGCAGAGGGGGAGGCTGGCAGCGCATGGGCACATGGGGGCCTGGGATCCCCCCCCCCCACCTGGACCCTCCTTACCTGGGGCCTCATGCTGTGGGGGATGCCCCCAAGCACCAGGGAATAGAGCTTGTCAGAACGCGGCAGGGACACCTCGATCTTGTCCCAGGTGAGGTCCCCCACATCATGGTTGTGGGTGAACTCAAGGTGGGCTTGCCACCTCAGCCTCTGCTGGGGGTCATCTGTCAGGGGCACACCCAAGAGCTTGCTGGAGTTGGGCTCAGCACCATCTGCAGTGGGAGAGGAAGACAGGAAACTCTTCCCCTCCTCCTCTTCCACAGAGATTCAAGAAGAGGCCTCAAGGCAGGTGGGCACTCTGGCACCCTCAGACCAACTCTATCCGGCCTTCCCCACCCAGCCCAGCAGAGGGCACAGGTGTTAGTGGGTGCAGTTTGTCCCATCACCTCTGGTGTCCCAGGCAGATGGACAGGAAGGGCCCAGCCCCAGGGCCAGGAACTGGGAGATTTCCAGGTGCCCAGAGATGCCAGAGTGTTGCAGGGGCTCCTCCAGAGCTGGGTGCCCATGTCAGGAAAGCTGGCACACAGGCCTGTCCCTCCATGGGACCCAGGGATGATCTCACCTTCCTTGTCCACCCGGAAACCAAACTCATCATAGTGGAACTCCAGCTGCTCTACCGGCTCTTCCTTCTAGGACCAGGAGGCAGGAGACAATGATAGATTCCATTCACTCCCCAGCAGTCATGCCCCGCCTCTGCTGCCCCCCACCTCAAGTCCATCACGCTCCATACCCTCGCTGAAGCCACTGGCTCTGCAGAGGGTCCTCAGGGAACAAGTTCAGACATGAGATCTCTCCTAAGTCCAGGTCCAGCCTCCCCGGCTGGCCTTGTCCCTGCCTCTTCTCTCCAGCCAAGCTGGAACACATCTATTTTGCCACCTCTGCACTTTTGCCCACACCAGTCCTGCTGCCCAAAGTGCCTTCTCCCCATCTCCGTCTACCAGTGTCCCTTCTTCCACAAAGCCTTCCCAGAGAAGGCACTCTACTGCCTTTGAACCTCTAGGACATTTCTCTCATTCAAGTCCCCAAGGCACGTGCCTTGTGGTTATCAGTCTCTCTCTAGTGGGGTTCTTGGACTGCTATCTAAGGCCAGGACTGTTTGAAATATCTCTGCAGGCCTCACAGCTGGAAGGAGCCTAGAGGTCACCTGGTCCCCAGGCAGGAGGCCTCTCAACAACCCCCACCCCCACAAGGGGTCATTCAAGTTCTGCTTAAAGCCCTTCAGCAAGACCAGGGAAGGAAGGCCTCCAGGACAGGACAGACCCCTTGGGAACAAACCCAAATTCTTGGGTATTTAGGGTGTTTTTCCTTGCTCAAATTATTCAAGGAAAAGAATAAGGCTAATCTAGGAAGATTTAGAGGCTCATGGGACCTGGGTCTGGTGCTGGAAGTGACCTTGCGCTGTCACTTTGCAGAAAAAAACCCAGGCCTAGATAGGGTAAATGACCTGCCCACCATAGTAAGCCCAAATGGTAGGATTTGAACCCAGATCCTCGGACTTTGAAGCCAATGTCCTTTCCTCTGTGTGTGCTACCTGGCCATGGTTCCCCTGAGATCATGACTTCCAAAAGAACCAGACTGCAGGAGTCCCCACAAGCTCAGAGGAGTTACCCACATGGCCCCAGGGCTCCTCAGACTCCTCCTCTGGGCTGCTTTTCTATCATGATTCTGTATGCACAAGAGGAGCAGGGCCAGGTCTGCCCTGGGCCACAAAGGCCAGCAGCCACGGAACGTGGGCCTGGAGCTCCTATCTTGCTCTCGGTGTTCTAAAATGAGGAGGCTCCTGACCCACAGGCCCTGGGTAGTGGTGGGTCCCCCTCAGGCCTTGGTGGGGGGCTGGCCCTGCTCAGCCTCCCTCTTCAAACAAAAAGGCTCCCAGGCTGCCATGCTCCCCTCATCAGCTCCCATCTCCATCCCTTAGGACCTCTGAGGCTTACAAAGAGCTTCTCCCAGAACTCCTATGACAGGCAAGTTCCTGAACACTTTCTTTTGATAACTGAGTAAAATGGGGCTTTGGGATCCGAGAGGCCAAGGGGCCTTTGGTTCAAGGTCACAAAGTCAGAAAATGTCAGTGCTGGGATTTAGACCCAAGCCCTTACCATAGGCATCTTGCCTCATTAGTTTCATGGTGAAATGACCCCAAATCCCAGGTCAGTCTACAAACACAAGGCTAGGCTGGCCCGTCTGTGCCCTCTCGTGCCCAAGGCAACCCGGCTGGCTGGATTTCCCTACCTGGGAATACTTGGCCAGTATCTCCTGGGGCCACATGCTTGGGGTCAGGGCCGAGAAGGGGCCCCCAGCAGGAGGGGTATGGCTCCCTGTGTGCAAAGAAAACAAGAAGGGAGAGAGGGTCAGGGCAGCTGAGTAAAAGGCCACCTGCCATAATGAAGAAAACAGTGGGAGGCCCAGTGGGGATGAAGCCCACCTAAAGGGAAGAGTTCTCAGGACTTCCAGGAGGGAAAGGGAGACCAAGTCCCAGGAGTCCAGAGTGACTGAGAAGAAATGGGCCCTGGGCCAGGGAAGGAAGCCCCATTAAGCCACTTCGAGAAGTAGAGACACCCCTCCCCAGGTTCTTCCCTCATTGCCACGGCTCTCATCTGGTACCTGCTGGACCTTTGCCAGGCCCGGGCACTGCCTAAAAGCCAGGCTTCCATTCCCCTGGGATTGGTGGGACCCCTAGTCCCTCTGGCCGCAAGCCTAGTCATGTGGTTAGAAAGGGAGCACCAACCTCAATTTCCTCTCACCTGACATTCTGTGGGAAAGGCTGGGAAGCGTCTGCAAATCCCACCCGCGTGGCCTCGTGGGGGAGCCTCCACCACTGTGGGAGTAACAGCAAAGGTCTGTTCAGACCACATCCTGTGCCAGCTTAGAGGCCCACAGATGAGTGAGTGAGCAGCAAAGGCAGAATTCAAACCCAGGCCCAAACCAGCATGTTCCCTCTGTGACCCTGCCTGCCACTCTCCACACAGCCTACCTGAGAACGCCCTGGCCTTGGCTGAAGGCAGTACCGCCTGCTCTAGACACTTTGAGGGGGAAAAGCACTCAGGCTGATGTCAGCAGGCTGTTTCCTACAAAACCAACCTGGCCCAATTCCTTGGGGCCAACTTAACCTTGTGAGTCTGAATCCCAGTGACGTCAGAATGCGCAGAAAAAGCCTCAGGCTCTGCCCCTTCTGGCATCATAGGGTCACAGACCTGGGACTGCAAGGATCCTGAGCACTTGGGGGTCATCTGGGCCAACCTTGATGGGAAACTGAGGCCATGCCTTGGCCACAAAGACTGGCTGGTGACTTAGCCCATAAGCCCCTTGGCACAGCACACCCATCCCCTGCTACTGCCTGGGTGCTGTGGGGCACATGTGGGGCACTTCTCGGGGTTTATGCTCCATTCCTGGAGCTTTCCATGGAGAAACACAATGACTGCCACGTAAAGGGAAAGAAGGTGACCTCAGAGAAGAGATGGAAAAAACGTAGCTCCTTCACTCTACAAAAATGGGGACTATGGGTGTGGAGCAGCAGAGTGTCTGACTCGCTTCAGGCCTGGCCTAGCTTCAAGGGACTGCCTTTTCCCTCACTCTAAATCTTTGTTATGAGCAGTGGCTGCTGGTAAGGGAGAGGGTGAGGGAGGCATCTGGAAATGTTTTAAAACAAAATGAAACACTCCAAAGTTCCAAGAGATCAATATACCCAAAGATCACTGTAACAACGTAAATTAACAGATCACTAAAAGGAAACAGTTCTGGGTAAAGGGAAAAGCCCCAGAGATTCAGGGGCACAGGTAACAAGATGCACACCTGCCCAGAAGGGAGAGCCTGGCACGGGATGGGCAGAATTCTGATGGTCTGATGGCACCGAATTGATTGTCAGAAGGGAGCTAGAAAGACAAAAGGCATCAGTTCAAGTTTGAAGAAAAAATATCCAGAAAGGAGAGGTGCAAACCCCCGACCTCCAAGCCAGGACGTCCTCTGGCTGGGAAGGCCAGGTCAATGCCTGCTGCTGCCCCTCACGCCTCTTCCTGCTCCCTTGCCCCCTGGCTAATCGGCCAGGCGGGTAACTCACACTCACATCCTGCAGGCAGAAGGAGAGATGAATACAAAGCAGGCAGTCTGGCTCGGCAAAAGCGTGGAGGAAACTGAGGAAGGCTCTTCCCGTCAGACCCCTAGCCATCAAGTAGGGCCCGTGGCACTTTAAATCGTCCCCTTCTCGTTTTGAATCACTGACTTGTATCCTGGCAGGGACTGCCCTTAAAGTACTGTGGGCATCCAGTGCTGAGGTAGGGGAGATCCCAGCCCCCTAAAGTGGCACTGCGCCTGTGGCCCGCCCTGAAGGTGCCTCCCTTTGGTCTAACGCTACAATAGTGTTAGATGGCAGTATTTCAAACCTAGGAGAGAATGAAGTTCAACCCCTAGATTTTAAAGATGAGGGAACTGAGGCCCAGAGAGGGGCAGGGTTACATAGACAGCAAGCAGAAGAGCTGAGATTGATCACTGTGGGTGAATCCCATGCCCTCCCCAACCTCAGCTCCCTCATCTGTAGAATGAGGGGTAGGGATGAAATTCCCTGAGGGCCTGCAAGTGGTCCTCTGTAGGCCATCCTCTGACTACAGATGGAGCTTCTGGGGCCTCCCACTGTCTGCCCCCAAATCTTCCTGCTTCCCTGGACCACGAACGCGGGGTGAAGATGCTTAAGGTCTGATAGCTGATCAGCAGCTTCCATCATCTACTGCCCTCAGACCGAAAGCGACATGTGGTAAGGAGGCAGGTTAGGCAAGATACCCCTTTTGCCCCCCCCCCCTCAAAAAGCCTACCATCCTCCCACATCCATTGGGCCAAAGGAAGCATGGTGCCCATCCTAGAGGCTGCAGCCACGTGCCTCTTGGGAGCCACGTTACATTGGGAGTAACCCAATGAGAGAAGCTTTCGTGGTAATGGACAAGTGGGTGTTGGACTGGGCAGCTTAAATGTGTTTATCAGTATTTTTAGGACCTAGCTCACATTGATGGGGTTGAAAAGGAAAAAAGTCTGGAATCCAAATGGAGTCCCCCAAACAGGGCAGCCAAAGACCTCTGTAACTGAATAAAAACCATAACTAATAAAGGAAAAGTTGACAAGCCCACCGAGCTATGGGTCTCCTTGATAAAAAGGAAGCATTTCTATGGTGCCTACAGTGCACAGGTACCCACCCTGATGAGAAACAAATCTACCTCGCCCTTGGGCTCCCCTCAGGCCCCGCCCCCTGTGCCAACCACCCCTCAGGACTGGCTCCCCTCTTTTGTCCATCCTGCAAAAGTTCAACTGAAATGCCAGCGTCCTAGACTGGCCTTCTCAGGCCCACAGTGGAGACCTGGCACTTTACCTCCCTGAGGTGTTAATGGTAGTTATTACCCATGCCAGTCATGCTGGGCCTTCTACCACCATCAGCTCTCCCAGCTTGGTGGAGCAACTCCCTGGGGCAGATAGCTGCACGGTATTCAGCATGCAGGCAATTAGCTTTTGTTCAATGTCTTCTCCCAAATATTTCCCCTGCAGAGACCACAGGGTCTTCCAGGATGTTTGTTCCTCAAAACACAAACAACATTAGTTCCTTGAATATAGCACTGATCTGGAGTTAGTGTAACAGAATTTCAAACCCAAAAGGGATATCGGAAACAATGCAGGGGCGGCTAGGTGGCACAGTGAATAGAGCATCGGCCCTGGAGTCAGGAGGACCTGAGTTCAAATCCGACCTCAGCCACGTAACACTTACTAGCCATGTGGCCTTGGGCAAGTCACTTAACCCCAAATGCCCTGCCTTCCCCTCTCCAAAAAGCAAAAAGAAAAAGAAAAAAGAAAAGAAACAATCTAGTTTCATCCACTGCTTTGCTTTCCCTTAAGCTACACTGCGAGGTAAGCTAGAGTCGGGCTGAGGCTAAGGGCAACATCTAGCCCACCAAAGATGGATGGATGGACAAGAGTCCCGGGAAGACTTGGCCTAGTTTAGGGGGAAAGTCAGCTAGCCGGGCCACTGGCCCTGGGTGACCCTGGGGGCCTGGTGTCACAGAACTGACGAGGGTCCATCTGGGGCCCCTCATGCTGTAATAGAATCAGCTCCAGCTTCCTCGGGCCAGGGCCCCCACGTCCCTTACAGGAGACAGACACCAGACAGGAAGAGATGAACTGGGAGAGCAGGTTTTTCCTGCCTCTGGTTGGTATGGAAACCTTTCTGCACACTGCCATCAGAGCTGGTGGGGGCCACTGCAGGTCAGGAGCAGGCAAACAGGTGGTCCCATGAAGAGAGAGGGGCCTCTGTTCTGCCCTGGGTTTGCATCTTTGGGAGCCTGAAGGACAATCATCTTTTGCACCAGCTCTCCTGAACTTGTGACCAGTCAGTGAGTTCACCCCACGTACATGTGTGGATGGTCTGGCACAAAAACTTGTCCATTTTTTTCATTTCCAGTTCCAGTTTGGGGGTGGAATCCAAGTTGGAGTCACCTGGACCCTCCTTCACTCGCCATTACATAGCCACATCCCCACAGATCTCACAAAACGCTGCCGTTTTCTACCTTTTAATTTACTTCCACAGGTTATTTTCTATTTATTATCTGTGTATGAGTTATTTCCATATTTCCCCTAAATTTTCCATTTCCTGGATCACTCTCCTGTCTTCTGCCTTCCAGGCTGTGGGTGTATGTGGGAGAACACACAGAGTGGCCTGAGATTTGCCAACAGGGGGAAGCTAATGATGATGAGCTGGGCTGCCAGAGGTGTGAAGCCAAGAAGGGGCTATGAAGCATCAGGCTGAGCCCATCTTCTGGCTGGCGGAAGGAGAGTTCTGCCACGCACTGCTGCCTTGAGTGTTGGATGGTAAGCAAGGCTCCAAGCTCACAGGAAGGGCTCATTGATGAGAAATGCTAATGGAGGAAAATCTGCTGCTTCAGAATGGAAACACAGCGTTTTTAAAAATGCTCAGCATTTGGGGTCCAACAGAGCATCGGATAAGGAAGTTAAAGATGTTCCACGACATCTCTGAGAATCTGTGCCCAAGCCGAGCCTGGAAACCAGCTTCCCAGCCTGCCCTGATGCTGGAGCTGACACTTCCCACAGCTGGGATTCAATGTTTACACACCGCCCTGGGAAGCAAAGACAAAAGCCCATGTGCAAACGTATTAGAAACCTCTCCTACCAAACTGAGAATGGGGTGGGCAGGGTGTTCTCTCCCTCAGAGGGAGTCCACGCTTTCCAACACTGCTCTGCAGGTGGGGGATGGGGCATATCTCAGCAACTTCCTAAGCTGCTACAAGGTACATTTAGCTCCCTGAAAAAAATAAAGTTTTGTAAATGTTAAAGTAGCCACTGGGAAAGATTAGTGCAGGCCTCTGGCTGGAGAGAAGGCCCAAAGCTCCCGGCCTTCCCACCAGGCTGACAACAGGCTGGGCTGTTTTCTGCTCAGGGTGAGCAGTAAAGCCCAACAATCTACTTAAAACCAGCCCATCACAACAGACACAAGCTTTCTGACTGGACTGGAAGCCATGGTCACCCACACTCACCTCGGGGTATTGGGAAGAGCTCCTCCGAATGGCCCAGGCTGCCCGCCACTTGCCAGGGAGGTTGTAAAGGGAATTCCTGTCCAGGTAAGCATTTAGTAAGCACCTACTATGCACTAAGCACTTTACAGATATTCTCTCATTTCATCAAGGACCTGATGTCCTTGCCAACTCTGATGCCGTGATCTGCATTTGAATACTGGATCTGAACTGAGGACACACAGTCCAGCCTAATGATGGCAGCCAGCTGGTCCTGGACTCTGGGAGGCCTGGATCCAAAGCCTGCTTCCAATATTTACTTCTTAAGCCCCACTGCCTATGCTCTTACTGCCCCCAACCCATCCACAGCAATGGGCACACCATCACCTGCAGGTCCTGTGCCTCCATGATATGAGATTCCTTCCCATGCCATTTCTGCCTGTCTCATTCCTTCCAAGCCCACTCTCCATCTTCCCCAACCTCTAGTCCCCCCACTAGCCAGTATAGGCCACCCTGCCACTTACCTACACCCCAATCTTGTGTTACACTAACCATCAACCTCCCACACAACTGGGGGCTGTGTTCTCTAATCTCCATTCAGTCCCACCACTGCCAGGCCATCTCTTTACTCTTCATTAAATAATTCCTTACATATACCCTGCTCTAAACTTTCTCCTCTCACTAGCCCCTCCAGCTCCACAGAGGACTCCTGCACCTGGCCAGCCAGCCCATTTCTCTCTCCCGGGCTCCAGTCTTCCATCACTGACTACTCTTGGCAGTCTCCAAAAAGATGCCTCATAGACACCTTGGCCTCAACATGTCCAAGACAGAATTCACCCCCTTCCCTGTCCATACCCCTCTTGCTGATCTTCCTCTTCTTCACCTACCTGCCAGTCAGTGGCTAGATCCCATCAGCTCTCCTCTAACATTCCTCCCGGCCACTCGATTGCCACCGACATCCTTCTGTCACATGGAAGTCACTCTAGTCCAGTCTTCCTCTCACACCTGAGCTTTACAACAGTCTCCTGATTGGTGCCTCTGTCTTAAGGCTCTCCCTTTTCCAGTCTGTTCTCCCCACAGCTAGGAACCTGGCATTGCCAGTACACAAGCCTGACCCTAGCATACTCTTGCTCAAGAAATCCCCATTACCTAGAGAATAAAGTGCAAACTCCTCTGTCACCCACCCCCCCAAGCTGGTTCCTCTCTGAGTTCACCAAACATTTCTCCATAAATCCTCTGTCCCAGCTGTCCTGCCTGGTGCTCTTCCCTGCCTCTTCCTTTCATCTCCTCTCAATTCATCTGCAAGGGCTGGAGGGTACTCCACCACCTGTGCCTTTCAGAGTTGCCAGCTTCCATAAAGACAGGAAGGCCTTTCCTGATCCCTCTGCTCCACTCTGGACACACACTGATGCTCGCTTCTCCACGCACATGTTGTTCCCTCAAACAAGCACAAGCTCATGGAGGTCAGCATGTAGCACACAGTGGGTGCTTTAGGGATATGCCTGCTGACTGAGTAGTGGCTGTATTACTGCAGGTAAATTCAAACAGCCAACAGACTGCCAGGCTTAAGTTGTACCAAAGGTTACATGTTAGACAAATCCTTCTAGACTCTAAGAAATGGCCGTGAGGCACTAGACCGCAGCACTGAAGGAAGCCAGAAAATGTCCTCTGCCAATCCGTTCCCATGAGACTAATGCTGGATCACCTGGCAAAGAGCATGGCTGGGACACAGCAAGGCCGAAGGCTGACTGGCAAATGTAGGGGGTCTCTCTGCATCTGGTCCTGTGGTCCCATGGGAGCAGTGAAAGGAAAGCTCGGGGGAAAGAAATGACCCAGCCATGCCTAGTGACGGCCAAGCATTTAGGACTTCATTTGCAGGGTAATTCTTTGAGTGCCTTGGACCCCTCTGGTAATGAGGAAAAGTTGATGGACCTCTTCTTACAGTGATATTCTTAAATAATTGAAGAAAATGGTGCATTTCAATTAGTGAAAATGAAAATATAATTTCTTTCCCATACAAACTCACAGACCTCTTAAAATCTGGGTCTCTGGCCTGACCCCAAGTTAAAGAATTCCTTTCTTTTTTTTTTTTTAATTTGCTCATTTACTTTTTCTTTACAAGATTCAGTTTCACAATCACTTGAGTTTCAGATTTTCTCCCCTCCCTTCCCCCCCCCCCCATGGTGGCATGCAGTCATGTATAGGATCTGCAAATACTTTCACAT
>CM053585.1:378801445-378842232 GCA_028646515.1 Pseudochirops corinnae
TCGCTGGGGTCCTCCCGGCTGCCATGGCTCTCAGGAAGATGCTGGGACTCTTCCTATTTACTTCCGGCTGACTGGATAATGAAGACTCCAGGACTGAGTCCCAAGACCGTGATCCAGATCCAGGCCGCTCAACACGAGAGCTCTTGGCCTCAGAACAATCACTTAGTCCCCCTGCTGTCTGCAGGCCGCAAGCGGGAAGCTGCAACGTGGAGGCGGGTGCAAAACCTATGCCTTTTGCTTTTCCGGCCGGAGGCTTTTCTCCCCACAGTTCCCACTGACCTAGTTCTGAATGCTGCTTGCAGCTGCCGCTAATCTGCTCCTCTGCTCCTCCTGTCCAGCCGCCCCTGGGGCACAGCCGTGGCTTCAGGCCAGGCTGGCTGCGGTTGGCGGTGCTGATATGGTTCCTTGTAGCCAAGCTGACTTTAGTGGGAAGTATCTTTGTGTGCGTTTTGGAGTTCTAGCATTGGTTTAGAGTCCTATTTTATGGGTATTTTGGGGTGGCTATGTGAGAGCTGCAATACGTTACTGCTGCTACGCCGCCATCTTGGCTCCGCCCCCTGCCCCTTCCAATTTCACTGTTTATGTCATCCCTCTTCTTCCCATAGCCAGGGCCAGGAACGCTGGTCATCTATTTCCTTGTCTTCAGTTCCACCCACCCCATCCAATCCTCTGGCAGGTGCTGTCAATTCTGTCTCTGAAATCTCATTTACACTAACACACTGCCTTAGACTCACTGGCCAGGGGGGAGGAGCTGGCGTGCTCTCTGCTCCCTGTGGTCACTTCCAGACTCTCCCATCACTCTAGACTATCTCCATCACTTAGCAACCTCTCTTCCTTTGAAGTTCACTCAGCCCACATCTACCAATACAATCAAGACTCTGCTAGCTGTTGCCAACCACAAGGACTAGTCCCTTCTTTCCTCTCTGCATTCCTGGCCTGGCCTATGGGCCCATGACAGACCCTAGCTCCTGTCCTCAGTCTAGGGGCCCATACCCAGAGACTATTCCAACACCCCAACCTCACAATTCCTACACTTACTCATTTCCCATGATCTGATCCATGGACTCCTCCACCCCACACAAAGATGGTCATCCCCTTAGTTGTGACAACACTGATAAATGTACCACTTCCACAGTCCTGAGCTCTGAAATTCCTTTATCTGATGAGTCTGTTGTCATTCTGTTCTAGGTTCTTCAAGCCATGCCCTCAATTCTGTCCCAGACCATCACTCCTGCACTAGCTATGAGCCATTTCCAGCTCTCCTCTGTCCCCTTCTCTTAAGGGCCTTGCCCCAGTTTATTATATTGCCAATCTTGCTCTTTGCAGCCTCAGCCTTGCATGGCTTTCTCCCTCTGCTGCATCTCCTACACACACAAGAAGTTGGAGAAAATCATACAACCATGCTGACTGCGCCCATTATAAAGTTATGTTACTCAACCTCCACTGGGCTCTCCATGCTGCCAAGCAATCCTCTGCATCACAGTCAGCCTGTCAAACCTTCTCATCCCTCCTAAAGCTTCCCATCACACCCCTTCCTCCCACCTAAGAACCTTGCCTCATGTTTTACTGTAAAAACCAACCAACCAACCAGTTCTTCACCAAGAGCTGTTGTCACCTGTCTCACATCATTAGGTGACCCTTCTTGCCAAGACACAAGCAGTCCCATTCCATGCTTCCTTCTCTAGCAGACTGAGCCCCTGTCATCCCCCTCCCTCACTTGCTCTCCCTGTCCACTGACTCCTTCCCCCACTGCTGCCAAACATCTACATGCATTAGAGAGTCCTCACTCGTTCAATCCATCCCGACCCCCATCCCTCATCTCTTCCCTTTGGTGACTAAACTCTCTGATGAGAGAGGCACGAGAGGTGCCTCCAGTCCCTTTCCTTTCACTTGTCCTTTATTCTCTATGGTCTGGTTCCTGACCCTGTCACTAATCCAGACCTGCTCTCTCCAAAGCCTGCGCCTCGGACCCTGTCGATCACCGTCCTCGAGAGGGATCCTTGCTTCTCTCTAAGCTGTTCTCTCTCCTGGCTCTTCCTGGCCCCAACTCAGTCTCCCTTGCTAGATGTCATCCAGGTCACACCTCTACCCAGGGTGTCCTGGAGGGCTGACGGCTCCTTTTCTCTTCTCTCTCTGGACTGTTTCATGTGGTGCTCTCATCAGCTCCCACAGATTCCAAAGCCACCTCTAGGCTGATGCTCCTCAAATGCACTTATCCAGCCCCTCCAGGCTCACATGCCCCGCTGCCTGCTGGACATCTCAGTCCTGTAGTCATCTTAAACTCATCATGCCCAACACTGACCTCATTATCTTGCCCTCTGCCCAAGCTCACTAGTACCATTGAGGCTACTACCACCCTCCCAGTCACCAGGCTCACAATCTGGGGGGCATCCTCAACTCCTCCCTCTCTTGCACCCCTCCCACTCCCACCCCATCCAATCTGCTGCCAAGGCCTGTCCATTTTACCTTTGTAATATCTCTCACATAAGCCTCCCTTCTTTCTTCTGACATTGCCACCACTCTGGTGTAGTCTCTCATCATCTCAAGATGGGACCATAACAGGAGGCTGCCTCATGGGTCTTCTTGCCATTAGCTTGGGGTCTACTACTCAGCTCAAGTAGTACTCAAAGTGTTCCTCCCCAGATGGAGGCCTGACCACATCACCTCCTACTCAGTAAACTTCAGTGGCTTCCTATGTCTTCTAGGATCAAGCAGAAAACCCTGTCCCGTGTTCAAAATGCACTGTGACCTGACTCCCTGCTGCTTTTTCCATCTCCTTATACCTCCCTTTACCTTCTCCTCCCACCCCCATATTATTCCATCCAGTGACACTGGCCTCCTGACACAAGACCCTCTGTCTCCTAAGTTGGGGCACTTTCACTGGCTGTCCCCCACGCCTGCAATGCTCCATCTCCTCATCTCCTGGGCTCCTTCAAGTCATGCTAAGATCCCACCTTCTGCAGGGAGCCCTTTCCAATCCCCCTTAATTCTGGGGCCCTCTACTACTAATCATTCATTTCTCCTGTCTTGTTTGTATATGTAGGGTTGCATGTTGTCTTTCCCATGAGATTGTGGGCTCTCTGAGAGCAGGAACTGTGTATCACCCTTTTCTGTCCCCGCTGCGTGTGGCACTTCTCCCCTGGATTATTGCAGCAGGTTCTAAGTGGTCGTTCCTCATCCAGCCTTTACACCACCAAAGTCATCTCCCTCATTGACAAGTCTGGTCCCTACCCTCATAAAATGTGAAGGGCTCCTCATTACCGACCTCCTTTTCCAAACACACTTCCTACTGGCCTTCTGCTTGATTCCAGTCAACCATTTCCTGGCCTCCTCTTATCCTCCTGGGCTGTCACCCATCTCCAGTGCAGCTCCTTTCCCATGAACAAATTTTCATCCAAGAGCTATCCAGACCCAGGGATTTCCCTGTCCCCCATCTCTGATGTCTGTCCTCTCCTAAAGACTTTTCTCATTTTAATGTGTCATGTCTGTGTATACCCACTCCTCCTCTCCCCCCAATAAATTGTAAAGCTTCTCATTTTTGCCTCTGAGTCTCAGGGCCTAGCATAAAAGCGTTGTCCAGTAACTGTCTGCAGTTTGATGTGGCTGAGCTCTTGTCAGTCCAAACCACTCTCCATGGCACACTGTTTTTCTCATCTGGCCCAGATTTTCCAGAGTCCAAGTCCAGAAGACAATTCCAGCAGAAATAATCTATTTCTTCACAACTTACTGTCCTTAATGCTCTTCTGCCTCCCTGGGACAGTCTGTATGACCTCACAAGTGGCTGCTATGGAAAATTCCCAATGTCACCAGCACAGCCTCAGATATGATTATGAGATGAGACAGAGAGAACAGATGTTTAATTCTCAAGTTACAATAACAAAGATCCTCAATTCCAGTCAAAACTCTTATTGGGAACAAAAAAGCAAAGAAAAATGGACAATGCCAGCAGACAAACCCGTTTTTAAAGTTTCTTTCCAAGCCAAAGGTGCTGCTGGCATCTCTTACATTCACAGAAAGAGGAAAAGAAGCCAATTCCCCAATTTTAAAAATCCATTTCTTTAGAATTCCACTCTTATTTTAAATCCTTTCCTAGGAAGAATCACCCTACTCCACTGCCTTCCTTCTGAACTGGTAGAGGCCTCTAATTTAAAAGGTGCTCTTCTATATTCAACCCTTGACAAATGTTCTTCATTTGTAGACATTTCCTAACATCTGGTTTGGGGACATGTTTACCAGCTTCCTACTCACTGTTTGCTCAGGTCTGAGAGAGAATGAGAAAAGACCTCATTTTCCCTCTGCCCTCCCCTTGTCACAGAGGCTCGTCTAACTAGGGTACAGGCTGAGGTGATAATTAGTGATAAAAAGGCTACCTCCATTTAGGGCTATTAACGGTGGAAAGAGGAGTTACACCCTATCTCTGGGGACAGGAAGAAATAAAAGAAGCAAAGAAAATATCAATGGGTCATTTAGAGAGAAATGAAAAACAGGAAAAGGAAGAAAACAAAAAAGAGGAAATATGGATGTCCCTCTAAATTCCATTAACTCCAATCACAAAGTCAGAGGAAGGGATATGAATTTTCTAAGGAAGAGGAGGAAGGCCCAAAAGATTATTCTTTGACATCTATAAATTTCTCATCCTAAGGAACAGATGTTAGTGGTTCAAATTTTCCTATTTAACTTAATCCAACACATCACACACCTTTCCAGCCAAAAGGACTGGAAAAGACACTGTAGCTGTTCAGTTACAAAAGAGAAAACTTTCTAAACTTAATTTAAAAATAAGACATAACTGCCTTCATCAAGCGTAAGTACAGAGAAATTTCAAGGCTCAAAATCTTCATCCATTTCTCCCCAATCTTAAAAACCATTCACTGGGGCAGCTAGGTGGCAAAGTGAATAGAGCAACAGTCCTGGAGTCAGAAGGACCTGAGTTCAGGTCTGAGCTCAGACACTTAACATTTAAGAAGCCATGTGGCCTCAGGCAAGTCACTTAACTCCAATTGCCCTGCCCTCTCCCCTCCAAAAAGCAAAAAAAATTAAATTAAATTAAAAAACCATTTGCAAACATTAATCAGTCACAGATAATCAAGTTTAGATAAGGCCTGGCCCTCCTGGGACATGACAACCAAGGCAACAAAGTTGTTCAGTTGTTTCAGTCACGTCTGATTCTTTGGGACTTTTTTTTTTGGCAGAGAATCTTTGCCTTTCTCCACTTTACCACCAAGCTGCCCTTGAGGAAACAATACAGGTGGGTGAGAAGGGGGCAGTGATTGCCCTGAAAAGAGGACTCAGTGTTTAACCTGGGCATTGGGAGAGGGTCCCTGGGCAGAGCTCACTCTCCCCTGCCACCCACGCACACACTCAGCCTCCTCTGTGGGCTCCTGCTCTCTACTCTCTCCTGGGGGTCCCTAAGGCTCCATCCGGGGGTCTTCACTTTGGGAGGGTCCTGGGCCCCCCTGTTGGTCCTGTATCAAGCAGAAATACACAAGACACCAAAGGTTGGTGACAACAAACGTGTAATTTTTCCCTATGGAAGTTCATGGACCCCCTTGAAAACTCTTCCTGGACCAGGTTAAAGCGACCTGCTAGACACAGGGTGTCGGTGGCAGCTGTGGGCAGCCCAGAGGGCTACCTAGGACCCACTAAGAGCTTAATAAATGCTTGCTGTAGGGCCGGTCGGTGGCACGGGTCCTGGAGTCAGGAGGACCTGAGTTCAAATGTGACCTCAAACACGTGACACACTGATTAGCTGTGTGACCTTGGGCAAGTCACTTAACCCCAACTGCCCTGCCCTCTCCCCTCCAAAAACAAACAAAAGCAGTAAAGGCTAGCTGTTTGGCCATCTGCCTCGCACAGCCAAGCGCACTCTCATCCTCCTTCCTGAAGTGGACAGGTCCGTCCACACCCGGCTGTGCACATGCACGCATACTCCGCTGTGCACACACCCAAGTGAACAAGCACGCATGTGAGGGTGGGTGCGCGCCCACGCCGTCTCCAGACCCACACACCTGGGCCCACTCCCACTCGAGCTCACTCTCCCCTGCCACGCACGCACACACACGCTCTCCCCCTGCCACGCACAATCGCGCTCACATTCTCTTCCCCCCGCCACGTATACGCGCCCGTTGGCACTCTCTCCCGTGAACCCTCCCGTCACGCACACGCGCGCACAAACACGCGCACCCACGCTTCGCCGCCCGCGGGCGCCCCGCCGACTTCCTCATGTACCTGGGGCTGGGCCGGGGACCCCTGCGGGACCCGTCCCTCCGGATGTACGTCCCTACCTCACTCCCTCAGTCCGTCGGTTAGTCAGCCTCAGCCGCGTCGCTGGCAGGTTAGCTCCCGGCCCGTCAGCGCTCCGGGGGGACCCCAGTGCGCACGCGTGGGGAGAAGAAGGCGGGGCGGGGGCGTGGAAAGGGCGGGGCCTCGAGGCATGCTGGAGGCTGTAGTTCTCTCTTCTCTCTCCCTTCGGGGCGCCACCTGCAGGCCCGCGAGTGGTATTGAAGTCTTGGGGCTGGGGAGGAGGGCACCGGGCGCTGGGGGCGGGCTCTTCCTGGGAACCCCCCCCCCCCCATTTAAAAAGCTCAGGCCCGCCTGACCTTTGGTCATTAACACTCACTGGGCCTCTGGAGCTTGTGATCCATCCTCCCTCGAGTCAACAGACAACCCCGCCTTTCAGGAGCACCCTCCCGCCTCGTCCCGAGCGAATATAATCTCCCCGAGGGCAGGCACCACCCCAACCCCCTCCCCCACGCACGCTCAGTGGATGCTCGCTGCGAGGGGTGGGGCAAGTGCCGGGTCCCCTGAGCACGGGGGCCAGGGAGTGGGAGCTCTCCCGTCTTCTCCTCGGTGACGTCATTCAAACAGCATCTCTCACTGACACCCCCCCCCCGCCGTCTCCATGGAGACCAGGTCCTCCCTCCCCCGCCCTGGACCTCCCAGGCTCGAAGCCCTTCCGCCTCCAGCCAGGGCACATCGCCGGCTCCTCCCCGGCTCAGGATGCATCGACTCCGGCCCGTCCTTCACACAGCAGCAAAAGCCTTCCCGCGTCCAGATGGAACCGGGGTACCCCATCCCAATCGAGGCGGCTCCATTAGCGAGCAGAGGAGCCTGCCCTGGGCAGGCAGCAGGAGGCCCACCCGTGGGCCCCTGTGCAAATCCGGGGCAGGGGGCGCGGACACTGACCCAGGCTCCGGGGCTGGCCAGATGAGCCCAAGGTTCTGAACACAGGAGCGGGGGTGGCGGCACCCCATCCCTGCGGGCGTTACTGGCCCTGGGACTTGGGGCGGGTCTCCTAAGTTCCTCCATCGGGGACCAGTTGGTCAAGAAACACTAAGCCCCTACTGGAGAGAAGGCAAAGGGCAGTCCCTGCCCTCAAGGGCCTTACCATCTCTTGTCAGGGCAACAAGCAAAACAGACATATATACAAAGAAGACACAGGCAGGCTACATGGGGAGTATACAAGGGAGGGAAGGGGTTAGGGAGGCTCGCCAGGACGTGAAGGAAGCCTGGGAAGCCGGGAAGTGGAGAGGAGGAAGGATGGGGACAGCCTAGAGATGGAGGGTAGGAGGCTGGGGTCACTGGATTGGGGAGCAAGGTTTGAGAAGACAGAAAGGGGTGAGGGGGCAGGTCATGACAGGCTGTGGACGCTAAACCAGCATTTTGTACTTGATCCCAGAGGCAAGAGGGGGCACTGGAGTTTACTCAGAGGAGTGGGGGTGGGTGACATAGTTGGACCTGCCATTTAGGAAAATCACCGGTGGCAGAATGGAGAATGGATTGGAGTAGGAGAGAGACTTGAGGCAGGCAGACCCTCTCCCCCCTTCCCCAAACAGGCTATCACAGTGGTCCAGGTGTGAGATGCTGTGGGCCTGCACCAGGGCAGGTGCAGTGTCCAAAGGAAGAAGGGGATATGTTGAGATGTTGTGAAGCTGGCACCATACTGGATAAGGGAGGGGACTCCAAGGGTGGGAGCAGGAGGGTCTGAGAGAATGGGTTGCCCTCTACAGAAGGCAGGAGCCGTGGAGGATTTGGGAGAAGTGAATGAGTTCTGTTTTGGATGTGTTGAGGTAGGGAGATGAGAGTAGAGGTCAATGGAGGTGTTAGGGCAGGATGGGCAGATGAGAGAATTGTCAGCAGAGATAGCATTCAATCCATTGAGATTTAATGGGAGCTGCTGATCTCACCAAGGGGTTGTATAAAGGGAGAAGAGCAAGGGCCCCAGGACAGAACTCTGGAAGAGGGGTCAGGGAGGAAGGAGAAGAAGCAGTCGAGGGGGTGTAGGGTGGGGGAAGGGTGTCCTAGAGAGAGGAGAGTGAGCCACAGTGTCAAAGATGCAGAGGACAAGGATGGTGAGGGCTGAGAAAAGGCCATTGGATTTGGCAGATCATTCATAACTGGAGAGTAGCTTCAGTGCTGCAAGTCATGTTATCCTCTCCCTGCTGCCATGGTCCTCTTTAAAAATGAAGGACAAACACAACCTGGGAGTAGACCAGGCTGCCTGAATGGGGACCCAGCTAGTTGGCTAACTCAGCTTGTCTTCTCCCTCTCCTTGTCCTCTCCAAAGGAAGACAAATTTTGACAACCAGAAGCTGGCCCGCTTAACTTGGGGTTTACTGGGTAGATTTCTTCCTTCCTTTGTCCCTCTTTCTTTCTTTCTTTTTCTTTTTTCTTTCACAAAACCTTAAACCTAGTTCACTCTGAAACTCGAAGACTGGACCACAATAGGTCTCTGCCCAAGCTCCACTTAATGGCTAGGTTTTGGGCCCTCCTGGTTTAGAGTAAATGTCAATGGCCTATTGCTACTTTTCTTACCAAGATATTTTCATTAAATCCCAGCTCGATTTGTTTTTTTTTCCTGATTAAAGGGGTCATCCCTTGACTCCCTTCTTAAAGAGACACTGAATGGGTGTTATATCACTCAAAGTGAGTGCATGAACAGGCCTTGGGCTAAAAGGGCCAGGGTCTCCCATCGCATCCTGGGTCATCTCCAGTCTCCAGATGAATATCTGGTCCCTGGACCCACATGGCTCTGGAGGAGAAAGTGAGGCTGGTGATCCTGCACAGCCCTCTCTCACTCAAATCCGAGTCAACTGCAAGTCATGTCATTATTTCCCTGATGCCACAGTCCTCTTCAAAAACGAAGGACAAAAAACCACAAAGAGGTGTAAGTCAGATCGCGAGGGAAGTCATCTCTACAAAGCTGCCAGAATTCCTAAGGCACAGCCCTGGCACAGCTCCTTCCCTATTGCCTCCCCTATCCCTCAAAAATCTTCTATAGCTCCCTACTGACTCTAGGATCAAAACCAACCTTCCAAGCCTAGCTCTGAGAGTCCTGTGTAATATGGTTCCAGTCTCACATTTATATTATGCTTTTATTCATGCAGAGGGGAAAGGAAGAAGAGGAGGGAGGAAAGGGAGGGAAGGAGACCATCAGTTTTGTTGTTTAGTCTAAATCCAGAGCTCCTTCCACTGTACTGCTGAGATCAATTGGCTGGTGCATGGCATGGCTGACAATCTGTCCCCAGGCCTATCCCACCACTCAAGCAGGCCATCCTAACACAGCCACCTCCCTGACTTTGTATTTGTTTCTATCTGCATATCAATGATTCCCCTCCAGTATAATGTACTTCAGCCACTCCCCCACCAATATGGTCCTAGCATCTCTGGGCCGCACCTCTGGGCCTTGCCCCACTGGTCTCCCACCCCTACCCACAGTACCTCTGGGCCCTGCCTCTTAGGCTGCTGGCCTAGTAAACAGCAGGCACTCAAAAAATGCTTAGTGAAGGAATGAAGAAATAATGAGTATCAGTAACATTTATTAAATATATCAGAGCTGGGATGGAAAAAAATGTCCCCTCCAGTTTTTTTTGCATGATAAAATCTCAAATGGCAAAGCACTTTCCAAAAGCCCTCGTTCTCTGCTGACTCACTAAGCCTTCCTGCAGCCTTCTGAACTAGGCCTACCAACCACCCTCTTCTTTATGCCTTTTTCACCTCTAGAGGTTCAGTTCCACTTTGATGTCCATCTGACTTTCATAGGATTTCAGGAGATGCCGCACCTCTTCCTTCAAGAATCTTTCCACCTGTCCAAACAGTGAAAGGAAAGGAAAATGGAAGGCATTAAACCCAGAATGGACATTCCACCACCAGTTTTGTTGTGTATACCTCAGAATCTCATTTGCAAAGATGCCTGCCTGAGCCATCCCCCAACTGGGTCCCACCCAAAGGGAGCTCCTTAGCAGTTCACAATTGTCAAGGGTCACTGGCATAAATCCCAGGCACACGCATGTGCCCCTACATGTGATCTGGAGTGTGTGGCCTGATGGCAAGTGTGTTAGTAGGGATGGGTGCCCCAGGCTTCTGAGGAAAATGGCCTATTGCTACTTTTCCTACCAGGATATTTCATTAAATACCTTTACTGTGAAAAATAAAAATGAAAACTTCCAGGCCCCAGTGGATTCTGAGACCTCCTCCTCCCAGCACACCAGAAGTTAACTGCAAGCCTAGCAGAGGAGGCTGATCTTCCAGCCCCAGGAGACCCTCTGTGCCACAGAGGGAAAGGAAGCCCACCCCACCAAAGATGCAGGCATCACCTGCTGGGCAGCACGGCCAGTGAAAGAGGAAGCATCTAGCAAACGCTCCAGCTGGGTATGAATGGGGCTGAAGTAGGGATCGGCCTGGATCCGAGCAATGAGGTCGTTATCGCCCCCTTCCTGCTTCACCACAGCAGCAGCTTCCTGCGACAGCACCCTGATTCTCTCATGACAATCCTGGGAGCACAAAGACAGGCATCAGAAGCAGCAGGCTGGTGAAGGGGGCAGACAGCATGCTGGGCTGGCCAGCTGGCCTCGGGCTCAGCCTCTCGCCCTGCTCCAAGCCCTTCAGGCAATGTTCTCCCATTCCTTGTCCAGTGTTTGACTCCCCTGACAATCCACTGAATTTCCATATCAGAAAAACCAACCAACCCATGCCTGCCCTTGTGGTATATTAATGCTTCTGCCTGGATGGGCCTTTGATCCTTGAATAGGCATCTCCATATAAACTGGGCTTCCCGAGAACCCCTGCTCAGCAGAAGTGGGTTCAGGGGCTGAATATTGTCCCTAAGCCTCTTCCAGGTATGGCTTCCTACCTCTCTCCTTCTCTGGAGGAGTAGGGCCCAGAAGGATGGGGCCCAGAGGTGCTAGGACAAGGGGTGGTGGGATCTGAGCTACATACCTGGCGGTTTTCTCCCGCCTTCACCATAGCCATAATGATGTTCTCTGTAGCCATGAAAGGCAGCTCCTGACGAATGCGCCGCTCGATGACCTGAAGAAAGAGAACAAGGAAGTGTCCCAGCTGCTCTCCCAGGCCCTCCTCTTTGGAGTGGTTCACAGCCTCCATCTCTCTCCCAGATAGGGGCAGCCTCTAGCTCTCCTGGGGAGCAGCTTGGTGATCACGCCTACCCTTGAGCAGTTACACATCCCCTGTCTAACCATAAGGGCCCTTCAGGCAGCAGCCAAAAAAAAAGAGAAACCGCAAGGGTACCATTCACCAAGAACAGACAGAGCAGCCTGAGCCGGAAGGCTGCAAGGCACTGGAGGAGATACACAGGACTCAGGAGCACCAAGGCCCCCAAGCAGACACACAAGGACGTGGCAAGCTGTAAAGGGGATGAATACCACGGCAGGGCCCAATGCTGGGGAGTGAGAGCAGCTGGGCTAAAAGAGGGGCCCGCACCCCTGCAGGCTCTGCACACTGGCCAGAACACGCCTGTCCCTTTATTTTTCAATCCAGGTGACAAGGGGTGGGAGATGGAGAAGGAACACATCTGCAGAGACAAGTGAAAGAAGCTGAACTGTGGACCAGACCAAGGAGCTCTTCAAGTGAGGGGTGGCAAGGGAAGGCTGGCTTTAGCCTCTACACAGTCAGCCTTGAGGTGCAGTGGTGCCAGGGCATCCACGGCCTGGTCTGCAGGCTGTAGAGGCCTGACCCAAAGGCTCCTTCACCTCCAAGCCCAAGCCCAACATTGCCAACAGCAGATCTTCTGCCAGAGAGGGGAGCCTCAAGAGTGGGTGCCCACTGGCTCAGAGGCCTGGGGCCAGGGCTGAGTCAAGGCACACCACCTCTCCAGCAAGGATGCCTGGTCAGCCTCAGGGAGCTCTCTGGTCCTGGTCTGTGACCCAGATTGGGGAGCAGCCCTGGGGCCTGGCTCTCCTCCCCAGCAGGATGCGGCTCGTGGATCCCAGGGGGAGTTTGCAGGCTCAGATTTTCTCCCCTCCTCTCTCCTGCCCAACAGCAGGGAAAAAGCCACCGCCTCCTCAAGATTCCCTGATCCCACTAGGGCTTCTTACCTTGGGGTACACCACTAGCCCCTCAGAAATGTTCTGCAGTGTGTTCAGAATGGTGTCTGCTGTGAGAAAGGCTTCAGCCAAACACAAGCGCCTATAAGAAAAATGCAGCCTTTGATCCCCTGAGAGCTGCTCAAGCTGCCCAGACCACTGCCTGTAGCCCCCAGGCACATTCCCTCTCTGCATTTCGAAACCCTTGCTGGAAAGGGCAATATGGAAACCTGTTGGCGCTGTCATCCAGTGTCCGCTCCAGCCACTGCACGGAGGCTGTCTGTAGTGGATCCATGATGAGTGTCATCAGGTGGCGGGCCAGGCTGCAGCAGCGCTCACAGCGCATGGGGTTCCGCTTGTATGGCATTGCGCTGGAGCCTGCCTCCATGATGGGGGAGGGAAAGAAGAGAGAACCTTCAGGAAGTTGTGAGCTGCTTAGGCTGAGGTCAGGGGCAGCATGTGGGGACCCAGCCTTCCATCAAGGGGACAGAAAAGAGGTGCCCCACGCCCAAGCTGAGGAGCAGAGGCAGGGACTATGAGCCACATGGGGAGACGAAAGGGCCCTAGATGCTCCCCCCTCTGCAAGCACCTTCACCGTGGGAGAAGAAATAGATGAAAGAAACACTAGGTGGCCCTTCCCTTTCTTCACTGTCACAAGCTTTGGTTTATTTGCAGATGGAAGAGGAACCAAGTTTTGGGGTGTCCAGCAGCACCCCAACCTTCCACATGACTAGCTGCTATGGCGTTCCCAATGTGGCTGCTGAGGGCTGAGCCAGACTCTGGCTTGGCATTACTGGTGCAAGCCCCTCTGGGCCCTCCCCACTGGCTTCCACCATAGGATAACTGCACCAAAAAGGTCACAGTGACCATGACTAGGGATGCTGAAGGACAGCCATCTGCTTCAGGACAGAAACACCCACATTTTCTAAACCATCTCAGCAGAAAAAGGAGCCAGTGGAGATGAAGGGTCCCATATGGAGGACCTTTCCCTAGAAACCAAACAGTAGATCAAATCCTGCCTGACAGGCTCCTGGGATATGAGGCGCTGAAGGAGAAAGCAGATGGCAAGCCACTGTGCACCCCAGAGCAGCTGTCCCTGGAGCTCTGGGCAGCCCCATGCACTCCATGGTGGCGCCAGACCATAAATGCTTCAGGAGGAAGCAGGGGCCACGAGGTAAGAGCCAGTGTCCTGGCGGCAGCCAGCTCTGCCACACCATGGCAGAGGAACAGAGTGAGGGGGGAGAACAAATGTCTCATAGGTCACTCGATGCAAACAAGACCATTCATTATAACGATTCCCCAGGAGCCCCATACAACCAGGAAGGGTAGCAAATGTGGACCCCCCGAGAAAGGAAAGAGCGGACTGACAGATGTGCTGGGATGAGGGGCAGGTTTCAGAAGTCACTGATTTGTTCATTTTTTTAAAGTAAAAGCTTGGAGTGAAATAGCCTGGCAAACAGTGACCCATGGCAGAGGGCTCCCATTCCAACAGGACATCTCAATGAGAACTTTGAGGATGGAGGAACAGAATGAAAAGACCCTCTTAGGAGACACTGCCTGCAACTCAACACAATTGTCTTTAATTCCTGGACTGGTTACTGTCCAATCAGCAAAGGGTCCAGGAAGCAGTGATCAGATCTAGTCTCATTCATCTGGTCCAGCAAAGGGTGGCATCCCATACCCAGGTTGAGGAGGAATTCAGGTGGGAATCAGAGCAAAAGAATCTTCCCAACAGAAGACCCCAGGGCTCATATTCCTTCTTAGTGGTGGTTGACACCTTGGGAACCTTGCTCATACAGTTCTGGGCAACACTGCCTACCAACTGCCCTCTCTGGATGCCCCACACATGAACATGTGACCAGCACTAGCTGAGGCCATGTGTCAGGCCCAGCCAGAGTGGAGGAGGCTGCTTTTTATGAGCAGGACTCTCAGTGTCCACACAGACACTGCTTGGACTGAGGAAGGACGACGTGGATGGGGTGCAACATTTCTGTCCCTTCTGACAGCACCCACTACTGAAATTTCACAGGAACGTGACCTTGACTCCCCAGGCCAGCAGCTAAGTTTGGCTATGACCAATTTGATGGCAAATATGATATATTTGGCAGCGGATGTTTCATAAAACGTCCCACAGTGGACGGCATAAAGCACAAGCACAGGCCTCTAGGTAATGTACAGGGAGGGGCCACTCTGCCTGCTTCTTGGGCCAGCAGACAAAGGAAGCCCACCACAGGCCCCCACACTCACCAATCTGCTGCTTCTCAAAGGGCTCCTCTAGCTCCTTAAGGTTGGCCAGGAGGCGGATGTCTGTGCAAATCTGAAGGGAAACAAAGGGAGTGGGATGCAAAGATCCTGTCCATCTCCCTCCCTGGGTGCTGTGCTCTCATCATGCTGGGTCCTAGGGGTCAGGGGATGATGTGCTCCATGGGGGGCTCCAGGCTCTAGTAAGTGACAAGGGCAGACAGTGTCCCAGCACGATGTTCCCTCTGCTCACCTGGTCCTTTAGGCTCAAGAGTGTTCAGTTATTTTTAGGGGATGTGACTCCCCCAAACGAACACGATGCCTGATGTGGAAAGGGAGCCAGACTGACTCAAATGCCTCTCTGACCTCTGTGTGTGGAGGCAGTGGACCTGGGGTCAACGAGCAACTCTACTCCTCACTAACTGACCCTGGGCTAGTCACCTAGTCACCTCTCTCGGCCTGTTTCTTCATCTGTAAGAGGGGGAGATTGGCCCAGATGGCCTCCAGAGCCCTTTCCAGCTCTAAATCTGTCTGGCTGTGGGTTCTGAGACAATGGTGGAGCCACATCTCCTTTGGAGACAGTGCAGGGCTTGGGCCCTGGGCCCGGGGTCCTAACGGCTCACATCAGCACACAGAGAGCCAATCTCAAGATTAGGAAGATGTGGATTCATAGGGGAGCCCCCAGACCAGATGTGAGAACATTACTGGAGCTTCCTCCAATAATGAGATCACAAGCATGGACCAGGAAAACAGGGAGACACTTGTTTAGAGAACTGCGAACGCCTGGGAAACGCGCATACCGCCTGTGTCTCTGCTGCCTGAGGGGCGGGGGCTGGCCTGGTGGGAATGATGGGCTTGAAGGGGCTGAGGGGGAACAGTGAAGGGGGCCAAGTGAACACTGGGAAGTAAGTCAGAGCGACCCAGATGGGCCACAAAGAGAGCGTGAGACAGCATCTCCCCGCCAAAGTCTCTGCAACACTGCAGAGAACATTAGCATTTTTCTCTGCTTTGTTAATTCGCTGAATTGTCTTTTTCTTTTAAAAAATGTTTTGTTACATGTAATGGATCTCTAGGTTGGGGAACAGAAGAGTTAGAAAATTTAGTGATGTAAAACCAAAATATGTTTAAAAACAAAGGAGGGGAAGAAAGGGATGCACGAGAAAGTAAATTTTACAGGGCTTGGCTGGAGGAGAGCCATGGACCCGGCCTGCCTCAGTTGTGCTATGTGTTCCTGGAGGAGGCTCTGATCACCAGAAGAAATATCTCCTGGGGGCTTGGAGAACTGTTGGCTTATGATACGGAAGACTACAGACAAGGGCTGAGACTGGGGTCAGAAGGGTCCACAAGCTCACCCCCACACTCCACAGACCTTGTGTACGGATGCTCCCAGACTGGCCAGCACAGACAACACCTCAATGTCCACTTTCCGGGTATACGTCTGTCCTGTGATGATGAAGGCTCTGCAAAGAAACACCAAAGGCCTCAAGACTAAACCCGGTGATGTTCTGAGGCTGTGGCCCCCACGATGGCCATCAGATGCCTCGTCACCCCCATGGAATGACAGGCACCAGGGGACAGGGAGCTGCCAGGATGTACCCAAAGTGCTCCCCCCTCACAGCCAGTGTATAGCATGGGGCCCAGTAGGTGCTTACTAAACACTGACTGACAGCCCTGAAAGTCCTGTTTTGTGTAATGTAATCTCAGCGAGGGGCACAGAGGCTGAAGGTAAAACCTCATGTTCAAGCCCAGGTCCCCTGACTGCCACCCTGGGTTCCACGGCCAACATAACTCAGGCATCCAAGGGTTTGGGAGCCAGGGAGACATAACCCTGTTCTCATTTTACAGAGAGATGCTGAGGAATGACCAGTTCAAGGTCCCAGAGTCAGGGCAAGCCCCCATTCTTTCTACTGAATGTACGAAAATGAATATCTGCTCTCTTATCCTTTTAACTGATATTCAAAATCTGTTTCAAAGGCGGTCTAGTTCAGGGGGCCTCGACTTCTTAATCAAAAGATTTCTTTTTAGTTCTCTGATGTGAAAAGGGTACAGGGGATGGGAGGTGGTATACCCACGGTGGCTCTGATAGAGGGTGCCCAAAGGTGCTGTGGCCCCCCATTCCCCTGGAGATGCCAGGTAGGAGGGCGCTGGCCCCCAGTGGCCTGGACAGGTCCCTAAGGAACACCCCCAGATTGGTCTCCTTGCTCCTCTGGGACTTCTCAGACTTGCTCAATGGGTGTCAGGTGATTTGTAGGGGGATTGGGGGGGGACACTGAGCACCTCTTTGTAGGGAAGCCTTTCTGGGTCCTCCACATGCTCTCTGCATTGATCTTGTGGCCAACACTCGAGGCCACCTCCCGAAGCCAGAAGGACAGTCTGCTGCTCCCACCCACACAATCCCCTTTGATTCTTCCTTCTTTGGGGAATGAAGAAAATGGGACCCAGGCCAGAGGTGGATAAAAGGAGAAGGGTTAGAGCCTCTCTTGGGTCCCTGGGGAAGATCACATTCACCCCCGACCCTTTGCAGGGAGGCTCCCCCTCAGCAACCCAAAGTTGTAGAGATGGGCCTGGGGCCCACAGAGGGGACGTGGCTTCTCCAGGGTCACAGTCAAGACTGGTTGTGAAGTGGACTCTAGCCACCACTCCAGGCCACAGCGGGGAGGCACATGGTTACAAATTAGCTAAAACTGCAAAAATCAAAGCCCAGGCAAACCCTTAAGGAAGAAGGACAAGCAGGTGGCATTCCTGAGACTGCCCCAGGGGCCTGCAGTGTGCCTCTTCCCCCCCCTTCCCACTCCCCAATGATGGCTGCATACCCTGTACATACCGCTGAAATCCTGCCTTCTCTGTCACCATCCTGTCCAGTTCTTCTACCTTGGGGAAAAAAACGAGAATTTTCTCAAGGCCTCTGGAGTGTGGCTGCCACTATGCAGGGGCAGGGAGGAGTGTGTGGCAGGCTGTCAGAGGCAGCTCCTTCTGCTGCACTGAACAGTGGGCTGACTCCGTTACCTTTTGGTGGTCTCCTTCAAAGAGCTGTAAGAAGCTGGCCTGTGTACCCGTGGTGCCCTTCACTCCCCGGAAGCGCAGGTCATCCCGGGCCCGCGTAAGGCGCTCCAGGTCCATGCACAGATCCTGGATCCAGAGACAGCAACGCTTCCCCACTGTGGTCAGCTGGGCAGGCCTGCAGATAATTGAAACAGAGTTCAAGATGGCGACACACGCCAAGGCCTAACACAACAGAGAACCCAGCAGGAAAGAACATGCCAGGCTCACCCACCATCAACTCCTGAGAGGGTGGCAGGGCTGTTAGAGATGTCAGCCAGTCAGTCAATGACCATTTATAAGACCTACTATGTACCAGCCATTGCTCCCTAGGATTGGAGACTTGTCATTGGTTTAAAAGCCCTGGTTCTTAACAAGGCATCAGACAGTCTTTCATGAGCTGCCTGGGTGAGGCCATCCTCTAGCTCCAGGGAGTCAGAACTGGATGAATGATCAGAAGCAGAGTCTTTTACTGTACCCATCTCACCAGAGTTTCCATGGGAGGGGCCCCAGGGTTCTGTCCTTGGAGCTGCACTGATAACCTTCTGAGCAATGACTTGGATGAACACATAAATGATAAGATCATCCTATCTGCAAATTCAGTTTCCCTGAGTCAGCCTGGGGTCTTCAGGTCAAGGGCTATGGCAGTTTTTCAGAATGGCTGGATCAATTCAAAGCTCCACTAACAACACATTAATGTGCCCATCTTCCCATAACTGTCCAACACATACTATTTTACCTTTTGTCAGCTTTCTCAATAGGCTGCGTGTGAGGTATTAGTTTTCAGGTAGTTGTCAAAATTCTTGAGAACTATTTGTTCATCTTTTTTACCACTGATCTATTAGGGAATTTGAATTTTATGTATTTGTTCTTTATAAAATTGGAATTAGACCTTTATCTGATACAAACACTTCTTCCCAACTGACTATATCCTTTCTTACCCTAGTTAATTTTATTCATGCAAAAGCTTTCCATTTCATGTAATGAAAATGATTTATTATATCTTTTGTCCCTTGTTTAGTTAAGAATTTACCCCTTAAGAAACATGAAAAAATTTGTCTGAACTGATGCAGAGGGAAGGGAGGAGAACCAGCAGAACAATGTATATATAATAACAGTAGCACTTTAAAGTTCAATAACTCTGAAAGACTTGGGAATTCTGTTCAACACAATGACCAACCACAATCCCAGAGGACTCAAGACAAAGCAGGCTACTCACCTCCCAACAGAGAGGTGACAGGACTTACGGACATTGGGGGCGGATAGTCAGGACAGAAATGTGGTTATTTATGACTACACGTGTTTGTAACAGGCTCTGTTTTCTCGCTTTCTCAGATGGGGAAGGGACAGAAGAGGAGGGAAGAGAGAAAATGAGGATCTAAAAATAAAAGAAATTTAGGTGAAAAAAAAGCATTCGCCCTTTACTTGTTGCTGTGACAAGTAAGCTAATGTCTGAGCTGGGATGTCCGATCACCCGATGACCAATCAGGACAGACCCAGGCAGAAGGAGAC
This sequence comes from Pseudochirops corinnae, assembly GCA_028646515.1. NCBI lineage: Eukaryota > Metazoa > Chordata > Mammalia > Diprotodontia > Pseudocheiridae > Pseudochirops > Pseudochirops corinnae. Next base: position 378,820,558 of record CM053585.1, read on the forward strand.
CTTTGCGGAGATGAGGGGGAAGGCACAGCCAATGGCAGAATCTGCTCTGCTCCACTATGCATGTTTGTAACGTTTTTTTCCCTTGCTTTCTCAATTAGGGTGGGCTGGGTGGGGTGTCAGAAGGAAAGAATGCAGGTCTGAAAATAAAATGGAAATAAAATAACAACTAAACCTCGTGACTCCAGACCACCTCCCTGGGTGCCCAGCAGCTCCTATTAAAAGCAGAGTTCTTGACTGAGGAGTTTCTCAGACTTCGGGCTGGTCAACGACTTCCTCCTTGTCTGGTCTGTCCCACTGCCTGACTTCTGGTTTTTCACCAGAACCAAAGGATCCAGAGACTCCAGTCAGAAGGTGCCCCCTCTGCACTTGTCCTTTTCTTCACGACTCCCCCTGACACAGGGGAGCTTTTGCCCCTTCACGGGAACTTGATGAGTATTTCTGTCTAGCTTTGCCCAGGATCTCTGTGTCAATCTGATGGGGAGAGCACAGTATCTGTCACGAATTTTGGGCGCATTCTCTTATCACTGTTATTATTTTGACATGACACAGCCAAGAACATGGCCTGGTTCTCCAATGGTTCCAACTGGGTTGTTTCCTTTACAGTCAAGGCTCTTAACCACCAATTCAGATGAGCATCTTCCCAGTCCCTCATTCTTCTTGATTTTTCCTGCAACCCTCTTCCCCTGCCCCTCAAACCCTGCTCACTTCTTTTCCATTACTGACTGGGTAAGCGCCCATATTATCTTGATGAAGATGGCATCCCCACATCTGGCTCTGTCCCAGACCTCAACCCCCTCCATGAGCACCAGCTTCCTAGGGGACACTTCAGACTGGATGTCCCCTAGATATCTCTGCCCGCCCCAAAAGAACACACTCAGCTGCCTCCCAAGCCCACCCCTCCTCCCAACTTCCCAACCTCTCAAGGGCCCTATGATGTTCCCAGTCTCCTAGACTTAGCAACTTGGTATCATGCTTGACTCATAACTTATTCTTAGCCCACACAGCCTCTCCAGGTGCCAATACTGGTGTTTCTATCTCCAAAACATCTCGTCTCCAGTCTCCATCATCTTCTCATCACCCACCAAGTAATTACCCACCAGGTGGCCTGCATCACCTTTCACCTAGACAGTCACTTCCTACTCCAATCCATCCTACAAACAAGCTCTCTAGTGATTTTACTTAAGTATTCATCTGATCTTGGTACTCCCTATTGCTCTAGGATAAAACATAAATTTTTGTGTTGGGCACTTAAAACCCTGGCCCTAGCCTATCATATTCCCAGAATCTGTGGTTCAGCCACACTGGCCTCCTCTCTCCACACCCTATGGCTTCAGATGCACACCCTCACTCCTCACAAAGCACTTACTTTCTTTAAGACTCAGTTCACAATCTGTTGTTAGTCCTTTGTGAAAAGGACCCATGACATCATGAGGTAATGTTTTGACTTGCATGAGAATTGGATTTAAGTGAAGCAGAGTTACACGGTCATCTCTTCCTGAGTCACTGAAGTCCAGTGACAGGACAAAAGTCAGGATGATTGGTGGTGGCCCAGAATACAGTAGATGACCGTGGCATCTTCAATGTCTGACCAAGTTCTAAGTGCTCCCCAGCATTTGCTTCAGCCTCCTTCGTGTCCCATTGGAACAAACTATTCTCATCTTGAGCCCATTCTGGCAGGGGAGGCTTTCCTATGCTTGGGGCAGACACCCTCCTAACTCACGAACAGGTCTGAGTCTGTCAGTTTTCCTCAGCCTGATTTAGGTCTGCTGAGACGGCTGTACGATGGCATGGCCACTGCACCGCCACAGCTTCTTGGAGCCACAGGTGAGAGTTCGGTGATAGGTGGACACCAAAGGAGGGTGAGCAGCCCCAGAAGGGGCTTGGCAGCCTTCACCCCAGAGGTGCTGGTCCTCCCTGAACACCCCAGACACCTTAGCTCACACTCTACCTTTTATAGAAAGCCTTTCCTGGTCCCAACCGCTGCTGCCCTACTGTGCTAATGACCTGGGACTCCTATCAAAGTTGTTCTGGACCTAACCCTGTTTCACCACGGTACAGCAGAGGCTCCTTGAGGGCAGTAGGAACTCCTCCATTTATGTCTCTATTTCTGGTACCTGGCACAAAGAAGTCCTCTGGTCCTTGGTGACTTCAATGTAAATGTGGGAAAAGAAAAGGGAGCAAAGAATGTCGGAAAACACGGATCAGGAATAGGAAAAAGGAAAAGGCAAAGGCCCGCTGCGGACCGCCCTGAAGCCCCACAGCCACACAGCCTCAATATCTGCTTCGAGGCAGCAGACCCAGCAAGCACTGAACGGCGTCCCAAGAGACCCCAAGTGTACCCTGACATAGAGGAAGCAAGTCAGTGCTGACATAGGGGTCGCTTCCTGAATGAGCACACTCAGGATACTGACTTATGGGAGTAGAAATGAAGATGAGCAGAAAGCAGAAAAAAGAATAAAAAGGAGGTAAAAAGAACAGTGGCTTCCCATGAAGACAACTTCAATCAGACCTGTGAGAACTCGGAGACAAAAAATGGGACGGGGATGATTAAGCATCAACACCACTAATACTTAATGGCCCTCCCCTGGGCAGGCCAGGGCCCTTGTTATCCCACCGTATGGAAGTGAAGTGACTGGCCCAGGGTGAGCCAGCTGCTAAGGATCTGAAGCAGGTCTGGAAGTCGGGAGCTCCCTCCTGGCTGCCAGGTCGAGACAGGAATGTCTTTGTCAGATCTCACAGAGAAGGCCTGTGGGCAGCAGGGCCTCATAGAACGGAAGCAGAGAAAGGAAAAGACTAAAGGAAGGCCAGGGAGGGCCCCTAAAAAGTCAGCAAGGTCATCCCAAGGGCACTTCACGGCCAACCAATGGAAGAGGCAGCCGATCTGTAGGGCCTCTGTAATACATTCTCTGGATCACCATGGAAAGTGGGGCCATCAGGGAGGCTAAGGGGCACGGTGAGTAGAGCACCGGCCCTGGAGTCAGGAGGACCCAAGTTCAAATCCAGCCTCAGACACTTAACACTTATTAGCAGTGTGACCTTGGGCAAGTCATTTAACCCCAAATTCCCCCCTCCAAAAAGAAAAAAAAAGTGGGGCCATAAGGAAAGGGGAGGGGAGGGAAGAGAATTTGGAACTAAAAATTTTATTAAATGACTGTTAAAAATTTTTGCTTACGTGTAATTAAGAAGAAAAATTTTGAAAAAAGCAAAGTGGGGCCATCTCACACATGGACCCCAACATGGCAGCCCCCAAGGTGCTCAGAGAGGACAAAATGAGGACCCTCAAGAAAGCAAAGAAGGGAAAAGCAGATGGACTGGCCGAAGGGCACACAGAGCAGATCTTTGTGGGAGGTGACACAACCGTGAGGGACTGCTGAGGGCTGAGGCCACATGACTAGAAGAGGAGATGTGAGAAGAGTCTCAGACCTTAATGATACTGGAAAGGCAAGGAAGAGAACATCCCCAACTCCCCCAGGCCTACGGGAAGGAGTGGGAACTCCCAGGGGAGGAAAATCCTTCCGCTGACACAGGGTGGTACCTTCTCTGCAACATACAGTCTTATGACTTGAGCTGCTCAGTGACTTCGCCAAGGTCACTCTACACACAATGTTTACGAGGATGCCAACTATGCACACATGGAAGCCTCCTTCCACAGGGATACCAGCACAACAGGTCCTGCCTCTAAAATTGTGCAGTGGCCTGGGAGAGGCAGAGAAGCCATGGTTTGTTCATCTATCATTTAAACAAAACAACAAACTCTCCTGACTGAGCTCAGTAAATGGTTCCCTAAAAGTCTTCTTCTGTCGAGGGCAAACACCAGCATTCTGCCATCAGCCAGGCTGGTGATGACCTCACTCCATCAGGTGAAGAAGGAGTCACACTCTTTCCCCAACTGTTTCTGGTGTTATGGAGAAAGCCCTTGGCGGAGAGCAGGGCAGGAAGGGCTCCAGGCATCTGTGCAAACGCTGGTGCCGCAGAGGCAGAGGCATCACCCGTTCCTCCCTGGCTGGCCATGTCCTCAGAGATGCTGCAGCACTCTTCATGGGCACAGATGCCCAACCACACATGTGAGCACACAAGCGTCACCATCACCAGCTTATCCAAAGTCTCCCCTTGAGAAAAACTGGCATTAAAGCCATCTCCCAGAAAGGGGAGGCTCTGCATTAACAAGTAGCCCAGAAGCAGATGCCAACTTAACTTCTCTCTGATGTCAGGAAGCAGGATGACATAGTTGCTTTTTGTTCCAGTCTAGTCCTCAACATGTGCTGAGCACAGCAGGCCAGCAGGCTCCTCATTATGTCTTCCTTAATGAGTCTGTGTTCCCCGCGTCCAGGCCAAGTGACTTCTGGGGAAGGGCTGCCCAGCCCCACAGCCCAGAACATGGAACTGACTGCTCTTCTTGGCCTTGGTCTCTGATCGATTGATCCATGGCAACCCTGGCATCACAGGAGGGCCAAAGCCAAGGCAGGCAGAGTCAACTGGGATGGCCATCCAGGCCTCCGGAGCCTTTCACACCAGGCCCACAGAGGGGTCTTCTGTGTGGATGGCGCATTCAGCCCAAATCTAGCCTCTACCACTTCCCCGCCACTGCTCCTAGCCCTGCCCTTGGGGACCAAGCAGATCTCAGCTAAGCCCCACTTCTACATGACAGTCCTCCAGATACTGAAGACAGCTCTCACAAGAACGCTAGTGCCAATGTCAATGAAGCACACTCATGCCAACGCTGGCAAAGCACATTGCTGAAATCCCCATTAGAGTGTCACAACAATCTTGGCAGGTGGGTCCTATAGCCATTACTGTAACTATTTTTTGGTAAGAAGACTGAGGTTCAGAGAACTTAACCCACCTAACTCATCAAATATTTCTTAAGTGCCTACTGTGCGCTCAGCACCATCAAGTTTCAAAGGCTGCTTCAGAGAAGTGGAAGCAGGAGTCATTTAAAAGGTCAAAGCCCCACCAGGGGTCAGGTTACTTACTGGAAGTGTGTGAAGCCCAGGGTGGGAAGGTTGGCATGCTCTGTGGCAAAGTCCGCCAGCCGCGAGATCACTCTGGCCAGCTGTGAGAAAGGGGAGGGAAGCAAGAGATCAGATACTGGCCTGAAAGGTCACTGTTGACTTCACTCCTGCAGTTGCCCACATGGTCACCCACTGGCTGGCTGTGACTCGAGATGACTGTGGAGGCCAGCTGAGGCCCTGCGGCCACTCTGGGGCCACTGCCAGGACAAGAGAGCGGTAGATGGCCTGCCTCTGGGCCCAGGCCTGCAGCCTCAGCATCACCTGAACCCCACAATGACACCTGGAAGGGGTGGATGGACAGGGCACATCCAGCCAAACATGGCCTCTGGACCAGTGTTTAGGCCACACGAGCAAGGGACAGGTGAAATCTGGCCCAGGAGCCCCCTAGTCTTAGCCTTTTGTTAGGGCAGCCCCCTTGTGGAGGCCATGCTTTCAGAAGCCTTCCCATCAAGAGTGAGGCTCCCAGGAGACGAGAGTTCCTGCTTCTGTCGCCTTCATTCAGCCCCATCCTCAAGGTACAAAGTCCTGGGGCTCATAACATTCTGGACAGCTCAGCTGAGAAAGTGTCTCCCTCTTGGGAAGTTTAGGAAAGCAGACCTTGTGTTGGCCAGCAGGAGTCCCAGGGGCAGCGCTCCCTCCCCGCCTTTGGTCACCCCCAGCCTGTTGCCCTTCTTCCCAAAGGTTCCAAGTGGAGAAGCAAGTGCTTCCATCTCCCTACCTTTGGTAAGAGCAGATCAAAAGCCTTCTTGAGAGTAATCAGGTCCTGCCAATGAGAGCACATGGAAGGCCACAGGTCAGGAGAGCAGGTCTGTGGGCACCACAGCTGGCGGCAGCTCTGCTCCCTGATCTGGGGGATGGGAACAAGTAATGGGCCAGCAACAGAATGGCCCTCATCTCTCCCTTTTTACTTCAATTCACACAACTCTGAGAGCTGGGGAGACCATGAGGAGGACCAATACATATGTTGAGGAGACTAGGAAGAACAAAAATGGACGCCAGGTCACAGGCCAGTCACAGGCCAGGAGACCCTGTCAGGAGAGGTGGGAGGCTCCCAATGCCCATGATGATGCAGGGTGCCAGACACAGGACTCTGATGGTCGGTTCTGCTGACAGCACTGAGGAGGACTCGTGGGGGTAGGGTGTGTGGGGGGAGGGGGGGGCTAGGAAATAATTGATGAAAAAACCAAAACCTGCCCAAGCTGTCTTATATTAATAATTAATAAATGCATGTGGACAGCACTTTATGGGGAAACAAAGGGGCTGGTTTCTGACAGAGACTAAAAGAAGAATATTTTCTAGTGCAGTGACAGGGGGAAGTATGTCTGGAATCTAAAGACAGCTTCAAATCCTGCCTTTTAAACTGAGGGGATGCTCATCAATTGGGAAGAGGCCGAAAAAGCTGTACACATGACTGGATGGAGCCCTACTGTGCTATAGGAAATAAGGGGGAGGGGCAGAGGTCAGAAAAACACAAGAAGACCTAGACGATCTGATGCAAAGTGAATAAGAAGAACCAAGAGATCATCGTGCACAGGAACAGCAACACCATAACGATGATAACTGAGAAAGGCTTGGCTGCTCTGCTCAATCCAATGATCCAAGACAGTCTCAAAGGCCTGAGAACTGATGAGGGCAAACTGGTGTATCATTTTCTCACTTTATTTTTCTTGCCTTTTTTGAAAATATCGCTAATATAAAAATGCTTTGCATGATTTCACATGTCTAATTGATATTGTATGGCTTGCCTTCTCAGTGAATGGGGGAGGGAGAGAATTTAGAACTCAAAATGTTTTAAAAATGCAAAAATAAATAATTTTTTAAAATTTTGAAAAAAAAAAAGAATCCTGCCTTTCTTCCTTCCCCTGGGCTCCAATCTTGGCACTGCCCATTACTCCCTGTGTAACTCTGACCAAGTCCCTGCCCTTGCTCCTCATCCATAAATGAAGGTGCCCAAGGGATTGGACAGTTCTAAATCTTATGACTGTCTATGACCAGATGCAGATTTATCAGTGTGTGCTACAACATCTAGGCAAGAGAAAAGCATCCCACAATGCAGGAGACCCAGCTCCTCTAAGCAGGGAATGGGAGTGACAGTCACGGGAAGACGCAACCTGGGTGGTACGTACCGTATTGTCTCCGACATAGCAGGATGTGGCCCCCAGATGAATGATGCCGGCCGCCTTAGGGCAGCAATGGCCGAAGGTGTGGACGTGAGCCATCACGTCATGACGGAGACGTTTCTCCTCCTCAGCCGCCATGTCATAGTCAATGTTGTTCAGGTTCAGCCTCATCTCCTCAATCTGCTCATCTGTAATCGGCAGACCGAGTTTCTGCAGGAGAGACACAAGAAAGGCAAGGCGCTCTGCTGAGCTGTCAGAAGCATGGAAAGTCAACTGACATTTGTAAAAAGGTGATATCCCAGGTATCAACTCACACCCAGCCAATGGGCAAAGATGGGAAAGTCCGATGCTGGAGGGCAAACAGGTATAATGACAGCTCACTGGGGAAGCTGCAAGTGGCCCAAATGTCCTGGAAATCCACTGGGATTATTCCAGAGAAGCCCTCAATTTGATCCAGGGACCCTACAGCTGTAGCTAGACAGTCTGGGGAGCATTACTTATGGCAGAGGAAGCCAAGCCCTGGCCAAAGGCAGAGGGCCCCCTCCCGGTGACTTGGCATAAGTTCAGGGAGTGACCTGGGTGGCAGGGAGGGTTGCTGAGGATTTGCTGAGAAGTCTACCTTGTGTCAAAATAGATGTGTCAATGGCAAAAGAAATGAACCCAACATAAAAGAAAAGCAGGAGAACCAGAGAAATGAGAGAAAGATGAATGATCAAACCTGAAAAAACTCAAATATCACCATTTACTTCACCAGACACATTTATTTCTACTGTATTTACTGAACTTTTGAAAAGAACACAGAGAGCAGGACTAGCCTCCTTTCTCCTAATCACCCAAGCAAGGCAAATCGGAGAAATGGACAGAAGTGCGAGGAATCTTCTAACCTGCAAATGTTTCTCCTATGACCATTCCAAAAGCTAAAGACACAAAGACAATTGTCCCTACCCTCTCTCAAGCTAGAAAGCTACACACAGAGGCAAGACTATACAAGACACATGGAAGACAATTAGAGATGAAGAAGGGGGAACTGGAACTCCAGAAATAGGCCCTGGAGCATAGCCTTAAAGGGAGCTAGAGTCTCAAGACGCAGAGGTGAGAGTGGGATATTTTGGGCAAAGACATGGAGGTAGGAGATGAGCTGTCATGCACAGGAAACAGACAACCATAAGGTCAGCAGGCCTTAGAACACTATATGCAGGACAGGGAATTATGTGTAATCAGCCAGTGAGACAGTGAGGGCCAAACGCCAGCCAGGGTCGTCTGTGAGGGAACCACAGAAGCTTGGTGATCAGGCATCATGTTCAGATCCGCAGCCACATGGGAAATGGATCAGAGCAGGGAAAAATGGTCAAAGGGAGACCAAGTAAAAGGCTATGGCAAAGCCCCCACAAAACCAAACTGAAGCAACCCCTAAATGGAACTACCAAAAAGGGATGAAGGTGGGGGAGGTTATCATAATGATGAGAGAAGCAGTGCCAGGTGAGAAGAAAGAAGGGCAGGCTTGGGACAGGCTCTGAAGTTAGAGGCTGTGGGTTCCAATCCTGCCTGAGCCTACTCTCTGGTGTGACCTGGAACAGATCACCTCTTCCCCAGGCTTCAGTTTCCTCCTCTGAGGTCTTTGCTGGCTCTGGAGAAGGTGCAAGAGATATGGGAGAGGAAAGAACAACAACTCATTGCATTTGGAGAGCAGGGAGAGTGAAGAGCAGAGGACTAGGCCATGAAGCTGGGCACGGGGGCACACCCATGCCCTTGAGCCCTGTTTTGGACACCCTGAGTGCTAGGGGACACCCAGTAGGCAGCTAGGGAGGGGGGAGGGGAATCACGGACCATGAACAGCTCTCCCCTACCCCAGAAGTGTGGCATGTGACACCTCTCTCCCCTTAGTTTAGGGGCCTGGGACAGCTGCCCACACCAGCATCTTCTTTCATTCCTCAGGACAAAATCCAGGGTTACTGAGACAAACCCAGTAAATAAGCCAAGCAGCTTTTTTTGTCCCTTGCAGCCCTGCCCCCATCCCTGTGTCCAGGCCAACCTGGGAGCCAGGCCACCGAGTCAGCAAAAGGCCCAGGACAGAGAGTGCAGCAGACTAGGCCTCCCTGGGCCCAGCCAGAGTCCTTGGGAGTACTGGAGCCTCAGGCCTCCTGGGTGGCCAGACCAGGTCCTAAAAGCTCTGCTCCCCAAGCAGCAGGTGGCAGCCCCAGCCTAGGTGGGCACCCTTCTGTGCACCAGCTGCCAGGGGGCTTCTCGCCAAAGGAGGGACTGCTCAGGCCAAGGCTGCCCTTGATTTTTGGGTTTCTCCTCTCCCCTCAATGGGGGCTAGTTAGGGATATATGTGCTTTTTTAGGGGAGAGGGCTCCCATTGAGGCAATGTTTTCCATCTGGTTTTGGACCTTCGGAGTCTCAGCCAGTTGCCAGCAGCACTAAGAAGCTGGTAACTTGGCCAAGGTCCCCCAACCAGCCTCGGTCAGGCACCTTGCAGCCCATGCCAGCGTCAGCCTCCCCTCTTGCCTTTCCTCCTGATGCTTGCCCAGGCTGCCAGGCTGCACTGGGGCTGTCCTCCAACCAATACCTAAGTTCAGAGGCTCAGCTCTTCTCTTGGAGGACAACACACACTAAGGAAGGGCTTAGTCCCATCCACTACTGAGTAAGAGACCAGAGATAAGTCATTTACCCTCCCTGAGGTCCCCCTCCCAATCTTCTGCAGCTGAGTGAGCTCTAACAAGGCCAGGGTAGGAAGGGTCCTCAGTCATCAGAGGAGCAGAATTCCTGAGCCAGGAGAGTCCTCAAAGCAGGTTAGATGAGAAAACTAAGGTCTGAGGAGGTCACAGAGGCCTAAGTGTCAGAGGCAGGGCTGAAAACCAAGTACTGTCTCAGAGTAAGTACACTTTCCAATACACCATCCTGCCCCTGCCCTTTGACAAATAAGGAAACCGAGGCCCACTTAAGATTGTCTACCCTCAGATAAGCGAGGAGCCCAGGCTCCCTTCCTTGGCTGGCCGCAGAGGCAGGCTCATTCTTGTGTGAGCTCTCCTTGAAAGGACACTGCCAATTTTGGTTAGATTGACTCCATTGCCCCCATGGCTGCAGGCAGCAGCCCCCTGCTGGGGTGCTCGCCACTGGCCCCTCCAGAAGAGGCTGGAAGTGGGCAGTCACCTCTGTGACCTTGGGCAAGGAAGACACATGCCCTCTCAGGGCATCAGTTTCCCCATCTAAAAGTGAAGGACTTGGGCCAGATTTGTAATGTTCCTGCTAGCCCCCCCCCCCCCCCCAAATGATCTGTCCTCCCCTTCCCTTCTTCTATATGGGCTCCTTGTGTGATGAGAAGGGGCCTGACCTTCTCTGACAAGATGGAGCAGGTGCTTCACCCGGGGAACCTCCCCTCTCCCTAGGGCTGTAACCGCCCAGGAATGGGAACATCCAGATAGAAATAAATCCCTGTGGGGGAGGGGATGGGGAACTGACCTGGCCCCAGAGGAGAGGAAAGAGGGCAACCGGGGCAGGAGAGAGGAAGGAGATTTTCAAAACTGAAGTTTTCAAACAGCTCCTCTGGGCATGGAGTAGGAAAGATGCCCCAGCTCCATCCCCGGAGGAGGCATGGCCACTCTCGCCAAACCCTGGCCCAGGGATCCTCCAGGCTCCATGTGAAAACCTGCAGGGTCGCTTCCTCACAAGCAGCCAATTCTATTTGGGAGAATGAGAGCTGTTTGGATTTTCTCTCTCACACACATTTCTTTATCAGTGTAACAACAACAATAACACACAGGATCCTGTGTGATCCTCCTGGCTTTGTGAGATGGGTCCACACGATGATGGTGAGGTCCTGGGAAGGTCAGTGACCTGTCCAAGACCACACAGCCAGGCAGGACTCAAACCTAGGCCTTCTGGACTCCTGCTCTGGCCGTGTCAGCATCTGTTCCACAATCAGCAGCCTGGAAGGTGTGCCAGGGGCATGGTCTAAGTGATTTGTCCTGGGTCACACAGCCAGTCTGTGTCAGAGATTGCCTTCCAACCCAGAGCTTTCTGACTCCCAGGCCAGCTCTCTAGCCAGGAGCCCTGCTGTCTGCACTCTCCTTTGCCCAACTCACACTCAGTCACCTGTGGGACCCTAAGCAAATTAACTTCTGATGAAAACTACAGCTTTCTTCTCTGTAAAATGGGCATAATCAATGCTATGTAAAGTATTTTGCAAATCTTAAAGCACTGCATAAGTCCTAGCTGATGTTACCATTATTCCTGATGTTGTTATTCAGCCTTTCACTGTCCTTCCTGATATGTACCAGGAGAAGGTGAGCGGTGCAGAGGACTGAATGACTCCCCCCTCACTCTATGCCCTCCTGGCCAGAGCACACCAGCAGGACAGATCAAGCTGCTCTGGGGCCCTTGGAATCCAAGGAGGGCTGAGGGATCATGATGGTCCTTAAAGGGCTCAGGTTATGGAGAGAAATGACAAGCGCGGCTTTCTCCTGAAGGACTCTCATGAGGGGCTTCTGACTCCAGCCCTTCCTGGATGTGTGACCTTGAACAAGTAACTTCATTTCTCAGGGTCTCAGGCTGAACTCCATGGCCCTCAAGGTGCCTCCCAGTTCTGACCTTCTATATCCTAAGGTCCTTCCTCTTAGACAGCCCATGTGGAGGCAGCCAGAAGGGCTGGACTGAAATCCTGGCTCTCCCACTGACCACCTCTATAACCTTGGACTGAATAACTCAGCTTTCCGGCCTGTAAAATAAAAAGCTGAACTCATTGACTCTTGGGGCTGCACTCTAAGTCACTGCTTAATGCTAAACCTGGCCCAGAAGTACTTGCTCTCCTCTCAGGATGACAGAACATCAGCTCTCTTATGCATTTATTTGGGAAGCTCCAGGCTGTGGGGGACAAAGACCGTCTGTCCTCACAACTGCTACATTCTATCAGGGAAACGAACCGCAGTCCTGCCAGGCACCTACAAAGTATCCAGCGTAGGACAGCTTAGGGTCCCTTTCCCAGCCTCAGTATCTCCCAGAAAAGGCAAGGCTGATCCTCCACTTCCAGAAGGCTGAGGCTCTTTCAGACTGGCTCTTACCCATGGTGCTTTGCACATAGCAAGTATTTAACAGAATGCTTCATTCATTCCTCACTTGTCTGAACACCGAGGGAGGTAGGTATTCAGAGCCTTCCGTGGGCTGAAGGCTGGTATACAAGGCCAAGGCGTGGACATCTTACTGGGGAGTGTGCAGATGCGTGTCAGTAAATATACACAGTAACCTGTGGCTATAATAAATGTGTATTGTGTCCTAGAGTAATGAAGTGAAACAAAACCAGGGGCTGAGCCCCTACACAAAATATAAACAACTTAACAGCTGGGGGGAGGGGGCGCAGGAAGGGGCTCCTGCAGAGGGGAGAAGGGTCAGCCTGTGCAAAGGCACGGAGGTGGGCAATGGCGGGTGCACTGGGAGCCACCACCGCGACCACCATGGAATGGGGGAGTTGGGAGGGCCCTCACAGGCTGTCAAGTTTAGCCTGGCTATTCTTATGGGGAGAAACTGAGGCCCGAGAGTGGTGCACCCGAGAAAGGGACGAAGAACACGTGCGTCGTGAGACTTTCCCAAATTTCTGGGGTCTCCGCGCTCTGATTGGAGAGCGTGCTTCACGTGGGGGCGCAGTGCGGGCGCTGATTGGCCGCCGGTCCTTTACCTGCTCCGCTTCTGCCAAGAACAGCCACAGAAGTCTCCAGGTCTGGAACTTGTGCGCGTCGCTGAAGAGGAAGGACATCTCTGGGCTGGCGTAGCGGGAGGCCAGCGGCGAGCAGTACGTGGCCCGGCCAGCCGGCCCGCCGCTGTGACAGCCATTGACAGACATTCCGGCTCCGAGCGTCCCGGCCTCCGGGAAAGGCGCTGTCTACGTCAGGGCGGGGCCTGCGCCGTGACGTCACGGAGGGCGGTACTTCCGCTGGCCTTTGCCACGTGGTTGCCCGAGTCGGTGACGTCACTTCGACAGTCTTACTGCACGCTGGAGCCCAAAGACATTTGAATCATATAGGGATCGTTGCTGCTCCATTTTCACCTGTGGGGAAACTGAGGCCCAGGGAGGGTAAAAGACTTGCCTAGGTCCGCCACACACACTGTCAGAATCACAGACTCTGTTCATAGCTTTATCAACCTAGAAGTCATCCAGTTCACCCCCCTCCCATTTTCACCGGTGGGGAAACTGAGGCTGGGGGCGAGGGAGAGATTCGCCTAGGTCCACCACACTGTCGGAACCATAGACTGACTGTGGGATCACAGAGCTAAAGCTAGAAGGGGTCCAAGTTCACCCCTCCCCCTGTTTTTACATGTGGGGAAACTGAGGCTTGAGGAAGGGCGGGGTCTTGCCCCAAAACGTTTGGTGGCAGTGTCTGATGAAGAGTAGGGCCTTGGGGCTCTGCCCCCATTGCTTCTGAGCCCTCAGGGCTTCCAAGATCCCTCCCGGAGAGATCCCCTCCCCCCTTCCTCCCTCCTGCAGACTGAGCTGACCCAAGGCTTGCACCTTCTCCTTATGGCCAGCCCCCTCCCTCTGCATGCCCATCTCTTTTCCCAGCTCATAGCTCCCACACCCTCTCCGCTGGCTTGCCCCAAATCCCTCCTCCACGCCATAACCTGAATACACTCATTCCGACCCGTAGTTTGGTCCTCTCCAAGGTCTGGGCTTTTTGTTCAGTTCTCTTCCTCCAGGAGAGCTTAGGAGTCAAAGCTTGGTAGAAAGGAGAGGCCAAACTCCTGTTCGTGTCCTCCTTGGTATGATCAGAGCAGAGATTCCCAACCTGCACAAGCCAGAGATTCCACAGGAGTTATTTCAGGGGAATCTCCCCTCTGTCCTAAGCAAGTCTCTCTTCATCTTTGGGGTTATGGAGGGCTCCTGGACTCCTTCATTCTGCAGATCTGGAAACTGAGAACTGCTAGAGTGGAATTGACTTGCTTAAGGTCACACAGTCAGCTTCTAGATATTAAGCACCTACTGTGTGTGCTCAGCTCTGGGGATACAAAGAAAGGCAAAAGAGTCTCTGCTCTCAAGGACCTCACAGTTTAATGGGGGGGGCCATGTGCATATACCTTTGTACAAACAGGATGGAGATAGGTGGAATCAATGCTTGGGTCATAGGGAAGGCACTAAGAATGAGGAGGATGGGAAAGGGCTTCTTTCAGAAGGTGGGACTTGGCTGAGGCTTGAAGGTGGCCAGAGAGCCAAGAGAAGCCTAGTAAGGGGCAATACTGGCCTCAGGTCTCAGATCTCATGTTGTTTTCCCATAGGAGGACCCTGTCTCTTTTTACTTTAGCCTCCAACAAAACATGCTGACCCAGTGTAATGAATAAGAAAACTCATCTTTATAATCACCATCATTGCCCTTCTGCCCGTGCCTTCCACCCAGCCCTATTCTTTGTACTTCCTGTGACCTCCATCCTTTCCCCCTCTGGTACATGCCTAGGCCAGCATCCTTTCATCCCTGTGTTTCCCTTCCTTTCCAGTCTGGACCCTTTGCTGAGTAAGCTAGGGCACACTAGCCCCCCAAACCCCTTGTTCACATTTGCTGTGTCTCAGTTCAAACCCACTGAACCTCAACCCCACAGGATTCCCCACCCAGCTCCCCTCTGCCTACTCATGCACTGCTAAAGGAAGCCACACACCACAGCCACCTGGACCTGCGCTATAGCAGCACAATCTTAACTCTTCTTCCCTATCAGATTTTCTATCCCACCCATCTCTGCAGCTGTTCCATAATCTACACCTGTCCTCAAGTCATGCCCCCCACATTCTCAAGCTGAGGACTTTGTCCCTCCAGAAAATTGAGGCTATTTGCCTAGAGCTCCCCTTTCCCTCCTTTTTATCACCTTAGAGTTCTGTGACATCATCCCTATCTCCCATTTCCAATGCAGAGTCTTGCCATAGCTGGCCCCTCTCCATGCACCCTTGATCCCCTTCCCTCCCATATCTCCAGCAGATTTCCCCTTTCTAATCTTTAGCCTTTCCCTATCTACTGGTTCCTACCTGTATTCAAACAGCTGTAGTGGCAGGCACAGAAGTAGTTCACACCTTGTTTCAGCTATCTAATTAACATCTTGTTTCAGTTCAAGTTTCTTTTGAGCCTTGTATCAAGTCTGTTAAGAAACAGAACATGTGAACCCCACAACTTGTGAACCCTAGAACTTGTGAACTCCTGCGGATGAGCTAATGACCATATATAAGGAGAACCCCAGGCTGGAGACAGCAGAACTGAGAAGAGGACTTTGTGGTAGCAGTCAAGAAGGAGAAAACTTGTGGTATCCAGGCACTCTGTCTGTTCTCTGTGGTGATGTTTGTTTGTGATACTTTGTACAGAAGCCCTGGGACCTTACTGGAAGCCATGAAAGAGGATTTTCTGGTTGTATGTTTACAGAAGCCCTGGAGGAGGGTTTTGGAGGTCCTGGGACTTTACTGATGATTTGTGCTGATCTCTTGGACCTTGTTTGTGGGTCTGTGTTGATTTCTATGTTGATGATTTGTGTTGAGTTCTCAGACCTTGTTGGTGGGTCTGAGTTGACTTCACAGGCAGATAGTGAATTGATGATGGTGCCAGCAATGTTTATGGATATTATTGTGGCTCTGTTAAGCTTTGTCTTCCCAGAAACAGGAACTGTGAAGGACTTGACACACTGTAAACTTCAATATGGAATGGGAACTGGATGAGCAACTGGACAAGGAGCTGGAGAAGAAACTGGGAGCTGCCTGCCTTTGAACCCAGGTGACAGTTGGAGCTGGGACCATGGAAGAGGAACCATGGAAGCTGAGAGCCAGCCTGGAGTCAAGCTGAAAGAAGACTTTACTTGGATACTCTGTACTGACTGAGAAGATAATGATTTACTGTGAGCTAGGGGTGGAGAACTTTGACTTTTACACTTTGTGATTGAATTAAGGATTTTGTGATTGACTTAATAAATGTACTTTGTTTAAAACTATGTGACCACTTTGGTGAAAACTCTGTGGCCATTTTAGTGATAAGTTGTTGAGTTGTGACATGGTGAATGCTGTACTTGATTTTCTGTGAATGTTTTACTCTGATTTGTTATTGGATAAATAGCTCACTATACTATGTAATCAGAACCTTGAAAGCTGTTCACAGCAGCAGTCCTCTGGAAAGCTGCTCGTGTGTGGCTTTACAACAGCCATCTCTCACATCCTTAAAAAACTTTTGCTAAATGCTGAGTCATCCCCATGGCTGTTGTTCCAAGTCGTTCCTCTGATTTTCAGTCAATTCCTAGAAAAGCTGTCTATGCTCGTTACCTATCATTTTCCCCACTGTCTTGACAACCCTCTACAACCTGGTTTCTGGCTTTGTCTTTTAACTGAAGCATCTGTCTTCAAAGTCTTCTGGGATCTGCCTGATGGCTTTTTCTCCATTTTCATTCAACTTTCTTGACCTTTCCACAGCACTGGCTGTAGCTGCCCACTCCCTGCTCTTGGATGTTCTCTCCCACTGGAGTTTCTGTAGCACTGCTGTCTCTCCTTTCTCCTCTGCCCTTCCTGGTTACTCCTTCTAAGTCTCTTTTGCGATGTCAACAGTCATCATAAGCATTTATTAAGCTCCTACTATGTCTTGGGCATAGATACAAAGAAAAGTAAAAGAGAGTTCCTTCTCTCAAGGACCTCAATCTAATTGGGGAGACAACATGCAAATAATTATGTAAAAACAAATTACACACAAGAGATAATCAGCAGAAGGCTTCCTTTAGAGCAGTGGTTCTCAACCTGGGGGTCGCGACCCCTTTGGGGGGCAAATGACCCTTTCACAGGGGTCACAGGGGCCGCCTAAGACCATCGGAAAACACGTATTTCTGATGATCTTAGGAACCGAGACACCGCTCCTCTATCCATCTCCAGGCAGGTCCGTGCACACGCAGATACACCCGCATACGAGTATTAAAGGGTCGCGGCATTAGGAAGGTTGAGAACCACTGATTTATAGGATGGGATTTTCGGTCGGTTTGAAGGAAGCCAGGGAAGTCAAGAGGTGAAGATGAGAGAGGCAGGGGGACAGCCAAAGAGAATGCCCAGAGCTAAGGAACAGCCAGGAAGCCAGGGTCCCTGGGGAGAGGAGGAGGACAGTGAAGGTGTAAGGAGGCTGAGCGGGTTATGTAGGGCCTATCTTGCGCCCCCTATGGAGTATCACTGAGATTTGTTCTTGGACCCTCATTCTTTTTTCTTCACACTTTCACTTAGTGATGTCATAATCATCCATAAAATCAATCGTCACCATGGAAGATGATTCCCAAATCTATTTATCTAGTGCTGGGGTCTCTCCTAATCCCTCTGCATCACTAGCTGCCTATTGAACATCTGTCTCAGATTGGATGTCCCACGGGCAACAAGCTCGGCCCATTATCAGGATCCTCCCCAATCTCCCCTCCTTTCTAAATTCCCCATCAAGGGCACCACCATCCTTCAGGTCACTAAGGTCCCTAATCTCGAGGTCATTGTTGATTCTCTGATTTCCTCACTCTCATCTCCCACATCTGGCAAGTTGCCAAGAACTGTTGGCATCTCTCATTTATGCTCCCTTCTCTTTGATTTCATGGCCACCAGTCCAGTTTAGGTCATCACCTCTCTGCTGAACTATAGAAACCACCTCCCAGTTGATCCCTTTGTCTCCAGTCTCTCCCCACCCAAGCACATCTTCCACTCAGCTGCCAAAATCTGTTACCCCTTCTTTACCCCTACCCCTCATTCAGTAAAATCTACCAGCTCCCTATTTCCTCTAAGGTCAACTAGGAATTTGGCATTCAGGGTCCTTTACAAGCTGACCCCAGTCTACCCTTCTAATATCACTCCCCTCCACACATTCTACATTCTGGCCACCCTGGACTGCCTGTTCCATCTCCCATCCCTTTGCCTCTGCAATGGCAGGCTCCTCTCCTTCCTTATCACCTCCATGTCTCGGAAGCCCTAGCTTGCTTCCCTGCTCAGGTCAAGTGTCCCTTGTCCATCAGTGGGCATTCTTTCCCCTGCCCTGCCCTGATATTGCCTTATATGTGTTTTTCTACCCGTTTTGTAGCTAACTGTCTTTGTTTTCCCCTAGTAGACTGTCAGCTCCTTGGGGAAGGGAAGATTTCATTTTTTTGTCTTAGCACATCACCCAGCACACAGTTGATATTTAAACTGAATCATAATTGAAGCTAAATTTAGATCATCATTATAAAAAATTTATCCATGTGGGGATGATATTTTTTCCATGCCTACTTGAGGAACCTTTTACTCATACAGGAAGGACTATGGTTTTTAAGAGCTCAAGGTTCATTTACTGCCATCCACAGGCATTTCTGTGCCAGGTACTGAGATGATGAAGTAAAAAAATGAAACAGTTCCTGCCCTCAAGGAGATTCCATTCTACTGAGGAGACCACAATAGAGACTGAAGTGCATGCAAAATAGATATAAGGTGCTTGGAGGCACTAGCAGTTGGTGATCAGGAGGGACTTCATGAAGAAGGTGGCACCCAAGCTAAGTCTTGAAGGGGACCAGGGATACTAGAGATTTGGAAGGATTTTCACCAAGTCCCACCACCCAGATCCCACCACCACACTCTGTTCCCAAAGTCATACAACAACTAGTCTTTCCCCTTTGACACTTCAAGCTGGCTGGTTCTAGAAGGTCACTCACCTGAGCCTTTCCTCCCATTGACTTTTACTGGCCTCCATAATGTGGATAGATGATCCGTGCCTTAAGAGAAGGGCCCACAGAACATTCCATTTGCTAAAAGGAACACCATTAGACTGTGAACTTCTTGAGAGCAGGGACTAGGGGTTTTGGGGTTTTTAGGGGCCCTCTCTTAGCTCAGGAATGAAATGAGGCATTGGCAAGTCACTGAACAGTTAACCAAGGACTAGAGGTTGACTCTAATGCAGCAAGAACATTTAACTTCTCAGGTACGGGCTCCTCTTGTCTTATCAGAGATGGCTGCTCCCCAGGTCTAAGGCACCCAACAGGACTGAGAAGCCCAGATTCCATGTGGTCAGGACTTTGTCTTCTTCATTTGACCAAGAAGCCCTTCAAGTCCATAGGGCAACTCTGCTCTATCCCAGTGCCAGGCACATAGAAGGCATTTAACAAATGCTTGCTGACCTGACACCGGAGAGTATCTCTTAATTTCCATTCATTTCCCAAGCACTGTTTTAGGTACTATGGGAAAGATCAAAGGAGTTTGTGGGGGCCCAAAAAGACTGAACAGGAATTCCAGCATTGGGGGGCAAAGTCACTTGTGGAGGGTGCAAGAATGGAGAGAGGCAGGAAAACCCTGTGGGAAGTGATAAAGGGGGGACACTGCTGGGTGCTGCCGTTACTGCTGTCTCCAGGATGAGTGGCATGACAGGGTCTGTATACTCTAGGAGAAAGGTGGGGCCTGGAAAAGAGTCTGATGGTAATGGAACCCTGGGGGTGGGAGGAAGGGGAGGGCCCTGTGCTGGGTAAAGAGATGGGGTCTGCAAGCCATGGAGTATCATTGCAGGAAACAAGGAGACTCCACTGCCTTAGTAACTAGCTGAGGGTGCTGTGTGGTCAGGGCCCCAGGGCTCTTCACCGAATCATAGATATACTACCTGAAGGACCCTCAGGGACCACCTAGTCTAATGTCCTTACTTTATGGATGAAGGAACTGAGTCCAAGAGAGGGAAAGTGGCTTAGGAATAGGGGATCAGGCCAAGCACGATTCCAAATCCATGATAAAAGACACAATCCACCTCCAAATAGAGAGCTGTGTATTCTCTCTTCTCTACCGTCCTCAGCCCTCTCCCTCAGAACATGGCTAGGACAGAAATGTGTTTTGCATAACTTACCTATATATATTGGGTTGTTTTTCTTGTCTTCTCAATGGGAAAAGAAGGTAAAGAATTTGAACTAAAAATGGAACTGAATTAGAAACAAAACAAAAAGGAACATAGGACCATCGCTTTGGAGCTGGAGGAGCCCTCGGGGAATGTGGGAAAGCTTCATGGAAGAAGCCATCTGAAGTCGGTTTGAAAGGATGGGTACACAGAGGAGGAAGGGGGATGTTCCTAGACACGGAAACCAAAAATACACAGTTGTGACATCACAGCGCACCTTCTAGGGATGAAGATACTAGTTCAAGTAGCTGGGGGGTGGAGCCCAGGAGGGGAGGATTTTCAATGGAGCTGGGACAATTGGCTGGGACTACTTTGGGAGGAGACCTCAACAGTTAACGAGGCAACAAATGCTTCTTAATAACAAGGTTCATGGACCGGGTCCCACTTCTTTCTTTTGGCATTTGTTTATCAGAGAGCCATTTTGCTTTGGCCCACAACAGATAGTTCCCAACAACACCCCCTGATCTCCCCAAGGATGATCCTCTCAAACAGAGGAACAATGTCTCAAAGAGAGAGGGTGTGTCACCGTATACCTTTTAAGGGAAAGGTGGGATACCCTCCAACCTCCTGGAACTCACTTATTGTCTTTGACCTGAATCTCCCTGCTTTTCGGCGCCTTCTTTCTTTACCTTTCCACAGCCTTTCCAGTCCTCTTTCATACCACTCCATCAATCAGGAGCCATTTCCTATGTGCCTACATTGGGCTGGGTGCTGGGGAGACAAAAAAAAAAACTGAAAAACAGCCTCTGCCCTCAAGGAACTTCCTTTCTCTCAGGAGAAAGAACACAGACACAGGTACGCACTTACACAATTGGTAACAAAGGAAACTCAAGATGTTTTGTTTTTTCTTTTTTTGGGAGGGAGTCTCTTAGTGCTTGAGCAGAATCTTGAAGGTTATAGGAGATTTCCAGGAGCACAAGTGAGGAGAGAGGGCATTCCAGGCATGGTGATGGGGCAGCAAGCCAGTCCACTTTGGCTGGACTGCAGTTTGGGATGGTAACAGAAAAAGGCTGCACTGGGCCAAGTCAGGAGGAGATTTAAAGATCTAAACAGAAACTTCTACCTGATCCTCCAGTCACTGGCGGGGGGTGGGGGTGGGGGGTGGGGTGTAATGGAGTTTGAAGAGAGAAAGGACAAGGTCAGATCTGTAGCTGTGTGGAAAATGGACCGGAAGAGGAGACTCCCACGTACCCACTGTCCCTTCACATCTCTCTGACGAAAGTCTTCCCATTTCCTCCATGAAACCTTCCCTGACCTACCCAGCTTGGTGATGTTTCAAATCTCTCCCTTACACACTGACCACTTTTTAGTGTATATCATTTTTATCTGTACTGTACATGAGGCATCTACATGAGGTAGAAGGGTGTATTAGAAAGGAAGGCAGGAGACCTGGGTCTGAGTCCTGCTTCACTGAGCAAGTCAGACTCCTAGAGCTTCCGTTTTGTCACCTGTAAAGTGGGGACAGTAATGCCTGCAACTACTTCATGAGGTTGCTATGAAACAAACACATGCCAAACCCTAAAATACTGTATAAATTTTAATGAGTACTACCATGATGCATCTCTCACCTCGGTTTCAAGGTCACTGAAAGAAGTGACTGCACCGTTTTTCATTATGGTCTCCATATTCCCATGCACAAATCGTTCTCTGACGCTCATTGAATTCAAATATAGAATCATA
>CM053585.1:378842732-378864713 GCA_028646515.1 Pseudochirops corinnae
CAAATGGAAGAAGAAAAGGAAGATGGCAACTTGAAGAATCTTATGGCTCACGGCAGCCCTTCTCCAGGGTCCAATCACAGCTGTCCTTCCAAGTCCAACTCGGATCTCACTGACTCCCCTCCCCCCCCCCCAGGCCAATCTGAGTCTTTCCTAGCCCTCAGTGACCTTAACTACTGCAACACTTAATACCTGTGTGTTTTGTGCTTGTGACACCTAGCAAGGTATCTGGCATGGGGAGGCATTTAGTACATGTGTTCATTTCCCTTCTCCATCTTCAACATCTGAATATTAGCATCTTGAAGACAAGGAGATTACTTCAGAATTCTCTTATACCCGAAATAGCTTTAAGTATTCATTTTTGGTTAAAGTAAACATAGAGTCCTTGCAAGAAATGGCGGTGGCCCTTTGGGGCTCGAAGGTGGAGAATGACAACGGTGCCTTCTCTCGAGAATCTTCTGATCTAATAGGTGTTAGAAGATATATATATGTAAAAGGTATGATAAAAAGGAGATGAGCCTAGTAAACCTACTGTGTACTGGGCACTGTGTCATGGGCTTTACAAAGACTGCCCTGAGCCTCACATGTACAACCTTGTGAGATGGGTGCTACTATCATCTCCATTTTTACAGGTGAAGAAACTAAGGAAGTGAGTTGCCCAAGCCCCCAAAGCTGTTAAATGCCTGGAGTAAGACTTGAACTCAGGTCTTCCTGACTCCTTTACCAGGGGGACGGAAGGAAGAGAGAGAGAGAGAGAGAGAGAGAGAGAGAGAGAGAGAGAGAGAGAGAGAGAGAGAGAAAACGGGGGAGAAAGAAGATAGAGGAGAGAGAGAGAGGGAAGAAGGTGGAGAGATTTAGCACGAAGGGCTCTAGGAACATATGAAGGGGGAAATTATTTTATGAGAGATAACCTTGGTAGACTCCACAGAGATGTAACCTCAGCTGGGCCACAAAGAAAAGGAAAGTTAGCAATAGTCTGAAATGCTGAGGGCACGTGGACGATGCATGGCCCGTGAGGGTGAAGAGAGTATAACATGAAATCAAAGAGCAGAGACCCCAGTTTGGTTAGAACGTGAACCACATGATGGGGAAAGAGTAGAAGATAAGGCTGAAATAGTGGGTTTGTGTCACATCATGAATGGCCTCAGATGCCATGCTACTGTGCATTAGGGAGGTTTTGACAACTCAACATGCATTTCTGAAGTATGTCCAGTGTGTGAGGCATTGTGCTAAGGGGGCAAAGACAAAACAAAAAAGTCAATCCTGAACAAAAAGCTCAGATTCTATTTGGGGGGGCTGGGTTATGACATGAATTTTAAGAAAGGCAAGCAGAGAGCGTATTCCTGGGGTACAGGACATGGGAGGCAATCTGGAGAACAGGAAGGCTAATTTGGCTGGAATGAAAAGCATGGGAAATACAGCGCATGTTAAGTGTGACTCTGTGCAAGGCACTGGAATGTACCGGGAGGGGGAGAGACCAGAGGTCTGAGGACAGTGGCAGTGAGAGTTCAGAGGGCTTGGCCACTAACGATGTGGAGGGGTGATGGAAGGGCTGGTCAACAGTAACAATGACATGGTTGGGAGCTTGGATGCCTCAGAGGGTATGGCTGTCATCAACAGAACAAGGGTGCTTGGGGAGAAGCAGCTGGGGACAGGAAGCAGAGTTAGGTCTTGTTTGGGACATGTAGAATTTGTCCATATTGTCTAGGCAGTTGGCTGCATCTCCAGCCTCCATCCTTCCAGTTTAAGAGGTGTGGATTTGGGATTTATCTGCATAGAGGGGTTCTTAACTGCAGCCCTAAGAGAGGCTGAAACCACTGAATAAACAAGATGATTAAGGACAGCCTCTTGGGAGGTAATTTGCATTTAGGGAGCTGAGGATAACGAATGAAGAAGTAGAAAGGCAGGGTAAGAACCAGAACACAGAAGAGTCACAGAGGTCAAGGGAAGATTCACAGTTACAGGTGCTACAAAAATCTGAGAGATGGGAGACTAAGAAAAGTGACTGGATTTCACAATTAAGAAGTCTGACTGAGATGCAGATGGCCAAAGGCCACTTTCCAGAAATTCAGCATTGAAGAGAAGGAAGACCTTCCGCACCAAATTTCTAGCAGGGAGGGTGGGACCTTAGAGAATACTTAGGCTTAACTCACTCACTGAGGGAGGCCCCAAAGGCTCAGTAAGAGGATGAGGGTGGGGCTGAAGGCACACTCCTCTCTTAACTTGTTCTGACATTCTCTATTTTAAGTTGTGACCCAAAGATCTCTTGGCTCACCATGCCTGTAAGCTGTTGGTGGTACTCGGAGCTGATAGGTTTAATACATGTTTTATCTAAGTAAACTCTTAAGCCTAAGAAACTGCACATATCCCCCCAAATGTGAGGGTATGTATGTGTGAGAGAGAGAAGAGAGGAGAAGAGAGAGAGAAAGGGGGGGAGAGAAAAAGAGAGAGAGAGAGAGAGAGAGAGAGAGAGAGAGAGAGAGAGAGAGAGAGAGAACGTATAAGAAAGAGGACAAAGAGCCAAGATGTGTACATTCTGGGCCAATATCAGCTGTTCCTACTGACCCTCTATCCTAGGCAGGGCAGTTGTGAGGGAGGCTTCCTGGTCTACCATACTGATTTTAAGTTGTTCCTTTATTTTTAAAAACCCAGTGTCGATCACTGATTCTTGTGCTGGTCACAACAGTAAGGTCTCTTTTTCCCCCTCCTTTCCTTCTTATATAGAACCTGTTGCTTTTGGATAGGTAGCCATTAGAGGGAGGAAGTGTGGCCTGCCAGATGGGGAGTTGACACTCACAAACAGACTAAATGGTCTGCCTCCAAGGTCTCAAGTGTTTCCCAAAGCTGCTGGCAATCAGAGCTTCTCCAAGGATGCCCCAAGATGGGCCTGTGTTCAGCAGGGTTTCCTCACACAGCTTCAAGTGGGTGCCCTTCTTCCTCTTCTCTCTTTCATGCCCTTCATTCCCTCTCCCAAAGATCACAACACAAAAAAGGGAAGAGAGAGAAATGCTGTTGAGGGTGGGGTGAGGGGCACGATGCACTTTTGGTGAAATGCTCTGTCTTCTTCGATTATTTTCAAAAAGCAACCCTTGGGATGGGGATGCAGAACTGAAAACATTGTGGGCATATACTGAAACAAATGAAAAGGAGACAGAATCACAACTTTCATCTCTTGAAACTCCGAGGCTGAGTTTCTGGTGGCTGTTAAGGTTTAGGTATAGAATGAAAAGAGGAAAGACAATAAGCAAACTAAAATCAGCTTGGCAAGAACAAATGAAGTTGTCAGAATAAAACAGGAAACCACAGGATTAAATGCTTAGCAGCCAAACACATTTATTAGTCTTTTTTTTTCTTTTTTTCCAGGAACCCAAAAATATTTTGTAGTTATAATGTAAGCAACTGAGTTGCACATAATACAATCATATCTTTCAAAAAATAAAATAAAATAAAAAACAAAAAATAAGCTGTTTAAAAGCCAAAAAAAAAAAACAACCCTTCAGGAAACTCTTATATCTGCATTACATCATCTCTCAGTTTCAATGAAATGACGACGACTTAATTCCTTATTGATTTTAAGCGGTCACAATCCAATAAAACACCACCCTCTTTTTTGTTTGTTTTTTGAAATCCAGCATGAAAAATACAGTACCTGCTATGGCAAAAATACACATAAAATGCAACGTTTCAGCTTATTTGTACATTAGTAGAGTTTAACATTTTATTGTTTGTTTTTTAAGTGAACCAGTGATTTTAAGTACCACTATACTAAAAGTAAAATAAAAATATAGAAAAGGGGGGCCCAGCCTGCCATGCAAGTGCACCTCTAAAGTGCCTAGTTTCTGTGTCCATGTAAAACCAGCAATTTCAACAAATTGGGGTTAGGATCAAACCCAGGTTTTGACTTAAAAAAAAAAAAAAAGACATTGTCATTTCCTCTCTTCCCCTCCCCCATCCTCCGTCCTGAGAAGAGAGAAAACAAAGCCACCCAAACAAACTGTAAAAGCTATTTCAAGTATTAGAAAAACAAAACACTTGTAGGTAACTTGCAGAGCGCATCCTATGTGCAGCCATTGAGACTTCTGTTTCTGGTGGCTGTACCTTCCTGATCCCTGTCTGTGTGCAAAGTAGGGAAAGAAAGCTGCCCCTTCAAACCCAGCCTCTCTTCTAGACGCCCTTCTGGGCGTGCCTCCTGGGGGGGATAAGTGGGGGGCTGGAGAGAGGGAAGGAGGGAAGGGGGCCTTCTCTGCTTGACAGAGGAGAAAGAAAGGCTCTGTTGCTTCCCCTTGGCTCCTATCCCCACCTCCAGTGCCTACTGTCTCCACTGCCATCGGGGCAGAAATCTCATGGAGGGCATTCACATGCTTACGTCTTTCCTGATGGGGTAGAAGGTATTTGAACTAACCCATGTAAACACAGGCCCCAGGATTCCAGAACTCAAAGCAGCATTCTCATCTCCATCTAGGTGGTAGAAGATAAAACAGTTTGAAAAACTTTTTTTTTTGTCAGGTTATGTTTCATTTCTTCTGTTTGTTTTTTGGTTCCTTAAATAGGGGTATGGGTGGGATGGGCACAGAATACAGGGTTGGATTGTGAACAATTGGGCACTGCTGGATTGCTAGAATGCTTTCTTCTCCTAAGGGGGCAGAGTGTCCTTAGACTCATTAAAAATGCTTCCTATACCCAAAGGCCACATTGAGATGAAGGCCAAGGGTGCAGAGTTCCAAACCACTCAAGGTGGGCATGCGCCACTGTGGCTTTCTTCAGTGGGTTCACTGGGCACACTTTGGTCACTGGAGGGGTTTGAGGAAGAAAGAGGGGCCTACTAGGAAAGCAGGACAAAAGCCAGCAGAGCCCTTTGGGAGAGTTACAGAGAAGGATAGGCAAGATGTCTGTGGGGAGGTGGGAAGAAGGGCTGAACCAAACCCTAAAATCTGCATCCCCCAAATCGGCACTGGATGACAAGTGTTTGGAGCACATGCTCCTTCAGCCCAAGGAGGACGTAGTCACCACTTGTGACCGGTGAGTAGAGCCAATGCCTACCCACAGGAGGCTACGATCTTTAGGGAGGGTCTGTCCCCTCGCTGATGGGGTGAGGATGACAGTGAGAGCAGCACAGGACAGACTGCCGACACCTCCTGTCACGGTCAGTGTCACCACAACTTCTACAAGGCCTTAATTTGCACAAAAGCAGTGCTTGGTTCCCATCCCATGCTCTATCCCTAGAGTAGCCCATGTGACTCTGGCAGCAGAGATAGATTCAGGACCATTCTCCCTTCAACTGCAGCCACTACTTGGCTTTTAACCATCAAAAGCTTTCTCTATCAAGGCATTGAGGAGGGAACACTCTGGACACCTAGAAGGGCATCTTCTCGAAGAGACGGTGCAACCAGCTTTAGGACCTGTCCTGTGTATGCAGCTGAAGGGACAAAGGAGGGCGGAGGGGCACCCACCCACAGATGCAGAGTAGCTTCCCTGACCTCAGCTTTGTCTTTAATATGAAGGATTCACAAGCTGAAATTTCTGATGGCTTAAAAAAAAATGAAAACAAAACAAAACAAAACAAAAACAAACAAAAAAAAACCACCACGTCATATGATAGGGTTACTTTCACAGCAAACTAAATATTTTAAAAGCTATCTCGCTATTTACATGTTATTAAAAAACAAAAAATCCATTAATGTCAGAAGAGGAGATAAGGATTCAGAGTTACAAGATGGGAAATGTACCAACGAGGTATTGTCTTGTGATAAACAGTTGAAACCTCAGGATTGTTTGTTTGTCTGTTTGTGTGTTTAAAGGCAATCTAACAGATTGGAACCCTGATAAGATCACGCAGTGAGGAGAGCGTGAACGTGATCAAGTCTATTACTCATTACAGTACTGTGAACATCAACAACAAAAAAGCTTGCTGTATGGAAAACACTGAAAACAGCCACAACATTCTCTTGCTGATGATACTGCATGTAGAAGATAATGCCAAGAGCAAAGTGGGTGCCATGGTTTACCATGGGCAAGGGATCTTGATAAGACAACATGGAGGGTAACCAGGTGGATGGTTCCCAAGGAGATGCCTTCAAGAAACTCACTCAGATCTTAGGTGTCCAGAGTCCAAAGAATGTCCCATGAAATCCAGATGACACTTGGCTGGGAAGAAAGGAAAGGAGGGAGGAGGAAGGGAAGGAAGGAAGGGAGGGACAGAGCCAGGCAGGCAGGCTCTTTTTGCCCTCTTCCCAGCACAGCAGGGTGGTGATTTCCTTAATCTGTGGCATGGAGGAGCAGTTGGCTCCAGCTCTTAAGAAAAAACAAAGGCTTCTGAAATGGACAGATTGCAAGGTGGGTTCCTAAGGACCGCACATGTGAGGTGATCTGGTTCCTGAGCTTGAAAGGGACTAGTTACTGAGTGCAGGAAATGAGTCCTCCAGAGAACCCTAGATGAACACTACATGGCTAGACTTTGCAGGCCTGCCCCGGGTGCAGAGCAGCTTGGTTTTCTGCAGTTGATTTAATTAGCAGATTCCCCGAACAATGCCCAGCCACCAGGAGAGGCTGCCAAGAGAACTCTTTGGCTCCCAGTGTCCTCACTGTACTGAATCAGCATTCCCCTTTCCCTCCTAAACACAGAGATACCATGGACACAGAAACTGTTGAACAATTATGCAAAGCTACTCATCAATCCCCCCCCCGGACACCCTCACTCCCCGTCCCCCCTGCAGAATGCATAGTTTACAATTCACTTTACAAAATAAAGAAGCAATGCTGACCACATATGGGACCTTTTTTTTTTTTTGAAAAAAGAAAAAAAAAACAACAACCTCTTCTTAAATTCAGTATCAAAATTCACATTTGCATAAGAATACATTTCAAGGCCATTAGAGAGGAATGAGATTGGAGCAGAGAAAGCTTCAGTATCCCCCCTCCCTTTGTCTTCCTGAATGAAGAAGATGAAGGAATCTGGTTGTGAGGGTGCCTCCCCCCCACTCTGGGGACCCGAGGCAGACAAGAATCCAAGAAGTGGCCCAAAGCACTGTACACTATTTCTGTAGAGGGTCAGGGATGGGGAGAAGAGGCGGAGGATGGGACAACAAAGACAAATGCAAGGAGACGCTGCTGATTCTTACGCTGAAGCCGTGAGAAGATCTGAGAAGAAAGAGGGTTTCAGATTTTTCTCTCTCCTTCTCTAAACACTTTGACCTTGACATCTCAGAACCCTCTGCTCTTTGTGCGTGATACCCTGTTTGCTCAAATGGCAACACTGAAGCTGGGGTGGGCTGCCTGGCAATCTCATCGGGCATGCTGCCTCCACCTCGTCCTGGGGCACAGAGAAGTGGGAAAAGCCTTCTCCTCTACAGGCGGAAACACGCCCCTGTCACGCTTCAGTTCTCCAGTGGTTACAGAAAGCCCCCCTGACAGTCACCTGCACACACACGCACCCATACGCCCAAAAGACACGGGTTCACAGCTCTGGAGAGGAAGGTGCGCGCCAACATTGCCTTGGCAGTACCCCCAACTTTCCTCACCCTCCTCAGTCCTGTGAGACATTGATGCCCACGGTCAACAGTGGCCTGCAAAGGACTTCTGGGAGAAAGTCTGACCTTCCTAAAGAATAAATTGACCATCTTTTCTCATCTCTGATGGAGAGCTTCCCACTTAGATGGTTCCTGTACTCACAAAGGCACATTCAAAAATACATTTAAGTAACACCTTAAAAAAAATAAAAAGGGTGGTGGTGTTTTAAACACACTTGTTCTAACCTACCCTACACTTCCCTGGCAAGAAATGTCACATGTTGAATTGAATCACTTGGTGAGACTTGGTCCTCCCTTTCAAAGGCAGGTCATTTCTTCCAGGTTGGCAGAGATGTTGGTTTGGTTTCCTTTTTTGCATAAGCACCCCCTTTTTCCATTTTTGGCTTCTCTATTTGGATTCGACCACACCTCTCCCCATAAAGCTCTGCTGTAAGGCTATCTATCCCCTCCAAGTAAGTAAGGCTCCTCGCTATCCACCCCAGTCACCTTCTGGAACTTCCTCCTCCTCTTTGGTCCCCACCCCGTTGACCCTTCCGGTGCCGGATATAAAGAGAGGGGACACCAAATGGCCAGGGGCAGGGGAGATGCAAGAAAATAGAGGAGATGAGATTTTGGGAAAGCAAAGCACTTAAAACCACAACCAAACCACACAATACTGTCAGCAAGCTGGCCAACTACTTTTACTGCTTAGCATTCTCTCTAAAGAGGAATTCTGCTTAATGAAACAAACAAACAAACAAAAAAGCAGAGCCCATTTGCTAATTTGGCTAGAAACAGGAAAATAAAAACAACCAACAACCAACCCAGGAGCTTAAAAGTATCATATTTTCAATGAACTGATTGACAGTTAAAATCCCTCGGCTGAGGCACAAAGTGCTTAAAGAACACTATATAAGGACCAAAAACAAACACTGCTCATCTTGGGTACTTTCCCTCACCGTTCCTGGCTGCCCGTCATCGATGTGTCAGTCACCGGGCACCACCGGGCAGAGGTTTCTTTCGTCAACAGTTAAATGCAAAGGGGAAATACGAAATCTCAACTTCACATCAGCAGCTTTTGTCATTCTGAACAGGAAGAGAGGTGGTAGTGCCTGGCTGATGGCGATTCCCCCCAAACCACTCAACCTGCCTAAATGTGAAAAGAGCCCCCTTCTTTTTAAGGGCTATGGAAAAGCTGCCACCCAAAGTGAGGGAAAAGCTTTAGCAATCAGATCTAGCACACACAAATGGATGGGACAGACACACAGCAAGGAGGGAGATTTATCTGACCAGATGATAAGTGACATTTCCCGCAAATATTTCAAGGCCTTATTTCTTAGTAAATCCTCCCATTTTGCTAAAACTGCTACATTCACAAAATCCTGGTGTGGTAGCAATCCCAAATCTGAATGGCTGGATCTGACTCTCCCTCTCTTTTCCAAAGACAAGAAAGCAAAACACACACACACACACATACACACACACACTCACACACATACACTCCTTTGGCACTGGCCACAGAAGCACAGACCATGCATGCCTACATATGTCCTACTGGCAGAATAAAATTAAAAGGTTCAGTTGATGGTGTGCTGCCATTGGTGGTCACTGGGTACACATACCCTCGTTACTGGCTGAATGTTGAGGTCACAAGATTTACAATTTATCTCTCTCTCTTACACATACACACACATACGCTTCTCATTTCCACTATAGTACTAAACTCCACTTAGACACTTTAATAGGAAAAACAAGACTGAAGAAGATTCTCTTATAGTTAACACTAAGATGCACAGTTAATGCATAGAGATGGGACAGAACCTGGCAAGATCACTGGAGAAGGAAAAGGTTGACTTTTATTGGATAAAATATATATTTCTTCCTAGTTCAAGACCTTTTAAATCTATATAAATATATATATATGAACCATACCCCAACAAATAAAACTGTGTCTACTGTATTTTAACTGTCCTGGGAAGGAAGGGGGTGGTAGGAGGGGGAGGAAGGGACCTGGAACCAGGACCTTCTCTATCTCAAGACTCAACTGTTCCCTAATTTGAGAGATGGCATTAATAGCCAAGTCTCCTGAAGACGTCCTGTTTCTGAAGCAGAGAAAACAGGCTTGTCTTAAGCTCTCTGCTGAGCACACAGGAATCTTTAGTCTGTTCAACAGAAGTATCAGAATGCCAGGATCTTAAAAAAGAAAAAAAAAAAGAGTGGGGAACTGTATCCTCTCTTGGGGCTGAAACTAAATCTCAGGGCTACTGAAATGCAGCTCTCAAAAAAGCACAGAAGGGGTGAGAGGGACTGATGGTGAACATGCCAGAATTGAAGTTTCTGCTATAAATAATAAAGGAACTTCCCAATTCTTAGAAAGCTCTCATTTTCCCCAATGCCTTAGACACAACACTTCACAAGAGAACTCCTGAGAGCTTACTGCTAGTTGATGCCACATTCACAGGAAAGGTGGGAAGTTGGCCATCTTAGTATCAGAAGAGAAAATGAAAATCCCCCAGACTGAGGGGGGAAAAAAAACATCCCTATGCCATCGAGGAGACAAAGAACGTGGACTTTGGCGAAGGGGATGGCTCTGGAACCCTCACTTGCAGCATGCGCTAACTGTGGCCTCCGCGACGGCTGTGGAACCCCACAATCAATGGGCGCTGGCTCGGTGAGCTTTCTGTTTCTTCACAGTGTCTCAGAGAGTTGTCGGTTTGGCTTAGCAGACACTGAAATGAAGACGTGAACTGACAGCAGAGGGTCGGTTGGTCACACAGCCTGGTCTGATGGAAGACGTTTCCCTTTGGGCAGGTGGCCAGAGACCAAAGCATGTGAGAAGCACTGAGGAAGCCTGCCTCTCTGGTCACTCGAGAGAGAGTGCCCTAAAAGGAAGCTGGTACGAATGCAGGAAGCTTTGTCCTCATGAAGGAGAAAAGAGGTGAAAAAAGGCCGACTCAGTGGGTCATTCTACCAAACACGATGGCCCAGCAAGAGAAGTGAACATAAGTCCTCCTACCTATAGGTGGCTTTTCAGAAGCAGCAGGGGTGTGGGGGTGGGGTGGGGGGAATGGCACACTCTCAGACTGTCTCACCAAGAGACCCCACAGCAGAGATTTTTGTTGATCACATCCTCACTGTATCCTGTTCTTAAGTCACTGCCAACCAACAAGGCAAACCTTTCAGAGAACTGAGGGGGAATAAAAAGGGGGAGAGAGGAGCAGGAAACCCCAGAGGACTCCTTTCTACTGGCCAACACAATAAGACTTTCCAAAATAATACAGGTCTACGTTTCCACAAGCACTCACACAATGCATGGGATGGATTAAGGTGGATGGCACACAACAAAACACAGGGCAGGGACTCAGCATTCTACTTTTTCCAAGACCTAAAAGCACATTTTATTTCTAGGAATTTTTTTTTTCTTTTTTTGGAATTTTACCCACTGCCACTGGGGCATGGCCAGGACTCCATATTCTTTCAAGGACAGGTGCATTAATTTCCATGGAGTGACTGGACCACAAGCGTGCACGTGCACACACACACACACACACACACACACACACACACACACACACACACACACCCCTCCCCCTTTCACAGGATGTTTGGGTGTATGTACGAAGGCACTAAAGCGGTTTCAGAGAAATTTCAGGCATTAACTCCACTTCCCCTTGCTGGGAGAGGAAGCTTTTCATTCCCAGTGGTAAGCTCAAATGTCTCAATGAAGCTCTTGTCATGCTTGGGAATTTCAATATCTGGCCCCAGAAGGCTATGCAAAAGGAGGATTCGGTATCACCAAAAGAAGAAAGTCAAACTTCCAAGTCTCTAGCTGGTGGATGGAGGTAAATAAGTAGCAGATCTTTAAAATAGCAATGAAAACAAACACAACAGCAGCTGGGAGCTAAGAAGGTCAAAATCATTTGTTCCTTGGTCGATCATCTTATTCTCTCCCCCCTCCTTCCCACGCTAAAAGGAGGTAGACACAGACACTTCCCACTCATGGAACAGTCCATGGGTAATTTTCCTCTAGCAATGCCTAGATGTAAAATTTGTTCCAAAAAGCATTACCCTATATTCCCTATTTTCTTTATGTAGATTCTTACACTTTACTAAATTTTACAGTCAGAACGAAGATTTGGGGGAGGGTAGTGAAAAATGCAGGGAATTGTCTTTTTTCTTTCATTAAACAAGAAAAAAAAAAGTGCGAGGATAGCAGTTTAGTCCTCAGTGGAAAGGCCCAGGGATGCCATTCCCGTACAGACGCCCATCTCTCTCTCTCTAACTACAATTACCCACAATTCCAAATGAGACTAAGACAGAGCTTGTTACAGCTTAATCACTCTCCTAGTTGTTTTTTTTAAAGAGTATGATGAATTTCTTGCTGCTAAACTGAGAACTTTTAAAAAATATCTTATTTCTTTGTACAGATTTTAAAATGTGTGATCCCCAGTTATGACTGTAACATTTAAAGACTTTTCTTTTTGAATTTTTTAAAATTAAGTAAAAACTTTTATTTTAAACTTTTCTTCTTGAAGATTCAGGAACTTGTAAAAGTTTATCAACAGGAAAGAAACAGCCATCTAGCTAGGATAAGATACAGTTAAATAAATCATCTTCAAAAAAACTGGCTTCCTACCCTAGAATTCCTGAGAATGCTTGCAAATTTTAAAGCAGGAAAACAAATGTTAAAACAAACACAAAAAACCCCCAAACAAACACTGTTATATGCTCCCAGAGTTAGTCTTCATCTAAAATATATATATATTTTTTATATATATGCACTTTTTGGTCTTTTTAAAAATTTTAAATTTTTTTTCCCTTTAAGCTTATGATGGAAGAACATTTTAGCTTCTCAATTATATTTTTACATATTTCAAATCCCTCATTATGTCTTGTAAACAAGAGGGGCTCTAGCACCCGGCTTTCACCGTAGTATCATATAATGAACTCAACTAACCCAAAGTGCAGGTAGAGGAACCACTAGGCAGGTTGGCAGGAGGGCTAAGGACACGCGAGGAGCCCCTGGGGAGGTGGGGGCGGCAGCAGGCAATGGGACACAAGAAGCCAAGCGAGGACCTTCAGGGACTTCCGCTGCAGGTAAAGAACTTAGATCATGTTTTCTCTATGGAGGAGGACAGCTGCTCTTCACCTCAAGGCCACAACAGAGCTAACGCTTCACCACTTGGGAAGAAACCAGGAAGAGGAGCTGAAGAAGGGGGTGGGGTGGTCTTCTCTGCAGAGGGCAGGACAAAGACAGAAATTGGTGGGCTGGCCTGGGGCAGGGGTATTTTAAAAGAGAAAGCAAGCGATGCATCAGCTGCCCATCTGCCACACCCTCCAGCTTGCCCACCTGCCCCCTGCCCCCTTCCGAGTCACATCTCATAATCACATGCAGTGAAAGCTCCTGGTAAGACGCTCTAATAACTCCAACTTAGCACTCCCCTTTGTCAAGCCTTTTGGATGCCTGGTTTAGACTGACAGGGGTGAGTCAATAAACCTAGAGAGCTTCCAATTTCCACATGCAAATGATTTTTTTTGCCTTCCCCTGACCACTCACACGCACACACGTATACACACACACACACACACATACACACACACAAATGAAAAGTTCAATACATTAGGCATTGTTGTATCCTTCACCGAAGATGCTCACATGAGACGCTTCCCCCGTCCCCCTATCAGAAAGCTGACTAGGACAGCAGCATCGATTCCCACCCAAGGTCGGGTCCAAGTGGGCAGGCATTTGCTGGTACAGAATGTGGGCACTTTATGGAAAGCAGTTGAATGCAGACTGATGATGTCCATGCCTAACCAAGTGCTAGCCCTTCTCCCTGCCCATGCTGGAGGTGGGCGCTGGGTGTGAAGGGGTCTCCCTCCCTCCGGTCCACTCAGCTCCCCTTCCCACAAGCAGCAGTACCCATGTAGAGCCCACTGGCCATTACTGTGGATTTGAAGGTCGCCCCTGTTCCACCCAGAGTACTGTTCTACACTGATGCTCACAAAAGTTTCTTTAAATACCGAAATAAAAAAGCAACAATACAGGAAAACAAGGTGCAATACTCAAAGTCTTTGCTAGTTAGACCTGCCTAAGCAAAACCACATACACAGGAAATACAGAACACAGAGGAACAAAAGGAAAGGCTTGAAGTACACACTGGTTTAAGAACATTCTTCAGTAAACGTTTCGGTCAGTGACGGTCTGGTGCTGGGACACATCCAGGCCTGGCACAGGTAACGCTCAGCATTGGGAGCAGAGAGGGGAGCTGCCTATGCCTTCAGGAAATGGCTGATGTCACTCAACTTAATTTTTTTTGTTTTTTTTTAAATGACAAGACAACTTAGTTGAGAATTTAGGTAAGCATGAAATTTCTGATTTCCAATAAGCAAATTCCATCTATCTGGGCCATGGCCAGGGAAAGGAGACCAGCTCTTGTTTTCACTTTGGATACACCACAAAAGAGTGAAGAGGTCTTTCCCCCCATTCCCGTTCAAGCAAAAAAGATTTGCTTTGAGAAAACACACCAGCTGGATGTTCTGATGTGTCTCTTATTTTAAAACCAGAAATAAATATGGAATAAATACATGGATGAACACACGAAGACGTGGTCACTCCAGATGTGCCTCCTGCTTGCCTGATTTGTGGATATGGCAGTGCTCCACTCTGCTGCTGGATGGATGTAAAGGCTCTCACGCACACACACGCACACACGCAGATGACTTGCAAACACAAAAGAGCGCCCTGCTTGAGGGCATGAAAAGCATTCTCCTGAAATCTGAATGCAGCCCCACTGGGTTTGGCGTCAGTCCTGGCCGGCCAGCCTGCACACTGGCAGCAGCTGGCCTTCCAATTAGTGGGGGTGGGACAAGGAGCACACACGCACATGAACACACATGCGCACACACACACACACACACACCAACCACAAACATGCCTGGGCAGTTACATGTGCCAGCACACACTGGTATTTATCGACCAGCCAATCACAATTTTTTTCCTTTTTTTTTAAAGTTTTTTGTTTTGTTTTTAAAGTGAGGCTCCGTCTAGTCTTCCCTCCCCCAACCCCCACAATTCTTTTGCCCTCCCCCCCCCCAAACACGGTAGACCTAAGGACGGAAACACACCCAGTGCAAACCAAGTTAAAAAGCTATTTTTCAGTATATATGTTTCTTAGCAACAACTTCCGTATAACATGAAAAAGTGAAAAACTAGAAACTAATTTTTTTAATTTTTTGTGTTGAAATTTAAATGGTATGTGTACTTGCTTCACATTGTCTTTCTAGGTTGGCGTTCATGATTCAAGTATTTCAAGAGTGATATGTTCTCTTTTTGGATTCATTTTCCAAACGAAAAAACTGAAGGTATAAGGGAGGCAACTATGTGCTCAGACAGTCTGGCAATGACCCACCTTTTTTTTCTCTCTCCGTTTTCTTTTTTCCTTTTAAAAATGTATTTATTGCAAGTTGAAAAAAAAAACGAAAAGGTCGAGTTAGTGCTGCTGCTGTTCCAAAAAAGGTCACGAGGTCAGAGTTGAAAGTTCTAAGTTCAGATTGAATCCGACCCTCCTCCCAGAAGGTCACCAGGTAGCAAAGGAGCAGGGCTGCCCATCCGGTGGGGATCTTCCCCACTGGGGACCCCCCACAAGCTGGAGGAGTAGTTTGGGGGCCCCCACAAGGAGGCGCCGGGGAGGTCGCCACCACTGCTGCTGCCCCCGCCGCTGCTCCACTGGCCGAGTCCTGCCGACCCCCCAAAAAGATTCAGGGCGGGGCCAACGGCATCTGCCTGGCTTTGTCCCGTCTCCAGGGGCTGCCAGCCGGCAGCGGGCGCACTTGGTGTTGCGGCAGGGGGAGGGGGCTGGGCTTGT
Organism: Pseudochirops corinnae; assembly: GCA_028646515.1. Lineage (NCBI taxonomy): Eukaryota > Metazoa > Chordata > Mammalia > Diprotodontia > Pseudocheiridae > Pseudochirops > Pseudochirops corinnae. The sequence goes on from CM053585.1 coordinate 378,858,100, forward strand.
GCCAAAAACCGGCTCACCTCCTCGTCTGTGGCAAACTCAGCCAGGATGGTAGTGTTTCCCAGCACACACCTGGAAAAGGGCAGAAAAGGGGTAATGCTCAGAGGGCTATGAATTTTAAATCCTAAAAGATACAAAGAGAAAACATGGGAGGCTCTGGGGCAATGAATAAGATGGCTTTGATCCACATCTGTCTATGCTCTAAATCTGGGTGAGGGACTCCTGGAGTGAACATACCCTCCACTGATGCAGACCAGCAACTCCTCTGGAGGCCTCTCAGTGAGCCTGAACCCCCAATATGCCTGGGTCCAGCACTGGCCTCCCAGACCCGTGCCACACTGACCCTCAGAAATTGGTCACACAGACACCAATTGGGGGCGAGTCTTCTATCTTCTAATTTAAGACTGTCTCCAGAGTCAGTCATCAGAAATTAGAATATTTCTGGACTATAAATATTGCACAGTGCCTGGTGGGAAAGACACGTTTTGGTCTACAAACAAACCCCTCCCCTCCTGCCCTTCTCTTGATGATGCCTCCCCAACAAGGAGATGATGTACCTGCTTCTCATGCAAAGCCAAACATCGTGAGGCATATTCTTTCTCCTTTGTAAAATGTATGCTACGTGCAGGCAGGAGAGGCCTGCCTAGGCCTGCCAGCTTCAGAGGCCCAGGCTTGGCCCTCCCTCTGCCTGCCACTGCCCACTCTCTTACAAGCCCGGCAGGTACTCACATGTGTAGGGCAGTCTGGGCCTTGGCTGCCTCCTGCTTGGTGCTGTATCGGATCAGGGCTGTGCCCTGGGTCAGGTTCAGATGGAATGTCAGCAGCGGGCCGTGCTGCATGCAGATCGTCCTCAAGGTTGACCCATCAATCTAAGGACAAAACAGCCGGGTGAGACCCAAGAGAGGGAAGAATAAAGGGTGATGGGGCTACTCAAAACATGAACTCTCAGTTGTAGAGAGAGAGAAGGAAGCAGGAAAGATAAAACCATCTGGAGGCTAAGTCCAAAGAGCCCCAGAACACACGACCTTGGGGTCCTCAGGGCACTAGGGAGGCAGTACCAAGGCATCAATTTTAGCTCCTCCAAAACACAAACTTCTGGTATATAATAAATCAGGAAATAAAAACACCAACTTACAAGTGGCAATGTAATTATGTCAAGGTGTTGGCTGGCAGAAGGAACAGCCAGATGGGCACTGACCAGAGAACGGAGGCCAGTCTGGGGCACTCCCACAGCAGGTGGCACCATGCCAGTTGTACCCTGGGATCCCTGCTGAATGGCCAGAGGCTGAGGGTTCAATGAAAATCTCAGCTTAGCTTTGAGAACCCTTCTAGTCTGTCCACAGATGCCTAGCCTTCCCCTGCTCCCTCTCGCCACCTGAGGTCTGGCACCAGGATGCCAGGTCTACATGTCCAGGGCTATCTGAATCAGGGCCTCAGATACTGGACCCCTTGTATTCAAAACCTTGATAGAGAGAAGCCCCCCCCACCCCCCCAATGTGAATAGGCCCAGGTGCTGGGACTGCTCATTCTGTGCCTCATCCCCCACCAGAGGCAGTCAGCTGACTGCTGACCACTCTCCCTTCCTCTTCAACGAATTAAGAAGTACCACTAGCACTGGCTAGTATTTGTACAGGGCAAAGCACTCACAAACACCACATCATTTGGTCTTCACAATGACCCCGGCAGAGGTTGCACAAGCTGCAGAGGCCATTGGAGCTAAGCTCCTGTTTCTTTGAAAGCTCTTCCATTTAACGCTCCCTCCTCCCCAGGTTCCTATCTCTCTCCCATCTCTGGCCTGGCCTTCAACAAAGACCTCAGTTCGGCTTTTTGCTACTACCGGGCAAGCTCTTTCCTGGCCTCTCCTGGCTGCCTTGACTGCTTTGGTGGCCACTGGCCCAAGCCCTTGCAGTCTGGCTGGAGCTGCTCTCTCTTAATTGCTCAGCCCTCGTCTTTTCTGACCTGTGGCCCCTCAAACTTTTGTGATATTCCTGACTCTCCTTTTGGTCAGTGTCCCTTGGGCTTTGTGTCCATCCCGGATCCTCCTATGGTGAGCCCCTTGGCTCCCAAGGGTTACAGGACTGTCTGTATTGCAGATAACTTCCAAATCAAGCTCCTGTTCTTATAAAATCTCTACGTGCTGACTCTCAGCTCAAAGGCCCATCAACTACCTTTCTGGCCCTGTGCGCGGGCACCTCCAAACTGAACATGGCCCAAGTGGTGGTGAAACAGCTAGCCTGTCTGTGGGTGTGTCTGCAAAAAACTGCTATCCCGGGGTCCTCTTGGAGGGCAGGGGTCACGTCTGCCTCTCTTGGCATCCATAGTGCCTGGCACACAGCAGGGCCTTAATCAGTGCTTGCAGACTGGCTACTTACTCACACCTGCTACTTTCCTTTTCCTCTAGGGCAGCGTTCTCAACCTGTGGGTTATGTTCAATTTATAACAGTGAAAATACATCCTGTGTATCAGATATTTACATTACAATTCATAACAGTAGCAAAATTACAGTTATGAAGGAGCAACGAAAATCATTTTGTGGTTGGGGGTCACCACAACGTGAGGAACTGCATTAAAGGGTCACAGCATTAGGAAAGTTGAGAACCGCTGGTCTAGAGGACTGGTGTCAGACTGTTTTAGAAACACCGTCAGACACAATGATTCAGAAAACAACAAATTAACACTGCCTATGTTGTACTGTGTTTTCATTTGTTTTGTTAAACATTTTCCAATGACATTTTAATCTGGTTCCTACCACACTGCGAGGTGAGTTTTGGGTAGAGTTTGATACCTCTGTTCTAGAGGCACCTGATAGTCTAGCAGAGAGTGTGTGTTGGGCCTGGAATCAGGAAGATCTGAGTTCAAATTCAGGTTCAGACACTTCTGAATCATGTGACCAACCCTGGGCAAGTTACTTAACCTCTGCCTGCCTCAGTTACCCCAACTGTAAAATGTGTCAAAAGCACTTGGCAAACTGCCTGGCACACAGTGGAGGCGTGTAAGTGTTTATGTCCTCCCCTCTCTATCCTTCACCTTTCTCTGCTTCCAAGTTCTCAACTTCAGTCAGCCTCAATTTTCCCCTCGCCCTTATCCTTCAGCCTCTTGCCGATAGCCGGTCATTTGTCAGATCTTGTCAGCTGCCTCCCTCTGCTGCAGCTGCCAGACTGGACTCAGCCCATCGCCATCTCCTCCTGTCTGTCTGAGCTCTCCTTAGGCTCCTTGGCTGGACGGACCTCCATCCTAGGTACATCCGCCAGCTGTGAGCAGCCCCCAAGGCTCTGAGCTCTAGCCACCTTTACCTGGTGATCCCCTCAGCTCCCACCTCTTTGCAGGCATCTCCCCTATCGGTCATCTTGAAATATGTGTCCCAGAGACACTGTCAACGCAATGTGTCCAAACCTCCCCATCATCGAGAGGGCCCTGCCCAGTCCTTCAGGTCCAGAGCTTTGGGGCCAGCCTCAACTCCTCCCTATCCCCCACTCCAATCTGTGGTCTCCTTCTTTAAGGTCTTAGATGCCCCCCTCCCCACTCCTCTGGACTCTTACTACAGCTGTCAGGTGCTCAGCCCACCTCCAGTCTCTCCCCACTCCAAGAGGTCTCCAAAATGATTTTCCTACAGCGCGGGTCTGACCATGTCACCTCCTGCCATCCCTTAAACTCAAGTGGCTCCTCATCACTTCCAGAATTCAAGCATAAAATGCTGTTTGCTTGGATGCCTCAGCCTCCTCCTCTCTGCTTCGGACTCTTCAGACCAGGGACACTGGCCTCCAGGCAGCCTGGAAGGTTCTCCCTCCTTACCTCTCCCTCTCCACTTCTTTGTAGTCACAGCTAAGTCACAGCTTCCCCACGAAGCCTCTCCTCACCCCCTCAACACCAACGTTACCGTCTGAGGACTGCCGCCATTCCATCCTGCCCAGGCCATCTGTGTAGACTGTGAGAGCCTTGAGTGCAGGGACTCTTTGCCTTTCTTTGCATCCCCAGCCCTTTGTACACCAGAGGAACCTAACCAGTGCTTGCTGCCTTGATCCCTGGCCTCCTCCCTCCTCTATACCTGCTGGCGGGCATTCCATCTCTTGCCTCTGCCTTCGTCCCCCAACCTGGAGTGCCCCACCCCCTTTATTTCACCTACTGACACCTTTTGCCTCTGGTCAAGGCCCAACCTGGGTGCCTCTTACTTGGCAGACCTGCTGCCATCTCCTTTCAAATGATCCAATATGCATGTCTTTTTACGTGACCTGAAGAAGACAGTGACAAACCCTCATGACCTCCTAGAGGTGCTCCGAGTTCTCCAGCCTCTTAAGTCCAGGCTGAGAATGGGTCCTTGTCCAGTCCCACACTCAAGGGTTGCCATTTTCCCTCTGTGCCCTGCCCACCTTAGCCAGAGAGCTCTAGTACCAACAAGAACATGGAGGGCGAGTACCTGGGGAGTGAGGTTGTGAAGGACCAGCCAGTAGCTAGGACGAGCTGTGCCGCCATCGCTCCAGGCGGAGGCTAGGGAGGGATAGAAGCAACAAGAGAAAGCAGGTTAGAAGCAGCCGGGGGCATCCACTCCCTCCCCCTTCCAGTGTCCCTGGGAATGCCTGGGTCCCCCCCACCCCGACCCAGGAGTGCCAGCTCCTTACCTGAGGCAAGCCTGGAGTCTTGGGCCCCCCACCCCCTGACTGAGCGGGGGGCTGTGCTGCTCCAGGGAGATGACGGTTTGGGATTGGTCAGGCCGGGAGGTGGGCGGGGCAGCCCGCTAGTGTTCCTTGAGGAAATATGGTTTTTCCACATCTTGTTGGAGAGATGAGTGGGGTTGTGTCCTATGGGATCTGGGGACCATGTTGATTTGTAATCAGTGAACTTTGCTGGAAAAAAAAGGAAGGCATGGATGACTGACACCAGAAAGGGCCCCTATACTTCATGATCACATGTGAGTGAGATGCTACGATTACCCTTCACTGCGTCAGCGATGAGGAAAGTGAGGCACAGGAGGGAAGGATTGGAACCCAGGTCTGGTTCCCTATCCATGAGGCGGCCTGTAGTAGCCTCACAGAGAGAAACACAGATTTTAACAGAATGATTCAACATAAAATCAAAACACACACTTGATAAGCAGCAATGAGAGTACTTCCATTAGGCCTTCTCTTCATTTACATATAATTTGAAATTATAAAATTAATGACTGTGGCCTTGCAATCTTTATCAAACAAAAGAAGATTATTTTTCCAAGTTTTCTTCTTTAAACATAAGCTTCAAGGGAAAATTAATTAAAGAAAATGCTTTTGAAAAATCTGGAGGTTCGCTTAGTGGCGGTAACATCTTCCTCTACTTTGGAAAATCGGCACATTGAACCTTAAATGTGGGCCCCTGAGCACGTAAGGAAATCAACTAAAAAGACACTTAAAAATTACGTTTGAATGGAATATTCTCGAGCCATCCTCTTAGAGAAAATATTTTCCTTCTTTACATCTTTTCTCACACATTTCAAGGTAAAAAAAATGACAAATGAGTTTTTCCACATACCAATTTAAAGACAGACCAACAGAATAAACCCTCCAAATTTCAAGTAGAAAACAAAATGAATCACTGTATTTTGAGGGTCAGGGAGCATGCTGGGTGCTGTAGCAGGTAAACATCAGACTAAGTATCCGCCCTTGGGGAAGTCATCTTCTGAGGAGAACGTGCGTGCATCCATAAGGCCATCAGGGACATACAAGAAGCACCATGGGTGCTCAGAGGAGAGAGAAGCGCCTGTGATGGGGGCGTGAAGGGCTCTATCTTAGGATCTCTCGGCTAGTGAGATGGTGGAGCCACCACCAAATGAGCCGAGATGCTGCATCTGGGGAGATAAGCAGGAAAAAGAGTTCGGGTGGAACAGAGAGCTTCCCCAGGGGCACAGTGCAGATACAAGGTTGGAAAGGCTTGGAGGCCATTTCAGGAATGGAGACCATTCTGTAGGCCCAGGGAGGCCGCAGAAAGAATGAGAACAGAATGCTGGTGTGATGGAATGGCTATTTCAGGACAGTTTATCTGCTGAGAAGGACTGAAGGAGATGAAAATAAAGGTCACCTCAGGGAGAGGCCACTACTGTGGCAGTAGAAAGATAAAGGAAGGGCTGGGCATAAAACAGGACACATCAGCATCCTGGACATGGTGACCAGGAGGACCAGGAGCCTCCGGTGTCTGAAAGGGCACCGAGCTGCTGGCCAGGGCAAAGGAGGAGAATGAAGAGAGGGTGCAGGTGATGTCTTGGGTTTTCAGAAGACAGCAGTACAGCAGCCTGCTTGAGAAAAAGAGGTCCTACTATGGACAGGCTTTCACTGCACAGCAGCATTTCCATTTTTCACAACTTGCTAGACGAGATCCACTGTGTATGAACACTGTATATGTGGATGTATGTACAAGCTTTCGGAAAGGTTACCTAACAGTAGTGGGGAGAAGTGCTTAAGGAGATGACAAAAGGCTCAGAAGACATGGGCATTGAGGTTTTTTGTTTTTTGTTTTTTTTTTAGTCCATTTAATTAGCAATCCAGTGACCTTAATTCAGTTGGATGTATTTTTTTTTTTTTAAATTTTATTATAGTTTGCATCATTCATTTCCACAAGATTTTGAGTTACATATTTTCTCCCCCTCTTCCCCC
>CM053585.1:378865213-378921196 GCA_028646515.1 Pseudochirops corinnae
GCAGCTGGTGCTAATCCCCCCTCCTCGCAGCTGGTGCTAATCCTCTGCTCACCTGAGAGCTATAGAGAGCTTTCTCTGCACCTCCCGCCCGGCCGCCCCCGGGGCACAGCCGGAGCTTCAGGCCAGGCTGGTTTCGGTTGGCAGTGCTGATAGTTCCTTGTAGCCGAGCTGACTTTAGTGGGAAGTATCTGTGTGCGTTTTTGAAGTTCTAGGTTGGTCCAGAGTCCTATTCCATGGGTATTTGGGGGTGGCTATGTGAGAGCTGCGATATATTGCTGCTGCTACGCCGCCATCTTGGCTCCGCCCCCCGGCATTGAGGTTTTAACATAGACAATTCAAGAGGGGGGGGGGAGGGGGGAACCCCAACAAAGTCCAAAGCCAGAGAACTACTTGATCAAGTCTAGGAAAGACGTTTGTTAGTGATGATGCAAGGGAAGGCGAAACTGAGATCCTAAGTCCTAGATATAACTTTCAAAGCCTTAGAAGTCCAACGGGGACGTCAGCTCACTCTCTCCTCCTGACACTATGACGCATCTATGACCTTTTTCACAAGGGCACCAGCATTTCCTTTCTAGAGTGATCGTGGCACTGTGTGGGCCCCAATGGATACCCAGGCTGTACCTCAGCTCAGATATGCTCCACTCAGGTCTGATCGCTCCACATCTCCAATGTTATCCTCTAACAAGGCTTAGGCCACACCCCATTTACCCCCATCCAAAGTGCTTCTCCTGCCCTCAAGGTGAGCCTCAAAGCTAATTCTCTGGAGGCTGCAGCACTCCAGGGCCATGCAGCACCACTTGGAAAAAGCCTCCAAGCCTCTGACAGGTCCCTCCCAGCCTAACAGTCCAGTTATAAGACCCAAATCTCCTGTCAAGTCACTGGGCTATGGCTCACTTCTCAATCACTCACCCTGCCTTGAAATCTGGTTTCTGAACTCAGAGCCTCTCCCAAATCCCTCATGTCTCATCAGTGAACTCCGCTGGGCCGTGCTCAGTTCTCAGCCTTCTCCATCTCTCTGCAGCAGCGTTCCATCTTGCTGACCACCATCCTCTCAGCCGAGCCCTGGTGGTGCTGCCCTTTTGGCTATCCCTCTACTGCCCATCCTTCCAGTCTCATCTCTACTGTCCTTTGCCTTTCCACCCCTGTCTAAGGCAACGCTGTCCTTCAGTCCACCTGTTGCCTCATCTGAACTCTTCCTATGGCTGTCTAGAGTTCCTCCACTCTCTTCTAGTCCCTGGGGTTTGCTACCATCATGTCCTCTTTGGCTCCCTGCTTCCCCTCGCACCACATCCAATCCACCGACAGTCTCATTCCTACACCCAAAGCATGTAGAAGGCCACTCCTCTCTACTCCCACAGACACCACCTCACATGCCTGGACTACTGCCCTAATGGCCACCTAACTGGTTCTAGCACCTGCCTTCTCCAATGAAGGTCTAAGAAGATGGCTCAATAAACTCCAGGGGGTTATCTCTGGGACCACATATAATGTTCTTGTTTAGCATTTAAAATGTCGCACAACCTGGACTTTTGTAATAACCTTCTAATCAGTCCCTCACTTCAAGTTTCTTTGCTCTCTAGTTCACTTTCCACAGAGGCCAAAGTAAATGTACCAAAGCACACACACACAGAGACACATCCACTCCCCCCCCCCAAATAAATTCTAGTGGTTTCTCTGTTATTTTAAGAATCAAATGTATCTGCTGTGACTGGTCAGTCTGATTCCTATCTCCCCACGGACTTGAGCCTGCTCACACCTCCAGCCCCTTTCTGCTCCCCACGGTCCCATGGTGTGCTCGCCATTCCTGGTCATGTCCCTCACCCCCATGTCTAGGAGCCCCTCCGTCCTCATCTCTGACTCTCATAATTCTTCCTTCAAAATTCTCCAGGGACTCCCTCCACATGACAATTTATCTTCTATTGATCACACACAGATTTTTATATGGACATCTGCTCTCCCTTGGTAGTCTCCAAGTGCCTTGAGGACAGAGATGGCCTTGTGCAGAGCGCCTGGCACATGACAAACACTTCATAAAGGCTTCCTGATTGATGAAGAAGAGGTGGGCATTGTCCCAGACCTGCCCGGCAACAACTCCACCATCCCCCAGGTCTTGAATGAACTCTCTCTTTGTCCTGCTCTTTCTGGGTAAATGCCTGCCTGCCGGAGGTGCCCAGAGTGAGTCGCCAAGGTCACCGTACCCTTAACTCTTCCTCTGGTCTCTCTAGAATGTAAGCTCCTTAAGGGCAGAGATGGTTATACTTTTATCTTTGAAACTTAAAAGTTATTTTTGATCACGTGGGTTATCAAGTAACTCCTTATTTTGCTGTTGAGATAGGCCTCTGCTTAATGGAGAAGCCTGAGGTCATTAAAAGGTTGCTTCATTGCCCAAGTGTAATCTGGCCGGTTCTCTTCCTCTCGTTCCGTCCTGGCACAGTCCCTCCTCTTTCTGAAGTCTTTCTGCATCTTTCATCCACTTGGTTATTCCAGTGTCAAGAGCAAATTCAATCCTTTCTGAGTGAAAATGGAGGTGACTTATGGTCTCCCTTCCCCCTTTGATGTTCTCAGGCTTGGGGTCTACAGCTGTGTCATCTGTACACAGGAGCACATGACGGGATTCCTCTTTCATTGGACTCTCTGCAGGACACCATTCACGACTGAGGCCAACACCGTTCGCTGGCCATCAAGACTGTCTTCAGCACTCCCTGACATTAACAACGAGAGGACTGAGGACCAAAACTGGCTGGCGGGACATCTCAATGCTTTTAAAAATAATTCTACATTTTTAGTGATGTTTTTCACTTTCATGTCACCTTCATTTCTGAGCACATCCCCCTCTTCTCTCCTACACAATGAGACATCTTTTATAACCAAACATTTAAAAGGAATTCAGAAAAGTCATTCGAACCAGCAGTTGAGTGAAAACGTATGCACTGTTCCACATCCCTGGGTTCCTGCCACTGCAAAGAAGGAAAAGTGATCCATTTTCTTATCTCTACTTTGGGGTCAGCTTTGATTGTTGGACACCTAACCGTCATGCAAACGTAGATCATCATAAAAAACTCAGCTCTGGGTTTCACAGCGGCACGATGGAAGTCTTCTCCTCCAGCCTTGCTTACCCTCCACCCTCCCTTCCTTCAGTGCCAATTAATGCTTCAACACCCTTAATACTCTTGCCCCTCCAGCAAGGACTTCCCTGTATATACCTGGTCTCTAGGTCAGCCGCTTTTCCCAGGTTTCTTCTGGAAAGTTCAAATGTGCTGCTTCCATTGTAATTGTTGAAGAAAGGGGGTGATTTTTTTTTAAAATTTGTAAAAATCTTCATACAGCGTTCCCTTTTAGGGGGAGGAGGCTTACTGTCTTTTCTATCTCATTCTTAAATTCACTGGTCATGATTTTCCTTCACTGGGGCTCTACTCAAGCTTTCTGAAATTACCTTTTCCCCCTTCTACTTCTTGCTAATTCATGAACTAATATTGCATAGAAAGGTCTACTACCAATCAATCAAGAATTGAATGAGGAAGACACTGAACAAATATATACAAACAAGCCATAGACAAGAAATGAGTAAATAAGTAAGAAAAGAGAAGGAAGGCACAAGGATTAAGGAGGGGTTGAGAAGGCTTCCTACAGAAGATGGCGTTTTAGCCGACATTTCAAGGAAACCAGGAGGCCACCAGACAGCAAGCAGAGGAAGAACGTTCCAGTAATGGGGGACAAGCAGAGAAAATGCTCAGAGCCAAGAGATGGAGGGTCTGATCTGTGAGACAGCCAAGAAGCCAGTGTCATTGGAAGGAAGAGTATGTGGTGGGAAGATGGGAGGGGGGTAGGTTACAGAGGGCTACGGATGCCAAACAGAGTGCTCAGTGTTTAGTCTTGGAGGTGACAGGGAGTCACTGCAGTTTACTGAGTCTGGATAGAGGAGCGACATACTCAAAACTGTGCTTTAGGAAAATCCCTTTAATAGCTGAATGAAGGATGGACTTGAGTGGGGAGAGATAGGCAGGCAGAACCACCAGCAGGCTATAGCAACAATCCAGGTAAAACCAGAGAAGGGGTTTGAGAGATTCTGCAGAGGTGAAATCAGCAAGTCTTGACATCATCCATGCTGGATCTGGAGGGGTAAGAGAGAGTGGGAAAATGGTGCTCCCCCTACAGTAACAAAGAAGGGGGATGGGGGAAAAGAGGATGAGTTTGGTTTTGGACAGGATGAGCTTAAGATGTCGACTGGACATCTAGTTCAAGAGGTCTGAAAAGTAGTTGGAGATGCCAGATCAGAGGTCAGCAGAAGAAGAACACGTGACAAGCATCAGCACAGAGACAGTAATTCAACCCACGAGGGCTGATGAGATCTCCTCCACAGCAAGACTCTCCCCATCACAGGTCGGCATAAAAAATTAAATGGGAATTCTTTGGGAGTTTTACAGAAGCTGCAGAGGATACTCAAGAGGTCCACAGATGACATCAAAAAAGTTTAGAAACTCAGAAATGGGGGCAGCTAGATGGCGCAGAGAATAGAGCACTGGCCCCAGAGTCAAGAAGAGCTGAGTTCAAATGTGACCTCAGATACTTAACACTTACTAGCTGTGTGACCTTGGGCAAGTCATTTAACCCCATTTGCCCTGCCTTCCCTCCTCCAAAAAAAAAGAAAAAAAAGAAACTCAGAAATACCTAAAATATTTGTATGGTATCATATAGCATCAACTCAAATTTTACAATAAGGTACTGTAAATGCCCCATAAGAGAAAAAAAAAAAAAAACCAGACTTCTCTAGTACAAAGGGAGGACCAAAAAATTTTACATGAATTTCCCAGATCATGGGGGCACCACACCCCCAAACTCCACGATGTGGCAGGGATAACTGCAGTATAGACAGAGGAGAGTCTTGTGGGACACCTCTGGTTAGAGGGTGTGATCTGGAGGAGGATCCAACAGAGGAGATGGAAGAGGAGTGGTCAGGGAGGTGAGAAGAGAACCAGGAGAAAGCCTGGTTAAGAGAGTTTTCAAGGAGGAGAGGATGGTCAACAGTATCAAAGGCTGTAGAGAGGTCAAGAAGAATGAAGACTGGGGAAAGGTCATGGATTTCACAGTTAAGAGATCATCAATGACTTTGGAGAGAGCAGTTTCAGCGGAATGGTGAGGCTGGACTGTAGGGGTTAAGAAGAGAGAAAGGGTGGAGGGCCTCCTGTGGATGGCTTTTTCTGAGAGTTCAGCTACAAAGAGAAGAGTTTAGGGACCATAACTATCTGTGATGGAAGGATCAAGATGGGGGAAGATGTGGCTATGTGTGAAGGCAGTAGGTTAAGAACCAGCAGATAGGGAGAAGCTGAGATTATGTGAGAGAGCTGGGATGTTGGGGTGGGGGCAATCTGTTGGAGAAGGCATGGAATGTGACTGGTTGAACAAGCAGAGGGGTTAGCCTTGTGAGGCAGTAAAACTGAGGAGAGAGGAGCAGGAGGCACTTGAGTGACAGGAGAAAGAAGGCAGAAGAGGGAGAGCACAACAAATGGCTTCAGTTTTCCCAGTAAGATCTGAGGTGCAGTTCTCAGCTGGGAGGTGTCGGGAGGGATGAGGTTTGGAAGAGTGGAAGAGCAGAGAGTGGGAGTGAGATGGCATCCTCATTCTGCACCCTCTGCACCAGTGTTTTCCTTGGCTGCCATCTTTCTCTCTTGGGCAAGATAAGAGGGGGGGACTTAGGTTCCATTCATGCTTCTGACGCTGCTGAGCTTTGTGGTCCCAGACCTCCCTGAGGCTTCCTGATCTATGAAACAGAGCTGACTAATAATTATACTGCCTTCCTTCTCCACATGGTCACTTACAGGCACAAGTTAGATAAGGTATAGAACATGCTCCGCATTTATAACATTTAAAATGCTATCTAAATATCAGATAGTGTATTTTTAAGGAGACCAAATGTTTGTTGGCTGATGCAATTTCTAGAGTCTTTTGACCCTGCAACGAGTGATTTACATTCACTAAACTTCCTTAGGAGAGCCTAACAATGTTGATATCTGTTCTTTAATTAATTTCCTATTTTTCTGGATTAACAGTTCATCTGGAATGACTGGGCTGGAGTCGCATCACTTCTTTGCCGTTCTCATTTTCAGTCTTTATTGTAGCGTGATATTGATTTTAATAAGATGGTGGCCCAATTATACAGACACAAGTGCTGTCCACATTGGCGCCCTAATCAACTTTTGTTTTTAAATGTAAACAATTCCATAATTTATGATGTTATTCTTCATGGCCAGCATCTAACCCTCTTCTAGAAGAAAGTATACACTATGTGTGTATCATACACATAACATACATATAGATAGACAGAAGTAGATACAGAGGCCTGGAGCTTCTGCATAATCTGCAGATACTGACCCCTTGCTTCTTAAGCAGAAGACTATTCTCCAGTGTATTTTCTCTATGCCTAACTCTGCACCGAAGTCACTGAGTAGTCAGCTAGTCTACTTCATTTGGCAAGACTTGTCAAATAATTTATAACTTACACCATTTCCCAAAAATAAGTTCTGATGTATAAGCACCAATCCTCTCACAAACACTTATGAGTAAATCAAGAGCCACAGAGGGCAAAGGGTCCTGTGCAGTGATGTTCTTGTTGCCTTGGACACATGGTAAACTCAATCAATTGCCCACACCCTTTGTTTTCCTCTCCAAGGAGATCATAAGCCACAATTCCATTCAGTTTTTGTCTTCTGGTTTTCTTTATGTTATTTATTACGGCTATAAATTACGAGTAGGGAAAGAGAAAGCTTGGGAAGTGGGATTCTATGACTCCATGTCATTATAACACTAAACCCTACCATCACCAATAAAAATGACTAACAGCAACAGCACTACGAGCTCAATAATAACTGGAATACCACCCCTCACCACTTTCTGAATAGCCGCTTCACCACCATCACCCTCCGCCCCCTTTCCTGACACCTGGAGTTAAAGAAGAACACTTGCAAGGTCAGGACAGACTTCCTTGTTCCCTTTCTCTCTGGGATCTGCATATTCCCGAAGACAACTCTTCCAATTCAGAAGGGTGTGGCAGGAAGCAAACTAGATTGGAAGAAAGTGATGCTCCTATTACGCTTGGGACTGCCTTTTTCTGGGTCAAATAACCAAGGAACAAGTATTTATCAAGGTCAGGCACTGGACTTCTAGCTCATAATACAAATCAGTCTTTGCCCTCCACATTCTGCTGAGGGGGAACTTCTGCAGAAAGTAAATATCTACGCAAAAAAGGGTATACATAATAAATGTAAATAGCACTCTGGTGGGGGACACTAACCACGGGGGAAATCAGGACAGGCCTCTTAAAGAGGACGGGACCTCGAAGGGGGCTGGGAAAGGAAAGCACGTCCTAAACACTGAGGACAGACGATGCCAAGCTGGGAGGTGGGAGACGTGCTATCCTCTGGGAAAACACCAGGCAGGTTACTAGCAATGTGGGAGGGGAAGTGGCATGTGACCCATCTGGGTCAGCAAAATGTTAAAATGCCAAACGGAGCAGCTGATGCTGGAGCTGCAAGGATGGAGCAGCTTTGTGAGCAAAAGAGGGGCGTTACTGGACCCGAGGGCTTCAGGCAGAGAAAGAAGAGACCAGAGGAGATGTTACTGAGATAGTTCAGAAGGGACAGAGAGAGCCTAGAGTAATACGTGGAAATGAGAGGAGGAGAGAGGAGGGGAGAAGAGGGGAGAGTCAGAGGAGAGACTAGACAAGAAAGCAGGGAAAGTGGGTGAAATATGACTTACAGGCTGTAAGCCTTGGTGATCAGGAGGCAGCCGGCGCCCTGGAGAGAAATGAGGGCAGGAGGAGGAAGGGTGAGTTATCTTAGACATGTTTATGCTTTCTCCGGGGTATCCAGGTGGAGATGATACTGGGTCTCCAAAGAGAGATGAGGGCAGAGCTACCTTCCTGGAGAGGATACTCAAGTCCATGAGGACTGATGAAATACTGAGAGTGTGTACAGTTAGAGAAGAGGAGAGGGTTCAGGCCAGAGTCCTGGGGGATATTCACGCATCAGGGCAGGACAAGGATGATGAACTCACCAAGGAGGCTGAGAAGGTCTGCACTGGAGGACAGGAAGAAAACCCTAACAGAAGTGGGAGGAGAGAACAGTTAGAAAGAAGGTAAGGGTGAGACCTAAGCAGAGTAAGAGCTCTTGGATTTAGCAAGAAAGTGTTTCAGGTAACTGGTGGGGACCAAAGCCAGATGACAGAGTCTAATGAAGTGAGGACAGTGGGGATAAGCAGCTTTTCTCTAGGAGTCTGGCTGCAAAAGGGAGAGGAGTGACAGGATGGTAGCTAGAGGGGAGAGCAGGCTAGTAGAAACACTTGAAGAGATTGGAGCACATTGCTATGGAGCAGGGAAAATGCCAGTAGATAAAGAAAAGACAGAAAATTAATGAGACTGGATAGAAAGGTGAAGCACCCTAAGTGCACAAAGTAGCAGCTCGGCTGATATAAGTTATTTCTTTCCTCTTCAGATGAAAGAAAGGAAGAGAAGGCTCTCATGATGGAGAGTTTCATTTTTGCCAGTGAAACAGAAGGCTAGAGCTGCTTCTGCTGAGAAAAAAGGGAGGAGACAGTAATGTCTGGAGAGATGGCTGGGAGAAGCCACTGTGTTGAAAGAGGCCGTTGACTAGGGAAGAGCAAAAGAAAATGGGAAGGGTCCAAACCAGGCTGGTTAACACATCTGTAGCAGACTTAAGTCAACACATGTCTGTAACTTCCTCCATCACATTTGTGCTGAGAAGCACAAAGGCTGGAGGAGAGAAGCCAACCAATGCCATGTGCTAGACACTGTGCAACATCCTGGGGCAAGAAACAGGCCTCCTCTCCTGCAGGCATCACAGAAGAGCCAAGCTCCTGTGTGCGGAAGGAGACAGAAGGGCTCTGTGGAGGATGTACCTACTGTCACAGGAGAGTCACCCCCGATGGAACAAGAGGGCACTGCTGGATGGGTAACAGGGCAGCCACCATCCCAACTCTGTGGTAAAGGCCTCACCCTCTTTCCTTGGGAAAAGAGGCCATCCACAGAGAATCCCAGCCAAGGAGAACCTCAGGAAGCCCAGCCTCACCACTGCAAGGCCTGCAGAAGCCTGCACATTGACTTCTTCCCTAGAATCTGTATGAGCCACTGGTCTATGAGGAAAAGTTCACAAATTGGATCTTTCCTCTCCTTGAGACCTTCAGAAATCAGAGGCGGCACTGACTAAGGAGGCTGATGGACAGAATCACTCCCTCACTGCCCATCCAGCAGCTATGTAGCTGACAGTAAAAGCTGCCGTTCTTTCAATAAAAGGCATCTAAATATCCACTGGCTGGTACATGAATAAGAACCTGGACAACTGAATCACCTTCTGATATTCTGTGGGTGCACTTCCCAGTTTCTAAGTTAAACATCCCACAGTTTCCTTTCCTAGCTTTCTATTAGGGGCCTGGAAGGCAGGGAGAAGTGATGAACACAGGCCAGGGCAGCCAAAGAGAAGGTGCCTCTGAGTGCCACGTAAACCATCCTCCTGGCCTGTTCGTCCATGGTCCCCTGCTCCCCACCCAACAAAACAGACACGTACATCCTATTCAGTCTTACTGAAAATTATTCTTGCCCGCAGCATAGTTTCTGAGCATATGTGCATGTGTGTGGATGCGGGTATGTGTAATTCAAAATATGCAGATAAAGTGGGTCTGACATAGTGCAAAGCAGCAAGATCCAAAGGAAAGAAAAGAAGCCGCACTGCTCCTAACCCATGCTGCCACCAAGCCTTACCTGAAGTGCTATGAACGTTGGTAAAGGAGTTGTCAGAGGCACTGTAGGGCCAGGCACCAGGTGAAGGCAGCGAGGTGTTGAGGGAAGAATTAGACCCTGTATTTACACACAAGTCAGAAGAGAAGAACAGGAGAAATGCAGGGTTAGGGTCAGGAGTGAAGAATCCAGAGCTCACAGCCACTCTCAGCAGGAGGTAGACGATTTACAGGAATGTGCAAATATTGCCACTCCTACCTTTTGGAAGCCTAGCCTTTCAAAGACACCCTTAGTCACCTGTGGTGTTGTCCCGCAGAAGTTGGTGGTCGGTATCTACAATGGGAGATGTGGCTGGACCCCCCAGGACACTGCCTGGGGTCACGTAGGGGTCAGACTCAGGGTCGATGTTTTGTATACCCTTCCACGGCACTCCTGGTTGGAATTCTAGGACAAGAAGGGGAAACACACAATCAGGGGGTCACAAGAAACTGATAAATGAGCCCTCACAAGGATTCTTGAGAAGCTTATTGTAAATGAGCACGTTTCTGAGTCTGAATCAACTTCCCCACAGATTTCCGTGATCAAAGTCTGATGTGTTTCTTATGTTCACGCCCTCCTCTAGGAGCAGTGAGTCACGGTTAGAGGATCCTTCTGGGGAGGGGCTGTGGCCCCCAGAAGTCAGTGTTAGGGAATGAGAGAAAAGAAACTTAAGAGTCCCCAAATCTAGGAAGACAATAGGCAGCAGAAAACCAGAGGGCAAATGGTGGGGATACTCTACAAGCCAGAAATCGGAGGAGGGGGCCACTATAACCTTGGTCCACTTGCTAATAAGGCCCTTAAGTGGGAGGTATGATGTGGGGGTAGTGATTTCAGCTAGTCTCTGTACTAGGCCAGAGTGAGGACTGCACTGAGAAGGTACAGAGAATCAGTGAATTTTTTTAATGCCAACGTGTTTGGATGACAGATTGAATCAATGACCTAATGGGACCGAATGACCTGGTACTACAGTGTGGAATGGGGGCAAGACTTGGGGGTGAGATATCCAAGTCCTGGCTGGGCCCTCTCCTGGGAGGGACTCGGCTAGGCCTCAGTTTTACCACCTGGACAATGGAGGCAATCTTTGTATCTCCTACCTCCAGCTCTAGTAAGGAAAGAAGGGCACACACACCAGCATGCTCAAACCCACTCACATTGCTAAAGCGCCTTTATGGATCATGTAGTGAGGAAGCAAAGAAAAAGTATCGTGCCTCCAGAAGGAGCAGGAGGGCGGCCCTCAAGAGTCTCCCTTTTAAGGTTCCTCTACCTTCAGGTCAAGTCTCCTTCAAGACTGGGGCCTTGTGGCATGTGGTCCCAAAGGGTCTGTTTAAGGTGGAATTCTGCCAGGTTGAAAAGGCTTATGATTCTTTACCATGAAGGCTCATGGGCTTGAAGTCTGAGCTACACTGACCTTTCAACAGAAATACCAAGCAGTCCGATTTTCTTTGCAAGGATAACTCTCCAGAACTTCCAGACTCCCATGGCATGGGGTGTCAGGGCACCCTGACATCTGAGCCAGCTGTAAAACTCAGACAGAAAGGGATCCCTGTGCCTGTTGCAGCTTCTCAGTCCAGCCCTAAACTGGCCATCTCTGATCTGAGCTGTGAACACAAAGTCCACAGGGGGATCAAAGCTATGGACCAAACTACACTACCCTGACTAACTCTGCATTCCGGCTGGAAGCACCAGGCCCTGTCTAATCATGCGAAAAATAGTCAGTAGTCAGGCCATGTACAGGGGAGAAATGATGTCCCATGGACATTGTCCCTGATGCTCATTGCTGTAGGTGCTGAAGGCACCAAAGGCGAGTCCACGCAGTGCCTGAGTCAGTAGGCGCTGCATGGGGCTGAAAGGCAGGTGCAGGCCCTTCTACAGACAATGCTGGGACCCCACCCTGACCCCATCTCCTCCATGGCCTTCCCTGATGCCTTGAGAGGCAAGAAGGCCAATGGTGGAGTTGGGAAGATGTGGGTGGGAGTCCTGCTGTAGTCTCCAGCCGTACGACGCCTCTGGGGCAGACACGCCAGCTCTCTGGGTCTCAATGGTGTCTAAGGTCCCTTCCAGCCTTTCACTAGGATCCTTGAGCCTACCACTTCATATGGCCAAGCTGCCTCTGGACTTCCTACCTGTGATAAGAGATGGATGTCTGGACCTTAAAATCAAGGGACTAGGAAGGCTGGAACAGGCCTTAAAATGATCTGCTCCAACTTCTGATCTAAAACTCCTGTCCACTACCTGTGAAGAGGCTTCTCCTGGCTATCCTCTCCTAGATCCAATGCCCTCACCACCAACGTGCCAGATGTAGCTTCCTCTGGCACTGCGGTTCTCTTTACCTCCTGGTGAAGCTGGGTGGCACAGTAGATAGAGCACTAGCCCTGGAGGCAGGAGGCCCTGAGCTCAAATCTAGCCTCAGATACTTACTAGCTGTGTGACCCTGGGCAAGTCACTTAATCCTAACTGCACCTCCCCACCCCCCAAAAATCCCCTCTTTGCATCCAAGGTTAGCATTCTTGGTCAGTTATCTGAGGCCCTCTACAGTCAGCTCCATCTGTTGTGCCTTATTTTGTACGAGCCCCTTCCACTTTCTCTACACTCTGGTCAAATCTAACCAAACCTGTGGACACCAGGAACTTTTCTTCCTTTGTATCTTTGTTCTCATTGCACTTCAATTCCCAGAATGTCCTCACCCCTCAAAAAACGTCTAGTCATTTTTTAGAGCCCAGTCCCCAAGCAGCCTCCAGGCGGCTTCACAAGATAGCCCACCTCAGATAATAAAGGACGCCGTGGAAGAGCTCATACTTCTCCCCAAAGAGTTTAAATAAGTCTAAAGGCAAATGCTGCTTGGTCAAGGGTATGTCCTGGGGCGTACCTGGAGGCCAACTGGCATGGCTGGATTTACTTCCAATTTTATTGGTAGGTGGCGATTTGGCAGGTAACCAACTATCACCAGCAGGCCCTGTGTGGCCCCCTAATGTGTCACCTGGGATGATATCAAACTGGTTGTACGGGGATCCTCCTCGGGTCTTTCCAGGGGGTACTATGGCGCCTAGGAACAGAAGGAGAGAGAATTCACACACAGAAAAGGCTAGAGGCAAAATCAACATCAACCAACATTTCCTAAATGACTATATTCATATGCTCTCTTAGATAAAGTAAAGGCAGACATCATACAGCCTCACCTCACTCTCTGGCAATTGGTTCTGAACCAGTGAGCCAAGAGACAAAACAAGTCAAATGGCAAACCAGCCAGTTGTCTTTAAGGGGCAACTCTACAGTCCTGTCCTTGCTCTTTATAGCCTGGAAGCGAGCCTCCCTGAGCACTCCCTCTTGCTGCAGGCAGGTACCTGGCCAGATCAGCTATAACATCATCGCCTAAGGTGTAGATGGGCTGGGATCTTTACACTCAAGTATTACAATTAAGGGTGAACTGCCTCCGCTCCACAGAAGCCATTGGCTTCACCACCAGTGTCTGATCAGGCATTGTTAACCTGAGACGCGGAGCAGTGCTACAGAAGGCCCAGAGAGGTGCTCAGTGAGAGAACCAGACGTGATGCCTTTCCACACTCAGGCAGTGAGACAGAAGCCTCGTATCTGCTCGACCCCAACATGACACTCAGTGTGGCTGCTTTTAGGAACCAGGAGTCTGGCAGAGGAGGGGCCAACTGATTCTAAGTGCTCCAGTGGGCACATCTCATCCCAATGTGCCTACCTAATGTGGCAGTTCCCAACGTACCACAGGAGGAAGCAGAAAAAGCACTAAGAAAAGAGATGAGAAAAGGTCCTAGGTCCTCAGAGGAGGGCCCTCCAGTCAAGATACGAGGGGCTAGAGGGGCTAGCATCTCAAGGCAGCTGAAAGATGGGAATATGTCAGAAAGTGAAAAAAGATCCTAGAGACGAAGAGAATAGAAAGTATGAATCTTTTCTCATTTCTACCATATCTTTAAGCAAATCCCTTTCACACCCTGGAGGATTCCAACGGTGGGAGAAGGGAACAGGGTCCCCTTGATGGTACCCATACAAGACCCCTTCCTCACAGAGGACTGGAAGATACAGATGATTCAGTGCTGACTGCTCTTTAGTGAAAGTGAATGATAAAGATGCCTGGCTTGCTTGGCCTAGCAGAACACCGTCTTAAAGGGCCCCCAACCAAGTGTTTTCCATGCATATGTCAGCAGAAGAAGGTTCGGTGAAGATGACCCCCCTAATAGGAAGGGAGGATGATGCTTAGTGGTGGTATTTTGCTCAGCCTTGGAGGACATCTGCTGCCAAATCCCAGGCAGAGAGGGAATCTCACCAACCTGGCCTTCTTAACTCTGTTCCACAGTCAGGACACTCCCCCTTCCACATCCGCCCCTTTGCACAGGCTGTGTGCCCTTCACCCACCTGTGGAGCTCTTCCCTGAAAGCCCAGCTTTCCAGGAGGCCTTTCCTGATCCGCCCCTCCCACCCCAACTGTGGTGTAACAATTCTGTTATGTTCCTCCTTGGGGGCAGGGTCTACTTTGCTTTCGCTGTATCCCCTGCATCCATCAGAATGCCTGACACACTGGAGGTGCTGCATAAATGCTTGTTAACTGGCAGAATACACTAATGTCCTGCAGATGCTCTTGCCTGTGGACAGCACAATGCTCTGGAACACTGCAGAGCCTCCTAAAAGAGCCATAAGCATTCCAGAGACTCGGGCCCCAGGACAAGCCAGATGAAGAATGCCCACTGCCCCTGCAGATGTGGCCCACCAGTGCCTACCTGAGCCTGGTCATGATGCAGGATGAGAGCTGGTGGGGAGCTTGGTTGTGACCCCCCAAGCTGCTCCAGGAGACAGAAGCTCAGGTCTTTATTTTTCAATTTTGAAAATCTGTTTTCCAGAATTTGTTGTTATGTTTGATTTTTATTTTTTTTGATGTTGCTTTTCTATTTTTTTTAAAGTTACAGTCCCAATTCATTGACTTTTCTTTATCATTTTTGTTAATGGAAAATGTTTAAGAGGGAAAACTTCCCCTAAGGCTTGCTTTGGTTGCTGCAGTCAAGTCAAGGGCAGAATTTATTAAGTGCCTACTACATGGCAGGCTCTGTACTAAGTGCTGCGGATACAAGGGAAGGCAAAAGCCAGTGTCTGCCCTAAAGAAGTTCCCAGTCTACTGGGGGACAGACAACATGAAGACAACTCTGTAAAAACAATATATGTGTAAGACAGTAGCTGTCTCAAAGAGAAGGCACCAAGGTTAAGGAAGACTGGAAAAGTTTTCTTGCAGAAGGTGGAACTTTAGCTGAAACCTGAAGGAAGCCTGAGAAGTCAGGAGGTGTAGAGGAAAAGGAAGGAAGGTATCCCCAGGCATGGGGTACAGTGGCCAGCAGGCACAGAGTTAACAATCAGCATGGAGTTCAGTGCCACTGGACCATGGAAGGGGATGAGCTTGAGAAGACTGGAAAGGTGGGAAGGAACCCAATTAGGAAGGGTTCTACACCTCAAAACCAGCACTTCAGATCGGCTCCTGGAGGTCACAGAGAGGCTGATGTCTGTGACAGCTGGAAGGATGGTGGCCAAGAGTGCGGAGACTCCAGGCACTTTTTGGAGACTACTCAAAAGTAGTTTGTTGAGGCTGTTACATTTGTCCAGATGCCAGGTGATGAGGACCTGTGCAGATGTGGGCCGAGTTCTGGTACTCAGTCTCACTGCTGTCATTGCTTTTAGTGGAACCATCCCTTGTTCCAAAGCTTGGTTTGAATTCACATATTCTTTAGGAATATATTCGTCTCCATTTAAATTTGGATGCCTTCTTTAAATTCTCTTTTATTGATAAGAATTTCTTATTACACTGTGGTCAGAAAAGGACATGTTTACTATGTTTTCATGCATTTGTTTAGGATGCACTTGAGAATTATGTACGTACTTTTTTGATTTCCAATCAGTAACTGTCAAGAGAGCTCTCTTCACCAGTTTTTCTGCAGGTCTGTTCAAGTCCTCCACTTCTTTCTTGTTTATCTTTTTGTTAAATTTGTCCAGGTCTGAAAGAGAACTTTGAGGGCTCCAAGTATTACAGTGTTTCTTTTTATTTCTCCCCATAATTTAAGTATTCAGATGCTACGCCATTTAGGGCACATGTACTAAATAATGATATTATTTCACTACCAAAGTTGCTTTATACATAACATTTCTCTGCTTACCTCTTTTAGCACTGTTTATTTTTACTACTGCTTTGCTAATAGTCACATCTGCTTTTTTGAACTTGCTTGAGGCATGATAAATTTTCCAGTAGGGCCTCATTTTAACTCTATGTGAACTCTAATTTTTCAAGTGTGTGGAGATTTTTTTCAACTCTGCTTTCTAATCCATTCCTCCTTTTTATGGGTAAATTCATCCTGTTTACACGCAAAATTATTGTTAATTGTGTTTTCCTCTCCATCATAAACTCTTACCTTTTCCTCTCTTCGCCACTTACATCACTGACCACCTTCTAAAGAAGGCACTTTTTCTTGTCAATTGTTCTTTGTATTAGATACCTTATACGTTTTCCTAATTTTTCAGTTTTCTGATTCTGTTCTAGTATTTCTTGCTGCTTTATACAGTCCTGGAGTTCTATTTGTCCTGTTCTGTTTACTGAGGGAGTCCACCTGTAGGGCGTGGCTTTCCCTTTTTTGTTCTAAGTGATTTATTCTCCTCCTGAATGTCTTTCCTTGAGAGTTCTAATTTCTTTTTTGTATCTCTTGCATTATTTTTTCTAGTTACTCTTGGAGTCCACGGGGCTAAGTCACTCTTTTTTCTGAGGCTCTTCTTGGAGTTACTGTGGAGCTTTCTCCTCTTTGTTTACAACTTGGGCTTCTCTTGATCGACAGCATTTCTTCATTGTGCTAGAGTTTTCTCCCATTTCTTCCTATTTCCAGTTTCGGTTTCTAGATAAGGCTATGTTTGCTGTCCTGAACTTCTGGATGGAGTGGGTTGGCTTTACTTGGTCCTTTCTCCTCTGTAGTCTAGATGTCATTGCCACTGAGGTTCTGGGTTGGATGGCAGGAACTAGGTACTGCCTTTTGTCTCAATTCCTGCTGCAACCTTCTCTGAGTGAGTTTTAGCCTCAGCGTGACATGGGCTCTGGTCTCGTCTTACTAATGTAAGATCTCCAGCTGGGAGCTGTCTCTGTCATGACCTCATGTACTGCCTCTTTCTTGGCTCATCCCACCTACAGGCCAGCCCCCATAGGCTTGCGACCTACCTTCCTGGTCCCCTCAACTGCTGTGACCCTCCTGAGTGGCCAGAGGCTTCTGGTCATCCTCCTGGAGCCTTGGACTTTGGTTCCTCTTTAGTCTTCTTGAGCACTATTTCAACCAGTGACTGTGGTGTTTGCTGGGATCACCCCCCCACCCCAAACCCAAGCCATGGTTTTCACAATGAAATGCTTCAGTGGTACTCTAGGATTCTTAGTCAGAGTACATCCCAATCTCTAAGAAGTTAATGTTAGGGGCCTCTCAAAGAGTAATGAATGGGGTACATGATGCTTATGTCTAGGCTGCAACCCATCACCAAGAGAGAAGCAGGCAAGGGAAGCAGTGTTAAAAGAATGACTAGAAAAGAAAGACAGCCAGTTGTGTGGTCAGAACAAAGGATAACTAATGGAAAGCCCAATTGAGACAATCATACAAAAGGGCCCTCACATGTGAGGTGGAGCACCTAGGAAAGATTCATGGGAGAACATGGCCATGAGTCACAAAGGAGGAGAAGACATGGATGGGTGACAATTTACATGACTGGAGGGATCACAGACTGAAGAAACGATAGCTCCTCTTAAGGAAAGAGAACAGTATCGTCTTGTATAGGACATTCAAATCTCTGACAGATCTATGGAGAGGAAAACACTTAAAAAAATAAACAAATTCCAATTCTCTTCTATTCCCTTCACACACACACTCCCCGCCCCCACTGGCAAACAAAGCAGTACTTTGCTGCTTGTTTCAGCTACTCAAGTGCCTTAATAGGCCCTAACATCATCACATGGAGCCCATGGTGGGAAGAGCTTGCCAAAACAAGGGAACAGGAAAGGCGTAACAGGAAGAAGCAGAGCAGACAAAAGTTCGAGCACGAGCTGGGACCAAGCAGAACCGAAATGGAGAATGCTTGCAATTTCAGCACTCTGTTAATCTTTGTTACTTTCTGAGGTTAAGAGAGTTGCCCAGATGATGCTGGCACTCTGTTGTTCCATCTGTTGTTCTGAGTTGATATTACTTTGTTAGACAGAAGCACTCTGTCTGTGGATTTGTGTTACTTTGTCGGACAGAAGCACCTTGTCTATTCTTAGAAGTCCTGAAAGAGGGCTTTACTGCTGTTTACAGAAGCCCTGGGACTTTACTGCTGATTTGTTAGACAGAAGCTTTGTCTGTTGATTTGTCAGACAGAAAGTAAATTGAGATAGTGCCAGCAATATGTGTAAATATTGTTGTGTCTCTGTTAAGTTTTGTCTTCCTAGAAACAGAAACTGTGAAGGGCTTGGAACCGAATAGTCCCCGTGGGCTGAGATACAGAACTGGAGCAGAGAGCTGCCTACCTGTGAATCTAGGCAAGATTTGGTGAATACAGGCCAAGAGATGGAAGCAGCTAGCCCATGGAAGAGGAGCCATGGGGTTTGGAAGCCAGCCTTAAGATTTAAGAGGACTTTACTAGGGTACTGGACATTGACAGATGAGACTGCAACTTAATTGTGACAGGGGGAGGGCAAGTGGTGGGGATGGTGTTTGTACTTTCTGCTACCCCTTAAGGATTATTGGAAGTCAGTCTCCAATCAAGATGAAATAAGACTTTACCTGGGTATTCTATATTGATTGAAGAGATTGTGATTTACTGCACGATACATTTTATTTAAGACTATGTGGCCACCTTAGTAATATAAGTTATGTTACATTGTTGTGCTTTAGTTTCGTGAATGTTTTGCTTTAGTTTCTTGCTGAAAAAATACAGAGTTAACTATACTATGCAATTAAATCCTTAAAGTTATTCACAGCAGCAGTCCTCAGGAGAGCTGCTTGTGATTGGCTTTATACCCCCACCCAGGCACCTCAAAGTCCCACTTCATGGAAAAGTGTCTATACAATGGGTAAGCTATGATTACACTCTTAAACTGAAAAGAAGTTAGATAAAAAATGGCAAAGGTCTTACCTACTATACTGTTTTTAGCCTTTTGGTCAACAATGATACTTGCTGACAAATTAATATCTTTAAATTTACTGACAAATGGTTATGAATATGATGGCCTAAAATATATGGGTGTCTACCATCTCCTCCAGAGAAGCAGGTAGTATGCAAAATACCATCTCCTCCAGAGAAGCAGGTAGTATGTAAAATATTACAGAGGGTTAAAAAGAGTAAGTTCCACTTCTGCTGGGTGACATGGTGACACCCGCAGGAGAGCTGAGGGACAGGTGCCATAAGGGAGAGATGTGGTCATCTTCTCTGTCCCAGCCCCATGTTCCTCTGGTGACATTTGGGATACTTTTTCACCCCCTATTTGAATCCTTGTTTTGTGTTTCAGCCTGTTCACCACATCATGCATCTTTCCACTGTCCTTGGGGCAATCTTCAACTTTCCCTCTTAAGACACTCACAATCCTACACAATACTCCAGTGAAAGAACATTGACTGCTATTAAAAAGATGGAAGGCCAAACAAGTCATGGTCTACAAACGTGATGGGACCCTGGGGTACTGCAAGAAATGAAGGAAAGTGCTTCAGAGAAACCTAGGAAGACCTTTGCAACTGATGCAGGAGCAGGAGAACCATTTATACAGTGAAAGCAACACTGTGAAGACAAGCTTATGGAACTCCAAGCAACACCATGACCAAACAGAATTCCAGAGGATAGATGATTAAACCACTGCCCAGCCCTCCAGATGGAGAGCTGAAAGGTGGAGAACTCAGGATGCTAGAGGAGACACATTCTGCTTTGGGCACAGTCAATGCAGAAATGTGTTTTACTTTATAGTGTATGATTCTAACGTGTTTTGTTTTTCTTGTTTTCTCAATGGAGTGGGAGGAATTAAAAAAAAAAGATGGCTTTATTTCAGCATGGTGTGACTTATCAGACACAATCTAGCTTGCTCTTCTCCCACTGTGGGTTCAGTTCTAGGCCCACTCAGTGCCCACATCCACTGTCCCCAACAAACATGCTGAAGGATGAACTCCTTTGGCTGTCTATCCCAGTACTTGTCAATTTAGACAACAGATACTTTTCATCTCCATTTCATTAACATAGTTATACGAAAAATTTTCGCGTGATTATGGATTTCACTTAGGAAGTGCTGCAATATTCCAGGACCTGATGCAATCAACACAATGTCAGGCCCAAGCAGGAGTTCCTGGGGGGCCTCTCCCATTTGGACCTCCACTTCTATGACAGTAGTGAGTGCCCTTGAAGAACACATCTCCTTGTCTTGTGCCTTCTGGGTATTAATAATCACGAGTGTCACTTTAAAAAGCCCTGCCTTGACAGACACTTTGGTGGCTATTCATCCTTCTCTGGGGCACTGACGGGAACCAGGGTCAAAGCCACTGTAAGAGCAGGGAAGAGGAGTGAAATACAACATGTCAATGGCCTTTATGTATTATGATAGTTAATAAGAATGTAAGAGTAACCTCATGAGGAGATGCCAAAGGCATTAAACTAATTTGGCATGAGGCTGACCTGCAAAATAATGTCATATTCAGATGCATTTATTAGACTCTCACTCTATCCTGGAGTAGTAGTATTTGGCACGGGGTGCCACAATGTCAAAGAAAATGAGAAAAAAATGACGCAGAGACAGCCTAGAAATAAATGAAAACACTTGGGGAAGGTAGACAGAGAACCTCATGTGGGTTTTTTTGGGTCCGTATCAGCAAGGGTTTTATGAAAGAGGTGTAAGGTTGAGAATAAACTCTTAAGGTCACCAAGGCCTGCCAAGGAACGTCAATGAAAGGTACAGAGACCTATTTATACTGTGTTTTCATGAAGAGATGAGTCTGTGTGAATTACTGCCAAATGAAACAGAGCTGAAACAGGACCCGAGAAGTTATTCTGAAACCTTTCATCTGCTTTACAAGAGATTTTAAGAGGCTTGCACAGGAAATTATGGAGAAGCTGGGATGCAATGCTTGTATCATGCTGATGCTCTGATTCATACAGCCTATGACTATAAAGGGTCTTTGAGCTTTTAAGAAAGGACCACATAAATGATCACCGGTCACATTTACAGCGTGCTTCATCACTTATAAAGTATACACATTAATATTCACAGGAGTTTTATCCTTAGGGTTGAAATGAAACTAGTAAAAAAAAGAAAATGATAACTACCATTAAGATGCCAATCATGTTTCTCACAAAAGCCATTTATACTCCACCTCAAAAGAAGCCCCACCTTTAAAGCCGGGGTGTCCCCCAACTAGCAGGTGGATCAGAACTTGGTCTATCTTTAAGTCTTACTGATTGATAATCCAAGTCGACTGATGCTTCCTCAGGTGTGGAAGGGGGATTTCCAAGCATATCCCACAGGCCCCCAATGAGGGCCTTCCAGGGATAAGATTCCAACAAGGACTTGACTCAGGACATTCCTTTCTAGAACTGGTAATCATGAGACTGGGAAATTTAAAAATTGCTCATCAATAAAATGACAGGACCACCATGCCTTCCCAGCTGTTGATAAGCCAACTTCTTCAAACAGACCAGCGGGGTGGGGAAAGGGGAGGGGGGGGTGGAGGCAAGGAAAAAGTCTCTGGAGTGAGGCCATGGGGCTGTCTCTTACCATTTTTGTGCATACTGGCATCTTGTGGAGCTACTGAGGGCAGGCCTTCCATCATAGAAGTCCACTGTTTAAAGCGAGATTCCGACCCAGCTTCCTTCCCTCCAACCATGCCATAATCCATGCCACTTGAGCCAAAACCTAAAAATAAAAATCCAAAACCCCAAATTAACTTTTACAGCATTCTTATTATATTTTAAATTTACTAAAAGATACACAAATAAGCTACAGGTAATAAAGCTTCTGAGTTCTTTCTCTAAGTAACATAATTTGTCACATATTCCTTATTCAATGGCTCTTACTATTGGAGGGAAACTGATGCAAAACTTAGCTTTTCACTTCTCATTAGCCAACAGGAAAACCACAATGAAAAGCTGCGTAAAGGAAAACCTTGTCCACCTTATTCTCATTCAGCACATGACTGAGAAGTCTTCATGCAGATAGGCTGCTCTGAACACTGGAGGTGCTGAGGTCACCAATCAAGGCTTGGGTTTCCAGTAAACAGCAGAGGCTGGTGGGTAGCATATAAGGGATGGATAAAACCGTAGCACTGTGCAAGCAGAGGCCTTTTACAGCTAACAGAAAATAGGATCCTGCCCTCCTTTTCTTTTTTTGGAGGGGGGAATGCAAAGCAATTGGGGTTAAGTGACTTGCCAAAGGTCACATGGCTAGTAAGTGTTAAGTGTCTGAGTCTGGATTTGAATTCAGGTCCTCCAGACTCCAGGGCTGGTGCTCCTGTCACTGCGCTACCTATCCACCACCTTCACCCCCACTTCCCGCCTTCCTTCTATGAGAACTAATGGCCTTGTGGGGACAATAACCTCTGCTTAGGCACTCTCAAAAACGTAGCCTCAAACAAAGGTTGGAAGAAAATGTGACAAATCTCTATACTTATTATCTTGGGGGGGGGAGGGGGGAGGCACACAGCAGGAATGGGGAGCAACTGCTGGAAGGAGAGAGCAAAAAGAGGCTGAAGAAGCAGAGGGACTACCGTCCTAGAGGCTCAAGTCCTGGGATGGCTCCCTCAGGAGCCCTCCCTCCAGGACTTCACCCACACCTTCCTGGCACTCACTGCTGACCTCAAAGTCCTTCTGGGTCCCACCTGGAAGGCTGTCAGCCCTCCTCTTTTCTCCCATAAAACCCTCTTCTTACTCTGGCCCACATTAATATTCCTCGGTCTGCCTCCCTTTAAAACTCAGAACAAGAGGGGTGGGTGGCTTCTGAAGCCCCTTTTAGCTCTCTGCACAATCCTGTGCCCCAACCCCCTGGCCCCCAGGCTGTGGTCTCCTTTCCCTCCTGCACCTCCCCCAACACTTTCTACAGTGCTAGGCCATAAGAACACGTGGCCCAGACTGGCTCTTCTCCCATGGCTCTGGCCACGTTCCTCACCAGAACTGTAGCCAGGAATCTGTCCTTTGCT
This sequence comes from Pseudochirops corinnae, assembly GCA_028646515.1. NCBI lineage: Eukaryota > Metazoa > Chordata > Mammalia > Diprotodontia > Pseudocheiridae > Pseudochirops > Pseudochirops corinnae. The sequence goes on from CM053585.1 coordinate 378,888,169, forward strand.
CTGAAGGTCAGGGAGTCCCACATTCAGGGCACTGGGGACCAGGTTGTCCAGATGTGGCTTGGGTCCGACGGGGTGAGATGGCGAATGCTTCATGCTTGGCGGCCGCTGCTGCTGCTGCTGCTGCTGCTGCAATGCACTCATCATGCGTGCGATCTGCAGAGGAGGCGGGAGAGGTGAGCCCTCAGCCTCCCCCCCCAGCCAGATGCCCATCCTGTGGCTGCCACCACCCACTGCCCAGCACACCTGCTGTTCGTGCTGCTGCCGCACGGCCTGTGAGATCTTTCTCTGGTTCTGGAGCAGCTGCTGCTGCTGCTGCTGCTGCTGTAGGAGAAGCTGGCAGGCCTACAAAGGGAGGAGGGAGGGGGGAGACGAAAGACACAGAGGGAGGGGAGAGGAAAGGAAGCCTTGTGGGCATCGCCACTCCCGGCATCACCCAAGCATTCTGCCTAACGGAGATGCCCGCATGCAGGCAGTAACTTCCTTCTATGCCCCCTCCTCATCTAACATGTGGGAAGACAGAGACCTAGACCAGGCAGTAATAAGCCAGGGCCTGAGCCCTGCTCAGTCGGCCTCCAGTAACCCACATGCATCATTCACACAGATATACTGCTATGGAACTGTAGACAAAGTGCTCCGTCTCACTAAAAAAACAATCATTATCCTCCTCACTAGATTGAATTAACTCCTAGGAACAGCATACCCCACTCCCTCTCAACAGAGGAAAGGAAATAAGGGTGATTTAAAATGTAGTGTCTTCTCTCTCTCTCCAACAGAGACTTTCTTTCTCTCATACACAAAGACACAATAGAAGAAAGGAAATGAAGTAAATACAGGGTCGTATTATAGACAGAGAGACACCCCCACAGAGAACTCCCCCTGACCCGAAACAGAAGGTCCTATCACGCAAGTCCCTGAGCTATAGACAGGCCAGTGCAGTCCAAGGGAGTCAGGCACACAAACATCTCAGAAGCAGAGTGACCGCAGTGGGGAAGATGTACTACTTACCAACTGAAACTGGGGGATCTGTGGGAGCTGGCTCAGCATGGCGATCTGCTGGGGAGACAGCTGTGGCCCCAGGTTGAAAAGGCCTGGGCTCAGGCCGCTGTTAGGAAACTGCTTGAGCACAGAAGCAGAGACCTAGCAGGAGACAAGGGAGGAAGCAGGGTGGGTGAACAGGAACAAACTGTTCAAGAAAGAATTCTCGGCACCACTAGAAGCCAAGGATGAGGCACACTTGGGAGTCCACAGTCCCTTTTGTCAATGTGCTCCTTGCCTCTCACAACTGTCCTTTCATTCATTCCTTGCTCACTGCCTGAGGAATGAGGCTCTCCCCAGACGGACCCTTGGCTAGGTTGCTGAAAGCCTCAGAAACACTGAATCAGACTGCTCTCTGAGGCTCACTTGGACCAATGTGAGATGGCATCATCACCTCCCAGTGATTCCAGCAGATTTCAGAAGAGAAAATGTTTTTCCCACAGACTGTGGTTGAATGTGACAGAGAAACTGAATGCTACACCAGCCCAAGACTAGAGCTCAGTCTTACCTACTGTGACAAAAGCCTAGATCGCCCCGCATTCCCAAAAGAATCTGGTCCAGGGGAGACCTGAAGAACTGCACCGCCCACTCCCTCTCCCCACCAACTCCCTGGACAAGTGCTTTTCTGGCTTCTGGAGTACTTGGGGCAATATTTCCAGGGACAGGGAGCTCCCTCTGCCACCTGACATGGTGGTAGGAGTTGGTACTCCTGGTTACCAAGTGTCCCTTGCATTAAACACTTCCACGTTAAACTATCCTTCCCTATTTAGATTACTCCTCACATTGAGCTAAAATCCAAAACCAAATTCAAGTGAGAGAAGAAACAGAGCAGCAGACTAGGCTTCCACAGTGTGAGATGACCAAATGCCTGTAGCTACAAAAGGACTGCATCTCATCCCCTATATTCCTGCCCTTTCATCAAAGAGAAAAGCCCTGAATCTTCCCAACATCTTCCACTGTAATTAGTCAGATATGCACGGCTTTTGCCAAAAGGGCTCAACATTAGGAATGTTTAACTCTGCGCCTCCCATAACGGCTCTGCAATTATATCACTGCTGGATAGCTGGCTTGTTTACTGCTATTTTATGAGATTTCCATGGCCCTAAGATCTTACTGAGGTGGGCACTTCAGGTGTCTTTCCATTAACCCTGTGGAGAAGTTCTCCCCAACACAGTGGAGGCCTTTCTTGAGATGTTTTTAGGATTTCATGGGTCTGATGTCTAAGATTTTTAAGGAATTAATACAAGTATAGGAGAATATTTTTCCCACAGAGAAATGATCAGAGGATATAGACAAACAGTTCTCAGGTAAGAAATCTAAGCTACCAAAAACCAAATGAAAAAATGCTCCAAATTACTAGTAAGTGAAGGCAAAATGAAAACAGATGAAGTTCCACTTGACACTCAGAACAGCAAAGATGACAAACAAGAAAAGTAACAACCCTTGGAGGGTCTACGAGGGACAGCGAGAGCATCAATCAAATGGTTAGAGATACACGAAGGAGCTGGAAGGCACGCTGTTCAGAAGGGGCAGCAGGGAAGCCAGGCAACGGGGCTTGTGCTTGTGGTTCTAGTCCTATGGCCCGTTTGCTGGCCTTCTGTTGCCACACACCTGCTTCAGCTCCCTCACCTTCCGGACCTGCTGCGCCCATGTCCCACTGCCTTTTGGACACCCTTTGGCCAGGGTGCAATTCTGAGACGCCTGCAGCCACAGAAAAGTGTAAGCAGAGGGGTTTCTGCTGGGGGAGCATCCTGCCACAATTACATATTGATGCCTTACTCCAGAGGCCCTTAGGCATTTCTGAGACTCACTCCTACCTCTATACCGCTTGCCATTTTGCTGATGGGCTACCTTGCAATTGTCATCGAGATGTGTCATGGTTCTGCAGAGATGCTTCCGCACCAAACTTTAAGCTTTTCCATGGATCACCAGTGACCTGGAGTGGCCACATTCAAGAGCAGCTCTTCAATCTGCTGCTTCCCAGCCTCCCCCTTCCCCCAATCAGAGACAGTTCACACAACCTCAGACTTAGAAGGAATCTTGGGACATGCCCTGAGCAAGAATTCCCTGCTGGTCACTTAGACCTCCGCCAGAAAACTTCTAGAGGAGGAGCCTCTAATGCACCCAGCAAGGGTCCCACACCACTCCTGGATAGCTCTAAGGCCAAAGAAGATTTTCCTTATGTCAAACCTCAATCTGCATCTCTAACCTCCACCTGTTACTACCATGTCTGGTCTGGGTGGTCAGGAACAAGTCTATTTTTTCTACTTCATGCAGCTTTTCATATACACTTGGCTAGTCAATGTCGTCTATCACAGAGGCTTTTGGACCAGGGCAGAGACCCTCCCCTAACGCAATCTGGAACCACATGAGCTTTCTTGCCTACGATCTCACAAAATGCTGAGCTAGCAGGATTCTAAACCCCCCCCCCCCCCGAATTTTAAGGATGAACAATCCATCCACAGAAGCACATCGTACTTGTGAATGAGAGAGAAGTCTCTTCTTGACCCCAGGGACTTCTGATACCACCGGTCACACTCTCTGGCTGACCCGTCTCCTCCTGTCTAGCTAAAGAATCCTTTTCTTTTCTCCATCTCTGGCTACTCTTCTTGTTCCCTCAGGACACCATGCAGTCCTTCAGCCGTCTTTCCTGTCTGCACACATTCCACACCATGGCCATTTCCCCTTCTCACAGTGGAGACGTTCCCTCTGCTTGACTGAGGGAAGTCCCCTCTGCTGAGCTGCAAAATGGGCTAATGCCTGGAGCGTCAGCCTCAGAGAGCTTTGAAAAAGGATGTAAAATGCCTGAAAACGTTTAAGATATTTGTAGCGACTATTATTGTTGACTCCCAAACCTACATTTCTAGTTTGGGTTTCTCCCTTGAAGCTCCAGAATAATGTCTACTCCAGGAAATCCTGCCATGGCTCTACCTCAACCTGTCCCCATTCCAGGTCCTTCTCTTCCTCTGCAGAGCCACTCCTTCCTCCTGACTGTCGCCTATCAGTCCCTTCATCTCCTGTCTTCACCATTCACACGCCTGTCACCTCCGATCCACGTGATCTTTGGGACGCCTCTGCTTCTTTCCAGTCCTACTGCTGCCCCCAGCATGGAAACCCTCATGGTGGAGCCAACACATTTCTCCCACGGGCATTCCTTGTGCTCCCTTTAGCTCCTATGGATCTGTTAATACTGTAAAAATCTTCTGATGGCTATTTCCCATTTTAGGCCCTATTAACTCACTCTCTCTCTCTCTCTCTCTCTCACACTCTCATATACACACACACGTGCATTTTGCAAAATTCACAACCAACAGACAGAAGGCAGTCTCTGAAGGGAAGAGAAGAGTCCACGTGGGGCACTGAATGAGATGTGTCATTGGAGAAGGCACCTGAAGATGTGGAGGTGAAGGTGGAGAGCACTGCAGGCCCATGGTGGGGAGAATGGGGAGTGCAGCAGGACAAAGAAAGTAGCATGTGTGTGAGAGAAATGACAGTGGAGTTTGCTGCTGAGTGGATGAAAGGGAATGAGGTGTGAAAAGACTGGAAAGGGAGGAAGAGGTAGAACACAGAGAGCTTTGAATGCTGAGCCAGAGTTGTGATCCACCAGAGTCATCTGTGTGTGGGGGTCACATGGAGGGGCTCTGTGAAGGGTGGATCAGAGTAGGCAGGCAGGCTACTGTGCTATTCCAGGGTCAGAGCCATGAGGGTCTGGTCTTACAAAGTGACTGTGTGAGTGGAAAAAAGGGCCTGGGGCTACAAAAGTGAAAAGACCCAGGTAGGGCAACTTCTCCAGAACAGCCATGAGTGGTGGATAACATCTAGCTTTACGGAATTAAAGTTGTGGCTCACCCCAGTGCAGAGGCTAAGGGGAGCAGATGGCATCACATTCTACCAAAGAATCCTGCAGAGGAGACACTGAGGGTCTAGGATGAGAAGCGGAGGCAGGCAACGGCTACTGAGCGATGGTCACAACCTCCACTGTCAGGTCTGGAGAAGATCCCCTGGCACCCATCTGGTGGATGGACAACCCCTCCAAGGAATAGTCATGGGAACACATGGACAAAAGCAGCAGATGAGAAAGTGCTGGAAGGAGTCCTCACAATTACAAAAATACTTACTAGGTAGGAAAGTGGGAACCACAGAAGAGTCCTGAATGAAAGTATCCTTCTAAATTAGGGAAGGGCATGAGGGCGTTTCTGTAGCCATTTTCTGTGGTAGCTAAGCACTTGAAATAAAGGAGGTACTGGTCATTAGAGAAGGGCTAAACACACTATGTATGTGCACAGAATGAAATATTACTTGTGCTCTATGAAATGACAAACACAGAGAATCAAAAACAACGTGGGACTGGACACTGGAGTAATGGGCTGCACAGCACTATGGTCACATACAAGGCCGATGGTGCTGAGGTCCCTCCTCAGAGCCTCCTGCCTCTCACCACAGAGAGGCAATGGATTACAAAGGTCAAAGGGGACACAGGCTGCCAGAGTGGGCAAGGGAACTATGGGGCTGAGGTGTCAGTACCTACCTGTGCAAGGGTGAACTCTGCTGGGGGAGGCACTGGGGATGATTTAGTGAGAAATGAGAGAGGAAATAGTGGTGGCAAGGGTGCCACAGTACAGAGAGCTGGATCTGGTGTCAGGAGGATCATCCTGGCGAGCTCAAATCTGGCTTTAGATACGCACACTAGCTGTGTGACCCTGGGCAAGTCACTTCACTCTGCCTCAGTTTCCTCATCTGTAAAATGAGCTAGAGAAGGAAATGGCCAACCACTCCGGGATCTTTGCTAAGAAAACCCCAAAGAGGGTCACAAGGAGTTGGACACAACTGAAATGAGTGAATAATGACAAACGAGAAAGGAGATAAAGAATACCAACATAGCATAACAAAAGTTTAGAGCAGGATATAAAGAAATTGGATTTTTCTTACCGATAAGTTTAATTCACCTGTCTTAGAAAAAATGAACCTAACAAATTCATTCTATTAAAAAAAGGTGATGCATCTTCTTTCCCATTGTCCACTCCATCGGTTACAACCCTCCTATACAACCAGACTAATGTCCAATGTGAAAGTATCTGCAGAGCCTATACGTGATTGCATGCTGCCATGGGGGCGGGGTGGGGGGAGAAGAAGGAGGGGAGAAAATTTGAAACTCAAGGGATTGTGGAACTGAATCTTGTAAACTAAAAGTAAATAAACAAATCAATTTAAAAAATTTTAAAAAGGTGATGCAGCAGTGGGAAGAGACTCTTTAAGACGTCCATATAATTCAGAAAAATAATGAGATCTGAAGGGATGAGAATGAAGAACGCAGAACCATGGGAACATATAATGCACGCAATCATATGACTTATAACAACAATGAAAAAACAAACAGTAAAAAACATTAAAGACTATGAAAAAACAAGCCAAGGAATTCTAACCACCACTCACTCTCCTGGAGAATTGCTAAGCAAACAGGCCCTGTGCCTCTCAGTGGAGGGGAAAGGCCTCGGACCGCCAAGATGGAGAAGCAGTATGATCAATTGTGGTGCAGATACCCAAGCAGAAGAATGCATCACGAGCAAGGCTGGGCTGGTTGGGCTGTGCTGAAACTTTTTTGGGGGGAATAAGGATTCAGTGGTGATGATGGTCGTGGTGGGAATTAAAGAGGAATTAACTGTGGCATAAAAACAAAAGGCACTAATGAAACTAAAAAAATGAGGAAAGAGATCAATCATTAAAAAGGCAACCAACCAAGATGATGATAAAAACAGAGACAAGCACCTCCATCATCTTGGAATTCTAGGGCTGGGGAGCCTGCGGCCTCGAGGCTACATGCAGCCCTCGAGGTCCTCAAGGGTGGCCTTCTGATTGAATCCAAGCTTCACAAAACAAATCCCCTTCATAAAAGGATTTGTTTAACCATTTATATTTTAATTTATTAGTACTGGCTTATTTATAATTATTTGTATCATTATATATAAAATGAGTATTTATAAATAAATATAAATTAATATAAAAACTAATTAATAACTTAATAAAAGGGCGAGGACTGGAGTTCCCCAGGCTGAGTGGCCCAGATGGGGAGGAGCTGAGATCCACCTCCCTAGAAGGGATATTGGAGAACGCGCAACCTCTTTGTCAAGGGTGAGCACACTTGGTGACCTGAAGTGAAGGAAGCTAAGGTCTCCTCCATCCCCACTCTGGACCTCTTCATCTTCATCTGTCTCTGGACCTCCTCATCTCTGCACCAAAGCACTCCCGGGGGTAGGGGAGAGAGCGTCTGACCACAAGTCAGCTATGGCACTGGGTCAACTTGTCCAGCCTGTCCAAGGTCACACAGGCAGAATGCAAGTACAGTGCCTTTTAGGCAGCAGGCTCATAGGTACAGAATTGCCTATTCTAAGAGAAAAATAGCTCAAGATGGACAGTACTGTAGAGTTCTTCTGGTGTAAGCCTTCTCCCATTGGAGGTGGTTCTATATTATTTTTCCTAAAAATGGTGTCATGCTCTTCTCAAGAAGGGACACAGGACAATCAGTCAACACCTGATTTCCTTTTAAACTAGAATTTTTAATAAGTGTGACCATAGGATTTTATTTTATTTTCCATGTAAAAGGGCTCTCTTATTTCTACATGGCAAAAAACAATAATGCGATTTGTTATTTGATATGGTGCCCATGAATTTTCATCCCAGACACTTAGTAACATGTGCAACAAATACTGGTAGGTATGGTAACTTTTACTTCTACAAAATCCACTGTAGGCAAGTTAACAGTCCATAACCCCCTGCTTCTGGCATCCAAAATCATCAAACTGCTTACCTGGGGAGAAATAAACTGGGGAGGCACTTGCGCCCGGAGATTAGGGGAAGAGTTTAGCGGCTGCACCGGAGTGTGCATGCCCCGCGATTGTGCTGTGCTATTTCCAAACAAACCATGATTGCCACCCTGCAAAAAACAGAACAAAAGAGAAGAGCCAAACAAGTTTGTTTATTTTCAGTAGGAAAACTACGAAGAAGCAGACGCCAGCCTAACTCCCACTACTGACCTGCAAAAGGCATGAGGCCTACCCTGTGAGCTGTTAAAGAATTCCCAAACTAGCAAGTTTCTAATCCCAGGACCACCTTCAAGCAACACATCTAAGAACTGCCAAGTGCCCAATGCCTTTGCTAAAACGTTCCCTGTAGCTTGCTCAATATATCTAATGTTTTGGGGTTCAATGCAGTTAACAGCCTCCCCAGCACCATTCATAAACAATGCCATTTTCCTAGCCACTCTATACACATCAGTTTTACCACGTGCCCAAATCAGTCTCAAGTGGACATAGTAAGAGAAAAATGGTATGAACTGTTAGATTTTTTAAAGAACCAAAGTATTTAAGAGGGTCTAGTCTTTCTAGGCTAGAGAGGAAGTGGGAAGCTTTGCTGATGCTTCTGTATCTCTAGGTCTCCTCTGGATCTGAGCCAGCACCCTTTTGGTCCTAGGCACTAAGGTCTTCAATAGGACCTCCAACAAATATTAAACACCTACTTTGGGCAAGGCACTGTATTGGGTACTGGGCAAGGAGAGACACATCTATTCTTGTGCTTGAGAACACCCTCCAGAGATTGGCCAAGACAACTACCCATATTGCTAGGATGCAAGGGAGGACTGGGTAAGTGGTTGAGAAACCAGGGGAAGGAGACCCTTTTCAGCGAAGAGCAGAAAGAACGGAGGTACTTCTACAAACATAGACCGGGGGGAGGAGGGTGCAGGGAGGAGGAGGAGGCTGCTTAGTTTGGCATGAGTAAACACACTGACTCAGGGGGGACAGGGTGAGATGGGGGCCTAGAGAGTGGGTATCAGTGTGTTTGGAATACAACATGCATTCACATAAGATGAGGTCAGAGAGGGATGGTGGAGCCTTTTCAGCCAACAAAGGTCTGAATCACAGAGTGGAGATTTTAATAGGGGAGAATTAATAGGCAAGGTGGCTGAATGGACTGAGGCAGGGCAGGAGGGAGATAAAGGAATGGGAAAAGCCAAAGATCACTCAGAGGCTCTAGCCTTGGTGCTTGGGAAAAGAGCAGGATTGTCAGAAAGAACAGGAAAAAAAATAAGAAACTTAATCTGGGGAATGGCACAGTTCATCAAGGAGGAACCTGAAAACCTAGGCCTGGAGCTACCGGGAGAAATCTGGGGGTGGACAATCCCTTTGGGGAACTCTCTGTGCTGAGGAGGTAACTCAAGTGACTGGAGTAGAAGAGAAAACGCCAAGAGAGAAAGGGGGCCCACCTGCCCAGGCAGCAAAGAAGGGAGCAAGGATGAATATCCGTGAGGAGGCACTCTTCCTTGACCTCTGGAGAACCACAGGCCTAAGGAAGGGCGGACACACAGGTAAACCAGAAAGGTACCATCAAGAAAACTACAAGAGGCAGGATACCGGGTCCCAAGTGTTCAGACACAGCTGAGGCTGGGCCTCAAGGGAAGAGACCATGGCTCAGGAGTCGACTTCAGAAAAAGCATCTTAGCTGAAAAATGCCTACTGACCAAAGTTCTACAAAATAAAAATCTAGTATAGTAAATAGCCCTTCTACTCTTGGGGCTTGGAGTCATCTCTTTGGAAACCCCTAAGAAACTCTCTGTGCCTGGCCCGGCTTCTAGGGTGAGAGCAAACCTCTTCATATCGGGAAACCAACTGACAGCAACTGCAGCTATATACAAGAGTGCACGTACAAAGTCAGTACAGGATGCAAACAGCTGATGCTGAAGATTCTGAAAAGGGGCCCAGCAGACCCATGTCCCCCGAACCTACAAGACCCCACTGAAGCCCCACATACACCCATTTTTTGGTGGTCACAGAGATGCGGAACCAAAGCGGGTGTCTGCGGGCGGGGGAAAGGCTAAATGAAATAGCACATTGAGAATGGAATCTCACTGTGCTGCTGTAAGAAAGGAGGACTCCCATGAAGTGATGCTGAGGGAGGTCAGAAGAACAAGGAAAATGTAAGACATGAGCAGAAAGACAAATGCAACACCACCATGCTTTGTGGCAACGTGATCAAGCTCGATCCTGGATAAGAGGTACAAAAAAAGGTTCTCTTCCCTCCTGTCATTCGGAGGTGGGGAACCACGGGTACGGAACGGGACACACAGACCTGCCAGCTCCATCTGTGTGCTGGCTGTTTGGACCAAACTGTATTTTTCTTTCAAGTCACTGCTAGGAGGAGAATCTTTTTCTGGGCAAGGAAGGAATATATTTGGAAAGGATCATAATAAAAAGGAAAAAGACATAGAGATGAAAACTTTTTAAATTAAAAAGATAACCCAATCAGGATGGGGGAAAGAAGGAGTATTTCAGTGCCTGCCGATGCCAGGTTCTGCTCAGCTCCTTCGACGCTGTTATGATGACTCAGTTTGTGGCACTTCACACAGTAAAAAGGAACACAATTCCCAAAGGAAATGAAGGTGAGGCCTTTCCTTAGGCGTCATTCCATTGTAACTGCTGGCTGGAACCCCGGAGGGTCTCCTAAGGTACATTCCTAATAATAGCAATGAGGACCCTTAAGGGCTGACATTTGGCCTGTGACAGTCTGAATTACTGAGGTCGCAGAACAGCCTTGTAGAAACCATTTGAAAAAAATGAATAAGTCAATATTAATCAAATAAGAGACAGGGGGCCTTAAGATGTAAATGACAAGTGGAAGGCTATAAAGTTAGAAACGATCTTTTGTCATCACTACACTAAAAACCCACAGCAAGAGGAACACCAGCCTCATCTTTCCTCTCTCAGCATCTCCAACAGCCAGAACCCCAGAAATACCCCTGATCCTGGGGAACAGCGGCAGAAGCACACGGGGCTCTCTCTCCCCTGGCCTCTTCTGAGATATCTCCTCTGTGCTGCTCAGCCCCAAGGTTCTCTGGTTTGCCAGTCTGCAGTCCTCTGCTCAGAAATGACACCTGTCTGTCGCTAGCATTTATATGGCTGGTCAGGAGGCCACAGAGGTGCTCAGGACTACTGAGTCACTTTTACAAGTAAATGACAAATGCTGTGATTCTCAAGTGTTGTCTCTCCTGACAGCAGCTTTTCCTCCCAGATGAAGGCATTGAAAACTGCACTGAAAACTGCCTGGGAAATATTCTGTATCTAATCTCTTGTTTAACAAAAGCATCATCTACCTTGGCCCTTGGTCCTACACCAAGGCATTTTTCTGACATCTCCTCAGAATCTTTTTCAGATGGTGGACTTGGTCATTTACTCTATCCTACACTTAACACTAGTTTGCTGAACATAAGAGGAAAGCTGAACGGCATAACCTTTCTCTCACGTCACATGCTCGGCGGACCAGAGTCCCCCAGACTGATCTCAAGTGCAGAGCAGGACCAAGGCCAGCTCCCAACTCTGGTCCCAGTGATACATGGAGAGGCCTCCTTACTTGTCTAGCAGCGAAGTTTTGGGGGTTGAGCCCTGTGCCGATTGCCCCCAGGCTGACGTTGGGTGCTGTAGAGCCAGAGGGAGACAGCTTGTAGCTGGGAGAAGGGGAGAAGGGAGAGCAGGGAGCCTCATCCCCAAGGCACCCGTCTTGATTGGAGAAAGGCAAAGTCAGCTGGAGAGCAGGTGTTAGCCAATCCCAGGGTGGGTTGGTTAGTGAAGCGACAGAAGGCAAGGGGGAAAAGAGAAACAGCAGCAACAAGCCAAGTTAGTGTCTATTAGCGACAAGGAGGCCCCACGTCTCATCTGACCAGCTCAGCCATACTCTGCCTGATAGACCCACTGTGGCCAGCAGCCAGACAGCTCCTTATCTTCCCGTGAGTGACTCATTCTGCTCATAGGTGGAAGATAAACCCGCCAGGCAGCATGTCTATGTCTACATCTGATACTGATTCGTTCTCACTCAGTTTGTGTAAGCACAATTGCCCAGGGACCCTGCAGTCGCAAATCTGGACATCCGGACCAACACTGATGCTATCTGTCAGGGGGAGGCTGGCAGCCCATTCCAGCACATTTGCTGTCCTTTGAATAACAAGGAGAGTCAGCAAATGCTTCTTGGATACAATCAGTTCCTACCACTGATTTCTGGACTTAGTTGGACAATAATTTAGAGGTGTGCGGTAAACTTAACTAACAAACACTGAAAAGAAACATTCTGAGCCCAGTCAACTCCTCCCCCGCCCTAGACAGAAACCATGTAAATTCAATCAATCAAAAAGGCCATTTATTCAGATTGGTGAAGAGAATCCATCACATGAGAGCTGTACACCTTAAAAAACATAGAAAATGAAGGTAACCAGCAAGTATCTTTTAAGAGCAAAGGGAGAAAGTTGCCAGCCACCTGCAAGGGGGAGGGAAATGAGGATGGCCAATTTGTGGTACATGCACCATGTTGAACAGCCAGCAGAAATGCTCATGGCTTAGAGTGACCAAGATCCCTCTTGGCCTGCAGCTACCTCTTCTACATTTCCTTACAACGTCACCTTTCTATGAAATGTGCCAGTCAATATCTGCCCTCCAAACTGTCAGGCGTGACCTCTATGGGGACAAAGGTGATAATTCACATGGTACATGCTGTCAACAACTGTGCTTAGCTCTGGATTCGGGAATTCTACGTGCCTTCCCTAGATCACATGATGAAAACCGACATGGCTCTCCTGTATAACTGGTCATCACAGAGAACTGCTCTCACCTTCTCAAAATAAGGCCCGCTATCTGTGGTTCCCATGTCTTTGGAATTAGGTGGACGGAACCCAGATCTATCCTTCCTCATGATATCATTAAAGTCCCCGAGATTCATGGCTCGCTTGTCCACATCAAACTTCTTGTCAGGAAGGCTCCCTGAAAAGGCAATGACAAGGAAAGATATGGTTAATGGTCAAGAATCCATTCCCTAACTTGGCCATTCTCTGGTGTGTGATTCAAAAGGGAAAAATGTTTCAATAAATCATAGAAACAGGTAAGACATCTTAATTCCCCTAAATGATTTAAACGAATATCAACTCTTAATCAAAACATTAAAGACTTCAGGGTCATCTTTTAATAAAAGTTAAGTCAAACAACTTGAGTTTTAATATAACTGAACATTGGTAATACCAGGGCTTTTGAACAGCTCTGGATATCCTCCTCTTTCCCCCCACAAAAACCCTTCTATCCTGTCAAACTCTCCCATTCACTCTTCCTCAGAATACAATGCCACAAGGAAACCCATGTGGCTCTGTAAAGGCTCCCGACTCTAAGCCCTCCCCTAGTTGCACTTTTGCAGCTGTTAAAGCCCCTGTCCCTCTCATTCCATATGGGAGGGACTCACATCTCTCAGGCATCTTTATGTACACATGCATTTTCTCTAACAAGGCTGTAAACTCCTCATAGCCGAGGGTCTGGGGGATCTTAACTTCTTGTGTGTTCTAGACCCCTTTCAAGAATTATGCTTTTAAATACATAAAATCAAATCTACAGATTACAAAGGAAATCAATTATAGTAAAGCTCAGAGAATCCATGTTTTTTCCCCCATCCTTGCTCATAGATTTCCTGAAGTTGAATGTTTGTTTAGCTAAGAATGAAGGAAGTCTCCTGGGGGGGGACACTTGGGGGAGATGTCAGAGAGAAGATTCCTTCTTAATCCAGGCTGCACTAGTGAGACTCTGAAGCACACCCCACCCCCCTGCTCAGGACCTATAGTTTGTTAACTCCTCAACCTTCCGTGCTAGGACCTGGTGCCTCAGAAGATGTGACGAAAATCAAAGTCCATTCCATATCAAGACAGTAATATTAACAGTAATGGCAATACACACCTACAGACAAATCCATCTTACTGCCCGGGCTGTCCTCAGCTTGACTCTGAAAAAGGAAAAAGAAATGAGAGCAGATCATGCTGTACATGTGGACAGCCTCTGGCACAGGTATGCAGAAGGCAATTCAAGGACACTCATGGAATCTCATTTAACAAAGGAGGGAGGATGCACCAAATGAAGCTTTTTTAACCCTACCTGAACATAAACTAACATGACTCCTGTCAGTTTCATTGGATGAATGGAGTTCAATTTTCACATACAAAGAGATCAAAAAGTTCAACAGGCTGAGAGGAAGAGTTAAATAAACAGTGTTGGGGAGAAATGAACCCCCACGAGCCCTGGGATCAAATTCTAGGATGAGCCGCCAGGCCACAACAGCTCCTTCTCAAGCCATGTCAAATCCCAAAATGTACAGCCAAGTGAAGATGTTCTTCTCTTGGCACTGAGGGACAAAATGCTCCCAAGAAGACAAAAATACATTAACAAAAATTCCAAGGATCCCCACCTCCCACCTTTCACTCATGATCTGGTTTACTCCTCAAAATAACAAGAGCAAATCCAGTAACTATTAGCATGGCCAGGACTATATTCTATTTTGAAAACCGGGAAATGACAACTGAAAAGCCAAAGAGAAGAGGGATGATTTGGCTCAAGAGGAGTGGGAAAACACAGTGTGACAAGAGAAGAGACTGACTGAATAAAGCACCCGGGCACAGCTGCTCTATCACCTGCCACACTTCCAGCCTGACGGGTAGCAGCCAGCAGTGAGCCTGTGCCTCTCCACAGAATGTGGCAGAGCAGGGCACTGTGTGCGAACTGTAGCGGAGTAAGAGCCAGAAGCAGCAGGACCTGGGGGCGGAGGGAAATAAAACTTACCAGCAATCCCATATTGGAAAACTGCTTGGCAAGAGGGTTCATCCAGGAATCAGTGTTTCCGCCTTTTAGTGAACACTATAGAAACACACATAAAATATACAATGTCAGAACAAAAAAAGAAATCTTTCTTTTCCTCATTAAATTAAGAACTTAAATGGTACTTGTCTGAATCTTCCTGCTCCTCTTTGGAGCTGGGGATGTTGGGAGATCCCCTCTTGGCTTAGAGTGCACAAAGCTGAATGACTTCCCAAACAGCCAGCTACATGGTGTGTGGAATTTGAAATCAATTAAACTGGAAGCAGCAGATATCAAGTTCTTGAAAAGAGCATTTTCTAGCTCATCATTCTCCTGGCCCTGAGCCATATTCTCTAGAATTCAAGTTGCCTGAGTTGGGAGAAAGGAGAACAGGTGAGTTGACCGCACACAGGATTTGAAAAGGAAAAGAATTCCAAAGGCCCTTTCTCTTTGGTGGGAGTATAAGGAGAAACTCATAGACACCCGCTACTTCCCCAGGCAGCCTGATGGTGTAGCGGAGAGACTGCTGGACTTGTCAGGAAGACTCAACTTCAAACTCTGCTCAAGGAGAGACAGAGCCAAGATGGCAGAGGCATGGGATGCAATGCAGTGAGCTCCTCTCAACAAACTCCTCTTAACAGACCCCATCAGATTCTGATGGGGAAAGTCAGATGTCCCCAGATAGTGCTTGGTCTAGTGCGGCTAGGCTCAAGGAGATAGAGGGAGGTCTGCAGATACTGGCAACAATGCCAGGCAGGAGTGCCTGGTACAGAGGAAGAAGTTATTCATTAACACAAAAGAAGGTCCCAGACCCAGACTTGGGCACCCTCAGGCCCATGCCAGGCCACTGCAACAGGGGCAGGCACCAGCTGGCATCTCTGCTGCCCACTACCCAGTCCCAAGGCAGAGTGAGAAGGGCCCTGCTGGGTAGGGAGGCCCTGGACTGTTTACTGAGAAAGGAGGAAGTTCAGAAGCTGCCACCAGCAGCAGCAGCAGCGTCAATGTGGCTTAGACCCTAAGCTCAAAGCAGGGCCTCCCTTCCAGCCTCTAGCCCAGGCTGCAGGGGAATAACCAGAGTGAGAATTCCAGACCAAAAGGGAACCTACAATTCTGCCGCTATGAACTCCCAAGGTTTCCCTGCCATTGAACAGAGGCCAAGTCCAGCAGCATCTAGTCTGCAGAGCAATCAGACTCTGCCCAGATTCAGGTCAGACCACTCTGGGAGCACTGATAGCTTATAGGTCCCCAGCCCGAGCTGTACCTGAGACCATGAAATAACATGATATTCAATACCCCAAGAAACAGCAACAGGACCAGGCCAGACCTTCCCTCCAAAAGTGTGCAGAGCCCGTCTAGTCTCTAGTCAAGAAGTAGGCTGGAAGGACAGACTCCTATCCTAATGAGCTTTTCAAACAGTGCAGGGAAGCTAAATACACTCTCCCCAGAGGGAGAGGCTCCACAACACCTACAAGCAAAGTTTCAGAGAAAAACTCAGCCTAGACACAAACTCAACCAGAAAGTCCTAGAAGAGAAGGAGGAAGAGTTACAAAAAAGTTATAAATAATTGTTACTGGAATAAAAGCACTTGAGGAAGAAAGTGGAAAAGAAATGAGAGCTATGGAAGAAAGAACTGGAAAGGGAATTAATGGACAGCTTGGCATGAGAAGCAGAAGACTTTGCCTAAGTAAGACTCCCTGAAAATGAGAATGGTACAAACAGAAGCCAGTGACTCCATGAAGCAACAAGAAATATTGAAACAAATTCAAAAGACTGAAAACAAATATAAGAAAATGCATCTCAGACCAAAAAAAAAAAAAAAAAAAAACCCAAAAACTGACCTAGAAAACCGATTACAGACAAAAAATTTAAGAACAATTGGCCTATGTGAACATTATGACCAAAAAAAGTCGATTTCAAGAAATCTTCAAAGAAAATTGCCTAGATTTCTTAGAACCAAAGGATAAAGTAGAAAAAGAATATTCTACCAGTCTCTTCCTCAAAGAAAATGCAGTATGAAAACTCCCGAGAACTTCACTGCCAAAAATCCAGGGATTTCAGGTCAAACAAAATTAATGCAAATAGTCAGAAAGAAGGAATTCAAGTAAAAAAGAACCACAGACAGGATCACACATCATTTAGTAGCCACTACAATAAAGGAAGGGAGAACTTGGACTATGATGTTCCAAAAGGCAAAAGAGATGGACTTACAGGCAAGAATGACTTAGCCAGCAAAACTGAGCATAATGTTACAGGGAAAAAGACAGAGCTTTAGTGAAATAGAAAACTTCTAAGTATTCTGATGGAAAGACCAGAGCTATGGAGAAAGCTCTGAAGTTTAAATATGGGAGTCAAGAGAAACATAAAAAGGCAAACAAGAATGAACAATGATAAAGGACTAACCAAGTATAAAACTGCTCCCACTCAAAAAAGTAAGAGGAGAGGATACATGTGTCCCTCTGAGTCTTATTGACACAGGTCACAGAAGGTCTCCAACTAGACAATGCCTTGGAGTGCTCCATTATGTCTCAATGATGAAGAAAGAAATGGAAAGAGAGGAGAAGAGGACTACATGGGAGATGGGGAAAGCAAGGAAGGTTAGGAAAAATCATCCTATATAATCACATGCATGTGTAGAAATCTACACAAAGGAGGAGGCAGCAGAAAAGAGGGGACTGACACCTGCAACTCACTGTCATATCAACTGGCCAAAAGGAGGAGGAACACAAACACACACTGAGAGCTGGGCACAGAAATTTGTTTCATTCAACAGTGAAATAAGGAAAGGAGAAAAGGAGGGAAGGAGGGAGGGAAAATCAGAGAGAGCATAAAGGAAATATCAGTCCTGAGCAAAAGAGCCTCTAAAGATAGACAAGAAACATTCACAGCTCTCTGAGGCAGTTAACAAATGGGAGTCTGAGGAAGGTCTTAGACACTGGGCAATGAACGAACAAGTTATGGTCTGCTAATTATGGTGGGATACTCACTGTTGTGCTGAACTCTTACCAGCACAATGACCAAGCAGGATTCCAGAGGATTAATGATGAAATAGCCTACCCACCCTGACAGAGAAATGAAGGATTAAGAATGCAGAATGAGACAAACATGTTTTTGGACAAGGCCAATGTGGAAATTTGTTTTGACTATATACGTATGTGCAATAAGTTTCGTTTTTCTTGTGTTCTTGATGGGTGGGAGTGGGGTGACCCTAATCCTAGAAAATGAGGAAAACATGATGAATAGGATTAGAGCTGGGGGTGTCTCAGAAAACTCTATCATGTGCCTATTTATTCAGTATTAGTTTCTGGATTACAACAGGTTATAGGCATGCTACCAACAGGGAAATGCTCTGTCTTGCTGTTGTAGTTGGCTTATAATTCTGCTGATCAAGTCTGAAATGACTCCTTTATTTGTGGCAGATTGCTGCAGGAGGTACCTCAATTCTCTAAATCTTTGGCAAAGTTAATTCTCAGTTAAATGCCTCAGTCATTATTTCCTAAATGATGATTATATTGTTTAGGGAAGTGCGGCAGAACAAATGTAGGGGTGGAGCAGAAGAGTGAAAAGGTGGATTTTGGTGGATTAAAACAAAATTTTTTTAAAAAAAGAAAAATTGGGAATTCTGATCAACACAATTAATTCCTGAAGACTTGTGGTGAAACATGCTGCCCACTTTTTGACAGAAAGGTGACTGACTCAGTATACAGCTGGAGAAATATTTTTCAGACACGGCCAATGAGAAATTGCATTTTGCTCGACTACATAGGATTATGAACCTGCACTGGACACTTTCTCACTGTACACTCTGGGCAAGTCGTTTGCGTCTCTGCCTCTTGTCCTTTTCTGTAAAACAAGGAATATGGATGTAATGGCTTCTGCCACTCCAGCTTTAGATCTGTCATCTTATGAGAGGGGTCCACAAGCTACAAAAGCCCATTAACAAGCCCTTCTCTAAAGGCAGAGCTGGCTGCCAACCATGGGAGGCTGTGGCACGAGCTCCCGTCCAATGAATTGACTGGAGGGTCCAGAAGGATCTGAAGAGCAGGATTCACTCCTTAGTGTCACTAGGCTGGCATACCCCTCAGAGCATGCACCTCTGGCTTCCCAGAGGCAGCAGCACTGCCCTGTGCAGAAAGGCTATGCATAATAGTCCCAAAAGCTCCTGTTATTTTAGCTGGAAGAAGCCTAGGGCTCATCTAGCCCAGCTGGTGGCCAGATAGGAGCCAAAGATACCTTGTCGCAGAAAAGTCTTGAAGTCGGGCGCTTGAACTTCCAGTCATTCTCCTTAGCTCCACCTCCGAGGATCCCAAGCTTTCTTCCAAGCCCAGCTCAAGTGCCCTCCTCTTTCAACAGGAAGCCTCTTCCCATTTCCCAAGCAGTTAGGGTCCTCTTCCCAGTAACTTGGTAGACATTTTTGTGTTTAACCTTCTATGTACACATTGTTCTCCTCAAGAGATGGGAAACTCCTTGACAGTAGATTGTTTAATTTCTTTCTTTTTCTCTCTGGCCCAGGGCCTGGCACACAGTAGGTGCTGAACACATGTTTATCGAATGGACAAATTTCTCTTCTTTGTAGTTAGTGGGAAAGGAGAGACAAAGTACATTTGTTGGCCAGAAAGTCATCCAGGGCCACATTCCTCAGGGCAGGATCAAAGCTATGGGGCCACAATGTGAACCCAGAGCAACAACTAGGGTCAGGTGGGATACCTGAGCCTCTCTAGAGTAACTGGGCAGAGCAGGCACTTAATTAATCAATGCTTGAGGGATCACCTAGTCTCATTCTTGTTAATATGAAACAGTGTTGCTTATTTGTTTTATAAAGAACAAAGGCTGGAGGGAAAACAACTGGGTATTTGTGTCAGCAATGGGAATGAATTCTGTTGCTGTAGATAGATATAAAAAACTACCTTTACATGAAAAGAAACAATAAGGAGGCCATTTTTTCTAATGTGTTAATAAGTTCCTTTACTCATGTCCTTCCTCTAATGTCCTATTATGCATGGGCGGGTAGAGGGAACCTGAGCTCTCAGTACCAGCCCCAGACCTCTCTTCCTTTCTTTGTGGAGGCAGACCACCATGGGGGTGGCCCAGAGCTTACAATATCACACCTTTTCTGTGTTTGTAGTTTTCCTGAATTTTTCTCTCCTCTTTTTTATTCTTTCAAAAGTAAGGGATATCTCCCTGGAAGGTACAAAGGAGAGGGACACACAGGGGAATATAGGTTATACGGAGACAAGACACCAACACAAATTTATTTTTCTTAAAGTTATGCCCTAAGAATGCAGAATTCTGTCCTGCCCTTCCAAAGATAAAAGGTATCCTATATAGCACTGATGATGGACCCAGTCAGCTTAGCTTGGAAATGCTTGATGCCAGTTTTGCTGGCCACAGCATGGTCAGTCTTTTGTCCAACGTACTCTCAACTAT
Source organism: Pseudochirops corinnae (assembly GCA_028646515.1). Classification (NCBI taxonomy): domain Eukaryota; kingdom Metazoa; phylum Chordata; class Mammalia; order Diprotodontia; family Pseudocheiridae; genus Pseudochirops; species Pseudochirops corinnae. The sequence continues at coordinate 378,908,268 of CM053585.1, forward strand.
GGCTAGAGGAACAATAATTTATGTTGTGGAAAGGGATTCAGAGAGACAAAATGATGGATCCTTTACAGAAAAGATGCTCCTAGCTTTCTATTAGGGGGGCCAAAATATCATAAACAAGACTACTGAGATACTCTCCATATTTGGCATCGCCTAATCCTAAAAGGTGAGCTTTGGTTTGATGGGGAAGTATCATTAACCTTGTTTCCTCATTAATCCTAATGTCGGGATCTTGCTCTTCAACCACTGACATCATTGTCATCCTTCTTTGGTGGCTATTTACTTTTCAAAGCAGACTGAGGGACCTAACATACTGCAAGACCCGTTTCCCCTCTTTGTAAACACTTCATACTCTTCACCTAATAACCGTGCATTTGGAGTCAGGAACTTGGGTTGGCTCCCTAGATCTGCTCTTCACTCTATGCCTATGGGCAAGTCCCTTCATGGTTAAAATGAAGAAGAAGAGTAGAAGATTTCTAAGATTTTTTTAGTTTTAAATCCTATGATGCTATTACTTTTATGTATATTAACGGCTTCCAGTAAGAACCTAAAACAAGAAATGAAAATGGCTCAAGTTTGAGCAAACTGTTCATGCTTAAGTGTTCATCAGCATTATCAAGAACAATTTTATCCATCCTCAAAACACAGACCAGCCAGTAAAGGTCGGAAGAACAATGGACAAAGATGACAGTAGGAGGAAAAGGATAAATAAAATGAAGACTTTTATGCCACTGAATGCTCTTTAAATCTCTATCAGAGGTCACTGTGGCTAACTGGCCAACCCACCACAATGAATTCCTCGGCCAAAGGAAAAAGAACCAAACCTACCACCTCTCGGAACAGAGTGAATAAAATTCCCACTTCCCTAACCTTTTTATTAACGAATCTGATAGAGTCAGCAAATTTGGACTGATCCTCCCCCCCATCCCTTTTACCTTCATTTGCTGTTTTTTGCCTCCTTGCCCCCAGCCTGCTGAATTATGAGAGGAGCTGCTTCCCTGAGAGCCTGCGGTGTTCCAAACTCCTCCATCATCATCTTCTTCCCAGCTGGGATGGCGAGTTCCTGTCACTGGCCCATCGCTCTCCCCCCATCCATCTTGCATAGATTTGGAGTCTTTAAGGAAAAGAAGTAATTCAACATTCAGCAGTCACGACCAGGCGACTAAAGAAATTTCACCACAGAGCTGTCCTGACATTGCTACTATGTCCAACACAACGAGTCATGGCTCCCTTACCTAGCATAGCATCACTGCCTTTCCTCCAGGAGAGTAAGACCCACCCATATTCACCGAGTGCTTGTTCCACAACAACCTAGTGACATACATGGGACAAACTGTGTTGCAATTTTGTGGTGGAAAGATGATGTATGGGGTGGGTGGAAGCCACAATCCCCAGCTTGGGCCCTCTGCCTACTCCCTGGCTATCTATCCATCTATCCATCTATCTATCTATCTATCTATCTATCTATCTATCTATCTATCTATCTATCTCATGAGTGTCTTGGGTTCTGTCTGGGCAATACTCTGGGTACCACAAACCTGGGATACCATGGAACCCGTCATCTGAAATACGTGGGAGAGAAATGAGGGCCAAGAAATACTGACAGTAAGAGATAAAAAGAAAATATGCAGTGAATGCAGTGATTTAAAACAGATCTCTGAAAATTTGTTAGAGGTGAATGGGGCCTTGGCAGAGAAAATGAGGCAACAATGACTTGGGGGAAGGCAAGGGAAGAAAGAGGGAGAAAGAAAAGCAGGAGGGAAAAAGGTGAGAAGAAAGGGGGAACTTGCTCAAGAGGGAGAATCTTCTATTAAAATTCAGTTTTCCTTTCTCAGGACTTAAAGACATAGGGCATCAACACCCAAGTCAATGCTAACCTCCCCCAGCCAGGGGTCTTCAACAGCTTTTAGACTAAAGTTAGACTGCTTAATAATTTTAGGATAGTTTTAAGTTTCATTTGGAAAAAAAATTACATTAATGCAAACTAAGTGTATCTCCAAATTTCCACTTCCTAAAATCACAGGGTATGTGAAGAGGGGGGAATAAAATTAAATCATTTCAATCTCTTTATTCCAGAAATGTAGTACTTTCTGGCCTTTTCCCAATTCCATTACAGCACAGTGCTGTTTCCAGGAGATTAAGAGCTGTGATGCTACCACAAAGAGCCATCTAGATGTGGTAGGCTGATTCTAGTATGATGAACTCCATGGCATGCCAAAGTATGCCCTGACTGAAGCAGCCCTCTCTTACACATGAGTTCCTTCAATGCTGTTGGTACCTGATGACACAGTGGAAGACTGGCATAAGAGCCTAGAAAGTGCGCCTCCACCCACCCACCGTCGTCTGTCTTACTGACAAGGGATAGTGACAAATAAGGGGAAAATGTTCTCTCTTTGACTAAAAGCTGCTCTCACAGCTTCTAGGAACAACTTTCAGGTACATATGATTGAGTGCTAATGTATATGACTGAGATCAAGTAGGAAATGTGTGGACAAATGCTTCGTTTTGCATTCAGAGGATGGTGAGCATTCATTCAAAGATGTGGGAGAAAACCTACACAAAATACCATTTCTAGTAACGGTCTAGTAAGTAGTCGCTTCAGTTAAGCCATTATCTGGTCTGTACACACACACACACACACACACACACGCACACACGTGTACTTAGTCTGGAGAGCAAAGGGATGCAGAACAAGTCATTTGAAATCTAACTGAAGGAACAACAGAAATTTTGTCCTGAAAAGTCGAGGTCTTGATACGAGGTAGGGACACAGAGCTAACGAGCTGTAATTGTGGAGGGAGGGCCAGCTCGGTTCTGCCTGTCCCTGGAGGGAGGAGTTGGGCCGAAGGAGGAAAGGTTACTAGGAATAAGACCTCTCCTCAATAAGAGGAGGATCTTTTCAGCAACCCTTTCTCTCCAAACCCAAGAAGCTATTTGTGTCAACACTGGTGGAGGAAAGGGAGGAGAGGGCAGGAGACAGGACGTGCCTGTTTCATGGAGGGTTTGGACTATGTAACCCCCAGGTCAAAGGACCACAGAAGATCCTCTTTACCTCAAAGACTCTAAAATTAAAATAAAAAAAATTTTGTTCAGAGAATTACTAAACAGGACATTAATTTGTTTTCTGGGGTCTAAAACCTCAAACATGGCATTTTTAGCCTGGGGTAAAGGCCTGGGTCAGGCCCACACACACGTCTTGTAAGTGTACAATTACAAGCTCTCTGGGGGCACACTAACGAGCCACATGGACACCCTTACCTGGGAGAGCAATTCTCTGAGTCTGAATTAGGGTTGAGACAAGGAAGCGGAGGCATGGAAGGAAGGGGACCCAGGTTTGAGACAGTGTCACACAGGCCACCTTGTCTTCCAACACTAAAAAAGGTTTCCTTTGAACTTGGCCATCTGTTGGCACACTGGCTTCTCTTGCACAGAAACTCAGCTCTGATTTTATCAGCAAAGTCAGAGGGAAAAGAGAATCTTCATGAAACAAATGTACTTAACGAGCACTTTATCTGGAAGATAGCTACTGTGCACAGTGAAAGATGACTGACCTTTCAAAACTAAGTCAGTCAACTTATTTCTAGACCTAGTAAATGACTTCATTTTGAAGTTTTCTGTCTCTCTGACAGGACCAAATTTTTCCAATTCAGACAAGATCATCCTCCAAATTACAGTGTCATCTAATTCTGAACTAGAAATTAACAAAATGTTCACTGATACAGGATTCTCCAGGACTTGAAAGTGTTTTCCTTAGGAGATTTACTAACTAACATAATAAGACCAAGGGATAACACAATAAAATTACTATCCAAAAGAGAGCAGAAACTGGAAAAGTTTGGAGAAGCTGAAAACAACTGAAAATGCACTTGAATTATCTATTCAATTAGACCACAGTTACTAAAATCTGGCCTGTTGTGAAGGGGCAGAGTCTCTGGGAAAGTGTCTGCCTGGCCCCCAAGATGACCAGGTTCCCTCACCAATATCCCCAAGGAGTCATTTGCTTGAAGAGCTCACCCCTGAAGGACTCTCATTCTGCTTTTGGATTATTTTCATTTTGAGGACATTTTTTCTTATTAACACTAATAATACACCTGCTTCTCTGAAATATACAGCACCTGCTCCTAAAATGCACCCTCTGGGGTCAAACAGCACAATTTTTTTCTCTGACTATAAATAAAACTATAAATTCTGGATTCAACACACATACACACACAGTAACAGAGAGAGAAAGAGAGAGAAAGAGAGATAGAGAGAGAGAGAGAGAGAGAGAGAGAGAGAGAGAGAGAGAGAGAGAGGAGACAGGGAGGGAGTGAAGGAGAGAGAAAAGCAAAGGTGGAAGGAGAGGGAGAAGGAGACAAACAGAAAGGGGGAAGGAGAAAGGGAGAGATGGAGAGTCAGACAGAGAGGGGGGAAGAAAGAGACGAGAAAGAGAAGGAAGAAAGAAGCGACATTCTCTCTTGGAGGTAATTATTTCTCTGTGTGTGGACGTTTGAAACGTAAGCCCATGAAAAAATCAGGGAAGATAAGGGAATATGGCCCACCTAAGAAAAAGACCATCTCTTAGCACTTTCTAAAAGACTGAGATGATCAGTACAATGCTCAGAATAAGACACTGTTTTTACATATCGTGATATTGGGTACTGCAGGCTGAAAACTCTCACCTATGGGGACCTGACAGTGCACATTTTGCAGTCCACAACAGCCACAACTCACATTTATGCCATGCTGGCCTTCAGGTTTGCCGAGCACTTTTCTCACACCATCTTGTGGAGTGAGCGGCGCCCACATTATCCCCATTTCTCAGTCAAGGAAGCTGAGAGGCCACATAAAGCACAGCGAGGGCCAAGGACAAGGTCATTCCTAGGCCTGGCGACTCTAGGGCTGTTAACCCTGACTTCCTCAAGCCCAGTTACAGTTGAGCTGCTCTCACAGTTCCAAATGCAGAGTAATGACTTTAGTTCCCATGCAGCCCCCTACACACCAGAAGATCCCAGGACCCTGTGGGTGCCCACCCGGCCCATACTCACTGGGTTTCATGGCATTTGGAGCACTGGAGGGGGTGCTACCCCAGCCTGTAGAAGATGCTCCTGTCTCATCCATGTCACCCCACCCAGGGCTGGCTTCGTTTGGCTCACCCCAAGCTGACGTACCATTATCTGGAGCAGGCGGTGTGCTTTTGCTCCAGACTATAAAGAGAAAAGGTTTTTTTAAAAAATTAAACATCATTTACTAAGTAAAATAATTTCTTGCCATCTAATGAAGCATCACAAAAAAAAGTATGTCTTTGGGTTCTCATCTTCTTATAAAAAAATGCTAAGACAAACACGGGCACTACAATGCACTGCTAGGAAGGGCCACCCGTGTCTTCAGCAAGTCTTTGGTACTTTATTACTAAATTTAAGAGCTGAATTAATGCCCACCATGGGTTCTACTTGAACTCCTACAAAAGGAAGCACAAACTGTGAATCCCAAACCTGGCAATGGGAACAACCAAGATTTCAGTATCTAAACAGACTGAGAGGTGGAAGATGGGAGGAAGTGTCCTGTTATCCCCATGATCCTGAATGGGCAGGATGCTATCCCCATGATTCTGAATGGCCAGGAACCATTCTTCTGAAGGCCTGCAAAGTTCTTGAGATAAGAAACTTCATTTGTCCAAAAGAAAGGGAGGGTGAGCAAAGCTGTGCTTCGGAAGCCCTTGCACACCTAAGCTGCCTTCTCCCTCCTGAAGATTTTGAGCCTGTTCTTGTGAACCTTCCTGACACTGACAGAGAGCTGGAAGGAGTTCCAGAAGGAAGGAGAGCTGTGCCCTCACATTTTACAGACAAAGGAAAGTGAGGCCCATGCAGAGTTCGATGACCCCTAGTTCTTCCTCACTGTCTGCATTCCCCAGTAATTTAAGTTGTGAGAAACAATCTCAAACCACTGGACAAAGCAAGAGTTAGCAGAAAGGGCCCTCATTTCTTCCTGGGGCTAAATATTTAGAACCACACAGGTCAAGGTAGTGATCAAATTCTCTTAAAAGATTCAAACCATGGCAGCTAGGTCCTAGCAGAAATTATTAAAAAAAAACAAAAAAAAGACAAAACCTTTTCACAGAGGGGAGACCTGAGGTGCTGATAATGTGTAACTGGCTATTGCCCTGACTCAAATACTAAGCCACAGAACACAGCTGGGACTTGTATGTATCTTCTGATCTAGTCACATGGATTGTTAAAATCACGGCCTAGATAGCTATGCTTTTTGTTCTTCAGACTCTTCACGCCTACCACCACCATGAGTATTGAGAAAAAGGGGCACGGACTGACCTGATGATGTTTTACTCGTCATCGGGGTGGGCAGGTTTTGTTCTCGTGGGGCCTGACCCCCTTGAGAATTCTTATCCCATAGGTTCACATTCTTGTAATTGTAACTACTTGGGTCTCCCCAGGCTGATGTGCCATCATCAATGTCCATCTTCCTGCTAATGGACTGCGGGGAAGGCTCCTCCCAGCCACTGGGCTCCTCGTCCTTAGGGGCTGATGGCTGTGGCCCGCTGTTCCAGCTGGGGTTGGGGGGCCGCCCATTCCCTGGAGGTGGTGGTTGAGGTGGGGCTCCCCAGGAGCTGGGGGCCTCCTGCTGCTGTTGCGGCGGTGGCGGTGGTTGCTGCGGCGGCTGCTGTTGGTGCTGTTTATTCCAGGAATTAGACTGCCGAGCTGTCTCGTTCGTCCAGGCTGGAGATCTTTTGCAATCGTCCCATCCACTTTTTGAAGCCAAGTTTGCATTTCCACCATTTCCCCAAGTCCCAATTTCATTCTGGCCTCCTTCACCCCAACCAGTTGCTGGTTTACTTCCTGAACCCTCCCAATTACTGTTCTTTGTTTGATCGACTTCTTCTCCCCATCCATTCTTTCCTGATGCCCATCCTTGGTTAGGCTGGCGCCCTCCCCAGCCCTGATCCTTGCCAGAATTGTCGTTCCACGAGGAGGACGCCTTCTCCTCTGGTCTTGCTCCTCCCCAGTTGGAAGAGTTATTGTTCTTGTAATCATTCCATCCTCCTGTGTTTTTGGGGTCCTTCCACTCTGCAGGGGTTGAGAGCTCACCCCATCCAGACTTTATTTGATTGCTTTGGCTGGGTCCATCTCCCCAGCCCCCTGAGTTCTTTGTCTGGGTGGTAGAGCTCTCCCACCCCTCCGTCCCTTTATCCGATTTCCCCTCGGGCCTTGGCATCTCTTCAATATCCCAAATTGTATCCTGTTTAATTTGAGTTTGGCCCCAGCCAGTGTTGGAAAGCACCCGGGGGTCCAGGTCAGTCCGGCTCAACAGAGTCTGCAAGACCGCCTGGCTGTCAGGATGGTTGGGCCTGTACGACCGACGTCCAGAATTGTGACTGTCACTGCTTCCTGCTTTGTGGTTGCTTCCAGTGCTCTGACCCCCAACCTCACTTCCTGTGGAGCTTGAAGATCTCCCCCAACAGGGAGCCTGGGAATTGCCTTGGTTTTCAGGGAGGGGGTGGCCCTTTTGATTGTCCCATGCTCCAGTGCTAGAATTTGGTTGGTTTGGACCACTCCATTCTCCGATCTTTAACTCATCAGACCCAGTCGGCTGTTTCCATTCTCCCTGAGAGACCCCGGATGTCATTTTGTTCCCTTCACCCCATTTGCTTTCATTCGGTTCTGGTGGGCCAAAGTTCCAGGACCCACCGCCCGTAGACCTGCCACTGTTGTCCCAAGAGTCACTTTTTGATCCAGCAGATTTCTGGACAGAGGCGCCCTTCCAGGCATCCTCTCTCTCCTTTCCATTGTTCCCATTGTTTCCAGAGTTGTTTTGTCCAGAGACGGTGTCAGTTCCAGAAGACCCCCTGCCTGTACCCCGAGACCCCGCATTCCCCGGCTGCCTGTCTCCAGTGCTCTGGGGAGGGGCATCTGTGCCCCTGGAGCAGCTCCCCAAGCCCACCCCAAAGGGCAGCCCCTTATTCTCAGTGGGGTTTGGTGAGCTTAAGTTCAAGGAGTTAGTGTTTCCGTTTTTTGGTCCATCAGTGTTATGAACTGAAGCCTGTTCTCGGCCAGAGACCACATAGTTCACCCCTGTGCTGTTCTCCATCTTGGACGCCTGGCCAGCTGTGCCTGCCTGCACGCTGGGGCTGCCACTCTCAGCCTCCAGGGCTCCCTTCCTAGAACTGCTCTCCTGCACCAGTGCGGGCCAGGCAGATGGGTTGCTATTTGGGTTGAAGTTGCTGAAGCCCGAAGTAGGACCGACCCTCTCCTGACCACCCACGTTCCTCCAGTTCCCAAGTGCGTTGTTGTTCTCTGCAGCAGAGATGGAAGGTGGAACAGACTTAGCCTTGGGGTCAGATTTCCAGACCCCAAGATGACATTCGTTCCCAGAACTCCCGGCGGGGCCCTGGCTTCCTTTTCCTTTGTGACTAGTGGTGCTTCCTGGCAGAGGGCTTTTCTCAGAGCCAGGGGTCGAGGCACTGGTGTTCTCGGTGGTGTTTTCGGAAGGAGCCTCAGTGTCTTTGCTGGCAATACAAGGCCACTCTTCCATGTCAGACCCGTCTACAATCACCTTGTCCCAGGTGGGGGTGGGGTTGGCAGCAGCGCCGTTGCTGGAGGAGGCTCCTGGACCCCAAGTGGAATTTGCATAATTTGAAGCAGCAGCACCTCCAATGGATGAATCTGAAAAACAGATCCCATTATTTGCACAGTTCCCCAGATTAGATATTTTTAATTCATCCAGCTATTTTCTGAATTTTAATTTATAAACAAGCAAATGACATCTATTAAATGATGGGAAAATCTTACAGACAAAGCCATGATCAGGAGAATGGGAGACAAAGAATGCACAACCTACATGTGACTGGATTTGTTTTAAGATGAGAACTAACAATATGTCTAAAACGGGGGTTCTTAGTTTGAAGTCTCTTTCTTTATCTCCACAGCAGGAGGAAGTCTCACAGACACTTAGTACATGCCCATCCCGCCCCTGAAGTTCTGCTAGGACCAACTTTCAGATCTCTTAATATAAAATGTGATCATCTTTGTACAAGGCGCTATGATAGCCACAGGGGATGGAGCTGTCTGGAAGGCACTTAGTAGGTGTTTGATAAATACTAGCTGAATCATTCAGACAGATGGATGAAATCTAAATAAAGACTGGGAGTCTCATGGCCAAATACAATGAAATCATTTGAAAATTTTCACCTGTTGCTTTATTTAATAAATTTGTCTCTTTAAGACTTAAACAGAAAGCTTCATCTTCAGCTCCCTGTTGTGATATTCTCAAAGACCACTGAGTAACCTCCAAGAGCGGGGATGACAGGCTACAAAGCACAAAACTAGCTGATTCTTATTGGCCCCGCTGTCAGGTGGCCCACCAGGCTCTATGCCCAGGTCCAGCTGCTTCCTGGACAGAGCCAAGGGCTCCCACCGCCACAGGTAGGACATCCACATGAAACATTATTATGATTTGTCTGTAGATGTGTGTTCTTTCATCATAAAACCCATCTTGTAATCCTGTACAGATACAGACGAACTACGCCATCCCAGCATGTGCTTCTCAGTGTTCCTCTAAGCCAGACAGCACAGAACCTTCCTGACAGTAACCAATCAACAAGCCATGTCTAACTCCTTACAGAGTGTGTGTGTGTGTGTGTGCACGCGCGTGGGGAGGACGTAAGCATACGGGAATTTCTGTTTTATCATGGAAAACAACCTATATACATAAATTAAGTATCAAACCAACACAAAGTATATTCAAGATCATTTGAAGGGGAGGAGGGGAAAAGAAAGACACTACCAGCAGCTGGAGAGAGGGGATTCAAGCGCCTGGTGGTTACTTGTAGTTTGATATCTGTTCTTCCATTGGCTTTTTTCTGCCTAGCTTCTGAAAACAACCCCCAAACCAATTTTTAAAAAGGACATGCCAATTCCAATCTTGCCTCTGGTGTGAGCCTAGTATAGTGCTGGACACACAGTGGGGACCTGAACACCCGATGGCCAGCCCTCTGCCCAGCTTCTTCCAGATCTGGGATCAAGCAGACAGTGAAACTGTGGGAGGCGTAAGCTTTGATTTCTGAGATGAGCAAAGTAAAGTTGAAAACACAGTAACAACAAAAGAAGCTGGGTCACATGTAAAGGCCTCCAAATCCAACCCAGGGGGAAGGGGAAGGGGGATATCTGGCACGGGCCCCAAAGTGACAACAGGCTCTTTTCATCTCAAAGCAGGCCTGCGTCTTCTCACTGCTTCTGGTTTATAAACATCAAATTGTAGACTTAAAAAATAATAAGAACAAATTTTTACTGTGTTCTTTTCCCTGCTCCAAAAACACACTCTGCATACTTCTTAAGAGGCACAAAGAAAAGTGAGGGCTCCCATCTGGGAAAGAGAGAAAAGTCCAACACTGACAACAAGGTACAAATGTATCCTCGGCTTCTTGGGCTCTTTAGAAAAGCGTCTAAGAAAGTCGACAAATAGGGCATTCTGGGGACAAATCTCTGCCTTACTCTGATAGGAGAGAGGATACAGAGCAGCCATGTCTAATTTTGTGTGATGTTTTAAAATGCCAACAATCCAGAACAGGAGCCATGTGCTTACACCCACCCCTCATCTCTAGACAACTGACACTTGGATGGGGTCCCTCCCAACGCTGGCAGCCCTGCCGAGCGCTCCCCTGGCTGCCTGGTCTTTACCTGATGCAGGTCCACTCTCGCTTTGTAGCAGGGATCCTGTCACTTGTGCGTTGTTGGGGTTTGCTCCAGGTGTGGTGGAGGGAGGAGGCCCGGCCCCACCCCCAAGGAGCATACAGGAGGGTGGAGGGGGCTGCCCGCGTTTTAGTAACACTTTGTGGTCCTGCTGGCAACGGAATCGCGGCGGCACCTCCCGAGGCATGTAGCGGGCGGCGCTTGGCGGTTGTCCGTTCGGCACTGCCACCCTTTTGGCATTGTTGCCACCATTGACTGGTGGCGATGGAGAGCTGCCAATTGGGCTGGCGGCCGCTGGTTGGCTTAAACTTGGTTTCGTCACTTCGGGCACTGAAAGTGATAGGAAAATAAATCCATGAAATTAAATACAACAGGTGCACATAAACTCACAGTAAAATCAATACAAATGGTTCCTTTTCCTTTCAGAATATTCTAAAAGGATTCTGCACTTTTGTTTCCTATGACATCTTCAGTACTGTAGAGTTTTTCCTAAGAAATAAATGGTAATAATATAGTATGTAGCAGTATGCATCAATTTACTCTATCAAACCTGGGTCTTAATCATTGTAGAAATCAATGTACATGATTGCACGCCACCATGGGGGGGGGGAAGGGAGGGGAGAAAATCTGAAACTCAAGTGATTGTGGAACTGAATCTTGTAAATTAAAAGTAAATGAGTAAATAAAAAAATAATAATAATATAAAAAAAAATAAAAATTGGAAAAAAAAAAAAAGAAATCAATGTACTTCAACTCCAAGAGGATTGTGCTCAGTGCTGGGCTTATGCAGATGATAAAACACAAAATAACTGTCCATGCCTTCATGGAGTTTATGGTCTAACAGGGGGATGAGGCATGTACACAGAGCTACAAGAAGTTAAAATAGAGTCAGAACAAGAGAAGAAAAAGGGTCACATTCAGGGGATGAGGAACAGTCAGGAAAAAAGGGTGATGGAGTCTGTATAAGCCACATAGTGAAAGAGTTCTAAGGCAGCTTGCCTTGGAAGAGAAAGCCAGGCGTATTTTTGAGTAGCCCTAGTACTCTGCTCTCGAAGGCAGACGGAACAGAATCCCAGAATCCCATGCCAGAATGTCATGGTTAGGGAAACGTTCCCCAGTTCTCTCTCTTTTCCCTTAGGAGCCTTAGAGAGCCTGAGAGATAAGCAGAGATGCTCTAATCGGAGTCTTGCAAACTAACCCCAGGAAAAGGAAATGTCAGCATCACAATCTCTGTGAGCCCCTCGCCAAGAATGACGTGAGATGAAAGGCATGGTTTTGCTTGACCATGCACATCTCTTACAAAGGTTTTCCTCTTCTTTTTCAACTGGGGAGAGAGAGGAGGAAAAAGAGAAAATAAATGCTTATTAATTGAAAAAAATGTTAATAAAAGAAATAAGAAATGCACAAGTCTATGAAACAAGCTGAAGCATATGATAAATTCTAAGAACAATAATATAGATTTTTGAGCCATGCTGGAGTTTAGTGAAAGGTCCAAGAAGTTGCTGACAGCTAGCTGCCAGGTGAGCAGGTGATAATGGTAACAGGTGGTGGGGAGAAGGCAGAACAACTCAATCCTTATTTTACTTCTGTTTTCTCAGTCAAGGAGAAGGATATTCAGATTGAGATAGAAAAAAAGTCTCTCCATTGCTGCTATCAGGTTAACCTTCCCAACCAAGGCTCCTCTCATGCTACTCTTACAACTAGTATCAGATGTTCTCCCTGCTGCTGAAACGCTGGAAACTTCTCTCAGAATCACAAAACTCAGCTGTCAAGGATGTTTCCAAGGGATCATTCCACATCTGAGAAAAGCATCCTGTCTGGGTGATCATTCAGGCTCCATATGGAGCCCCTCCAGAGAGCAAAAACCCACTACTCCCCAAGGCATTCCTCTGCCCTGGGGGCAGACTTTACGCTTCAAGTGATCACAGAATAACTTCTCCTTACTGCTCTTCATGATCCCTCTGAGCCCAAGAACAGCATGTTGAATCCTTCTTCCAGGAGACATGTTCTCTAACCCTTGCAGACAAGAGGATCTCTCAAAGGCTCCAGCTCCACATCTGAGGGTGGGGAAGCCTCAAAGCCAAGGCCTAGCCAGGCCAATCTTCCAGCTTCCCCTTGGGTCTCTTCCCACTGGCTCCTTCTTTTTTTTTTTTTTTAAATTTTATTATAGTTTGTATCATTCATTTCCACAAGATTTTGAGTTACATATTTTCTCCCCGTCTTTCCCCCACCCACCACCCCAAAACAGCC